>CM070546.1:43224376-43936702 GCA_036346405.1 Phyllostachys edulis | reverse complement strand
AATCATCAATTAAAAAAATTATATCTTTATATTATCAACGTTGGTCAAAAAATAACAATATCATAATGATCTGGAAATTGCATCTATATTTTTCCAAAATTAAATTCTCCCGTTGGTTCGAATTTAATAATGAAAAGGTAATCAACATTAACTTTGCAGCGGAAACATGAAAGCATTATTACTGTACACATTTAATCTCTGAAAAATTAACACGTTGGTGCAAAAATTTACGGAGATTTGAATCAAATTCTATTCATCAATTAGGCGACTACGGATCGTCTTAGGCTCAATAAAAACAGCGCCGCGTCTGACCCTACCATTGTTGCAAATTGCATTCAAATTCACTCATAAAAGCTTCTGAAATAATTAGCTTTCATTTTTCTGGAAATTACTGTGCAAAATGGGCATATGGCCCATCTTGCGCGGCCCTGACCAATGACCCACTCGGCGCCAACAAACAGCAGCCGTCCGTCGGATCAGACTGGCCAAAGCGGCCTTGGCGAGATAACACCCAAAACCCTAGCCCTGTCGGCTCCCTCCTCCGGCAAGCCCTTGCAGGAGGGTGGCCCAGCCTATGAGCTCCGGCGGTTCTCGGCGGCAAATGGCAGTCAGCTTCAGCGTGGAACCTGTGAGCGGCAATAACCTTTGTGAAAAGCCAGCTGCGGCAGAATTCTGTGTGGCAACTGCTGGCCTGTGGCAGGCTGTAGCATCAGCCTTGACGGCCAATGCCCTTGCCTGTGGCGACCCTGCCAGCGGTCTACCTTGTTGTGCCGACAGCCTTGACCGGCGGCGGCGGCCGGGCATAAAAAACAAACGATCCTTTGCCGCTCTGATACCATTGTTGAGTTCTCCCTCATCTCACACACAGGGGTTCTAGATGAGAGGAAGGAGAAAGGAAGGTTAAGAGTCACCAGGCCGTCGTCGCCCTTGAGGATGAAAAGGCCATTCTTTGGTTCGTTGGTGGGGTCTGCGCCGCAGGCGGATGGCGATGCGGGAAAAGGTGGCGTCTCCTTGCGGCGGCGTCTCCTGGCGGCGGCGTTCGATGTGGCGGTGGTTGAACTTCCGTCATTTGGGCGCCCTTCTCGAATCGGATTAGGGTTTTTACGTGGGGTTTGTGGCGACACGGTCAACCTCGTCATCCGTGCATCCGGCCCCCACCTCTATTTATGTGGCGGCGGAGAGGCCCACCACCTATTGAAATTTGGCGCCCCGATCGGTAATGACAAAGGGGTTGGTTTTGGTAGTTGGGCCAAATGCCTGAATCATTCTAACGGTTGTATGTGAAAAGAACTATAGGGCAAGATAGCTCGGGAATAACTAGCTCGAGGAATAACCCTTGAGCATTGCCATGTGAGAATCGTGCGTAGTGCCTTTCTTAAGTGGTCGTGATGCATAAGCATGAAATGATGTGAAGGCAAAACTTCGAGTTCTAGCATGCCAATATTGCAATAAGCGCAAAAGAAAATTGAATCCATACCTCAATAACGGTCCATCGAGACGGTGGATCCGAGTAAGGTAAACCGAACTCAACGACATCAGAACCATAGGAATCCGAGAATATTCAACTTTTTCGATGTGGTTTGCCAAGTCGGTAGGAAAAAAAGAATCGAAACGCATAACACAAGGGAAAAAAGAATCATATAGGCAAAACAGGGCGTAAAGCATTAACGACGAAATCAAACCAGACTACAACCGTGCATTAGAATCGATCGCGCATAGCAACATAGCGATGTAAAACAAGACCAATATCACTAAAGGATAGTATTAAACCTAGAATCTAATCAAAAGAAAAGGTAGATAGCCTTCCTGGCGACCTAGACTCAATCGAAAAGGAAGAGCCGGCGGCCTTCCCTCATGACGACGGTGTTATAGCGACACCCGAAACATAAGTGCAAAACCCCAAAAAAATCAACACGCCATAGGAAGAACAAAGCATATGAATGCTTGAAACTCAAATCTCGAGGCCAAAGAAAGTGGTAAAAAGGAAGGGTAATGATAGGGCCAGCGTCGTCCAGATGTCTGAACCAAAGCTCTCTACTCCCGCCGTTATCTCGTCCGGCTCCTTATCTCCCTATCTCTCATACAACACTTCAAGTCGCCGTTTTCTCCCATTCCACTTTCTCCTCATCCTCTGCACGCCACAAATCCTCTCTCTCTCTCCCCAAACCAACACTGCCGCTTGGGGTTCATGGCCATTGCTTGCCAGGCTACAGGCGGCTCTGTCGACCCGCCGCCTCCTTGGGTCCCCTGCCACCTCCAGCGGCCGCGTTCACAGGACAACGCCTCGTCTCGATCTTTGAAATTGGCGCAAGTCAAAATCGCTATCTGAAGTCGCACCCGTGGACCGGCTGACGAAATCGATCTGTGTCCCTCTGTGGCGGCAGTGGCGGTAGCAAAAGTGATGTCACGTCGCAAGTCTTTGAAAGAACAAGCAGTGAGGTATCGTTACAAATAAGGGCGCGTGCAAGCGATTAGGACAACAAATCATAATTTACATACCGCTTACGAAATTTGAGGTGTCGTGGAAGAAGCGACCGTAGCTAGGTTGACCCTGAGTCTGACGGACATCTGCGAGGGCGGTGGTGCGGAGGGAGTCTTGAGGTGGTGGGGAAGGAGGTTGTCCTCGGTGTCCGCGTCATCGCCCACCTCGTCATTTGTGCCGACCACAAGTCATAGTCACGATTGCATTGCCGAGTCATCATAGATGTTCTTGTGACATACCTAGGAAGCGAGAGGAGAGTCTTTGGTCCTCCAGATTCGTAGACCATGGGCGACCTCGGTGTTGATACTCTAAAGGCAGTCGTCTTGCAAAAAGCGAGAATAAGTTAGGAACATAATGTGCTTATCCAACTCATGGAAAATGTTAGTTCCACAATATAATTATCATTAATTACCACAACATACCATTAACTTATAAATTGGCATGAGTATATCAGACTACATAAGTTGTATATACTCATATGAATCTACACACACACACACACACACACACACACACACACACATATATATATATATATATATATATATATATATATATATATATATATATATATATATATATATGGTATGGTACTCACAGGGTATGTACTCCCACCTCTCATATACCACTTAAATTGTATGATGATACCTCTTTGTCAATTTGAACATACTCTAATAATATTTACAAGATACTCCAAGGTGAGTTTCATGAAAAATTTCATTAAATGCCACTTTTATAGCAAAATCTATGTATATACTTCTTTTATATATGAAAAAAGGTATATAGCAAAAATAAAAGGCTGCAATGAAATTTTTCAATTAAAATCATGTTGGGTATCTTATAATCATATTTAAGTATCTGAAAATGATAAAGAAGTATAATATATTAGATTTAAGTGGTATATTGAAATGAAGTATGTACTCACAGGAATATATATATATATATATATATATATATATATATATATATATATATATATATATATATATACACATACATATACATACATACATATATATATATATATATAACTACACAAGTTATATATACTCAAGGGTATGTGAGTACACATGAACTACACAAGTTATGTTATACTCACATATAAGTATATATAGACTACACAAGTCTTATATACTCAACATGAGTTTATATAAACTACACAGTCGTATATACTCAACATGAGTGTATCACGAGCTACACAAGTCATATATACACTCAACATGAATATATTAACTACACAAGTTAAATATATTCAGGATATGTTCAAAGTAAAGATCCTTAATATATATGGACAAAGGAATATGGATCAATACTATTGAAACCACAAAACATAGAATGAACTCCCCTAAATGTGTGCATACGAATGTGTAATAAGAACATGTACACATATTCAAGTTAACATTTTGGTGGAATTCAACCTATATTTTGGATCGATGAATGCACCAAGATATAAGAATACAAAGTAGAATGCATACCTCTTTTGTTCTTTATATCCAAACGAGACTAATCATAAGATAAGACAAATAGAAGAGTTAGTCTCACAAATAGATTCATCATTATGAATGCATACTGTTTGGATTTTTCCTTTTGTTTATCAATGAATTGGATTTGTCATTAATCACTTGCATGCCTTCATCATTATCACCTTTATATCCAAATAAGGCGACACAATATGTATATCAATAAAAGTGTTAGTCTCACAATTAGATTTGTCATTAATCACCAAAACTCTATTAACACATAATGGTAGGTTTAGATCCTTGAGTGGCACCCTCGGGGCCTCGGGGCCTCGGGGCCTCATGCCCTCGCACCCTCGCGGTGCCCTCACGCCCTCGGGGCCTCGAGCCCTCGCGGTGCCTCGCACCCTCGCGGCACCCTTGTGCCCTCGGGGCCTCGCGGTGCCCTTCTAGCCTCAGGTCTCGGGGCCTCGTGCCCTCGCACCCCTCGCCTCTTAGCCACCCCACGGTTCCCAGTGCGCCCGCCAGCTCACCCGGCTCTGGTCTAAGCCCTTGCCGACTTCTTCCCGGCTCCTCACACTCCCGGCCGGGCCCTCTCCTGTTGGGGTGAGTCCCTCGGTCGCCTCTCGTAGTGTTGCAACCGTGGAAAAAATTTGTTGCACCACAGAGAAATTTTGTTGCATACAATGAAAAAAATGTTGTATACAAATTTTGAGATGTTGCATTTTTAATATGTTTGATGTCTCGGATGTGTTTGTGTGTTTGATTCGAGAATAGGAGTGTTGTTTTGATTCTGAAAATATTTTGTTTGCTTGATTATGAGATTTTGAGGTAATGTTGCATATGAGTGTTTGATATATTGCATACAATAGAAGAAAATGTTGTATATGGTATTTTTTGGTGTTACATGTTTTGTGTCATGGATCACAGTACGGTGGGAGAAAAAAGCCCCTTGGATAGCGAACGACAGCCTTCCCCAACCGGCAGGAAGCCACTGGAGAAGGCGCGCGCAACCGGCTGAGGAGAGCAGGTGACCGGGAAACCAAAAGCGGCAGATACTGGATGGCTGCGTCGAAGCGCGATAGGCAGAGCACGCGTGACACCGTAGCAATGGAGGACTAAACATACGGAATCTCATCTAAGAGCGCCATTCTCTCGGCTTTAGTAATAAGGAAGATTGGGCATGATTTACGGTATGCATGGCAATGTCAAACTGCTTGCACGCCATTTTTATGCCCTTGCACGAATCCTGAGCAAACTCCTTGCATGCTGCCCACATGTGGAGCTCATTTATTTTGCTAAGCAGTGGCTTACAAGCCAGATTATCTAACGTGGGGTCGTGCTCCACGCTATGATGATAAATAACACGGAGCACTTTGACCTGGGCGTCTACAAATACTACGGCGCGCGATCAAGCAGAGCCGCCGTGCCAAGCCTGAGCTGCATAGCAGATCACCGGATCGGTACAATATGGGGAGATCAGGGCCCGCATTTTCCAGCTCGCCTTCGTGCTCTTCCTCACGCTGCAGACGCCGGCGTCGGCTGCCAAGAAGACAACTCTCTCTCTCTCTCGTCATCCTCACCTCCTCCATATTACTTGCTCTATTGATCTCTGATGTAGCATTACTCTCTTTTGTGGATGCAGTCGTATTTGATCATCTTCGATTGCCAGGCCTCTCCGTCTGCTCTGCTCGCTACAGTCACCAACGAGTAAGGCCAAATACGTACTCCTGGTTTTGGATATTGCTACGTTTACGCCCATTGCACGTGCACAAGAAATTAAGGTGCTTACCTTTCGTTCTGGGCCCCAAAAAAACTGCAGCTTCAAAATCTTGTACGACTTCGTTGTCATCCACGGGATCAGGGTGCAGATCGATGATGGTTTCGTACCAATCCTCAAAAGTAAGTACCGCCCTTACACATGGGGTACATACTCTCATGCATGTGTCGTATATGACCGTGATTTCTACAGATTTCTACGCATGCCTTGTGCCGATCAATTGTTCTTTGGTTTTCATTTTCAGAGCTCCCCGGGGTTTTGGCTTTGATCCTAGACAGGCTTCTCAACCTCCACACGACGCATTCATGGGAGTTCCTGGGTCTCGAGAGGGCGGCAAGCCCAGCGACGAGTGGGAGTACGCTGCCAAGTTTGGCAAGGGCGTCATCATTGGGAACATCGACACGGGTAATCTAGTTTATAATACATAGTTCTCACATTTACAGCACATGAATAGTAGTGGTATCCAATATGACCATTGCCTATATGGCATATATATAGTGGGAGGCACTTCTCTCTCTTGGAAAGTTGGACCTTCGATGAAATCCCTCTCTTTCACCGAATCAAGTAAGCTAGCGCGCGCGTGCGTGGAGTCGTGGACGGCATGGATGGAAAACTGTGTATAAAACATGGACGCACGGCGTGAAGCCTGTCTGGGATCCGAATAATGAGCACCTGCGTGCTTAATTAGGCCTTGAGATGCATGAAAAAAACTAATTAATTATCCCCGAACGATATATTCCATCCTGGACTAAACAGAATCAAATCTGGAAAAAGTCAACTCAAGCCTGACAAATGGTAGCTAGCGTCAGGGGACTCTATTGAGGACCAGGCAATTAAAATGCCAATTGGAATATACAATGCGAATCACCTCTTAGTGGGGTGATGAAGTTGTGGTGTAGGACTCCAATAACCAGAGTTCAAATTCTGATGTTCACCTTTACGTATATCTGAATCGTTTGATAGAAATTATGTGATGTTATAAATTTATCCCCAACCTCAATCTTTATAGGTATCATCTAGTACACACCAAAAATTCTGATATGATGCTGTTTTCTGCACGTACAAAGGCGTATGGCCAACATCCAAAGCTTCAAAGACGACGGCTTGCTCGCTCCGTCGGGGTGGTGCGGCACATGCGACGCCGGCAACGACACGACCTTCCGCTGCAACAAGTAACACCAATGTCCACTGCTAGATTAATTTTACGGTTTTGCTAAACAGCATTCCGCTGTCTTAATTTCGCCCAGCATTTGCATAGTGTATTCCTCTGAAAAAAGTCATCACAGAGCGGTTCTAAATTGCTATCACATACGGTTTACGAAGGTATGCGAATTTATGTGTTCGCGATAACAAACTGTTATCACTTACGGTTTATGAACCATTTGTGATAAGTCACAACACGAGTTGGCCAAATGGGCGGCGGCTCGAACCGTGGTGACTTTGGCCCATTCAGCCCACTACTATTACGTGTTGTGCCGAGCCAGCCCATGGGCGAGGTGGACGGCCTAGGCATAGCCACAAAATTAGAAAAATATGTAGAATTCAAAAGTAGACATGAAAATTAAAAAAATATGAGACAACCATATTGAAAATGTAATAGAATTTTATTAATGTTCAAATAGTTTAAATATTTGTCATTTAGCTTATAAGACATGAAAAATTGAAAAACAATCCTAGAAAAAATATATATATTTATTTAAAAAACCAAAATAAATTTATATATACTTATAAAATGAACTATATAAAATTTAAAAACTACAAAATAAAACCATATAAGTATTAAAAATGGAAAAAAATCATATAAATATTAATAAATAAAAATAAAAATATATATGTATATTAAAAGCGATTAATAGGTACCCTAGCAAATGTCTGAGTCTTGGTCGAGGCAGTCAGGGCTATCGTGCCATGTCGGCTGGCCCATGAATAGTGTAATAATGTCGTCTTTGGCCGGATTGACGGATAGTGTCGTGCCTCGTGCCAACCCAACAGAGCACGGCCCGTCGGCTGACTCTACACAACAGAGCGTTTTTTTTTTGTACAAACCGTGCGTGAAGAACTACTATCACAGACGGCTCATACAACAAACCATATGTGATCGTAGGTCATCACGAGCCAGATTATATGTCTGAACCGTCTGTGATTGGAGACATATCACATCGGCTAGTAAAAATAATCGTTTATGATCGTAGGTCATCATAGACCATTATATGTAGACATATCACAGACGAGTTAGTAGAAATAACCATCATGTCGTATGTCATCACGGGCGGTTAGTAAATATACCCGTTAGTGATATTTTAAATATCACGGGCGGTTGTTGGTGGTAGCCATATGTGATTGAATAGATATACATAAGCGGTTAGTAAAAATAACCATATGTGATTACCTACATATCACGAGGCGATTGTTGGCGGTGGCCGCTTATGATAGTATGCATTCACGAACGGTTTATACCATAAAACAAATGCTGTGATAGATAGTTCTATACCTAAATATTTTTTCGCTAGCCTTAGAAAATACTAGCCATGCCCTCTAAAAACAAGAAAGCTGAAAACAGATAAATCACAATTGATTTGATATAAAACATCTCAAAGTGATTTAAAACTCAATATCAATTACAAAAGAATGTTCATGTATTGTCACTAGAGTTACAATTGAATTACAACTCAAAGTGAATTACAATTGAACATGCATGTATTAATCAGTGTCACCTGAGATGTGAAACTCTCCTTTCGAGTTAATGATCTCCCCATGGATGAAGATGGCAAGCCTACCTCGAACGAACATGAGTTCGTCCAAATCGAATGTACTCGTTTTGATTATTATGCCCTGTCACTAGGAGGAGTAAAGTAGTAAGCATATATATTTAAATTGATAATTAAGAAATAATTATTGCGAGATTGACACACCTTTGGATCATTCGTCTTAGCACTCATGATTTCCTACATATAACGGCAAATGTAGAATACACATACGTTGCCTTGTAGTTGCTGGTAGCACTGCAAAAATAGAATTACATATGTAAAGTCAGTTCGAGAGGCCAGGTTATGAAGTGTGATATAGGATTATTGTGTTGTAGCAGGTACCGAAAATCATGTCATGTGTTGTAGTGTGGCGCTCGGTTCCATGTGTGTCCCTCCCTCGGCAACATAGGCGTTGAACGACCTACGTGATTCCAAAAAGTTATCATCGGCCATTTCAAACGAAGGAAGAGTACAATAGAGTACCGTATGGAGGAAATGAGCATATCTGTCGAATACTTTTTGCACAAGGGTGAAGTCGTGGTTTTATCGACTAGGGAATCAAGGTATATTACCTTGTTTCACTTTGGTACAATGACTAAAAGGATTCGGTACCACCTACTCATGTATGTCGCTAAAGTCATTAAACCTAACTTCGTATTGCGTATAAAGTACAAATGAAATTTATATAGCAAGTAGTGAAGTACTTACACACAGTTGTAGGGCACTAGTGTGTAGTCCTTTGTCGCGGTGAGCAAGTAATCCTTGTTTATGTACTTCTCGGCGTAGGATGCGTTTTGGGTGATGCATGGCTTAGAGATTAACTGTGTTTCGAGAAAACCCACCGGTTCTCGCGATCGCCAGGCTTCTTGCATCATGTATCTATACATAAGCAATGAGTTATGACATTTATCAGTATTACGTTAATGTAGAACTTGATTGTACACACTTACAGTGTCCAACATCGTAGAATTAAGGCGTCGAGGCGTCGAGGTTGAATAGATCGAATAAGTATTGAAGCCCATTTTACAAGTGGCTCGACTTGTAGAGTAAATGGTTCTTCGTGTAGTAGCGGTGATTCGATGAGGCTAGTTTTTTCTCTGCTTTCGTTGGTCATCTCCATGTATCGGGCATGCAAAGTTCACATAACCTAATCCAAAGCGGGGTAATAGCGTGTGGGGACCTATGGAATTCGAGGAGAACTACAGGATTGTAAGGTGTCTTAATGTTTTTCGATTTTTATTTGGCCTTAATGGCTCGCTTGCTACATCTTTCGGTGAGACAACTCGAGAACGGTCTGACGGCATGCTTTTCTTGTTCCTTGACATCTTCTCCATGGGATCCGATCGGCAACCTTCTAAAGCGGAGGTTGAGGTGGAGTCATCGAGGTCTGTTGGAGAGGCATGGTCATCGTGTGGAGAGCGATAAATCTTTGCGGGGTCAAGAGCGATGTCCCTCTTGGGCCCTTTGGATATAAGTGTACAAGGCATCCCCTAGTGTTATGATGTCTTCGTTGGTAGCTTCTCCAAGAATGGCCATGAAATTTGTCATGTACTATGTCCACTGGACCTTGGCGTAACCTGCGCTAGGCAAGCCTTTGCCTGCTTCCCTTCCTAGCATGGAAAGCTCCCCTCCCCCAACCTCAACCTCAGCGAAATGGACTCAACCTTGACCTCACTTGGAGCTTGGGCGTGGCCTCCTACAAAGCGATACACAATTAGCTAAGTCGTCCTATGGAGTGCAGTGATACTTATCACAAGCGGTTCTTCACAAGAACCATCTGTGATATGTATCATTAAATATCTGATCGTCATGTTACATCTGCAGGTCTAGATTTGTCTACGATGTCTGTTTGCTTTGAAGAAGATGACAAATCGCTTGAGAAAAGCAACCAAGCCCACCATTAAGCATGATTTTCTTTCGGTTGGTCGTGCACCTGTGACATGAGGTGATGAGGCAATGACCACGGCCTGCTTCATCGAGCCTGCAAGTTCAAGAAGCATAGGCACGCCAAGAAGCGCCGGAGTAATCAAACACTCTAGGCAGTCATGCTTATTGAACTTGTAGGCTCGATGAAGTAGGTTGTGGCTGTTATCTCTTCCTCCTCATGCTGCATGGACGACGCCCCGAAAAAAAATCATGCTTCGTAGTGGGCTTGGTTGCTTTCTTAGGCGTACTCGCTGTCTTCTTCAAAGCAAGGGCATATCAGAGACAGATCTCACTACAGAATCACAGACGGTTCTTGTTAATAACCGTCTATGATATACCATTATCACAGACGGTTTTAAACGCAAACGGTCTTTGATTCTCCGATTATCACAGACGGTTCTAGAACCGTCTGTGATAATATTTGTGAATTATCACAGACTGTTCTTATTAAAAAAAAAACGTATGTGATATGCGACCATATTACATACGGTTTTAGTTTAGAACCATCTGTGATACATATCACAAATGATTTGTTCCACTAAACCGCCTGTGATAGTTCCATTTGGTTTGCAGTTGCTAAAAAGTGTTCTGTTTTCGGCTAGCATCAGGAGTAAATATATATGACTTGTTTTTCACCATAGACATAAAAGACAGTAAGATAAACATGTTATTCAGTAAACATGTTCAACATAGACAATAACTTAACTTCAAACTGTATTTTTTTTATCATTTTTTGTATTTACATATGACCAAATTAACAGCGTAGTCAGTCACTTCTTACAATTTTTTTTTTAAAAAAAAACTAGAAATAATAAAAGATCAAGTTTTTCTAGCGGCCCAAGTAGCCTGCTATCTCCATTATCAAAACTTCGTAGGTGACATTGTCGGCATCGGAGGGTTCAGGATCCGCGTAGGTAGCCTAAAACACTTCCAACTGTTGACGCGATCGTTCGATAGTCATCCAAAGATGCTCTGCCTCAAGAACCAAGTAGAAATGTGCCCATAGGCTCTCTTCTCTTGCTTGAGGGGTCTCGGCTTGGTCGACTCGGTTGCTCGCCATCGCGATGTCGCATTCCAAGCGACGGTAATCATCTTGGAGATGTTCAACGTTGTTGTGGAGGACTACGTCGATGGCGAGGTTAGCTCGTCGAAAGATGCAGACCACCCGGAAGACAAGGCGGAGGAGGTGGTCAAGACGACGGAAGGTGGCCATCACATGCTTGGGCATAACCTCTGCCGGAGGAGGATGGACATTGTTCTTATAGTGTCCTTCCGCAGCATCCGCCAGTGTACGGCCGGCGAGGTGCTCGTACAAAATGGCTAAGTAGACCATCAACGCCGGCGTCAGGGGTGAAGAGTGGGGAACCATTGTTTTTTTAACTCTACTAGTTGTTGATAGAGGGTGCGAAAGAGTGTAGAGCGATATGGGGATTCATCTTCGGTGGCAGATGATCATTGACGAGGATTAAAACCTCTATGTATTATTTTAAATGCATAATAAAAGACCATACGTCTTCATGGTCGTAACCCCTAAGACTAACGACCTTTCGGTCGTTAGTATTCAGAGGTTACTTAATGGGTACCTGCCTGGGATGAGGCTTTGTGCCTAATCCCGACCGTATAACCGCCGTAAAATTCTTGAACCGGTATTTCTTATCGTATGATGAATGGAACACGTTATATCGTTCCAAACCATGCGATGGTACAACCCCGAGACATCGACTATTAACCACCCTACGGTTAAGCTTTTCACAAGCAATCGCAAGGAAGTTAGCACATTGCTAACTTCTCTACCGCTCAAACCATCGTAACTTTTCACTAGGACGCGTCTTCTCCAGAGTAATCGCCATCTCTTCGAAGTTATTTAAAGGTGAAGCATGAAGACAAGGCACAAGGGACAAGAAGGAGACGATAGGCGACACACAAAACAAGGCCAAGGCAAAGATATGCACGAAGCCTAAGCGGTGGAATTAGAAGCTAGATAATCAGCCTTAAACTCATATTCTAAGTCCGATTGCGGTGCTACATTCCTCCATTCGATGTAATTCAGGGTAGTACTTAGCCACATCTTGTAAATCCAGTTCATATCAATAAAGAGACCCCATTCCATTCCGTGATATTCCACGTCATTTTCCTCGCTTATTTTCGTAAGATCGGCGATTCGATCGTCGACAACGGGCGCCGTCAAGTGGGGAAGAAGGCGTAAGTTTCAAGAAATTTTTTTTTCGCTCAAGAAAATCTCGCCCAAAAACTCGCAATCGCTCATGCGACTATGCCGGAGTTTGGGATGAGAAAGCTGGTTTGATTTGGCGGACTACGCCAACCTCGACATGGAAGGATGTATCGCGCCATGGAAGAAAATGGCAGTCATCCTCCTCATCCTCCTCCGCCGGCTCGCACGCCGGCGTTAGCGAGGTCGATCGGATGGATGAAGATGCGCCGCCACTACCGTGGCGCAACCAGAGAACCGCCGCTCCGACCGATTCGGAATGCCGGAGGATCTCTTCAAGCCCGGTCTTCTCGACCGCCAAACAGTGAAGAAATTTCAGCTCCATCACCCGAAAACTCTATACCATTGATGAAATCATGGTGAAAGATACTCTCCTCGACCCGGCAATTCCAGAGTCAACCGTCACCGTAAGCGGTGTCGATGAAACCTCCACCGGTCGAGGCCATGTGGGGATGATCACACTCAAGATCTGATCGGCGGTTCGTCGAATCAGCCGAAGACCTCGAGAAGTGCTCATCTCCGACCGATCTCCATCGTGGAAGATTCTCGCGGTTACCGACAAGCTCTCCATTAGTTATGATGGAAGCTCATCGGAAGATCAATCTTTGGAAGCACGAGGTCAACGCGATCGGAGATGAAGATCAAGATGCCCTACACGGTCCTACACTCTACCACGCCATCACGTGTTGTTAGAGATGATCCGGCCGTCAAGCACCAACTTCCGGAGGCAACGGAACTAATCGACGTCAATCGCTTAACTCGCTCGCATCGCCCCACCCAGTGTGACCGACAGATCGAACAAATCCGAAGGTCGGGGAAGGTTGAGACAGCGACACCTACGCACCGATCAAGATGAACCACCCGAGACCTTCGAGAATCGTATCTAAAACTTGCGGCGTATTCAAAACATGTTAAATAATTCGATCCTGCTCTAGCGAACGCCTAGTTTTAATATAACTCAGAGGTCGGTATCCAAATTCTCCAGCAGACCATGCAATGAGCAGGCGACGAGAGCAGAGAGGGTTCAGAAGTCGGACTAGGACTTCGCCCCAACGCCTCCCTCAAGAGGGGCAAAGACGGTCATACCGTAGAGTAGTCGATACCAAGACCTCCTCGGCGATTCCGACCAAGGAGTCACGAGGAGAAGGCTATTTCAAGAGGTACTCCCCCGCTGCGTCGAGAAGAACCACCACCACTAGGACCTAACGATCTCAGACATCGTTTGAATTAAGTGGTGCGTCGTGGACATCATATCAATGTCCACGACGGATCGTACTACCGGAGTTCCAGCGTTCCAATCTTAGGGATCGGTCTCCGGCCGACATTACAATCCGCACCTTCTGAGAAGGCGCCATGAATCAATCACAGGTTGTCGAGCCTTCTCTGTTGGGCTCCAAGGCGTGCGTTAGGCCTAGCCGGTTCGGAGCCAACTTGGACAAATTCAATGGAACTCAAAACCCATTGGAATTTCTCCAAATATATACCACCGCTATCGAGGCTCTTGGTGGCGATGAGAATGTAATGGTCAACTATTTACCCACCGTGCTCAAGGGTGCGCCTGGTCGTGGTTGTTAAACTTACGGTCGGATCCATATATACTTGGGAACAACTCGTGATCTTCGATTGCCAACTTCGAGTGCGTCGACCGCCTCAGGAAGGAGGACGATCTCCACGAGAATCCGCGAGGATCGATGAGACTTTACGTCAATATATCAAGAGGTTCACCAGTTCAGTAACTCTATACGAAGTCGCAGAGTCCTCTCGTTATTCAAAGCTTTTAAAAGCAGGTCTAAGGAATCGGCGGTTTCACGGAGGACATAGCAATGAACCCTCCAAGAACAACCGTTGAGCTTTTTGATATGGCGGACAAATATGCCATTGCTAGTGAAGCAATCGAGTGGTGTGAAGCCATCGATCGGAAAGACAAGATTCCTGGCCAGTGCGGACAAACAGGAGAAAAAGAACAAGAAGTCTCTCAAGAAGAAAAAGAACCGCAGACCGAGCGACAAAGAAGTCCTCGCCGTTCTGGACAAGATTAGGAAGGGCAAGAAGGACTATCTTGGTCGAAGCAAAGCAAAAGTTCCGATCAAGGATTCAGACGAATAAGTGGTGTCCACTTCACGGTGACGAGGGCATGATCTCGACTGTCGTGGTCTGGCGTAAGAAAGCGGAGGATTATTATGCGGGTAAGGACCATTTCAAAGAATCTACAGAACATGGAGAAAGCGAGCTCCAAAAAGGACAAGGATGGCGGCGAGGAGATGGAGTACCGGGATCCCCAACACACGATCAACATGATTTTTGGAGGATCTTCTTCATACGAGTCGGGCGTCATCTAAAGGCCATGGGCGGGAGGTCAACCTCGTCGAATCTCCAAGCTGTAATCAAGCACTTTCGAAGTGGTCGGACACATAATTTCCTTGACAAAGACGATCGCACCATCCCATCGACTCGTAGGGTAGGTTCCCCATCGTCGTTGAACCAACTATTAATAATTGTCGGGTTAATCGGGTCTTAGTGGATGGGGTAGTTCCTTGAATATATTATTTGTAGGAGCTTTAGAAGAAATGCAGTCCCCATGTCAAAGGTGAAACACATGAAATATGCTTTTCATGGCATAGTTAGGGTTCTACCGCTAAACCGATAGGACAAGTTTCCTTCTGGGTGGCGTTTGGAAAAACGACAATTTCGAGCAGAGAAGATCCCGTTTGATGTAGTAAACTTGAATCCAAGATACAAGCGGAATCCTCGATCGACCAAAGATAGCAAAATTCTTGATAGCCACGCATTACGGTTATCAAAGTTTGAAAATCCGGGGCGAAGGAGTCATCACAATTCGAGGAGATCGAAAATGGCTACGATGCGATCGAAATCCTTTGCCTTTGGTTGATGAACTTCCGACCGAGAGGTTAATCCGTCTCCCATGCGAGGTCAAGCACTCGAAGCCAAAGATGGCGCCCAAACCATCCGACCGGACCAAGGAGGTACTACTCGACAAAAGCGCTTCTCGGACGGCGTCAAGTCGTCACATGGGTCAGACAACCAGATCCAACCGCGCGCAAGATTACGGTCGGGGCAAGACTCGACCCTAAATAGGAAGAGTCGCTCGTCTCCTTCCTCCGAGCAAATCAAGGCGTGTTTGCTTGGCAAGCGTCCGATATGCAGAGTCCCGGGAGGTGATCGAGCGCAGGCTTGCTCTCGGCGATAAAAACCGATCAGCGAAACTACGACGTTTTGCACCCGATCGGAAGGAAGCAATCGATCGGAGATTGACAAGCTTCTCGGGCAGGATTTATTCGTGAAGTCGACCACCCAAAGTGGCTTGCTAATCTGTAATGGTTAGGAAAAATAATGGGAAATGGCGAATGTGTATCGACTTCTGAGATCTTAATAAAGCTTGTCAGAAGGATGACTTTCCCCTTCCGCATTGATCAACTAGTAGACTCTACTTACGGGTGCGAGTTACTAAGTTTTTAGATCGTATTCGTGGTACCACCAGTTAGTATGTGTAAAGAAGATGAGGAAAACTTCCTTCATCACCCCATATGGTACTTCTTGTTATATTAAGATGCCATTTGGTCTCAAAAATCTTTGGTGCAACTTTTCAAAGGTTGATGCAAAAACTTTTAGTCCACAAATCGGTCGGAATCTAGAAGCTTATGTTGTGATCCGTCGTAAAGACCTGCTTGTGGCGACCACGTTCTCGACTTACAAGAAACCTTTAACAACTTGAGAAGACATAACCTCAAGTTAAATCCGGAAAAGTGTGTGTTCGAGTTTCTGTTGAAAAGCGCTTGGTTTCCTAGTTTCGCTAGAGGTATTGAAGCTAATCCAAAGAAAAATTGCGGCCATCGACCGGATCGCCCTCAGACCACGAAGAAGGAAGTCCAAAACTAAGCGGTCGTATGGCGCGTTAAGCGTTCATAGCAAGATTAGGGGAAAAGGATTACCTTTCTTTAAACTTCTTCGGAAACATGGGAGTTTCGAGTGGACTAAAGAGGCAAACGATGCCTTTGAGGAACTCAAAAAGTACCTTACAAGTACCCCGGTTTTAGTTTCTCCGAGACCGGGAGAAACATTGCTAATTTCGTGGCGGCAACACCACGAGACGAGTTAGCGGTGTCTTGGTTGTAGAAAGGATAATATCCAACGACCAGTCTATTACGTGGCGAAGTCTTACATGGACCAAAGGAAAGATACCCACATGTACAAAAGTTGCTCTATGGCCTCCTTATGTCTTCAAGGAAGCTAAGGCACTACTTTCGAGGCCCACAAAGTGGTCGTACGCACCGGATATCCCTTGGTCAAGTCCTTGAAACAGGAATCATCGGGACGAATAGCCAAATGGGCGGTCGAGCTAGGGCGTTCGATCTCCATTTTATTTCACGAACAACAATAAAGTCCTAGGCAATAGCGAGTAATTCATTGCGAATGGACAAACCTCGAACCCACCCAAGGACCCGAGTATGAACACCACGACGAGTGGACAATGTATTCGACGGTTCCTTGATGTTACAAGGATCGGGGCTAGAGTGGTCTTGATATCCCTCTTGGCGAACACATCAAGCACGCCATCCATTAAATTTTCACGCCACCAATAATGTGGCGAGAATATGAAGGTTTCTTGGCAGACTCGGCGCTCGTTGCTCTCGGGATTCGCAGACATACTAGTGAAAGCGATTCTCAACTAGTAGCGAATCAAGTGGGAAAGAGTATCAATGCTCTAGTACCAAGATGTCATCTTATCTGGCGGAAGTACGAAAACTTGAAAAGCACTTCTTGGTTTCGGATCAACATATTCCTAGAAAGGAAAACTTTTCGGCAGACCGGTTAGCACGGATGGCCTCCACGAGGTCGGCCAGTCCTTGAGAGTTTTCTCGAGCAACTCAATTCACCCTCGGTAGTTGAGCCTTCCGAGAACATACATGATTCTTTGCAAGTTGAACAAACTAATCAAGGAACATGGATGCTCCACGTGTCGTTGACGGTTGGTATTTATCACGATCAAGGTAGAGGCGGATGACATTGATCTACAATTATCTTGACATGACACAATTCCGAAGATGATGTAGAGGCCGATCGTATAGCACTTAAAAACCAAATCATACACTCTAATCGAAAGTACCTTGTATAAGCGAGGATCTCATGGAGTGTTGATGAGATGCATATCTCAAGCGGATGGCATTAGATTGCTAACCAAATCCATGAAGGTGTCGTGGAGCACACCATTCCTCTGAGAACCACGGTCGGTAAAGCCTTAAGCAAGGCTATTCTCGACCAAGCGCCCTTCATGATGCAAAAGAGCTTGTGATGAAGTGTGTACAATGTCAGTTTTATAGCCGACAAGTACACCAGCCAGCACAAGCCTTACAAACAATTCCTCTTTCTTGGCCTTTTGCAACCTGGGGACTGGACATTCTGGGACCTTTCCCAAGAGCACTCGGGGGCTTCGAATTCCTTTTCGTCATGATTGACACGTTTACAAAATGGATTGAAGCCGAGCTAGTCGTTAAAATAACAACTGAGGCCGCTAAGAGATTTCTCCTGAAAAATGTGATCACGCGATTTGGTGTACCCGGTCGTATCATCACGCACAATGGTTCCCGATTCTCCGGCGATCAATTCCAGAATTTCGCGATGAACTTAGTGTCAAAGTTCATTTTGCTTACATTGCACATCCGCAGAGCAGCGGAGGCGCTTGAGCGGCTAATGGTATCCTTATGCGAGGATCAAAGCGCCGAGTATTGACCGATTAATCAAGCGGTCGGCGCTTGGGTTAAAGAACTTCCCTCGTGTTATGGGCGTTCGAACCACGACCGATCGTGCGACCGGTGAAACTCCATTCTTTTTGGTTTATGGTTGAAGCTATGCTTCCTCGAACTCAAAATTGGCTCTGCTTTCGGCGATCGTTTTGACGAAAATGATCGAGAATGAGCACGACGACTTCGGCGAGCGTCGATTTCCTTGAAGAACAGCGAAACCAAGCCCTTATACGATCGGCGGTCTACCAACAAGCCATGCGAAGGTACCATAGTCGTAAGGTGCGACCTCATGACCTTCTTCAGAGGTGATCTGGTTCTCGAGAAAAATTGAGCCAAACAAATCGCAATAAACTTTCTCCTAAATGGGAAGGTCCTTACATCGTGGTTGAAGTAACCCACCGAGTTCCGTCTGTTGGCTATGTCGATGGGCAAATTTTGTCAAATTCTTGGAACATCGATCAATTGCGTAAGTTCTATGTTTAATTTTCATTCTTTCATTTCTTTCAATTTCAATTTCATTAAATTCATTAATTAATTAAGAAGTGCAACTTTGCTTATATATATACACCTACATTACAGTCGTTTATTATTGTTAGTGCAGTGGGAGAAGACATTTTTCTCTCCGATATCCTTTTAAGGATCTCGATACTCTATGGTCCTAGTCGTGAGCATTTTTCTTCAAATGATTCCCACAGCGACTACACTCTTTTCTCAAAGAAAATGAGTAATCAGGCGCCACACAACTAACTATCTCATGAATGATATGCTTACGATTCGAAGATTATGCTTCATTATTTTAAGATTCGGTCTATTCTTGTCAGCTCTTGGTGGGACACGGAAAGCCTCCTAGTCGAAGTCTCTCCTTTTTTACGACGCGTGGTCACCTTAATGGAAGGAGCTTCCTAGCGGCGGTTCTTTTCTTACGATCCTCGCTACCGATCGGATCTGAGAATTTGAACACGTTTCAAGAAATGTGTCGTATGCCTTCGTGTCTTAGCATTAGTTCCGACAGATTATGGGACAATAGATATAAACAAAGTTCACTTATAATTTGTTGCATACATATTTGCATTTCTTCTTATGTCAAGTTTGACAAAGTCTTTTTCCGACCATATATAGTGTTTTTGATGGGTATTTCCATTATGACAAACAAAGATCTATAACTAGTCGAAATCATCTGTTGAGTCGACCACATTTGATTTCCTAATCTTCGCAACGATCGATTTTGTCTTACATGTCCAAACATACCTTCAAAAACTCACATACATGGTTATGACCTCTTTTTTATTCTCTTTCTTGGCTCTTTTACATGAACGCGTTCTTCTACTATAAAGCGTTCGGGGCTAGGAAATATCTGAGAATTTTAAAAAAGTCAAGCAGGATAAACAAAAGCTTTGTCAATGACATAAAAGTGTAAGTTTTCATAGATATTCAAATATTTTTACACTTGCAGAACCTACTCTAAGAAATATTCCCACCTAACTCATCGTTTGTCGGAGATTAGACCTCCATCTCCTTTACAACTATATCTCCAAGTGGCCCGAGTTCTTCCATGAACTTGGTCGCCTCCTCAGTGGGCGATTGAAGTCATCTTTAACACTTGGAGATCTATGGAGGGTCGGAAGCTTTCGGTTTGCCAAAGCAAAACTAACTCCACTGCAACGCCTGCTTTTAGGGCACAGGCATAATTCGTCCGAGTAGTTTTGAGCGTAACTTTAAGATCCCTAGAAGTTGACCCAAATAGTTCATTTTCTCTATTGGATCTCCTAAGGAAGGCAAGCTTGATCTTGATCCCATATCAAAGATCATCTTGTTCAAAGCATGAATCTTTTCATCAATATTTTGAGCAAGAGCCGCCCCTTATCTGCTCAAATTTGAGTTTTCTTTACTCGTTCGGCATTTGCGTTTGCTCTGCAAAAATAAATCGATTAATGAACACAAGCATAAATGAAGGAAAAATCAAGCTTACGACATATTACCTTCATTTGTTTTGCTAAGTGTTTCATATTTGGTCGTTGCTTCACGATCAACCGGTCTTTTAGTGAACTTGCTTGACAAATGATCGGTCCTTAGCTTTATTTCTTCTTCAAGAAAAGTTGTCTTGGCTTTCTCCACAACCTCCTCTTTTATTTTCTCCGGATCTATCGAATACGATAAGGAGAATAATTGTAGAGGAGCAAAGTATTGAAGAAGAAACAAAAGTTCAAAAGGAAAAGTTCTTACTTTCCAACTCGGAGTGCTTTTGCTCCAAGTCCTTAACTCATTGGAGTGGATCCTCCGATCACTGACAAAGTTCTCGACCAAATGCTACACAAATAGCGTTCTCTTTCTTAAGTTTCTTATAAACTTTTTAAAGAAGAGCTATGAAGCTGGTCGTAGAATACTTACCCAATTGCTCGGTCATTATAACCGCAAAAATCAAATCGAGGTGCATCTTGAGTTGAGTATCCGATACTTTTCGCCACGCCTCATCAAGCTCCTTATCCTCGATGAATCGGGACGAAAAGGAACTTGTTAGGTTGGGAAGGGTTATCGCGATGATCGGAACTGTTGAGACCTCTCGAGGCATCTACCTCCACGAAGGGGTTTCAATCACCAAAGGATCCAACTCAACCGTTGCCCTTGTCACCGCTCGGGGCTTCTTCGACCACTATTCCTCGGGAACTTTGTCCCGAGAAGTGCTCTGATCGGGAACTTCCACAGTGCGAGTCCTCGGGAAGAACACAGTGGGAAGCGACCGGAACACCGTAAGACCTATGCAAACCGAAGATGGGAAGTTCAAAGTATCAAATCATCAAGGAATTATTAGAGGTACATACTTATCGACCACTTTCATTTGTACATACCTTGTTAATCTCCGGATTTGACTCAAACGCAGCAAGAGAGAAATACGTGCCGCTAGCCTTCCTTTTCTTCTCCTCCAATCTTGCCGGTTACGACCGGCAAGGTTTGTTGAACCTCACATCCTCCAACAAGATGTCGGAAGCTATGTCCTCGACCAGTTCATCAAGGACCGCATTCGACTATACGGTGGGAGGAGTGGTTTCATCAATCTCGGATCGATTGTTTCATTAATAACCATAAGGTCGTGCCACGACCACTCTGGAGTCTCTGACCTCATGATTACATTCTGCGGGCCCTCGAACTTATCCACCTAAATCAAAGAACAAATTTGATTGGGTGAAGAAATCCTTTATCTAAAAAATTCGTACATATATGATTCCGAAATGTTCTATTACCTCGAGGATTCATCTCCTTCAAGTGCCTCGAGGCACGACTCGGTCGGAACTAAGGTGGGGCGTTGATCCTCACCAGATTGTATGATTCGCAATCCAACCGAGCGCAAAAGTAGAGCACGATTGGAAATCTGGTGGAATATATGTATACACATGGTAAAAGGAATTTTTGATTAAATTACCTTAAGCCTTGCCGATCTCTCTTCAATAGGAGTTCGGCTAAGATCTTGGGGCATTCAACCTTTTCTCCAGCTCCCCTTACAGATCATCTC
Source organism: Phyllostachys edulis (assembly GCA_036346405.1). NCBI lineage: Eukaryota > Viridiplantae > Streptophyta > Magnoliopsida > Poales > Poaceae > Phyllostachys > Phyllostachys edulis. The sequence continues at coordinate 43,914,810 of CM070546.1, read as the reverse complement.
GACTCGATCTCTAATTTCCCAGGAAAGAGCTTTAATGAAGGAAGAATAGACAGATTTTAAGGTAATACATTAATCAAATCAAAATACCGATCGAATTTATCTCAAAGACTTACCACCTTCCGAGGTAGCTTCATCACGATCAAGGCACCGGAGCAGGAATGAGTCAGGAGCTTCAATGGGCTAATCGGCGAAAGGTGAAATCCTTCACCACATGCCACGAAGTCGGGCCGACTAAGAAGTCATAGATGGCATCCGCCCATCTTTTGACTATCCTGTCTTCTTCGGTTTCCTTCCACTTGGAGTTTTCACTTGCTCTAGTTCGTGAAGTAGAGGCCATCGTCTTCGAATAGTCATGTAAAACCGAGATTTTTCCACGATTTACCACGAAGATTTCGCGTACATGAAGATGTACTCATCGGCCTTCCGTCATGAAGACGCAATGTGCATTCCCAGGCTGCCTCGGTTTCGCATGATTTTCCCATCACCATGCGGTAGAAATAACTAAAGAGCTTCAAGTTCGGTTGTATTCGTGTATGCCTCGCACAAATATCGAAAATACTAATATTTGCGATCGAATTTGGGGCCAAATTCACCAATTCCACCCGTAATGTTCAAGAACGCGGAGGAGGAATTTGTGTACCGATGAGTCTCGACCCACATTCGATGTAGGCAAGAAAAACAGGATTTCGCCATCTTCACGGCTCGGAAAATGCTCTCCATCGCGGTCTCCAATTAATCGATTCCTATCTGGGAGCATTCCCATCTTCGCCAAAGCCTCAAGCTTTTTCTTGCCCAATTCGAAGGCAACCACTTTGTGTCTGCTCCGACATGGCGAAAATCCTCAAGAATGAGTAGCAAAAGTTGGAGACTTTGTGGTCGGAAGAACAGAAAAGACTCGGAGGATTTCTTGGCGAGAAGCTAAAGGGGATCGAAGGGATTTTGGAAGCATAGAAATTCTAAGAGCCCAATGAGAGAAGATTTTATAAACTTCCGATACTTTGAAGGATTCCCACAAAAGTCCAAGCGACAAAAAGCTTCTTTTTGTTCAAGCAGACAGAGGAACTCTTCGTTTCCCAAGGCAAGTTCTCAACTTTAAAGTGAACACGCATCACCGCCGTATACCACGACATTAAATGGGAGTGCCGCGATACGATTTCATCGGAAAAGGTATATACACGACCGTTCATTTAAAGTTAGGGGCTAGCCGGCGAGGATTAAAACCTATATGTATTATTTTAAATGCATAATAAAAGACCATACGTCTTCATGGTCATAACCCTAAGACTAACGACCTCCCGGTCGTTAGTATTGAAGAGGTTACTTAATGGGTACCACGATGGGATGAGGCTTTGTGCCTAATCCCTCACCGGATAACCGCTTCGTAAAATTATCGAATCGGTATTTCTTATCGTATGATGAATGGAACACGTGTTATCGTTCCAAACCATGCGATGGTACAACCACGAGACATCGACTATTAACCACCCTACGGTTAAGCTTTTCACAAGCAACCGCAAGGAAGTTAGAACATTGCTAACTTCTCTACCGTTCCGACCGATCGTAACGCTTCACCGAGGACGTCTTCTCCAGAGTAAGCGCCATCTCTTGGAAGTTATTTAAAGGTGAAGCCTGAAGACAAGGCACAAGGGACAAGAAGGGAGGCGATAGGCGACACACAAAACAAGGCCAAGGCAAAGATATGCACGAAGCCTAAGCGGTGGAATTAGAAGCTAGATAATCACCTTAGACTCATATTCTAAGTCGATTGCGGTGCTACATTCCTCCATTCATGTAATTGAGGTAGTACTTAGCCACATCTTGTAAATCCAGTTCATATCAATAAAGAGCGACCCCATTCCATTCCGGGATATTCCACGTCATTTTCCTCGTTTATTTTCGTAAGATCGGCGATTCGATCGTCGACAATCATTCTTATAAAACCGTCGGCGCGCGAGACGAAGAGACGCATCGTAACGTCGGTGCACGAGACAAAGAGACACATCATGTGGGAGCCGAAGCGGCATTGAACGTATCACAGACACTTCCAACCACAAACCGTCTATGATATCCTAATTATCACAGATGTCTGTGAAGTATCATAGATGATTCTAATTAAACACCGCTTGTGATGTCTGCAATTATCACATACGGTCCGTTTTAAGAATCGTCTGTGAAGTATCACAGATGGTTCTTAAAAATAACAATTTGTGATATTTAGTAATATCACAGATATTCTTACTCAAAGACCGCTCGTGATACTTCCTGAGCTTTTAAACATGAACCGTCTGTGATATTACCTCTTCATAGACGGTTTTTAGCACGGCCAGTAACATAGACGGTCTCTAAATCAAAATCGTCTGTGATTGTATTTAATACTGACAGTTTTCAGAAACCGTCTGTGATGAGGTGTCCAGTATAGCCTATTTTGTAGTAGTGGTGGCAGTTCTCTGGCCGGAAAGTAACATTAATTTTCGGATTCGTCTATACCAGATTTGACTATTTTCTCAGCAAAAAACAGTCAAATTTTATTTCATTTACAACTTCATTATACATAAATTACAACAATTTATTTATGTAATTTTTGTTCTTGGTCACTATAATTATTACGAAAGTCTTAATAACTCATATTTCCATCATATGATTCAAAATCTAACATATACTTTGAGATATTGAGTAAAAATAAAGACAAAAAAAAAATTCTATACTAACAAAATACGGCAATACGGTGAGCCCGTTATATTCCCAAAAAAATCATAATAAATTCGGACTCAATTCATCATATGAGAAGAAGTGCAAGTCTTAAAGCATATCGGGCGGATGAAAATTCGATTATTTTAATAAAAACAGTTGAATGTTGTTCAGTAAATCTCTTAATTTTCAAAAAAAGAAAGAAAGGAAAGCAGCGTTAATTTCACTGACACGGTGCATGCAGTAAGCTGATCGGCGCGAGGTACTTCAACAAGGGCATCCTGGCGTCGTCGGGCATCCTGGAGGGAGGTCACTTGCCGAACCAGACGGAGCTCTACTCGCCGCGGGACTATGTGGGGCACGGCTCGCACACGCTGTCCACGGCGGGCGGCGGGTTCGTCCCGGGCGCCAGCGTCTTCGACCACGGGAATGGCACGGCGAAGGGCGGCTCGCCGTGGGCGCGCGTGGCCGCGTACAAGGCGTGCTACACGCCCGGCTGTTCCAGCCTGGACATCCTCGCGGCCATAATCGCTGGGGTGGAAGACGGCGTTCACGTGTTATCGCTCTCCGTCGGGGCAGACGCCTCGGACTACTTCACGGACCCGATCGCGATCGGCGCGTTCTACGCGGTCCAGAAGGGGGTCACCGTCGTCTGCTCCGCCGGCAACTCGGGTCCGCAGCCGAGCTCGGTGACCAATGTGGCTCCCTGGATCCTTACGGTCGGTGCAAGCGCCATGGACAGGGACTTCCCAGCTTATGTCACCTTCGGCAGCGACACCATCAAGGTTTGGTCAATATACAGAGAAATTAACTTGCACAATGCAGCCTTGCTCTAGCTAGTGCGATTTACAGGGTACCACTTACAAATGGGATGCTCAACTCGACTGCCCGTGCACATATAAGTTGTTCGTGCCGTTTAGCATGCGGTTTTTCGTATATATGGTTTGTTCATGGCCATTCTGGGCGCAATTTGCAGGGACAAAGTCTGGCAAACAGTACTCTGCCTGTTGGCCAGCAGCATCGAATGATCAGCGGGGGGAAGGCCAATGTCGAAAACCAACCGACCAGCAACTCGTAAGAGTCGGATTATTCACAATCTATATATTATTGTTCGGATCTATAACTACCAAGTGCATCAGTGTGTCATGATGTGCTGATCGATGGGATCTCTCTCTTGCCTGCAGGACCTTGTGCTTGCCCGGCTCCCTGGACCCTGCCAAGGTGAGCGGCAAGATAGTTGTCTGCACCAGAGGAGTGAACGCCCGAGTCGAGAAGGGGCTGGTGGTGAAGCAGGCCGGCGGCGTCGGCATGGTCCTTTGCAACGATGCCAGCACCGGGGACGACGTCATCGCGGACCCGCACGTCATCGCGGCGGCTCACTGCTCCTACTCCCTGTGCAGCAGGCTCTTCACGTACATCCAGCTTACCGAGTAAGCAGCACACGCTCAGTAGTTACACGTCTGGTTTATCTTATGGAGTTTATGGATGGGACTAATCAAACATGGCTCCTTCCAGTCCGGTCGGTTGCATCAGAACAACGGACGCGGAACTTGGAGTAAAGCCAGCGCCGGAGATGGCAGCCTTCTCATCCCGTGGGCCAAACCCCATCACTCCCCAGATCCTCAAGGTTGGCACGCTTGTCCAACGTAATTCGCCCCAGATTTAGTCCCACTCCTATCGATCCGTGACTGGTGTTACTAACTTGCTCGGTTTCGCAGCCTGACATCACCGCGCCAGGCGTCAGCGTGATCGCCGCGTACAGCGGCGCTGTTTCACCGACGGGCCTGGCTTTCGACGACCGCCGTGTACCCTACAACATCGAGTCCGGCACGTCCATGTCGTGCCCCCACGTGTCGGGCATCGCCGGCCTGGTCAAGGCCAAGTACCCCAACTGGAGCCCCGCTATGATCAAGTCGGCGATCATGACCACCGGTGAGCGCAAGCATCACAGCTCAACTTTCTCTCAAGGTCCAATTGACCCCCCCTAGCTAGCAAGTCACAGCGTGGTTTGTGTTGTGTGTCTCTATGCGCAGCGATCACTGGAGCCAACGACTACAACCAGATCCGGGACGAGACCGGCGCGGCCGCCACGCCGTTCAGCTACGGCTCGGGCCACGTGAACCCCGTCCAGGCCCTGGACCCCGGCCTTGTGTACGATACAACGCTGGCCGATTACGCCAGGAACTTCCTCTGCTCCGTGAGGCCTACCCAGGACGTGCTCCCAGTCTCGCTACCCCTCCCGCTCCCGCTGTTCAGCTGCAACAACCCGTTCACGTGCAGCCAGGGCGCGTACGGCCGCCCCGAGGACCTCAACTACCCGTCCATCACCGTGGCTTGCCTGTCCGGCACCACCGCGGTGAAGCGCCGGGTGAAGAACGTGGGCGCGGCGTCGTGCAAGTACACCGCCAGTGTCACGCAGCCCGCGGCTGGGGTCAAGGTCTCGGTGGAGCCGAACGTGCTGAGCTTTGGTAGCATCAACGAGGAGAAGGAGTTCACGGTGAAGCTGGACGTCTACGACGGCGCCGCGGCTGCCAACTACGTGTTCGGCGGCATTGAGTGGTCGGACGGGAAGCATCGCGTCCGGAGCCCTGTCGTGGCCACGACCAGGTGCGGGTAGCTAGTGCGGGTGTGATTTCTGTTGGGAAACTGTGTGCTCTCCATTCTAAATTTTAATAGGATCTCTAGCCTATAAATAAAAAGTGCTATTTATTATAAAAGATTGATCGATTGACGAAGGAATAAAGAGAAGTAAGAAGTTTCCTATATCTTTGTGTTCAATCTATTATTCTGTTCTTGTGTTCTTCCATCGTTCTTACGATTCTGAGTTTATCTACGAGGTAAATCGTTCGGACTAAACTCGCCAGTGATGATTCCTCAACACGTTATCAACACGATCGACTCTCCTCGGATCGAAAGGTAACCGTCGTAGCACGATACTCGTAGATCGAATCGTTTTTTCTAGATTGCTTTCAATTCTGTAAATTTGGCTTTCTAGATCGTATCCTATGGTGCAAATCCGCTCTAATCTACCGCGAGCCGATTTGAAGTCACCAACACAATACCGATCGGTAGATTATATAGAAAAGTAGATATCGATTGTACTGTAGATTAGAAATTACAAACACGTTCTAATCTACCGCGAGCTGACTTGAAGTCGCCAGCCAAGCCGATCGGTAATTGCATGAACAATACATATCGCATGAACAGTAACAAAAAAACACTACTACAGAAAAGGTCTTCACAGACGGTTCAAAAACGTCAACACAGACGGTTTCGTGAACCATTTGAGTTTATAGGTCAGTAATGATATGAGATTATCATAGACGATTTTCGAACCGTCTGTAATGCAAACTATCACAGACGGTTATTAACTCAGAACCATCTGTGACAGTTGACTATCATAGATGGTCTGTAGACGAAACCGTCTGTGATAGGTTTCTATCACGGTTTGTAGACTAAACCGCTCGTGAGCGTAATAGTTTACTAGCACGCTGAGCGGTTTTGTAGATAAAACCGTCCGTGAGAGTTTACTACTTGACGGTTTGTAAACGAAGCCGTCCATGAGTGATGTATCACAGACAGTTTGTCCTAAGGAATAAATCTGTGATATTCTTTTGTATTGCTAAATCCATTTATGTTTATTGGCCAACCTTAGGAAATGCTAACCATGCCCTTTGAAATAAATTTGAAACACAACAAATACATTTATACATCCAATTCACATTCATTTAAGAAACAAGCACCCATTGACAATAAATTACGCTATTGCAGGACTTTATTCTGTTAAGTGAAATAAAATGGAGATCGAGCGCCCCTAGCTTCGACCGCCCATTTGGCTATTAGTCACGATGATTCCTCGTTTCCAAGGACTTGACCAAGGGATATCCCAGAGGGTAGATCGACCACTTTGTGGGCACGAAGTAGTGCCTTAGCTTCCTTGAAGACATAAGGAGGCCATAGAGCAACTTTTGTACACAATGGGTATCTTTCCTTTGGTCCATGTAAGACTTAAACTACGTAATAGGCTGAGTCGTTGGATATTATTCCTTTCTACAACGAAGACACCGCTAATGCGTACGTGGTGTTCTTGCCACGTAAATTAGCAATGTTTCTCCGATCTCGGAGAAACTAAGACCGAAGTTCACTAAATACTTTTTGACAAAGGCATCGTTTGCCTCTTTAGTCCACTCGAAACTCCCATGTTTCGAAGAAGTTTAAAGAAAGGTAATTCTTTTCCCCTAATCTTGCTATGAAACGCTTGAAACGCATCTGACGGCCGCTTAGTTTTTGGACTTCCTTCTTAAGTGGTGGGAGGCGCGATACAGTCGATGGCCGCAATTTTTTCTGGATTAGCTTCAATACCTCTAGTCGAAACTAGGAAAAAGCAGGGTTTCCAGCGAAACTCCAACACACACTTTTTCTAGGATTTAACTTGAGGTTATGTCTTCTCAAGTTGTTAAAGGTTCTTTGTAAGTCGAGAATGTGGTGTGGCAAATAGTGGTCTTTACGCACGGATCGTCAACATAAGCTTCTAGATTCAAAAGATTTGTGGACTAAAGTTTTTTGCATCAACCTTTGAAAAGTTGCACCAAAGATTTTTGAGACCAAATGGCATCTTAATATAGCAATAAGTACCATATATGGGTGATGAAGGAAGTTTTCTCCTCATCTTCTTTACACATACTAATCGATGGTACTTCGAATACGCATCTAAAAAACTTAGTAACTCGCACCCGTAAGTAGAGTCTACTAGTTGATCAATGCGGAAGGGAAGAGTAAATCGCCGGACAAGCTTTATTAAGATATGTAAAGTCGATACACATTCGCCATTTCCCATTATTTTTCCTAACCATTACGGGATTAGCAAGCCCTTGTGGGTGGTTGACTTCACGAATAAATCACACTGGAAAGCTTGTCAATCTCCGATTGGTTGCTTCCTTCCGATCGGGTGCAAAGCGTCGTAGTTTACATGATCGGTTTTTTATCGGTTTGGAAACAAGCCACGTGCTCGATCACCTCGGGGGACTCGAGCATATCGGACTGCTGCAAGCAAACACGTCTTGATTTGCTCGGAGGAAGGAGGCGAGCACTCTTCCTATTTAGGGTGAGTCTTGCCCGACCGAGAATCTTCTGGCGCGTTGGATCTGGTTGTCTCGACCCATGTGCGGCACTTGACGCCGTATGGGAAGCGCTTTGTGTCGAGTAGTACCTCCTTAGTGCGGGTCGGATGGTTTGGGCGTCATCTTTGGCTTCGAGTGCTTGACACGCATGGGAGACGGATTAACCTCTACGGTCGGAAGTTCATCAAGCGATTGCAAAGGATCCGATCGCATCGTAAGCCATTTCGATCTCCTCGATGTGATGACTCCCTTATTGCGGCATTTTCAAACTTTGATAGCGTGTAATGCGCTATCAAGAATTTTGCTAATCGGTTGATCGTGAAGATTCCGTTGTATCTTGATTAAAGTTTACTACATCAAACGGGATCTTCTCGCTCGAAAGTATCGGGTTTTCAAGCGTCACGGTGAAGGAAACTTGTCCTATCGGTTTAGCGGTAGAACCGGAACTATGCCATGAAAAGCATATTTCATGAGTTTCACCTTTGACATGGGGACACGTGATTTCTTCTAAAGCTCCTACAAATAATATATTCAAGGAACTACCCCATCCACTAAGACCCGATTAACTTGACAATTATTAATAGTTGGTTCAGCGACGATGGAGACCTACCCACGAGTCGATGGGATGGTGCAATGGTCTTTCTTTGAAGAAATTGGTTGTCAGAGCCGCTTCGAAAGTGCTTGATTACGAGCTTGGAGATTCGACGAGGTTGACTCTCCCGCTCCATAGCCTTGGATGACGTCTGGACTCGTATGAAGAAGATCCTCAAAAAATCATATTGTTGTGTATTTGGGGAGTACTCCATCTCCTCGTCGCCATCCTTGTCCTTTTTGGAGCTCTGTTTCTCCATGTTCTGTCAGAGATGGAAATGGTCCTTACTCGCATAATAATCCTCCAGTTTCTTCGCGGAACCACGGTGCCTTGAATCATACTTTTACTGGTGGTGAAGTGGACACCACTTCTTATTGCGTCTGGAATCCTTCCATCGAACTTTTGCTTTGCTTGACCGGCATAGTCCTTCTTGCCCTTCCTGATCTTATGCTGAACGGCGAGGACTTCTTTGTCGCTTCGGATCTGCGGTTCTTTTTTCTTCTTGAGAGACTTCTTGTTCTTTTTCTCTGTGCCGCCCATGAGAGCGATGTATCACGCATAGTTTGTCCTAAGGAATCGCCTGCATGATATTCTTTGTATTGCTAAATCCATTTATGTTTATTGGCCAACCTTAGGAAATGCTAACCATGCCCTTTGAAATAAGCTGAAACACAACAAATACATTTATACATCCAATTCACATTCATTTAAGAAACAAGCACATACATTTCACAAATCAATTAACTCAAATTAACCATTCATGTATATTTACACACATGTAACATTAAGTTCAATCTTATCCCAATCAAATTCAATCTGCACTGTGGAACTTTCCATCTGGATTTATAACCTCACGGTTTAAGAATGACGCAAACTGTCCTCGAATGTTTATGAACTGGCTATGTTCCAACGTAGTTGTATCGATGCTCGCAACCTATCGGTAGGAAGATTAAATTCGTGAGTATAAATGGATAAGTATGAAATAATTATTACAAGATTGACAAACCTGAGGATCATTGGTCATCGCGGAACCGATGAGTAGTTCCATGTTGTGGCAAACATAGTATCCATAGAGGTTGCAGGCCAATGGCTGTTGGTGGCACTGTAAAAATAGAATTGGTTAGTTCGAGAGGCATTACTACGAAGTGTTATATATGATTAATGTGTACTTGAGAATACTGGGAATTTTAGATCATGTCGTAAGGTCCCTTCCTTGCATTTCCCTCGAGAAGTATAGTACACGATGAACGAACTACGTGATTCTAAAAGTTAGCCTTAGCCATTGCAAAGGAAGGAAAGACTACAATAGAGTTATCTATGGTGGAAACGTGTTTACCTATCGACTAATTGCCGGATAACTGTGAAGTCATATTTAGAACGTTGTAGGGAATCAAGGTATATTACCTTGTTCCATTTTGGTACAATTACAATTAGAATCCATTGGAACCTACACATGTATGTCGCTATGATCATTAAACCTAAGTTCGTGTTGCTTATAAAATACAAATCAACAAGTATAGCCACTAGTGCAGCACTTACTCATTGTAAACACTTACAATGTCCAACATCGTATGAGTGAGACGTCGAGGGAGTCGAGTTTGAAGAGGAAGAACGAATCCTCAAAGGTCACCGTGAAGACACAGTCTTGACGGTCGTGGTTAAAATCACCCTTCTTGAACTTGACGTTGACACTTGAGCACCGTTGTTCATCCGTCTTATTGGCTTGTTCCATATACCATAGATGCAATCTCGTGCAAGCGATTCCTAGGGTAGGGTGGCGCTCTACCGTCTCGACCAACGGCTCACCTAGCACGAATTTTTGGGCCAACGGCAAGAAGAGAATATCATCAGGCAAGAAGGGGATATCATTGGGCTTCTTCGATTTGCCCTTGCCGCCTCACTTTTTAGAGGTTGATCGGGCACGAGGTGTAGATGCATCCGATGCATCAGGTCCTTGCCGCATCGGTGCAGGTACATCCTGTGAAGTTGACACCGGTGTTGGTAACTTCAGTGCAGATACTTCCTGTGAAGTAATTGACACCAGTGCAGGTAGCTCCAGGCAGATATTGCTCTTGGACCACTGGATGAATGATTCAATGGCTTACCCTAAAGTCACAACCTCGTTGTTTGGGGGCATCTATAGCTGGACGGCCCCAAAATTGGCAAAAACACCGTCCACATTCACTTTTGCGAAACCCGGCTCTAAATTTACACCGTGCAGCAAGGCCCCGACACCGGATAGATACGCCTGGCCCCAAGCAGCATCCAGGGCAACGGAGGCACATTTCACTTGGAGCTTGCACTTCGTAGCCACCTACATAACGATACAAAATTAGCTATTCCAACAAGCCTATCAATGGATCGAGAATTCCGGAGATAATAATCTTTACCAGGATGTCATCAACAGGAAATCTCTCATCGCTTTCTAAGTTATGGTTGGATGCGCAACTACTCGGACGTTTGGGCGGCCTGGCTAGCAAAGTAACGGCGGGGACTTTCAACTGATTTCCCCTAAGCCTTTCCTCTGTGAGGGATGCACGAATCTCCTCTCGTAAGACATCTTGCATCTCCACTTTGAGGGATGCACGAATCTCTTCTTGTAAGACATCTTGCATCTCCTCTTTGAGAGATGCACGAATCTCCTCTCGTAGTAGTGCTTCGCGCCCGGCTTGGCTCTCTTCCTACTCCAATACGCCCCAGAGTCCTTTGGGAATCCATCTTTCCATGGAACATAAAGACCAAGGCCTCTCGTGCGACCCGAATGCTCTATGTTTCCCAAGGCTTCGGAGAGCATATCTCTCTCCCTGTCTGCCTGGAATGAGCCTTCGGAAGATTGTGCGGTACTCAGCGCTTCCTGCAAGAGCCCGACTTATTATTTCACTTCCTACGAAGTTATCGAGTAAGTACAAACTAGGTAGTTCGATATCTTACTAGGCGCTGGGACACTTCCTAGTCTGTGGGGTTTGGAAAGAAGATGGCCCTCGAAGACACGACAGCTAACCTCGCTCTTAGCTAGTTTTAGGCGCGCTCATCGGGGATCATGGAAAATGGCGGGAAGGCATCCCAACGGTTTGCATGCTCATCCTGATATCTCCATTGCTAGAGTTTACCCACATACCTAGCGGTGCCAAGTCTGTAGGGGTGCATGTTTTTTTGCCTAGAGGGCCCTATGCGTCGCACTTTCACTCCTAAAATCATCTATCGTCTTCTTCGCCACAAATTCTTCCCAGTACCCTGCCACGAACGGATACTTTTGGAAGGACATCAGATTCTTCTCCACGTATTGCTTGATAAGCGTGCTCTTGAAGTTCCTCCACGTTTTGTACGCCTATAGCAACACGTGTCGTCGCACGGAGGCTTGGTGTTGTTCTGGTATATCGAACGATCGGAAAATATCATCCAGCAGCTCACCTTTCTGCTCTTTGGTCAACTCCTTCCACGAATCGTAGGTGATCTTGACCTTTTCCCGTGCAACTATTTCGACCGTTCTCCGAAATACGGACGCTTCTCGAGGAGGATTGAGAGGGGTCTCAAACACATCCACCTCTGTGATGGTAAATCGGCCCACGAGCCTTTTCAATATTCCTCTTCTTCTATCGCGCTTGGATATTCCAGAGGACGGCACATCAGACACATGAGGTGACAATGGCGAAGCATGAGGGGAAGACATCTTCACAAGAAATAGAAGTTTTGACACGCATGAACAAATTAGGACCAATATAATAACATAATTGACATCATGTGAACAAATGAGATCAGCACAAAGCTAAGATTTAACATTTTGATATTACTCTCAGATGTAGAGTTGCATAATATTTAATCTTGGACTTCTCGCTACTTTAGTATATACTCTTCATTAATTCAATTTGATAATATTAATTCAAACTTTGAGCTCTAAAATAGTGCTTTACTTATCTGCCGACGTGATCTTTAAACAAAAGATATCACATAATTATACTTTTGGCCTGGAGGTTCAACTAATTAACCAACTGAATGTAACAGACTAAATACCAAAGATCAATCAACAGTAGTAAGCATTCCAATTAGAGCTCAAGTTCAAACCCGATTATCAAAACAATTTCAGTACAAGACTATTATCATCACAGAGTATTCATCTCAAGCCCACCACACCCCACATTGCAATATATTCCAGTAGCGGTATCAAGTCCACCACATTGCATCGATTACCTTTGGGCGTCGAGGAGAAGGACGAGTAGGGAGCACCAGAGCAACAGGGTGTCATAGAAGGGGAGGTGCGCCGAACTCGGGGGAGGAGGAGGCGGCGTGCTTGGGGAAGGGGACGAGGCAGGCTCAGGGGAGGAGGAGGCGACGTGTGCTCGTGCTCGGGGAGGAGGCGGCGGGCTCGGGGAAGGAGTCGTGCCGCGCTCGAGGAGGAGACGGTGTCGAGGATGGCGGTGACGGGCTCGGGGGAGGAGTCGCACTGGGCTCGAGGAGGAGGCGACATCGAGGACGGTGGTGACGGGCTCGGGGCAGGAGGGAGAGTTTGAAAAACTTAATCATTTGAGTGGGGGAAGTAGGGAAACCCTAGAGTCCGAATATAAATAGGGATAGACATCACAGACGGCTCTAAAGTATAACCGTCTATGGTAAATAATATCACAGACGGTTCCAATAAATAACCGTCTGTGATGGATTGTATATCACAGATGGTTCCAATAACTAATCATCTATGATAGATTGTATATCACAGACGGGTCAAATAAATAACCGACTGTGATGGATTATATATCACAGATGGTTCCAATAAATATCCATCTGTGATAGATTGTATATCACAGACGGGTCAAATAAATAACCGACTGTTATTGAAGGGATTCATTCCATCTGTACTCAATCCAAACCTTATATTCCTTGGTTCCGCACCAATGTCTGCAAACCTCCTATCGATGTTTCTCCACTGGGTGGAATCAGCAGGGTGTCTTAGCTTTCCATCCTTCTTACGCTCCTCCGAGTGCCAAAGGAGCAATTTTGCCTCCTTTGGGTTCGCAAAAAACCGCTCCAAATAGGGAATTACAGGAAGATATCACGCCACCTTAGCAGGAGGTCCTTTCTTCACCTCAATTCCCTCGCCATCATCTGATTGATTCTTACGCTTGTATCGGGATGTGTTGCACACCAGACATAAATGCATGTTTACGTACTCTTTACGGTGGAGGATACAATCGTTCGGACATGCATGTATTTTTTCTACTTCCATTCCCAATGGACAAAGAACATTCTTGGCTCTGTAGGTGGTTTTGGGCAACTTGTTTTCATCCAGAAGTATGTCCGCTAAGAGACTTAACAACACCGTGAAACTCTTGTCGGGCCAACCGTTGCTTGCCTTCAATTTCAGCAGTTTAAGCACGAATGACAACCTTGTGTATTCCGACTTGCAGCCCGGGAACAAAGGCTTCTCTGAGTTCTCTATCAAGCCCTCGAATTTACTAAACTCTCTCTCACTATAGTTCACTTCTGCATCGTGAAGCATCTTTTCTAGATTGTCATCGTGCAGCATATCCGAATCAGAACCACAATCGACATTATCTGGCGGCATATCGTTGACTTCGTCAGCGATGTCGTTATTACTACCTTCCTGTATAATCTGCTCTTCACCGTGACTGGTCCAACGTGTATACCTTTTTGAAACCTCTTCGAATCAAGTGTGCTTGGATCCGCGCTTAGTTTTTAAACATCTTCATATTCTCGCAGTCAATGCATGGATAATACATATATTCCACCCTCTTATTCAACATATTCTCCTCAACAGCTCTTGTAAAAGCAGACACATCATTAATGTACTCTTCACTCACACGGTTCTTAGCGTACATCCAGCTTCGGTCCATCACACAATTCATATTGAAAACCCTGGAAATAATTAAAAGGGTGACTTCCAAAGCGTATTTTTTGAGGCTTACACTTTCCAACAAAGAAAGTGTATTTTTCTCTTAACTAAATGTGGCTTTTCTCATTTTTACATTTTTTGGATTTTATTAACTTACTTGTGGGCCTACTTGTCAGTGACTCTTTTTTATTTCATGATTTTATTTATAAAATCTATGGCGGTCCCACTTGTCATAGACTCATTAGTTTATTAACTAAATGATTAAAAAAAGTAGGATTTGAAGCTCAAATTGGGCTCAGGGTGCCATCGCATTGCCAATAGTCGTGGCTCGGGGCCCTAAGGTCACCTGAGGCGAGCCGACGGTGATGTCCTGTGGCGGCGCCATAGGCTTCAGCGATTTCGGCGTAAACGCCCGAAACTTCTCAAATTAGAGGATTCTTATGCTCCAGTAACTCACTCGATCACAAAAAAGGTGTCAATGAAGTCGGGGAAGGTCCAAGGTGGTTGGTCGTCGGTGAACAGAGGTGACGGTGGCAAGCTCCTCGGTGACAGGTCTTCTCAGTGGAAATAAACTGAAATGAAGCACATGCACAGCTTTAGAGGGACATATAGGTGGGGAAATCGATCTTGGTGGGGTCGACAACTCACCGGAGAAGAGATGGCATTGATAGCGGCAGTGGTGATAGAGAGGTCTACGGTGACAGCTCAGCGTGGGCGACAACAGCTGAAATGGACCATACGAGTGGGCTCGGTGAGGTGAGGCGATACTCAAACTGGGTACAGAGTGGCGAGAGATCGAGAAATAACCGTCTATGAAGATCTCTCGCGGCTACCGTAGCGTCAGAGATCGAGAAGAAGACTCTCATAGGAGTTACACCGCACTGATGATCGATGGCGAGCAAAATGGTGCACCGCAAATGCGTGATGAGTTTATTATCACATACGTTTTTTTTAAAAACCGTCGTGATATGTAGCAATATCACGGCGACCGTCGTGTTATTTTTAAGAACTGTCTGTGAAGTATCACAGACGGTTTTTTTTTGTTCAAAACCGTCTATGATACGTAGAAATATCATATACGGTTATTTTTAAGAACCGTCTCGATACTTCACAGACGATTTTGATCATGAACCATCTGTGATATTACCTCTTCACAGACGATTTTTAGCGTAGTAAGTAACACAGACGGTCTCTAAACCAAAACTGTCTATGATTGCATGTAATACAGATGGTTTTGGTAAAATGTCTGTGATGAGGCCTCCAACATTAACCTTTTCGTAGTACTGAAATATTGCTGGCGCCCACGCACGGGCTTCACCACCAGCCTGGAGCCTCATATCCACCAGCCGGCGGCCACCGCCGGATGGCGCCGCCCTCCGCGCTCACGACCGCCACCGCATGGCGCCGCCCTCCCCACCGGATGCAAAGAAGAAGAAAAAGGGAGGATGGGGGTGCACGACATCGACGCCGCCCGCGCCACCCCGCACGGCACCACCGCCAGCCGCATGCAACACCGGCGTCGTACCGCCAGCGTCATGCTCGAAGGGCCACCGCCATGGCCCCGCCTCGCCACCTTGAAGCGGAGCCACCGCACCGTGCCTCCCGACCACCTCTAATTGTAGCGGCGCCGCAGCCTACGCCACTTGGAGCGCTGCCCGCGTCGTTTGGAGCCGCCGCCTAGCCCGCGCCGAGCGCCACCCGCACCTGTCACATCCCCAATTTAATAAATAGGATTACTATGCATCTCATCAGCATGCATCATGATTTACAAACTTTTGCATAAATTATTGTACTTGGAAAATCTCAAACAAGTGTTAAACCTACACTTAAAGATCGAACTCCAAAAGAAAACCAAAACAAATGCTACTGAAGTTTCTCTGGAAATAATTTATTCAAATAAAATAATAATTATCATAAATTAATATAATTTTTCCCAAATTTTTGGGATTGAATTCAAACTTTAGAAAATTCAAACTCAATCCAATAACCTAATTCAGTTGTGGATTTAAACTGCACAAAATATGACATGAATAGAGGGGTTTAAAATTTTGTATGGGTACTAGGTCATCCCAGGAACACCTCTGATTTATTTCATATTTTTAGGAATTTTATTCCTATTTCTAAACCTTTGGTCAATGTTGAGGAACTAGATTTAACTCTCAGTCAACCCTAGACTCAACTTTGCACTATTCCTCAGGCCCAAACCCAACCCTGGCTCGAGTTCGACCCATGCAAATGGACTCGGTGGAGTCAACAAAATGCACCACGCCGCACCAGCTGCATTTGGGCCATCCGATGGAAAATCAATGACCCATATCAAGTGGGTCGTTCGGACCGTCCAACGATCTTAAATCTGAGCCGTTCATTTGTGATCGAATGGTTCCGATCAAAACCACTTAGTGCACCAGCCCGCACCTGACCCGAGCTGCTCCTCATTTGTGCCTTTGGTCACTGGGGCCCACTTGTCAGGATCATCTCCTTCCTCTCGCTGACACTCGCTCAGGTCTTGTGTGCCACACGCCCGAGAGCCCCTGCTGCATGCCGTCAACGGCGTTGCCCCACCGCCCTCTGCGACCAACCCAGGAGCACCTCCTTCTCATGCCGTGACCATTCCCATCCTCGCATGAGGATAAGACTCCCCCTTCGCTCCATTCCTCTCCATCTTTCCTCTCGGGGCTGAGGAAAGAGGAGCTCGCTTGTGCTCGTTCCTTCGGTAAGGTTCAAGCCATCAAGTCTTCAAGACCCTACTATCCATGCCTTCTCCATTATCACTCATTTGAGCCTTTGTCTTTGCGTGTAGGATCTAAACCAAGATTGTGCTCTCGACGGCCTCAGAGCGCACCCAAAGGCCACTTGGTGCAAACTTAGCCTCTAGTAAGTTTGACCTCCCTTTTTGCGCGTCACAGTTCGCCTCTAAGCATGTTTAAAAGAAGCCCTCGATCAATTCTTACTTTTGCGCAGCAGAGCTTAGGAATTTGAAGCTTGCTCCTTTTTCAGCCGAAAAGACCCCCTCTCACTCCATTCTCGATCTAGCAAGTCATTTTCCCGATTGGGTGCAATGTCACCATCTTCTAGTCACCCTTAAGTTTTCCTAACTCTTTGTTGCCTTTGGTTTTGCCCAGGCGACCCCTCCTCGTGAGCCGCACGGCCGCCATCACCATTGCCGTGGTCACCTCACCACCAAGCTCCTCTAGCCTCTCAGTAGCACTGGTAAGCTTCTTGGAACCTCCATGAAACTTATGCATGTAGTGGTTTGTTCAATGCATCATTGTTTGGTTGCATGCACTTAGGCCGTAGGGGTGCCACCTCTCGTCGTCGGCTAGCCGCCGTTGTAGGCCACTTCAAGCGCTCCAACCACCACCTTTAGATGCGGGATGGTATTAGGGATCCATTCGTGGCCTCAGATCGCGCCGCCGTCGCCGGGAACACCAGCGAGGCTCTGGTCATCGTTGAGCCATTTTGTCAAAATGCCTGACATTTCCTGTAGCAGCATCATTAGGGATTAATGGTGATGATTAGCTCTTAATTACGAGATCTATGTCGGAAACCAGGTTTAACTGAGTTAAGCTTAGGCTTGAGCCTATGACTTATGGGCCCCCTAGCCGGTTTTAGTGACATTGTAAACGTGTGTGATGCGTTTTCCTTTAAGGAAAATGTATTCCCTTTAAGCTTTAATAGAAAGTGCGTGTTGGTAATAGGAAAGCGTATTTTACAGAATACGTCTTCGACATCATTCTCGACTGCGCTGGGTCAATGTTGACCAAGTCGACCCTTGACCTGGGTCCCACCTATAAGAGACTGCGTCTAGGGAAGACCACGGTGAGAAAAGTAATACAGGTTTAAGAAATTCGAAATCCATTAATTTACACACTAAAAAATATAAATAACTTCAAAAATACATAACTAATTTATCTCAACTCCAAAATGGTTGAAACCAGTTTTGATAATTTTTATTCTTGATGAACTTTATTAAAAAATTGGTTTCAAACATGTCTCTGTAGCAAAAATTATTATTTTGGAGAATGATCCATAAAACTATTATTTTTGCAATAGAAAACGCTGATAACTTTAAAAATGCATAATTAATTCTTGAAAACTCCAAATAAGATGAACCCAGATGTTTTGAACTTGTAATAATATTATCTATTTATCTCTATAATCCTTGTATCTCCCACTTCTCTACAAATTTTGACCAAAAATTAAATTACATGAACTAAGGCTTTTTGAAACCTGAAATTCAAATTGTTATAACTTTCACACACTAACTCCAAAAGGAAATTTTCTTTCACATAAATTCATATTAAATCATACACTAGCCACTGTAGAAAAATCATGCATTTTTTAGCATTTTGATTTTTGAGGTATTTATCGGTGTTTATCGATATCGTTATTTCTCTAGCTTCCGGAGAGATTGATATTGACTCATACGCTACCGAGAGTGAACAACTGAACTACCAGCAAGGCAAGCATCATTTGAACTTTCTTTTGCATCATATTGATCCCAGTTTTGGTTAAGTTAGTGCAATGATAATTGCTTGCATGCTATTTTAATAATGCCGCTATTTTTGTGATGTGTAGCATAGTTATATCATATTCATTGAGGTTAATCTTGAATTACTCTGGTACCACATGCTTAAGATAGGAAGGTGTGAATTATATTGTTCGAGTTTACTTAGCCATGCAAGTCTAGAAACGGTAGTTTGATTGTCGGGAATGACCTGACAATTATGGGAAACACTTACTTTCTTATATTCATTTTATTCTAGATCTTCGTATCTGTTTTATGAGATAAATTTTGTCATTTTAAATGAGTTTTGGGGTCTGGACAAGTGCTTGCTAGTGATGGTGCCTTCATACACGAGATTTGGGTATGTGGATATCTTGTCCGGACCATTAAGGACCGAACTTTGGTAACGTCGTTGATTTAAGTACATTCGTGCTACCACACGTGGGATATGGGTACTGTACGGTCAAGTAGGGGAAGTTTTTATTGGGTGAAGTCTCATGGTGGTGTAAGGGCACTTGTGTTGATCATTTGTCTGTAGGAGCCAAGGTAATTTTCTATAGTGTGCATGGGAGCACTATTTTTCATTATTTACATTACCTCAGTATTTCCAGTACAATTTGTGAGCCCCCTAGCAAGTGCTATCAGATGCTTGTACTAGGTACGGAAACATTTCACATGGGGGACCTAACTCAATAGAATTTTCTTGCCAAAACGACCGTATCTCGATTCTCCCCGGCCGGCATACCTAAGGAAGTGTGCTATTTTCGGAGGCATCTGGAGGCTTACGGGCTAATCGAGTCATGTGGGTAAATTAGTACACCTCTACAGAGTTAAACTATTCGAATAGCCGTGTCCACGGTTATGGACAACCGCTTGAGTTCGGGAGTTACTATTGTTAGACTTTGTATCTTAATTGTGGGTAAACTCGGTATCCGACATGAATGGGATGTTCATGCATTTTGGTTGTATCAAAGTGGGCTGCCACTTTGGTGTTTGTTTGATTCATTTATTATTAAATTTATCACCTATTCACATGTTTTACTTCTACTTCAAATATGTTTTTAAAATGGCAATTGATAAACTAGTATGTGTATGTTGAAAATTGTTGTGTCTTTCGCAAAACTAAGCCAATATGAGCCATCCTTTGGAACAACCTCTAGCATAACTAATTTTTATTTGTGTAAAACTTGCGAGTACATTTGTACTCAATCCAGATGCTGCAATTTCAGGTGAGGAAGACGTTGAGCCCGTTGAGCTCATTGGTGTCGATTTAGGCGACATTGACGAGTCGTACTATTATTTAACTCCCAGTCGGTTGCCGATGGGTTATGAGGCATACCATGTTGGACTTTTGGTTTATTTACTTGCTTTCGCTGATACTTTATGATCTTATTTGAATTTGGCCGGTCGGCCACTTGTAATAATTGTAGACTTGAACTATTATGATGTATGGTTTTGAACTATGAATGTATGAATGTTGTATGGATGTGATCAATGCTATATGTGAGTTTGGGGCATGTTGGTCGCTGATCTTGGGAGCCGACATGATCTCATGCTTGCTGTCCATGGATTCCGATTTAACTCACTAAGTGTAGTGCTTGGACTGTTGGAGAACCGATCATCATGTAGTGCTCGCAGAGGTGCAGCGTGCATGATCGTCGGGGCTCTAGTTTTGGTCAAGCCTCTCGCTTAGGTGGAGTTTAAGTTGGAATCCATTCACGAGAGACCCAGAGTTATCTCCATAAGGTCGGGAATGCCTCGGTCTTATGGAAATAACCCGGGGGTACCCACAGCACCGCTGAAGCCGCATCCGCACGGCCTCAGCCGTCGCTGGCCAAACCACACCGCGCCCTCTGAGCCACAACCACCGCGTGCCTCAAGTGCGTTGCCCCGCCGGACTCACACCCAGGCCGCCCGCATGCGCCACCGGAGCCACACCCGCACACACCGCTAGAGTCGCCCACCGTGTTGCACCCCGACAAGCGTCGTCGGCCTGAATGTCGGCGCGCTCTCGTTGCGTCGCTCCGCTCATCGCCACCATTTGCGCTCCATCGCCAAGATACTGCGCCGTCATAGCGTGAACCGCATGCCCAGCAGCTGTCGCCGTTTTGAAGGCAGGGCAAGGGGAAACCCTACCCTCCCCTGCCTCTTTGCCCCGGCCAATTGGGCCAAATGGGCTGGATGGCGGATCGGCCCAATGCAATTCCATGTGAAAGAGAAAAAGAAAAAAAAAGGTGGTTCGGACGATTCGAACATTTTCACAAAGAAACGTTCGAACGGTCCGAACGTTTTTCCAAAAAAGAAAAACAGGAGAAAACCGAAAAAGAAAGGAACGTTTGCAAAAGGGCCCTCGGAATTCTAAAAATTACAATATTTTTTGCGAATAAGGTAATTTTGTGACAAACCCCTCGGAGTCTCTGAAAATTACGCGAATTTTTTTCTCAGAACTGAAAATTCGCGATTTAACCACTGGAAATTGCAGAATTCACCGAAAATTCATAGTCCAACAGAAAAGGGCCTCGGGAATTCAAATTTTGAATCATTTTTGCATTTGAAGCACGTTTAACTTTGTTATTGTTATTTCTATGCAATTTATATATTGTATTTACTGTTTTGATTATCTGTGATTGTTCATATTGCTTTTAATCACTGAAAATAGCAGTAAGTCATGAAAAATGCATAGAAAAATATGGGATGACGAGCCGCGAGTTCAAAGAGCATTATGAGAATTTTGCAACCATTTTATGTAAATTACAAGCAGTAATCTTATAAACTTTTTGCATGAATATGAAAATGACTAGCATCACGAACTAGGAGTTCGAAGAACTGACCCAACATGGCCAGAATTTGTATAAGTATTCAACTCTGTGATAATGTAATCACGGATGAGCAGAAGATTGAGAAGGCTCTCTCTACCTTTTACCCAAATATGGTGCAATCCGCACGCAACTATCGTCAAGACGGCTACAAGGAGTATGCTGCATTAATTGACACCATGCAAGTTGCGGAAGCTCAAGATGATGTTCTACGGAAGAACTACATCTCACAGCCACCTAGTAGCAATGTTGGCCATGAAGCCAATGCTAGCAGCTACAAGGTGATGAAACCACTCACGAAGGAGAGGGGTAAGAAGGGTAAGGTCGTGGATCGACGTTATTGATGCTTTCTAGTCTAAGAAGAAGTGCAAAGGACAGCATGAGGCACACCTCACCATTGCATGCACGGAGGATCCACATCCATTAGTTGCACTTATGAATGTTGACAGCCCAGTAGCAGCCCCATCATCCCTCCTTTGGACATTACAGTGGCTGCAGCCGTAGTTGCCCAAGAGGAGAAGATTGCCATGGAGCAGATTTAGGCAGAAGTTTCTGAATACTTCACTAATTCGATCTAGTGCACGCATTGCACTTGGATCTTTTATAGTAACTTGCAGTTTGTGGTTGAGTTGGAACATTGAATTATTGAATAATGGTTGTAAGCTCTAGGAGAGCAAAGCATTAAATTCTTATTATGAGTCCTGCAAGGCTTATTTCATGTATTTATAATAGCAAGTTATGTTCTGATATCCGAATTATTTTATTTATGTGTTGTTTGCTTCCTGCTGTATATTAATAAAGTACATTATATTAGAACGTGTGTGGTGTCCTATGGAGGAAGTGTGCTTAGCAGGATAGCGGCCCAACCAATACCATCTTGAGAGAGACGAAAAAATTTTAGTCGATCAACAAGAATGCTGGTAGTCTTACGACAATTGTAGGCGGTGATACTTGTATAATAGGCTTAGGAAGGGCTACAATTATACTTCTAATGGGCACAACTTTGGTAATTAAAGAAGCCTTGTTGTACCCAGAATCGACTAGAACTCTCAAGGATATTCGCTTTAACAGTTTCCATGTAGAGAATAAAAAAGAGTATGGTAAGGAATACCTGCTAGGGGTGGGAATGGGCCAGCCAGCTCCAATGGATCTTGATCCGAACCTAATTTTCTAGCTAGATGGGCTAGAGATGAGACCCGTTCCCAAAGAAGGAGCAACAGGTTAAAAACCTATTGGCCCTTAGGTTCCTGTGGATAGATCCACACCTGATTTTTCCACAATCTAGTCCCTAATCCCCCCAATCCCCCCATTCCACACTCTCCCACCCCCTCTCTCCCTACCTGACCCAACGGGCGACAGCGCCACCAATGGCTTCCGTCGCCTCCCCTCGGCTCCCTCCTCCCTCCTCCCTCTCCCGACAACGACGACCTCGTCAGGTTCCTCTCGCCACCCAGACATGAGAGAATCTTGTGTATGGATCTGGCGGGGAGATGGCGGCATGAGGAGAGAAAGGCATCGGGCGAGGAAGTCCATGGTCGGAGACCCACTCGAGGCGGTGACCGTGCTTGCGCGCCACGCGATGGCGACGTCGCGGCGGCCGAGGCGAAGCGAACTCCTCGTCGGTGGACATGGCGGCGTAGCCGATCCGATTAGCGCGTTGGCTCAGATCTTGGCGCGGCGCTGGAGCAGCCAGCGGGATCGCTGCGAGAAGAAGTTGAGAAGCGGAAGTTGGAGGTGGCGCGGAGATGTAGCGGAGAGCGGCGTAGCCGCGCGCAAGGCGTGCATCGAGGCTCTCGAAGAAGGCGTGGCGTGGTACTTGCAGCTACCGCGATGCCGAGAGGCCTAATCGTAGTCGGCGTCGCAGCGAACTGCTCGCGAGCTTCGCCATAGCGGATAAGCTCCGGCGAACAGCGGGTCCATCGGGTCGAGGAGCCCCACCGATCATCGCGGCCGTGGATCTCGCGGCCCGGGACGGAGGCTAAATCTGGTGCGACCACGTACTCTGCCTACACGGTCATGGCGAGAGGCTGCGGTGCCCCACCATCTCCCTCGACCTTGTGATTCACCTTTCGTCGTTGATCTTACTTCTTGTTGACTCATTGATCTTTCTTCTTGTTGTCTCGTTGCTTTTGCTTGTACGTTGTTGTGTGATGGACTGATGTGTTAGCTAAAAGGGGTCGACCCTAAATATCCAATGGGTCCTAAGGTTCTTTGCTTGCTTCTTCTTTGGGTCGACCCGCAAAACTCCAGAGGGTAGTCTGTGGCAAACGGGGCAGGAAAGGGTCGGCCGGTTCGAACCACTCCCACCCCTAATACCTGCTCATTATGCTACACTAATATTAAGACACCTGCAGCCTATACTACCCTGAAAACTGTATTTAGAAGCTCTAAACTTTTCTATCTCTGGTATGATAGATTATGCCACCCAGGTCTTAGGATGATGAGAAATATAATTAGCAATTCACAGGGACATAATATCAATGTAATGAATTTCCCGAATCAAAAAGATTTTGTGTGCCCCACAGATACCACCGGAAAATTAATTACTAGACCTTCTGCTCTGAAAGCAAAAGATGAAGTCCCTGCATTCCTAGACCGTATCTAGGGAGACATTTGTGGTCCTATACAGCCCCCTGTCAGGGCCATTTAGGTAATTTATGGTGATCATCGATGCTTCCTTGAAATGGTCGCATGTATATTTATCGTCTACAAGAAACCACGCTGTTGCAAAGCTAAATCTCGCAGATAATTAAAATTAGAAATAATTTCCATGATCATCATGTGAAGTCACTACAACAGGACTAGGTTATAGCAACATGTGTATATGCTGCTATATCTACAAATATGTGTTGCTAGGATGGATAGCAACACATGTGATAAGTGATGTTGTTGGTCGTGTTGCTATAAGGTAGGTCTACCGTAATACAAATTAGGTGTTGTTATATAAAAGAAAAGGTGTTGCAAAGTTGCAACATAATTTTTTATTTGTAACAACACATATTTTCGAAACATAGCTAACACCTGTTAGCAACATATAGTTGTTATATTGAACACAAATTGGTATATAGAAAAAATACGATTCATTTGTGTGCTACGTATGTAGAAATTATAATTGCTACGAAGAATTTTTATTTGCAAAAAGAATTTTTATTTGCAAATTAAGCATGTCATATTGCAAAATGTATAACACAACTCAACATGATCAATGTTCAAAAGGTAGATTACATTGTATTAAGGAAATAAATATAGGTATTGTTAACATCATTCAACATTACAAAAACAACTGATTTGTTGTCAACACAACAGATTTGAACAAGAGTAAAATTTGAGTCCTAAAATATAAAATCTAACTACTATTTTCTTTTCTTTATGAAGTTCCTTGCTTCTTGATAAACATCCAAATATAGTAATTCAATTGTTGATCTTTTCAACCTGCAGGGATAACAATAAATTGCAAGGATGTAAATATGACATAGGACAAGTGAATATGACGTAAATTGAATCTAACTAAAATTAACATACACAAATTGAAGGTTAGACAATAGCTTTTTCTTTGGTTTGACCAATTGTCTTGTAGTTCTCCCATGGCCTTACGAGCAACTCATGTTCTTCAATTGGATAATTAACACCGGCAATATCCACCATGAACATGGCGGCATCAAGTACATGGCCAGCGTTATAGCACCAGAAGCGTATCCCATTAACTTCCAATGTCTGGTGGAAATCTATGACCTGCATGACAATTTTATGTTAACAAAATGTTCATTCCTAGACCCCCAGTGGAAAATATAAACTTTCAATTATCACAAGTAGAATCCTGCATTTGTTGTAACAGTGTAAGAAATGCATTATGGACAAAGAGGTGTGTGAGACAGCGAAACACATAGATTTAGTTCAGAGATTCAGATGAATATACATAAGAAACTATAGGCCTATAGCTAGGGGTGGGAAAAAAGCTCGTTAATGGGGCTCATTGGCTCGGTTCAAAATTGCTCCAATTAGACTCATTATTTGGTTAAATATTGAAATGGGTCAATGTCGAATGAAATTGGATTTCACTCTGACTCGGCTTGGCTCGTTAGCTCGGTTCTAAAAATACTTCCAAACTATAAATAAAATGATATTAAATCAAATTGTGTCAATTTCGGGAAAAGCTTGGTAAAACGACTATATGCCTCGATATCCACCCCTACCTATAGCATTACTCTCTTCAGAGATGGTGGAATCCTTTTGTTTGTTATTTTTCATGAAGTCTCATGAAACTGATTACTTACTGATATGTGGTGCAAAACCATTAGAACCACTGGAATACATTTACATTTAACATAGTTCCGAATTCCGATATGTTTCTTCATAGCATGGAAATCGTCATAGCATGGAAATCAGCATGAAGTTGTAAGGAAATCATATTACGTTGTAGTGGTGCCTTGGGCTATATTGCAAATTTAACTTTCGGTTAAGCTGGAAGACAAGTGGGATGTAAATGGCAATTCAACTTGACAATAACATCACTACCGCAAAGACAACTATTCTAAATTTAATAGCAACCACAAGCATCCATCCACAAAAGAATACAAAATACATTCCTCACTGACACTGCTATCCCTTGTAGTTATCTAAATTCTAGGGAAATCGACCAACTTTCTCAAAGATAAAAAAAAGGAAATTAGTGTCTTTACAATTTTATATAGAAAAATGTATAGATATGAGGTGAACAATAGATCATTTTTGAAGGCAAAAGATGGCTCATGTTACTGAAATAAAAAATGAAACATCAACTTTGTGCCTTTTTCTTCCTCCTTTCAGATGCCATTATTTGTAAATTGCAATAGTCCATCCAATATTTAGCTGACAAAAGAATTCAAAATAGAGCAGTGAGGAAAGGAACACAAGAATATACGACAATTAATCACCCAAAAGTACGTAACCGCCCAAGGATTCTCAAGAATTCGAGTCAAAGGAGCACAAATCGAAACAAACAAAGACAGTAGATGAGTACAAACAAAGACAACTACTCTAAATTTAATAGCAACCACAAGCATTCATCCACAAAAGCATACAATTTGGTTGCTTGGGGATAGTACAGGTACCTTGTGTCCATTCTTGTAGTTGTAGAACAACAGAGACCTGAGAAGCGGTTGAAAGAGTATGCTTCTTCGGTGTCCACATGCACGAAGAAATGACTTCTCCGTTGATGACATTGATGTTAATGCTGGCATAGAGGCAAGCCTTGTAATGGGACTCAACTATGTCACACCCAAGCGACTTGTCGTGGCGATACCACCCTAGTCACACAAAAAATTAGGGTCGGTTAGGTTACACTTCAAACATACATAATACAAAAATCAATCAAGCAAGCCTTAAGCAAACAAAGAAATGCGATGTACACGATGACCGGGGAACACATCAGCGGGCTGACTAAGTGGCGATTGATTTCATACTGCAGAGGGTGTATTCCTACTCAATACCGTACCTGTCATTGCAAGAACAATATGATCAGTCAATCAATCATCATCCAAAATAATTAGAAGATTGTTTGAAGTGTTGTGATAATTATTAAGCAATTATTTACATGCCAGGGCTCCTCAACAGCAACCTCAGGGTTGCTAAAGATCTTGGCAGCATTATGTCTCTTGTTGGTGGGGATCGGCTCAATCGCACATGACCAGCAGGTTATGTGAATTTCGTAAAAGTGATCTCAACTATAGTTAGGTAGACCAGATAATCACACCCAATAAGCAAACATATCTAAATTTTCGCATCCCCGAGTCATCCTAGATACAACTTGCATGATAATTCAAAACGCCCATTTTTGCATCAGGAACAGGTGACAACTACGACAGTAGGTCCAAATAATTCTTCTACATCAAAATAGATTAAAGTTGATTCTTTTTCAATAGTGCATCACATACATAGTTGACCTGAAGAGCAGCACATCAACTTTTCACAAACATGTATTGATCTGAGCTGGATCAGTCAACTGTAGCGATCAACACAGATTACTATACTATACAACTACAGATCACTTCCATGATATTACTAAAAGTGGTCACTTACGAATGCAAAAAAAAAGGAGTGGTCACTTACAAGGATATTGTTTCCCCTCCTGATTGGGTCCTTGAAGATAGCCTGTGGGCTGCAAGATGGTACATGCACAAGGAAAAAAATTACTCCTTGCATACAAGTAAAAAACATGAACACAAGGTCGGAAAGCTTGGCATGCCATGGCATGACACTTACTACAGGATGACCTCGTTGTCCTCACTAGGGGCCTGGCCGGTGCTAGAACCATCGTAGTTCCACTTGGGAAGCTTGCTGGGATCGGTCACCGGGCTAGAGAGAGTCTGCACCAACTGGATCGGTATAATTAACAAAAAGAATTTGGCAAGCTCAGATATAAACACAGGAGCAGCTCAGTGAATGAATAAACCACTGAGTAAACACAATTCTTCATAAATTAGTAGGGGGCGGTGTGGAGAGTGATGGGATTAAGGGATTCACATACCTGCTGCTAGTAGGGGCTGTTAAACCAAATCCTGAAAAATGTGATGCAAATGTATGTGCATGTCATCCATCTAGGTTTCTAGGCATCAAGCATCCAGTATTCAAGCATTAATTTAGATATTTCCCAATCATCCATGCATCACCCACGAATCGGCCGGATAGGGTTTAGAGCTAGAGATAGAAGAAGGCCAAACCTGGAAGGCTAGGTGGTCAATCGAAGTTGTAGTGGTGTTGAGCGCCACACCATATCATGGCCAGCGGTGATTACCAGCGTTGAGGATTGGGCGAGTGTCCGCCAGATCCAAATCCACGAACAGAATGGAGGAAGTGAGCACGGGGAGGTAGTACTCTTGTGGTCTCCATTTCTTTAGTTAGAAATGGAAAAAGAAATGCAACTTGATACAATAAACAACAGGAAATTAAAGAACAAGAAAATGGTAGCAGCTTGCACCTTGCGACTTCACCGACCGATGGGAGAGGAGCTGCGGCGGTGGTGGGGCGACCTTGGCGGAGCGGCAGCGATGGAGTCGGGGCTTCGCTTTGGTGGCGTCGACGAGGCGTCGCTGAAGTAGAGGAGCTTGGAGGCAATTAGCATGTAGGAAGGAGGATAGGAGATGTGGTGGTGGCATTGGATGGAGGCGTCTGGGCGGCGGAGGGCGGAGCGGAGCGGCCATGGGAGGTGGTTGGGCGAGGGGCGGCGGCAACATCGTCGGGAGAGGAAGGTAGAGCTGGCCAAGAGGGGAGGCGAGGCGACGAGCGGGCAGCGAAGGACAGGGAAGACGGGAGGCTATCGGGCGGTGGGCGAAGGAGGGCCAAATTTGTGACGGAGGCGAGGAGGAGGGAGCTATCGGCGGGGTGTAGAGGCCATGGATTGGAGGCGGAAGGGGAGTTGGGAGGGGAGACGAGAGAACGGCGGAGAGATGGTTTTAAGCCCTTCCAAACAGGACCTATGTTTATTCAATATTGATTTTTTTTTTACATCTTGTATTTCATTTTATAATTTTAACAAACAATTGATGATCTATTATTAATAATAAAAAGATAAATAAAAAATCACAAAATAAAAAAGGGCGGTATATAAGCCAAACAATATGTTTATTCGATATTGAACTCCTGTCTGTGAGATGACGTATGTTCATCTTGAACTAGTCTGCCTATAATATTATAAAAAAATCAATAGATCTTCCAATGTAATAACTTATAGTCACTCTACATTGGATGTAAGTGTCGTAGTAAGATTATCGACAACCACATTCTGATAGCATGCATGTTCCTTTCTAATAAAAATAAATAAGCAAATTATTAGAATTAGAACAACGAAGTATCATATCTTTTCTACTACTGTAATTACCAATTTATTTTTATTAGTAGTATAATATTAGGTGGTAAATTGGTAATAAAATTTGTAGGTTGCCCTAGCAACACATCTATTAAGTGTTGTAACGTACATTATAAAGTGTTGTAACATACTAGGGCTGAGTATGTTTGGAGCTTTCTACACATGGGTCATAGCAACATGACAATATGTGTTGTTGTTTTGTTTTCCTGCAACACAAGCTATATGTGTTGCAAAGTGTGTGTTACTATAACCTAGTCTTGTTGTAGTGCGTCCACCAGAATGGACAACGCCGGAGAGTTTATTTCGAATGCACTTGATGATTATTGCATGGAAATGGGAATTAAAATTGAGCATTACGTACCTCGTGTCCACACCCAGAATGGACTAGCGGAGACATTAATTAAAAGGATTAAATTTTTGCCTGACCACTTTGAAGAATTGTAGTTTACCAACTACATGTTGGGGACACACAGTCCTGCTCGTAGAAACTCTCATCAATTTTAGACCATCGGCATATGACATCCATTCACCTATACAACTAGTGCAAGGGTCAACACCGAAAATTTCTCATCTTTAAAGATTTGGTTGCAAGGTTTATGCACCTATACCACCACCATAGCGAACTGCAATGGGCCTTCTCCGAAAGTTTGGTATATACATTGGTTATGAGACAACATCCATAATCAGGTATTTGGACCCTATGAAGAGAGATTTGCATACTGCCCCATTCGCTGATAGTATATTAGATGAGGTTAGTTTCCCATCATTAGGGGGAGGAAATCAACCCCTTGATGAAAAATATCGGGAAATAGAGAAGTCTAGAAGATAATTGAAATCCATAAGATAATTGAAATCCATGCACATGACCCGCGCACTAGTGAAGCAAATAGAGAAGTCCAGAAGATAATTGAAGTCTAGAAGACAATTGTAGTCCAGAAGATAATTGATTTGCAAGCATTAGCAAATCAACTGTCTGACCACTTTAGTGATTTGAAGAGCATGACCAAGTCATATATGCTTGTACGCAATTCACCGGAGAGGGTTGAAATACCGATGAAGGTATCCCTAATCCCGTCCTAAGGCCTCGGAGAGGATGAGAACTCTGGCCCCTCGAATCCGATGTAACCGGGGACACCTGGTGAAAAAGGGTAAGAAGAACTTGACACAGTCGATCACTGAAGTTCCCCAAAACTAAAAGGGGAGCTAGTTGAGACCTGGCACTAGTATGGCACCTTCAGAAAAGGCATACCAGAATTGAACATCCCTATAAAGGGAGATACCAGCATGAATGCATGCGCACACATCGGAGCTAGAAAACTAAAGGGACTTGCCCCTATAATTGGAAGAAGCGGTGAGCAAGTAGAAGCATTAGAATAATCGCCCCATGAAGAAATAATTATAAACCATGTGACCTCAGGAGAATATATGAATAAGACAACAGCCAACGTCGACACTTATTTGCAAAGAAAATTGCCACAATCATCGATCTTGATCCAGAGCCTGCATCGCTCGCTGAATGTAAGAAAAGATCAGATTGGAAAGATTGGAAAAAGGCAGTAGAAACTAAATTATTATCTCTGAATAAAAGAGATGTGCTTGGGCCTGTAAGCTGCACGCCTCCCCATGTGCACCCTGTAGGGCATAAGTGTGTATTTGTTCGGAAGAGAAATAAAAATAAGCAAGGCTCGTTGCACAAGGTTTCACTCAACGTCCATGAGATGATTATGAAGAAACCTATTCCCTGGTCATGGGCAGAACTACCCTTTAGATATTTAATCTCAATGGTAGTGAACTTGAAGTCAGAAATGAAATTGATGGATGTGGTAACTGCATACCTTTATAGAAATTTGGATTCGGACATTTATATGAAGATACTTGAATGTATCACCGTCCCGAACCAAGACAGAGCAAATAGAAATGTGTACCGTATGAAACTCAGGAAGTCACTGTACGGACTTAAGCAATCAGGCAGGATGTGGTATAATCGCTTGAAGCGACTTTCTATGCAAGAAAGACTACACGAACAATAAAAATAATCACTGTGTATTTATACGACGATCCCAGGAAGGATTTGTATAATCTCAGTGTATGAAGATGATCTGAATATCATCGGAACCTTGGAAGGTATTAAGAAAGCAAGCTCTTACCTAGAGTCGGAGATCGAAATATGACATTTGGGTAAAACCAAATATTGCCTAGACTTGCAGCTTGAGCATGCCCCTGAAGAGATTTTAGTGCATCAGTCAACCTACACTCAGAAAGTGCCAATGGTCAGAAGGTTCTTGATGCGGCAGCTTATCGGCGAGGAGACGACACGTGAGGCGTGGGTGACGCTTCAAAAGATGCACAAGGGAGTTGATCGTGTGAAGGAGGTGCGGCTCCAGAATTTGCACACCGAGTTCGAGAATCTCCAGATGGGAGAAACCTAGTCGGTGGACAAGTTCGCCGGTAAGCTGACTTCACTGTACAATCAGATTGTCCATCTCGGCGACAAGATGGAGGAATCTGTGGCAGTGAAGAAATACCTACGCGTGCTACCAGAAAAGTTCGTATCTGTTGTCACCACGCTCATGTACTCCTCGGATTGGAAGAAAAGAAGATCGAGGAGATCACCGGTTCCCTAAGGAGCATGAGGAGCTACTGAAGGGGTATTAATCCCGTAACAAGCAAATGTATCAATCCCATAACGAGCAGGCGTTGTTGTTAAAGGGAGATACAAGAAACGATGGCATACGGTTTCATAGGGGATCGTCGGAAGAGGATGACCGTGGCTCATCAAGAAGCCGCGAGCGTGAGCGTGGGCGAGACGGCCAACAAGGGCGAGGCGGCAGAGGTGGCCGTGAAGACAAGGCTGGGCAAGACGATAGTGACAGATCCCGTGATAAGTCACATATCAAATGTTTTAAATATGATAAATACGGTCACTACGCGTCGGAGTGTCGCAGCCACATAAAGTGCTTCAACTGTGACAAGTATGGGCACTATGCTTCGGATTGCCAAAACAAGAAGAAGAACGACAAGGTAAACCTCATTCGAAACTATGAAAGTGAAGACGAGCATCCTACCCTGCTTCTCTTCTTAGGTGTCAACGAGGCGCCGGTCATGGTGATATTGAACGAGGAGAACGTAGTTCCTAAACTACACATGGAGGAAGGAAATCACGATCATACTGATGAGTGGTACTTGGACAATGGAGTAAGCAATCACATGACAGGAGATCGCTCCATGTTCCATGAGCTCGACGAGAAGATTTCGAGAAAAATCAAGTTTAGCGATGGCTCCACGGTACAGATAAAAGGCAAAGGTACAATGTTGTTGCGATGCAAGAATGGTGATCAGAAGATTCTGCCTGATATTTACTTTATACCAAGTTTGTGCAACAACATACTCAATCTCGGCGGTTGGCGGGCAGAAGTGCTGTGGTGGAGCTGCAGGATGAGTTCTTGTGTATCTATGATAAAAACAAAGATATGATGATGAAGGTAAAAAGATCCCCGAACTGGTTGTACAAAATTTCTCTGAAAACTTGTAAGCCTGTTTGTGTGAAAGACAATATGAAGGAGCAGTGGGCTCGAGTATTAAACCGAACATAGCAGGACCCAGGAGTGGTACGCATTTTGCGCAAGAGGCGACAGAGCAAAGCATTGGGAGGTCGGGCACTGGCAAAGGCGCCTGACAAAGGCGCTCGAGGGAGCGGTGTAGGGGAGGCGGCAAGTGGGTAGACGCAAGAGAGAAGAGCAAGAGGCTCGCGAAGGTGGTGTACACGAGTTCCGCTTGAAGAGCATGCAAGGAAGGACGAAGCATCCAGGCGAAGCCGCGATGGCGAGGGTGCATGGCGGTATAGCCTCGACCAAGAAAGCTGAGATATAAAGAGGAAGACTTGGAAGTTCAGAGGCGTAGTTCGGTGAGGAAGTGATCATGAAAGTGAAGAAACAAGATTAAGGGGTGATTGTTAGAGTTAATCTTGTTTTGATAGTATTTTCTTCGTGAGAATTTATGTTTTGAATAGGAGTCCGAGTAGTATTCTAAGTAAGAGTTCGAGTAGTATTCCGAGTCTGCTGCCAAGAGCCTTTATAAGGCCGAGCAAGCATGTAATCGGTGTGAAGTAAAGTTGAAGAAATAGAAAATGAAAAAAAAATTCCAACAGTCATCAAAAGCCCCATCCACATTTACATTCATCAAACCTGGAGGAGGCGGGTGCAATTTTATATCCCAAGTAGCAGG
The DNA here is from genome assembly GCA_036346405.1 of Phyllostachys edulis. NCBI lineage: Eukaryota > Viridiplantae > Streptophyta > Magnoliopsida > Poales > Poaceae > Phyllostachys > Phyllostachys edulis. The sequence continues at coordinate 43,881,175 of CM070546.1, read as the reverse complement.
CCCCATCCACATTTACATTCATCAAACCTGGAGGAGGCGGGTGCAATTTTATATCCCAAGTAGCAGGCCCCCGGCGAGACGCATTTCTTGCTACAAGTGCCAGATCGAAAGCAATATCCCTTGCCCACCTGCAAGCTCGGGAAGTTTATAGGCGCCTCACCGTGTCTGCGAGCGTTTCTCGATGTCCATAGTGACTATATCCCGCACAAGATTATGCACATGTTCTGATTCTTGCGAACATTGATATCCAGCAAGTCCAACTCCCAAGAATTCGGATTCGGATTCAGCTTCAGCAACTTCACCTGCACCAACTCCTTCATTGCTGTCCAGGATGAATGTGCATAATTGCACTCCACTAGAGCATGGTAAGTCGATTCATCCGGGGCACCAAAATTTTTGCAAAATCCAATTAGTTCAATGTGTCGCCCGAGGAGATTAGCACAAACCGGCAAAAAATCATTGATGACGTAACTTTAGACAGGACCTGAATATTCCTCATCTTCTTCCATACAGCTGGATGCTCGTCACCGTGAGACCGATACCCACCATCGACACGCTCCTCGCCCCTCTGCAATGGTCACAAAAACCAAACACAAAAAACGCCCTACAAACCGTAGCCTCCCTCAAAACCCCAGTTCGACGACAGCACAACCTCCACACCTCTGTCGGCTGCCGACAAGGTAGAGGGGTTCCCGGGCCTGCTGAACTCGAGGAGGTGGCTCAACATGATATTCGTGTTACAAAGGGTACTTTCGTCGGGGTCAGCAATTTGGCTCAGGATCGAGAATTTAGTCATTCTCTTGCGATTGTTTTGAGCGATTCTTTTGTATTTGGTTATTGATGTACGGGGTTGGGCGTGGAGACATTTTAATTGGTATTTTTCGCATGAAGCTATATGAAACATGGGTGAAACTCTACGTAACCTGCTTGAACTATCTGAAAGGTGTTCAAATCACTCTAAAACTTGCTTGAAACTCTGAAACATAGTTGAAATCGGTCTCGTACGGCGTCCTCCCTCCTGCCATGACATATCCTCACTCCTCGCCACACGATACCAATTTTAACCCCTCTTCCACTCAATTGTGCCACTACTGCCACCTTTCTCGGCTGCTCTGCCTAAACCTTGGCCGTAGTAAACTCGCCCCCGACGTCGCCCTAGCCCCGTCATGCTTCCGTCACCTCGATCTCCGCCTCTGGTATCTCGTGTACAGGCCGTTGCATCGATGGCTTTCCCGTTTCGGGCCCGTCCCCATGTGAGACGGCAGCCGTCTCCGCGGCATAGTCCAAATATATTATGCTAGCCCAATCCATATAGCTTTCGGGCCAACTATGTAAACAAAGCGAAGCCTAAATCACCCGAGTCGCTCTTGTATCCTATACGTACGTTCCAAACCTCCTCCTCCTCTTCGTCATCTCATAGTCGTCTGCAGCGCCTCCCCCGCCGGAGCTGTGCGGCCGCTGCGCTGCCCCCTCCCCTCCAAACTGTCGCGATGGCGGCCAGTGCTCAGATGCAGTGAGTCGTGTCCTTCCGTGCTCCTACTCGTGAGGAAGAGGAACCCCTCTCGATTTTGAATTCGGGACTCCTGGTTGGTGTCGTAGTTGTGGTAGCCAGAGAAATTTGGACGAAATTCGGAAGAAATTCAGAGAAATTTAAACTTCAGTACATGCACAATGCTTTCAACTAAAAGAAATTCAGAGATGTTATTAGTTTGTAACCTGGACATAACTATGAACAAAATGTTCAACTCAAAGGGACATAACTACGGCAGCCTTGGCCAAGATCTTCCAGTCACCCTCCTAGCTGGCAGCGAGTCAGCGATGTGCGTCTCACTCGTGCCGACACGGCGGCACCTTTTCCCCACTCGCCGCGGCTTGCTTGAGTGGAAGCGGTGGAAGCGGTGGCGGCCGCCTCGGCCGCGAACCAAGAAGCCTCCTTCGGTAGCGAGGCGGGCCTTCTTCCCCGGGGTCCTCGTGGAGACGCCACCCTGGATGATGCGGTGGAGGAGCTCGGGGAGGTCATTGAGGTAGCCGAACTCGGCGACGGGGCGCACGTTGAGGGCGAGCGTGGAGGGGTGGCAGTCGTGCATCCAGAGCACTACGGTGTAGAAGCCCTCGCGGTCAGACTTGCTGGTGCCGCGCACGCCACGGAGGTTGCAGGTGAGGTGGAGCGCGGTGGTCGGCTCGGCGGCCCAGGCAGAGGCGAGGATTGGGGACAAAGTGGGGAGGAAGAAGATGATTAGGAAATAGGGGAACGGGGAGCTCATGCTGGAGAATGGGTGGGGGAATGGGGATTGGGGATCGAATCGAGGTTTTCGGGTTTTGGCTGAGTGCGAGTGTGCAATCTGCGAGTGAGGAAATGGATCAGGCCGTGCGATGGTGCGGGACTGCGAGCGAGGGGGCCAAATGGACTGGACCAAATTTTCTGGGCTCAGTTTGAAATCCTACTTGGGGGCCCAGCAGAGCTGGTTTAGCCGATTTTCGGTCCGAAAAAAAAATCCCTGTAGCTTGCGCGTTGGTCTAAACTGACGCGACTTTGTAATGGACACTAGATCCACTTTTTAGTTTTTCGAACCGGAAACTAGCACTAGGTGATTTTGGGATATTAGTGCGTGTGAAGTGTGAACTGAAGGTAAGGTTTAGCATATGTCCCATGGATTATTACGTGGTGTGCGTTTTGCAGAGCTCTAGTTTGCGATTGTTGCTACAAGGATGGATGCTTGTGTCTAAGTAGGGATGGCAATGAGCTATTGCGCAGCGGTACTGGTGGAATATCCTTGTTCCCGAAAGAAAGAAAAATCTTCGTTTCTGTCTCCGTTCTCGTCCTGAGGTGCTATTATCTCCCGTTCCCCGTCTCTGTCGGGTTATTGGAGCATCACGGGGACTCAGACCCGAAAATTAGATCTCCAACCTCCTACACAGACACATATAGAGACAACAGAATAAGTGTTCCAAATGATTTAAACAATGCTTATCAGTGTTCCAAATAAAGAATTCCAACAATATTCACTACTACAAAACAGGCAATAGTGGACGCCTCATCACAGACGATTCAAAAGGAATCGTCTGTGTTGAACTTATCACAGACGATTCGAAAGGAACCGTCTATGATATGCACCTATCACAGACAGTTTTTTAATAGAACCATTTGTAATAATTCATAGACGGTTCTTACAAAGAACCGTCTGTGATAATCACCGCTATCACAGACGGTTCTTAACAAAGATCGTCTGTGAATTATCACAGACGGTTCTATTAAAAAACCGTATGTGATAGGCTGACATTATAAATACTTAGTCCCGACAGACCCCCCTGCCCATTCCCATTTGGGCCGCCACCCAGGTCCTCCCCCATTGCGCCAGCTTAGAGAGGAGAAGGAAGGGAAGGAAGGAGGAAGGGAGAAGGAAAGGAGGAATGAAGGAGAAGGAGAAGGAGAGGAATCTTAAGAGATATTTGGTATTTTCGTCGTGAGCTCCGAGGGTAACAATCTATAACTCTTTATATTTGCTATAAGTTAATCGCTAATCAATATAAGTATGTTTGGTCAATAGGAAGAGTCATACTTGCGGTTTATTAATCTAATTTGACACTAATTTGTTACATGCGTAGCGTAAATGGACCGAAACTGGATGTACGGTGTGAACCGTGTGAGACAAGAGTACATTAATGGCGTGGTTGCTTTTAAAAGAGCCGTCGAACAAGATATATTGAGGAAGGGGATAAAATTTATGTACTGTCCATGCATTGATTGCGGTAATCTGAAGATGTTTAATAACCCGGCGCTGATCGAAGCGCAATTGATTCGAAGGGGTTTCAAAAAAGGTATATATGTTGGACCAGTCACGGTGAAGAGCAGATTATACAAGAAGTTAATAATGATGACATCGCGGAGGAAGTCAACGATATGCCAGATGTGGACTGTGCTTTTGATGAAGATAGGTCGCACGATGACAATCTGGATCAGATGCTATGCGATGTAGAAGAGAACTACAATGAGAGAGAGTTTTGTAAATTCGATGGCTTAATGGAGGACTCGGTGAGACCTTTGTTCCCTGGTTGCAAGCCAGAATACACAAGGTTGTCAATCGTGCTTGAACTGCTGAAATTGAAGGCAAGCAATGGTTGATCCGACAAGAGTTTCACGGCGTTATTAGGTTTCCTAGCGGACATCCTTCAAGAGGGAAACGTGTTGTCCAGTACCACCTACCAAGCAAAGAAAGTTCTTTGTCCATTGGGAATGGAAGTAGAAAGAATATATGCATGTCCGAACGATTGTATCCTCTATCGTAAAGAGCATGCAGACATGCATGTATGTCCCGTGTGCAAAGCATCCCGATACAATCGTAAGAATACAGATAAGGTGAAGTAAAAACCTCCTGCTAAGATGTTGTGGTATCTGCCTGTGATCCCACATTTAAAGCGTTTATTTGTGAACCCAAATGAGGCAAGATTACTGCGTTGGTACTCGGAGGAGCGTAAGAAAGATAGAAAACTAAGACACCCTGCTGATTCTGCCAAGTGGAGAAACTTCGATCGGAGCTTCGAAGAGTTCGGTGCGGAACCGAGGAACATAAGCTTAGGATTGAGTACAGATGGAATGAATTCTTTCGGTAACATGAGCAACCGACATAGCACCTAGCCCGTCAATCTATGTATGTACAACCTTCCTCCTTGGCTGTGTATGAAGCGGAAGTACATTTTGATATCATTACTTATCCAAGGACCAAAGCAACCTGGGAATAATATTGATGTGTACCTAGCACCATTGCTGAAAGATCTTGTGACACTGTGGAACGAAGGGGTACAAGTATGGGATGCGTACAAACGAGAGAATTTTACTTTATGCGCCATGTTGTTCTGCACCATCAATGATTTTCCTGCCCTTGGTAACCTATCGGGCTTCAGTACAAAAGGAGCCAAAGCATGTTCGCACTGCTTAGATGGTACAGAGAGTGTATGGCTGAACAACTCACGTAAAACTGTGTATATGCGTCACCGTAGGTTCCTTCCCAAGATTCACCCATATCGCAAGATGAAGAAACAATTCGACGGAAATAAGGAGGACGGTTCAGCTCCAAGGGTTTTTAGAGGGAAAGAGGTCTATGATATGGTTAAGGATATCGATGTTGTGCTTGGGAAGGGACGTAAATTAAGAACCCGTCAAAAGAACATCAGGAAGAAGTGGTCAATTTTTGGGGACTTGTCTTATTGGGAGCACTTATAAGTTCGCCACTGCATCGACGTCATGCATGTGGAGAAGAATGTATGTGATAGTTTGATTGGTCTCTTACTGAACATTAGTGGCAAAACAAAGAATAGTTTTAACGCACGGCGTGACTTGGTTGCTATAAACATAAGGACCGAGTTAGCACCGAAAGAGACCGATAAAGGACGAACGTACCTTCCCCCAGCTTGCTACACTCTGTCCAAGGCCTAGAGAAATGAACTGTGCCAGAGCTTGCATAGTGTGAAAGTTCCGTCCGGTTACTCCGCTAATATTAAGAAACTTGTTTCTATGGAAGATTTGAAATTAATTGGTATGAAGTCTCATGATTTTCATGTGCTGATGACACAAATGCTTCCTGTTGTAATTAGGGGTATCTTGCCGAACATGGTCTGAGTGGCAATCTTGAGACTGTGTTATTTCTTTAACTCAATTGCTCAGAAGGTCATCGATCCCCAAGGACTAGATGCTCTGCAGGCCAAGGTGATGACGACTCTATGTCATCTTGAGATGTATTTCCCTCTGTCATTTTTCGATATCATGGTCCATTTCATTGTTCACCTTGTGAAAGAGATAAAGATATACGACCCTGTGTTCCTAAGTTATATGTACCCGTTCGAGAGGTACATGGGAATTCTCAAGTCCTACGTATGGAATCGATCTCGACTGGAGGGCAGCATCATCGAAGGTTATGCAACCGAAGAGGTCATTGAGTTCTGCGTCGACTACATGGCTCAGGTCGAACCGATAGGTGTGCCTCTATCTCGTCATGAGGGGAGACTGGAGGGTATCGGGGCCATCAGAAGGAAATCAATCACTCCCAATCTGGATACGTACGCTCAAGCCCATTTCACGGTCTTGCAACACATGACCCAAGTGTCCCCGTACATCGACGAGCACAAAGACATGGTATGCCAACAGAATCCAGACCGGTCGAAGGTTTGGATCACGAGAGAGCACAACTATCAGTTCAACGAATGGTAAAAGGTGCGATTCACTAGGAGGTCATCAAGTGATGATACGCTGGTATGGTTGGCAAAAGCGCAAAAATTTATAGTTGTGACATGGCAAAGATACGACATAAATAGGTGCACATTTTATACAACAACTCAAGATAGGAAGAGCATAGTTCAGAACAGCGGTATCTGCAAAGATGCGTTTCACGAGCAGTTCAATACCGCCGGGCCACGTGGGTTGAATTCCTACTATGGGTTCATAGAGGAGATTTGGGAGTTCGACTATATACTTTTCAATATCCCCCTGTTTCGATGCCATTCGGTTAAACTTCCGCAAGGTGTGAAGGTCGACAAGTACGGCATCACTATTGTAGACCTCAAATGTGTCGGATACAAGAACGAACCATCCGTACTAGCTAAGCAAGTTGTTCAAGTTTTTTATGTAACGGACCTGGCAAATAAGAACCGCCACGTAGTTCTTCATGGAAAAAGATGGATTGTCGGAGTTGAGAATGTCGTGGATGAGGAAGAGTACAATCAATTTGACGAGTTGCCTCCTTTCGAAGATGGCATCAGGCTCGAGAAAGAGCCTAGTAAGGAAGCTAGCTATATGTGCGTCGATCATCATGAAGGGCTATATTTTAATTAAGAATTTACTCCATTGTAATTTATTCCATAACATGAGACATGTCAATGTAGACTTGCCATGTGTTATGGACTTGTAATGTCTTATTTTGAAGTCAATGTGGAATTGTCATGTGTTATAGATTTGTCATCTCTGATTTTGATGTCAATGTGGACTTCATTGTAAGGTGGAATGATAATATTATGCACTTGTAATAAATAGACAATAAAAAAGACCATATCATTTTTACATCACAGACGATAAAAAAAGGATTAACGATCATATCTTAGCCTTCAAATCTTTGTAAGCCTTCTTGTTGGCTTCAGTGGTGGCGGGATCAGTGACTGTCAGATCAAACGCCTCCACCTGCGACCTTGCACGCTCGATTCACGCTTGTAGCCGTTTGGACTCCGAAACCAAGCCCCATATAGCCCAGAGGCCATCAACCCTGGTCTCCTCCGTCTCGGCGAGGTCGACCCGCTCTCCTGCAATTCGGATGTCGTCCTCGACTCTCCGGGCTGCATCCTCGGTGCGGACCAAGTAGTTTCATAGGACGATCTCCACGATGAGGTTTACTCGCTGGATGCTGCAGAAGGTTTCATAATAGAACCGTCTATGATAAGTAATCACAGACATTTTCATAATAGAACCATTTGTGATATCCCTTCATAAAGAGGGAACCGCTAGGGTTTTTGCCCTTACTAATCATCACTTCCATTGAAGCACCCGTTCGCCTCCTCTTCCACTGAAGCCTCCTCCCCCGACGGCCGCCCCCGACCAACACCCGGCCGCCCCCTGCTTTGTTGCCAACTCTGGGCCATCCTCCTCTGACTCCAGCCCAACGAGCGGTCGCCTCCCTCCTCCGAATCTAGCCTGACGAGCGGCCGCCTCCCTCCTCCGACGCAGCCCATCGCCTCCTCTTCCACTGAAGCACTACCTCCTCTACTGCCCATCGCCATCATCCTCTCCGGCCTGTCATCGGCTCCCTCCTCGCACCGCCAGCTCCAGCGCCTCCTCCGGTACTCCCTCGCACCGCCGACTCCAGCGCCTCCTCCGGTTCTCCAGCGGTCGACGATGCGTTTTGTCGTTTCTTTGTTGATACTATGTAGCTAGGGTTTGAATGTTCTATGTGATACTATGTTGCTGATTGATGAATGCAGTTTGAATGTTCTATGTGATACTATGTTGCTGGTTGATGAATGCATGTAAAGTTTTATGTAGTTTAACCTACTGATATGTGTCAAGAATAATATTTAGACTGTATTTTAGATTATAGATTTACTTATTTGTGGTAAGAATATTAAGTTTATGCATGCTATTTCTAAATCAGTGTCTCGCTTAGTGCCATTTTTGTCACTGTAAATCATATCAGTGTTTATGTTTGTAAAATCCTTTTTTTTTGTTTCATTGACTTTGCTGTCCAGTTGTTTGATACATTGATTCAAAGTATGTTGTTTATATTTTCTTGAATGAATAAAAGAATGTTAGTGCTATATTGGAGACTTCCTTGAGTAGTACAAACTATATATGCTTCCATTTGTTGTGAATGTATTGTCTATTGATGTGAATGTATCGTTTGATACTATTTGAGAAATAGATACTCTGCATGAATAGTCAGCAGTGTTAATTATATATAGCACTTCTATTTTTACAATGCAATTTTAGTTAATTGGTTGGGTAACTTCTATTTTTTTTGTATAAAATATGTTTCCATATTATGTGCAAATTCTTCAATATTAATGGTATTTGTGCTAGATATGATGAGATTATAGCCATGGTGGGTGTTCTTGGGCATTGAGGGTGATGGTGGGTCTTCTGCTCTATGATGAAGATGGCCAAATATTGAAATTGAACTGATAATCAATTCATATTTGAACTCTACTTTGTTACATACTGCTGTCATCTTGATCTGTTGTCAATCTGTCACCTTTGAGTGGAACTAGTTGTAAAGCATTTTGGCTCTGGTGGTTACTAGCAGTCCTGTTGGTTAGACCTTCTGTTGTCCAAGTACCAGGCTTGCTGATCTTGTGCATTGTATTCAGTTGCACTAAGGCTTTTCAAGTTCTGTGTATAATCAACATTGGTTCCCTGTTTGACCGAAAGTTTACTCTGTGATCTTTTGATTTTGAGGTCATTTGATAGTCCAGTAAAATATTATTTAGAGCTCAAATTTTGAATCTGTATTGTCATGTTTAATTTATGAAGAGTATAGACAATAGGGTTGAGATGGCAAAGACTTATTCTTTTGCAACTCTCCTTCTGAGAGCATACACTATCGTCAATCATCTGTGCTTTATGTTGTTTATTGATGTGTTTCTGATGTTAATGTTGAGGCTTTTGGTTGTGACTCTTTGCCTTGCCCTGTGCATGACCATACTACCCTCCCCTTATCCCCTTCACTCTCACAACTCACTATTTGGATAACTTCTATTTTCTTTACTACGTATTATATATTTAAGTTCAATTAGTAACTTCTATTTGTTCATATAATTTATGTGTTTACAAGGCAATTTTAGTTAATTGGTTGGGTAACTTATATAGATAGCAAGTAAGCGAAATGGCGTCTGCACCGTCTTCGCCGCCGGCATCGACGTCGCCGAATGCGTCTGGATGTCTGATGGAAGTGATACGTAGGCGAGATGGCAGAGGAATATCGAAATTACTTACGGGCCGACTGACCATCACGGAGGTCAGTGCCTCTGGGGTCCCTCTGAGTCCCAAGATAGCAGCGGCAAGATTTTGGACAATCTGCAGGATACTTGCAAGGGAACGGGTCCCCAAAACCATACCAAGCTGGAAGTCTCTAACGAACGTACAGAGAGGCCAGTTGTGGATATAACTTTCACGCTCGTTCACTATCCCAAAAGCAGACCAGGCATGCGTGAAACGGCAGGCGTTGCTCACGATGGGACACGCATGGCGGACCTTCAAGAACACGCTTACCACGAAGTACGTGAACAGGGGTCAGACACCCATCACGAAGTACCATTCCTTGTCGCGAGAAATATGGGACACCTTTGTGGCTGTGAAGACGACGGCCGAATTTCAGGAGCAAAGTGCAGCGCACAAAGCTTTCCAAGCACAAAACACTCACCCCCACAAACTCAGCACCACTAGGTACGCGGGTAAAGCCACGGAATGGGCGGCGGAGGACCAGAACGCAACCGAGCCATTTGCTGGGATCACAGACGAGCATGCCCTAAGCTAGTTAAGAGCGAGGGCAAAAGTCACGACTTCGGGCAGCATCTCTTTCACAAACCTAGCAAACGAGGCAGCGTCCCAACGTCTAGTAAATATGTCGAACTACCTAGTTGTTAATAAGTCCATAACTTCATGGTGTCTATAATAACATAATAACCTCTTGCAGCATGCATTGACTATCGAATCTTCCCAAGGCTCCTTCGAAGTAGACAGGGAGAAAGATATACTATCTACGGCCTTGGGAAACAAGGAGCACCCGGGTCGTACGCGAGGCGTTGGGGTTTAGGTACCTTGGAGTGATGGATTCCAACACGACTCCGACACATATAGCAGTAGGAAGAGATCCAAGGCCGAGCACGACGCCCGGTTGGAACAGGTGCTTATTGCAAAATTTCAAGGACATATAATAAGATTGCAAGATCAAATGAATCAACTCATCAGCCAGTCATAAGCCGCCCCCGTTATTTTGGGAGCCAGTCCTCCTCAACATCGGAGTAGCATTGCGTCCACTCCAAATTCTGAACATGACGACGTCCAATTACCTATCGACGACATCAAGGTAATGTACATCTCTGGAATGCACCAAAGATAGACCTATAGGATGCCTTAACTAATTGTGTATCGTTTTGTAGGAGCCGACGCCCTACAAGCTCCAAGTGAGGATGGTTGGGTCCATTTCTATTGAGGCTAGGCGGGGGATGGTGTATCCATACCAGGAAGGGACAGTGTAGCACGATGCCCTGCTGGCACAGGGTTGCGCCAAGGTCTAGGTGGACATGGTACATGACAATTTCATGGTCGTCCCGCTGGAGATTCGCCCGAACGAAGACATCAGAATACTAGGGGATGCCATGCACACTTTTATCCAATGGCCCAAGAAGGACATCGCCCTAGACCTAGCAGTGTCGCGATCTCGACACAACCATTCCTCTCCAACAGGACCCTCGATGACTCCACCTCAACCTTCGCTTCAGAAGGCCACCTCATTGGTTCCTATGGAGAAGACGCTGAAGGAACAAGAAAAACGTGCCACCGTATCGGTTCTCGAGTCGTCTCACAGGAAGACGTGTAGCGGACCAGTCGTTAAGGCCAAATCAAAATCGATGAACATTAAGGCGTCTCCCAAGCCCTCGAAATACTCCATCGAAGTCATTGCCAACGACACAAGATAGCCCGTATTTGGAGTAGGTTGTCAAGCTTTGCATATCTGGTACATGTGGAAGACCAAAGAGAAGGGGTGCGATACTGGAATCACCATCAGATACAAGGGAGAGCATTTCTTCAACGGACCGGGCCACTTCGTCATGGGCTTCACCGACTGATTCGACCTATTCAACCTTGGTGCCCTCGACGCCTCGCTTCTACGATGTTGGACACTGTAAGTGTGTATAATCAAGTTCTACATTCACGTAATACCGATAAATATCACAACTAATTGCTTATGTATAGATACATTATGAAAAAAAAGCCTGGGAATTGTCCAAACCGGTAGGTTTCCTCGACCCACGCGTGGTCTCTAAGCAAACCGTCCAGGATGGAGAGTAGGGGAATGGTCCCAGCCCCGCTTCACCCGATGGGGAATTGTATTTGCATATTAGTATCCTTGTGGGGGGGGGAATAGCCCCAACCCTAGCCCCTAATTGGTGAATTCCCCGTCGGGGAACGGGGAATGAGGCCCCATTGCCATCCCTAGATCTAAGTACCACTGGTGTATTTAGGATTTTATGGACTAAAAAAGTTCGCTAAATATATTTATATATATATATATATATATATATATATATATATATATATATATATATATATATATATATATAGAGGAAGTTTTTCCTACTCTAGGGTGTAGTTACTCCTATTTCAGTATCTCACAATGTAAGGAGTATCTTATGCAACCGAGAGTATGTATGTGTAGTATCTTAGTATATAAGACCACCTAGGTGGTATTCAAACCTTTTAGGAGTGGTATGTACAATTTTTAGATATACTCCTTTTATGTGCGAATATGAAGGTATTTACAAAATATACTAAAACTATAGACTCTCTTGCAATTTTTTTTGTGTGGTTCACATTGGAGTATCTTATAATTAGTATATGAGTATACCCAAAGTGATAAAGGAGTATGTCAAGTTCTTTATGTGGTATATCAAAAGTGGGAGTAACTACACCGGAGTATATCAAAAGTTATTATATATATATATATATATATATATATATATATATATATATATATATATATATATATATATATATATATATATAGACACACACACACTAATTTAACACTCTTATCTCTTCTTGTTCTCTACAACAATAACATATTAAATGATGTTTTAGTTTTTATACGCATACAAAAGGAAATTGTATATTTTTTAGTTTTTATACATTGCATCTATTAATAATATATTTGTCTCTTCGACAATACTACTATTTAACAATTAACATGAGCAATTGGTGGAACATATTGCTTAGAAAACAAAATGTATGTATTGTTAAACCTAAATGAACCCGGAATTTTTTATCAATAGTAAATGAAAAATCCAAAATTACAAATGTAATCCACCTACGCTAGTATTTACTAGTCTAGGAAGGACGCTGTTGTACATAGCATCCAGTCGTGGACGCGATCCTACGCAGTGTCCACCCCTGGACGCTGACGTGCATGGCATCGTCTCGACTCTTGCCTGCAACATGAAAACAAAACCAATCTCGCAGTGTAAACCCTAATAAAATAACCGACGAGGATTATAAGAGTTGGACGTACGACGGCGAGTGCCACCGGGCCTCCTTGCAATTTCTCAGCTTGCCGTGCGCCTTGGTCAGTTCGTATGCCCGTCGATCCCTTCTTTGCCAACAGGCACCCACTGTGGCGTTGTGCTACCATCCTTTCTTCAAACGGCGGCACACACTGACTAAAGTAGTCAAGTTCTGTGTATGTTGTTATCTTTTTCCCCTCAGATAGATTTGTGTCTAATATTTATATTCAAAGATTATAGCAATTTGTCACATGCCTGTGAACAAGGCACCAAGTTGGTTGAATCCAAATGACAGAATGAGTAGAGAAACGGTGCCTAGTTGACTAAGTTGTGAGCATTGAGCAACTGAGTACTTACATAGATTTTCTTTAGTCGAAATATTTTGTTTTTCACAGGAACTACAAGGGAGATCACTATCTACCTATGCCTTTTCTTAGTCAAAATATGCACGCTTAATCTCTAGTATACATTGTCTAGATAATAATTTTGTTAATTTGACTGACACCAGAACAATAGCAAACATTTTGGAACTTTTATTATTGTCTTGTACCCATGGTAAAACACATCGAATATGCCATTTATAATTTTAGATCAGTAAATATGGATGTAGCTGGATTACATTTGTAATTTTAGATGTTTTATTTACTATCAATAAAATTTTTGGAAAACCAAGCCCCTTAAACAATATTTATTTTAGACCAAAGGGAGCATATAAATATGTACTTGTCGATGTTTTACTGTCGATCTTATGAAATAAATGTTGGGGGCACGACACTCGAGATCATGCAAGAAGAGACAGATACTTTTTAGATAGGTTCAGACCTTCCCCGAAGAGAATAATAACCTTACTCATTTGTTCTTGTATTGAATGAGTTTACGGAATGAAACAAGCCACCGAGACTAAGTCTAATGGCTTTTGTGTGTGTTGATTTTCTTGGATCCTCTCTCTGTCTGCCGCCACCGCCCCTTATATAGCCTCTGAAGGGGTGGCAGTTGTTGTGTGTCAGGAGGCGGCTTGACGGTTGCTTGAATGCTCCAGTGTTGTAAAAAAACAAAATACAGTTGTCGGGCGGATAGGGTGCCGTTAAGCGATTAATCAGAATACGGATGATTAATCGGAATTATGCGGACAATTTGACATTCTCACATATTTGATGATAAGGCTAGTTTCAAAGATATTTGAACACAATATATTGTCAATACTATCAAAGAAACTTGTACCACCATCCGATTGTACATGATAACTCCATTACTAACTCAAAAGATAACAAGATTGATCGGTAGATTGTTATAGTTCTGCACCAAAGTACGACTTGCAACGAGTTTAAGTAATAGATTAAAAGCATGCAATGTCACATAGATTAGACTAACTTAACACATTGACGAGACGACGACCAAAATAACTAAGTTTTAATTGAAGTACACAAAATGACCCACAACCACGAGAGAACCAGTTACTCTGAATCATTGTCAACAGTCTGGTTTTGTGATGGCTATATATGAATCAATTACTCTGAATCAAGTGTTTTGTGCTTGAGTACATTAGGATTATAACTGGGCAGCTATTGGGCTAGTTGTAACGGGTTGAATTCTAACTTGACTAAAAGGCTGAATTTGGTCAATTAAACGGATTATGCGGGCGATTATACGGAAACGGTCAACTAATCGGACAATGCGGCCGATTTGGCGTTCACAAACATTAAATACGCTCCGATTCATGTATATGTGACGTTTTGTCTAGCGACTCCGTGTAAACGGGCGATTAATCGACCGTTCCGACCGTTTTTTACAACACTGGAATGCACACGTTGGTTACGGTTGTTGTCAGAGAAACATCCTCCTGCACATTCGCCATACAGTTATACCAGAGATAGAGATAATTATGTGTGGTTATGTCAGAGATAAACTACACGTGTATTAATTACCACGCGTGAATAAGTGCAGAGTCCTTAGTTGATAAGGTCCACATATTTGTGGGTTTTATCAACCATAAGTAGACTTGGTCGTAGCAAACCTTACAACTATAAGGTGGTCGTAATAGACCTTACGACCATAGGGTGGTCGTAACAGACCTTACGACCATAAAGTGGTCGTAATCTTCCCTGGTCTTTGTAGATACTAACGACGGGGGGTATCTTCGAGGGCTATTAAGAATACCCTTGTCCATAATAAATATTACAGATAATTAGTTTCATTAATTGAGGATTATTGAATCCCCATCAATACTTATGACCACTAGATTCATGACAATTAGAACCATCAAATTCCTTCAAACAAAACATCTAAAGTAACTAAATATTTCATTTTTAGGACAAATATCTCTCTCGGTTTTTTATAAATTCGTTCGGTGTATATGGTATGTTTTGAGAGATAAATGGTACTACCATATTAAAATATTTTGATCCTTTTCACAAAAACGACCATATGTACCTTTTCACATCCACCCATCCACCAAACCTATTAGAAGTTAGAAGGAATAAAATAACATGAGATCAATCCCCAAATATGTGGTTCGTGTGGACCATACAACAACATCGAAAGAGAAGCAACGGTGACACGATAGTGGAGTCAGGTGTCGGTGATTCTACGTGACGCATAGGGTTGGCACCATGGATCTGCAAGGGGACGATGAGATGGTATTGGGAGAAGCCTCCAACAACGGCGATGCTGCGACCGTGCAAGGGCTCACGGGCAACTTACATGGTGGTGTGCGATAATGACCGTTGTGGTGTACCAACAACAACCATAACGCAGGCGGTTATGATTATCTTTGCTTAATGTGGATACAACGTGTATGGTCCTAATCTTTGTGTTGAACAATTGGCAGTGGTATCGAGGTGTTTGCAGAGAAACCCTAGGTTTAGTAAATTGTCAAATTTGTTGTTAGAGTGTCAGGGGTCTGACTAGTCCTAGGGGCGGTCTGATAGTCAAGAGTCTGGCGGTCTGACTAGCCAGGGGTGGAGGTCAGACCAGTTGAGGCAAGTGATGAGAGCTTTTGGGTATTGCACACCAAACACTTGTGTATGGGTGTTTAAGGGTGTTTTTACACCTGGTCCCATTGAAAATAGAGACTAGACACAAAACTAGATAGAGTTTTGCTGGAAAGTCCAAAGAGGGTGTTTTCTGGAGTTTGGGTTGTGGTCTAACTGGTCGATGGATGGCAGTTAGACTAGCTAGGTGGTGGTCATATTGGAGTGATTGGCGATCAAACCGACCGAGGGCAGCAGTCAGACCAGCTAGGGCGTGATCATGCACAGTGAGGTGTGGTGATCTTGTGGAATTAACCAAAGTTATGGGATTCAGTGCATAGGTGTTGCATGATACATGGGTCAAGTTGCGAGGAATTTGTGCCCAAAATCTATTTCTTACTCTATTGTTGTGCATGTGGTTTGGAGTCAACTACGGTCACGACGATGATGATCGGTACTAGGCTAGAAGAGTTGAGGTACAGAACGATCGAGGATATCGAGTAAAGTATTTAGACTCAAGCATGACGTGAGATGGGCAAGAATGACCAAACGGGAAGTTCGGTGCAACGAGTTGCATCAAGTGGCTCAGGGGTCGATGCAAGTGCCATGGTGGTTCTGGTGGGAGCCGGATGAGATAGACTTGTCGATATAAAGAGAGTCATTGATGAACCTACACATGACGAAAACATGGGATTGCTTCACGTTGATTTGACTCGGCCTTGGAGAATGATCGAGAAGGGATATTTTGATATCTTCACCAAAATATCAGGTTGATGGCCTTGGAGAAACCACGGTGCAAGATGACACAAAGGAGAGGCGATTTAGGTCAAGAGAAGATGAAGATCACGAAGAGACGGATTCGGGAGACCCAAATCGTCATCCGCTTTGAGAAGCATGTGTGGGTGTAGACATGTTTGTGTGTGGGCTTAATGTGTGCATGTTAGGGTTTTATCTCTAGACCTAGCCTCCACTATAAAATAGGATGGTGTAGGATTTGCACCTTCAAGCCTTGGAAACCATAATATGTGATTTGTGGAAAGTGGAGGAAATAGAGGAGGCTAGGATTTAAGAGAGATAGATTGAGAAATTATGTGCTCAAGTGTGAGCTTTTGTCCTCTATAGTGGAGTGACTGTAAACCTACATTCCCTCTAATTAATCAATCTAATTAAGATTGCTCTAAGATGAGTTCTATCTTGTTCTTGTTTTCTCTTTGATGATTTTTGGGTTTTTTTGTGTTCCAAGAGTTTTGGTGGGTCTTTTTCTTTGATCTAACTTGTTAGGACTTGTGGGATCTGATCAAAGGTCATCTTGACTATCTTCCACCCATGAGTAAGCTCTTGGCTCTAGTTTTTGTTTTCCTCGGTTTTTAGCCTCCTCGACTTGAATCAAGAAATCCGTGGAACCTTGGTTTCGATCGTCGATTGGAATAAGTTTCTGACCTTCTTGATGAGCTATGTCTGAAATCTCAAGGGATTTAGATCACATGATCAAAAGTTAGATTGTTTTGTGGATCTTTTGGACTATTGATTTGTAGCCGGTAGTCAGACCGGCCCCCGGTCAAATCGGCACGGTCAGACTGACCAGGCTCAGTGGTCAGATCGGGCATGAGTATTTGATCTGGGGTTTTTTCGGTCTGAATGCAAGTCTTCCGTTATGATCTTGTAGCTTTGATATTCATAGCTTCCATAGCTATTGGAGTGAAAAAAAGTTGAATACCTCACAGGTGAAAAATAGGTGTCTCCTATTCAACCCCTCTAGTCACTAATTATGTCCAACACTTAATCATTAGCACATGGAGTTCAATCTCTAATTCTAACACGTCTAAATCAGATGACTGACTTAGCCTAACAATATATGGATGGTTCTGGGCTATACACAAAATTTAAAAATTATAGCGGAATGCTAGATACCATACTACTTTGAGTAAACAACCATTCTCCAATTTAAATTTAAATATGGTAATTAGTACACAAGATCAAACCAAAGGGTAAAATTGTAAAAGGACCCGACAAGTACACGTTATTGCGTGCAAAACCTAGAAAATATACAAATATCCAACTCACCCCTCCATCCCATTCTCTTCCTTCTTCCCCAGTCCCCCTTGTGACGGGTGGCGGAGATTGGCTTCCTCGTGACATTGAACACACCTCTAGGGGTGTATATGGACCTCGGTCTGAGTAGACTAAATCTAGAAAAAAATTTCATTGTAATTTTTTCGAAATATAGGCCAACAACAAAGATTCATAGCGGCTAGCGTTAGGGCTACACGACCGACCCAGCCCACTCCTAGGCCTTTCCCCCACGCCCCCAAAAGGCACCAAAGCCCCAGGAAACCTAATCCTCTCTCTTCAGCGCCCGCGCCCTCCCTCCTTGCCCACCGCCGCGCCTACCCACTCCACACTCGGCTGCCCTCCACGCCCACCCTACCCTCCTCGCCTGCTGTCGCGCCCGCACCCTCCCTCCACCCTTGGCTACCCTCCACGACTCCACGCTCGACTGTCCTCCACGCCTAGCCTGCTGTCCATGGCTCCATGCCCAATCATTGTTAGTTTCTTTTAAGCTGTTAGTTTCTTGGACTTTCTTGAACTATTCATCTATTGCTAACAGATGGAGTCATGGCATCAGGAAAATTAACCTAACTACCTAAGTACCTGACCATGACGTGTTATTATCTTCAAAGACTCATTTGTTTTGGCCAATTCCAATTGTGAATATGTTCTTGATCATCCAATGGCGGGTCCTGTTTGTTTAGGATTAGGCTTTTTGGCTTATAGCTTAAAGCCAGTTTTTTGGCTTAATCAGCTTATAAGCCCCTCAACTTTTAAGCCAATCTTTGGTGTTTGGTAATTTAGCTTTTTATAGGATGTTGGCTTATTGAGTTGTGTGTGAAGGATAAAAAGTCTAAATTGCCCTTGAGGGTTTAAAGGACCTTGTTAAGCATGTATTTAAACTGATTTTTGCATGGGATGTGAAAATATGACGATACGTGCAAGCGTACATATGAAACAAAATAGATTTCGTTCGTACGTGCATGCGTGTGTGTACCATGTCCTATCCAAATAAATTGCAAATCTCAATATCTATCGAAGATGTATATCTAAGAAGACCGGAGTATAACACACAGATCGGCCCGCCGCAACCAACTACCAACTACTAGCATTGCAAATCTTGGACCAACATGTACATTCAAATCACAAGATCATGCGCTCCAAGTATCAACATGACACCAACACAAATCTCATTACAAGGCAAGGTTTCAAGTAAGGATTCTACGAATGGTGGCAAGGTTTGCTGTCTACAATTACAGCGAGATGAGCAAAGCAAGATACAATTACTGTGTCATAGTAGTGAACTAAAATTTTGGCGTGTGAGATTAATACAGAAGAAAACAAGAGTGAATGGCCATTCTTTTCTGTTGCATGTTGTCCTATTGGTTATGGACCATTATGTTCAACAGCCAAAGCCAGAGCTTGCATTCTCATTTGCTGAACTCTGTACTGTCCTTTAATCGATTGGTACTTCCACCTCGAATGGTCGATAATCCATAAAACGGTCAAATGACACTGGAATTTGTTCATTACAAATGGTCAGAGACAACACTTGTTACAGGCTAAGGATGTATAAACAGCATAGCTTCTGGATATTAAACTTTTAGCCATACAGGGATCTCAAGACTCAACCATAGTCAAATAATTCTAGAGCACAGTCAAATAATTTTGGAGCATTGCTACTAATGTAATGCATAGTCAAATTTCAATGTCTAAAAAAGGAAGTTAAACCTCGATATATATAGATGACATATCCAAATTCCAATGAGCATTGCTCCAGTGAGCATTACTCCAGTAATGCTTGCATCTTGCTTAAGATCAAAGTAGAGCATTCTGGCAAAGTTAATGCTAGTATATATTGATGTAATGCTCCAGTGAGCATTGCTATTCTTGCCCATTCAATCTCCAATTGGATTCATTCCTCCAGTTTAGGAAGAATCATTCCTATTCCTTGCTCATTCAATCTCTAATTGTATTCAATCTCCAGTTTAGCTCTAGTATATATTGATGTAATAGGAACATATTATCGCATTCACTGCGAGTTCATAATGAGGAAACTTTAAACTAACCATGTGCATTTTATTCCTCTCATAAGATTCGTATGGACTCATCATAAATCTAGGTACGGAGGTTGAGGAAAGCTTATCAGAAAGTATTTATGCCAACTGAACCAGTGCAACGTGTATTCAACAGGAGCAGAAAAATGGTGCTAGGGGAGGAGACAGAGACTCACTGGGGGAGGTGGTGTCGAAGGAGGAAGGGCCGGTGTCGGGGTCGTCGAGAGGAGGCAATGGGCCAGGGAGGTGGCGGCGTCTTCCTCGTGGGAGCGACAGCGTTGGGGGAGGGGTGGCGGTGGCTTAGAGGAAGGAGTGGCGGCGTGGGGGAGGGAGGCGGCGGCGTCTTCCTCGTGGGGGCGACGACATTGGGGAAGGGGAGGGGAGGCGGCGACATAGAGGAAGGGGAGCAACGGCATGGGGGAGGGGAGGCGGCGGCGTGGTGGGGGAAGGGATTTGAGGCGGCGGTGTGGTGGGGGGACCGAAGGGAATCGGGGGAAGAGGAAGATGGAACAGCAAAAAAAAACGGATGTTAGCTTATTGAGTTGTGCGTGAAGGATAAAAAGTCTAAATTGCTCTCGAGGGTTTAAAGGAGCTTGTTAAGCATATATTTAAACTTATTTTTTTGCATGGGATTTGAAAATATAACGATACGTGCAAGTGTACGTATGAAACAATAGATTTTGCTCGTACGTGCATGCGTGTCTACCATGGTCTATCCAAATAAATTGCAAATCTCGACATCTATCGGACATGTACATCTAAGAAGACCGGAGTTTAACAGACAACCTATTCATAGTAAGATATCACTCGTACGTGCATGCATGTATTTATTTTGGACATTGCGTAACAAAAGAAATTAATATAGAAAGGCAAATATTATCCAACCAAACAAAACAACACAGTAATAAAATATTATTCGATCATATATGATGCAATTATCTTATCACTGCAACATGTACATATCATATATCATATTAATGTAATCTATTTATCCTCTTACGACCATTAAAGAAGTAGCAATACTATCATGAAAGGCACTTATATCTCCATCATCGATTGCTGATCCATTGACATTGTGCCCTCCAAATGATCCAGTTTGTGTATCATTTGGATCATAATATTCGTTGAGATCATATCTCTCAAAAAGTTCATCACGTAAAGTATCACTACTACAAAACAGGCTATAATAGACGCCCTATCACAGACGGTTCCTTTGGAACCGTCTGTGTTGGGTCTGTCAGGACCTGCGGGTGGCGCGGGCAGCCTATCACGACGGTATTTTTAGAACCGTGCGTGATAGTCACCTATCACTGACGGTTTATTAATAGAGCCGTCAGGAATTATCATAAACGGTTCTATTCACAAACCGTCTGTGATAATCCCCAATCACGCACGGTTTGTAATTAGAACCGCTCGTGAATGATCCTGAGCAGTTCTATTAAAAACCGTTTGTGATAGGTGCGTATCACGAGCGGTTCTTAACAAGAACCGCTCTCGATTGTTGGGGGAAACGAAAATTTGAACATAATGGGCGAGTGCCAAACTCGCTTTATATAACCTCCATTTCCTCCTCTGCCGTCTCTCCCCCTCACACCTCATACCTCCATCTCCTCCTCTACCATTTCTCCTCCTCACACCTTGCGCCCCGGCGTCCCCCGAGCTTGTCGCCCGCGGCCTCCTCCAACTTGCCCCGGCCTCATCGTCACCGGCCTCCTCCGAACCGTCGCCCCCGGCCTCCTCCGAACCGTCGTCCCCGGCCTCCTCCACCTCGCCCCGGCCTCGTTGTCACTGGCCTCCCACGACCTCGTCACCCTCGGCCTCCTCCACTTCGTCGCCCCGGCCTCCCACGACCTCACTCTCTCTACTCCCCCCTTTGCTCTGTGATGTGGATTACTAAGAGCTAGTGTTAGTGCTTTGTAAATGGATTGAGTTGATGCTACTGTGATGTGGGTGATGTTGTGGTTTATTGTTGGAGGCTCTCTGTGCATGTGTAGTTTATGTTGAGTTATTTGGTTTGGGCAAAAATATAGATGGTAGATCACGCGCTGTCCAGTAAAACCGTCATAACTTTTGCATGCGAACTCGGATTGCGACGTTCTTTGGCTCATTGGATATCAGATTCATTTGCGAGGCTCAGGAGACTCCAGACAAAGTGAAAACCCCCAAAAAAAGGTCGTTTAGGGTCTCAAAACAGCCTCCGAAGTTTTAGTAGCCGTTTTCGGTTTTTTTTTTGCGACAGAAAAGGCTATCACAGAAGGTTCTAAACAAGAACCGTATGTGAAAACTCATCACAGACGGTTCTGAACAAGAACCATCTGTGAAAATGTCATCACAGACGGTTTGTAAATTAAACCGTCGGTGATATTCTCGATCCTGAGCGGTTTTTGATGAAATCCGTGCGTGATAATAGCCTTCACGACGGTTTCAACAAAAACCGCTCGTGATAGTGCGTATCACGAGCGGTTTTGAATGCTCAGTGATAACTACTCATATCACGCACCAACAAATATAGACGGTTCAAAATCGTTCGTGATGACGGTTCAACCGCTGCGTGATGAGGCTTCTGTAGTAGTGTATTGTCTTGGATGAAGTTGTGTAGCGCCATACATGCGAGAGCAAAGATTAAATGAGATCCTAACATTGCTATAGCAACTCCACAAAGAATAACGAAGGGTCCCCGCAATCATGAAAGGTCTAAGATACATCACGTTGCTTTGAGGAACATATGACAGATTATCTACCAATATAATGTTTATAATCGTGTCACAAAGTGATAAGTGTTGAAGAGATTTTGTCCATACACTTCACAAGTTTCAATTGCAGCATCAGCTCAGGCATGATTAAGCATCATTGCCATTTAAAGTTCAAGAAATTTTTGGACTTAAACAATTATGCTGCATCATACCCATAGGCATTGCGAGAAAAACACATGCTTAGTTATGATCAATGAAGAACATGAACACTACTGCCAGAACACCGATACAGAACCTCCACTTTCAAGATAATTCCATTTGCATTATTATTTTTAAGTAAAAGCTATGTGTAATTCATCAAAACATTTGTGACATGGCAATACAAAACTTTGTTTCTTTTGAATTACCAGGGAGACAAGATGCAGAAATCAACAGCAACATTCGAAAGACTAAATTGTGTGGGACAAAACCTCCAAACTTATCAGAAGCCGTCAGAGATGTAAATGTAAAAAAAAAGCTTAGAGCATACTGACAAAAAAATGTAGAAGAATGCACCTCAATAAATTCCTTACCGCATATAGGAAAGATTCCAAGAGTCACACCAAGAGAAGCAGAGAAGGCCAGTTGCTTTGGTTATGCTTATAACAATGTTAAGATCTTGCTGCAATGGCGGCTGTGGGCTAGGGGAGGCGGTGTCATCGTCTGAGGGGAGGGGTTGTTTTTGACATACATTAGAGCCCGTCTTTTGACACATTCCTTCAGAAATGCAGAAAATGTCACACCATAGCAAAAAAATGACTGAAGTTAGCAACATTTTTTAACTGGGAAAGCACACTCATTAGCTACAAGTACTAAGGGAACCACTGGAAGCTCAAAACAAATCTCAATAGCTAATACCATTAGTGGCTCCCTATATTTAACTAATGTAAGTTTGTAACCAACTATTTTCTTGCCAACAGAAGTTCAATGAATCTGGGCAGTTCATATGCAAAGATGTGCCTGTATGGAACATAAAAAGAACACCAGACAAGATTAGGTTTCATGTAGCAAAGAACCAAAGCCATATGTGGTATGAGCTCAATAACAAGAAAGCAAAAAAGAATCATTTGCTTTCACTAAAAAAATACTTACTTGTTCATGCCCCCTTACCTTCATGAAGCCACGCAACAATTCACGTTTGTAATGGCAATCACCACTAAGGTGGTTAGCTCGAATCTAAGAATAGAAAAACAATACGTAAGTCAGTTATCACTACAACTCACAACTGAGCATAAGTTTCTATGTCACAATAACACGCCAATAACTCCAGTCTACATGATAAGTACTTTGTTACCTCAGAGCAAGCACGATGAGCGCAGTTCTTCCAGTCCAAGTTCTTGCCAAAGCAATCATCATAAGCATATATTAATTCATGAAGTAGCTACCTGATTTATCTCATCTTGAATTTGCATGTGATTACAACAAATTTTTACTTGGACATAAACAATTGGAAAGTTAGGGCAGTTCTCTCTTTAGTAGTTTACTTGAAATAGAACCCACGAGCAAAGTCTATGGCCAATCAGGGAAAACATTGAAGAAAATGGCCATACACAGACACATCAATTTTTGGCATGACTCACCTTGATCTGGATCTGAGGACAATGTCGGGCGATAGAAGGTGGCGTCGAGCTAGGGGAGGCGACGTCGGACTGAGGGGGGCGGCGTCGCACTGGGGAGGCAGCGGCGGACGAGGAGGTGCTGACGTCGGACGAGGAGAGGTGGTGTCGGCCGAGGAGGGGTGCCGGCGTCGGGCGAGGGGAGGCGGCGGTGTTGGGCTAGGGGAGGGAGTGGGGAACAAATCGACGTCAGGTGAGGGGGTGGGGGTGGGAGGAGGAACGATGGCAAAAAAATGAAAGAGTTTCAATTTATATGCAATGGCAGGTAATTTTAGCGAAGTCTAGTGGCAAAGAGTTATTTCATTCTGCAAAAACAAAAAAAAAACACATCTTCCATGACTTTTAGCTTATAGACTTAAAGTGACTTAAGCTTTTAATAAGCCAATCAAAAAGTCACCCCTTTGTTTAGACTTTGGTAGGCTTTTTCTTTGGCTTAAAAACAAAAAAGCCTAAGCCTAAACAAAAAGGTGATTTTTTTCATTCAGCTTATAAAAAGCTTAATCTATTTTAAGCATAAAGCCATAAATCATGAAAGATGTGTTTTTTTTTTTTGCTTTTACGGAATGAAATAACTCTCTGGCACTAAACTTCGTTGAAATTACTCTTTTGTATATAAGTACCTACCCTTTCACTTTTTTCTCTTGCTTCCTCCTCTCGACCCGTTCATCCCCTCCCCTTCGGCTCCCAGCCTCCCACACCCGACGCCGCCTCCCCGCTTGCCCCCAACACCGTTGCCTCCCCTCTCCTCCCCCAACGCCGCCTCCTGCTCAAATCTTGCCTCCCGACGCCGCCTCCACACCCCTCCCTCCCACCGCGCGCCTCGCCTGACAAGCCACCTCCCACCGAGCGCCCCCTCCCCAATGCCGCCTCCTCCCCCTAACGCCTCCCTCCGGCCCTCCTAGATCAAGGTGAATGCAACTAATTTTTGTCAAGCTTTGAGAATCTTTCTCCAGCGTCAAGACATGCACTGAGCCTACATGTAGTTGATACTGAAGTATGTGAATGGTCCAAGGAAAATTGGTTAGTTCATGATGACACTTTTGGATAATTACAATTTTATTTTGAGTTTTTATTTGCTCAAGAAGCTCTCCATATATTTAACCGCAAGAATTAGAACTACTTAGAAATAAATCCTAGTTTGTATTGAATGTGGCCAACACTTGTTTACTCCTAGAACCAAGCTGCTAGTTTTAGACTGCATAATTGTCTACCCTTAGTACATTTGTATGATAGTTTTGTAGTAACTCAAGATACATTTGGTTATTCTCAAAGAATAAAGAAGCAAGGTATCATCTGAATACAAGTATACAACAGTTGATTGTTTATTAGGGATGTTGTGCCCTGTCAATCACTGAAAGACACTTATAACAAGGCAACATGTTGTTTTGGTTAGGTCAATAATAGTGTTCTTGGTTTTGTTGATAGTAGCAAAAATTCTGGAGGTTATTCAGTCGGTGTTTCAAGGAAATAGTACTCTCATTTTAGAATTGGCAGTTTGCGTGTGATGGTGAAGGTGAAACATATCCTACACCTCATGCAGCATCGTGGAATGATACCTAGTGACATTGTTTACATAAACTTCTTGTTTTTCATCATTTTCCTAACATGCACAGAGGAAAACTGCACCCGAACCGCTTTATGCGTCTTAGTTAAAGCAGTTACGTGTTAATTGCTTATCCTCATTGCAATAAAACCGAGAAACGCTGCTGGGCAGTGCTACTTTTCTTTCACCTGTAAAAAGTGTAAATACTTGCTACTATGTTTTGCATGGATATTTATGCCTATAATGTATCTGGTTCATAATATCTTGTTGAATCCACTGTGCACGAAATGAAGTGAGCAATACTAGCTCACTCAAAAGAGAAATGCAGCTCCACATATATATGGATGTCCATGCACTATCCTATCTATTTAAAGTGCTCTGAGATTTGTGCAAAGACATTAAAATTATTAGAAGACAGGGCGTCGGTTAGAAATTTGAAAGTTGTACCATTCTCGAGGCATTATATGGGCGGAATCTATTTTGTTTCATATGTGCACTTGCACGTATCGTCATATTTACAAATCCTATATAAAAAATAAGTTTAAATACATGCTTAAAAATGTCCTTTAAACCCTAAAGGGCAATTCAGACTTTTTATCCTTCACACACAACTCAATAAGCTAACATCCTATAAAAATCCATATTACCAAACACTAAAGCTTGGCTTAAAAGCTAAGGGGCTTATAAGCTGATTAAGCCCAAAAGCTGGCTTTAAGTTATAAGCCAAAAAGCCTAAGCCTAAACAAATTGGGCTATTATGTCTTCACTTGTCTTTTAAGAAGACTTATTCTAGCTATAATCTCAGTTTTGCATGGACCTTATAGAGTAATAGAAGTTTGGTTATGCTTAACCTTCAATTCGTCCATTATAGGAAAAATAATGTATTACTTTGGATTGATAATTGTCTTTGTTCGCGATACTATGATAAATTGATATGTGAGGGGATAATTGCATTTAGACTTCATGGCTTTAGAGTTTTGGTGAAGCCATGAAGTCTAAATCTTTATATGTATAATTTTCAGCTATATTTATTTCTAAGATTTGATACTATTGTGTACCTGCCAGGATTTGTGATTCGGCTTTTCAACTGGAATTTTGATGACAGAAGTAGGTAGTGCGATGATGAAATAGTATTGTTAATTAAGAACTTATGATTCCATTATACAGGAGCACTTTGCTATGTGAAGTTAATAAAGGTCCCGAAAAATCCTTCAAGAAGACCATTGAAGTGGACTGGTTGATTGATATGTTGAGGAACGCAAATCCTACAGAGGTAGCACTGCTCTACATCTTCAGTCTGATTGGTAATTCTACTTAGATCAGGTTACCATTTTTGCACTACACTTCAGTGCTGAACTAGATACATTACCAGTTTACTACTCCATGCTATCAATTTCCTTCAATATGCAAACATCTGATCTGTAGTTATTCTTGCTTTCAGCATGCTTCCACTGGTTCTTTGTTCAAAATCTGTAAAATTAAACTGAGCAATGCTTGATGGCTCAATCACTGGATCACAAGTTTGATTAAGAACCTGAACTATAAAAGATTGACTTCTGAGCTGTCAGATTTACCTTTGGTTTCTTACTAGTCTGTTCTACATGCATGTAAAAGTGTTAGTGGACCAAAGCATGTCACTGGATTAGATTAATATGTCTATGATTTTTGAAATGTTCAAGCATTATTGGAAATATTTTAGGTGGTTATTTTTTGTTGAATCAATTGAAAGAATCCTTTCTTGTTTTAATTTTATTTTTGACACAAAAAGTTTACCTGATTATGTTTTATGTTAAAGCATTGAGCTAAAGTTTCATGTCAATGATGCATTTGTGGCTTTTTTTTATGTCGTGGTGTGGGTATAAATTGGTGTTAGTTCTAGGATGTTAGCATATTAGAATTTAGCCTGGGGCGTGGTGAAATCCTAGATCTGCCACTGACACCTCTGTCCCCCTCATGACGGGCGGCGCGATTGGCTTCCTCGCAACGCTGAACACACCTCTAGGTCTCCTTACACCAAAGCACGCTTGCCACCTCGAAGCGGAGGAAATATTCTCCTATGTTGTCACGACGACAAGGCGGGGCGAGGCGTTCCGGAGGTGCCTAGGCAATGATTAGACAATGACATATATTAGGCAAATCAGCACATATAACACATAAATAATAGAGGAAAAAAAAGAAAAATAGATGAGAGATGGGCCACTACTCACTTAACCCACAACTCCACTCAGGCCCAAAAGCCCATATAAGACATTCACTCACATGAGCATGTACTAGGGCCCTGTTTGGTATGACTCTAATTCCTAGCTTCATAGTTGGAGTGGACGGAGCTGTGCCAAACGGGGTTGCTCCACAAATTTTTTGGAGTTGGAGCAATCAGGAGTGGAGCAGCCCATAGTGTAATTTTTAGGAGCGGATAGAATCTTGCTCCAAATAGAGAGCTACGAACCAAGAAATGAAAATACCATAGAAGTTAAAAAAATTTACCCGTAATATGCCACTTGAGTACCCTTCTACTTTCCCACCCGGAACCCCACCCCCTCGCATTCGTTTCATTTTCCTCCCGATTCCCAATTGCCACAGCCAACGGAACCTAGAGGGGCGATGGCAATGGCTTCCTTCCTCTCCCTGCCTTCCTCCTCGGCTTCTCCCTCTTTCTCTTCCTCTCCTTCGGCGACGTCGGAGAGTAGCTACACTAGGGTTTCGCTACATAACCACCACCCATGGTCGAGACCAACCAAGATCAGATCACCGTGCGGCTCTCGGCAACGACCCATGCGTCCTCGACGCCGTCGGGTTCGTCACCTTTCACGGCGATCACCACCACAATCCACCCGCCTACGATGCCGTCTCGGGGAATCAACACTCATGGCGTAGGGCGGGCAGCCGCGGGAGGCGATCTGCGTGAGCCGAGAGTCTTGGTGACATCGGCACCAAGAGGTGTTCGGGCAAGCAAGCGCGTTGATCAAAAGTGCGTCGATCCTCTTCTTTCTTTTCTCCCCTGTTACTTGTAGTGGTCTAATACTACATGTGATCTTACACTCTTACTGAGTTCCTGAGAAATTTGTCGCTTCCTTCGTGTAATCCGGTGGTTGGTGCGGGCAATTGTATGGGAATTTTCCACAATTCTTGGCCTTGGCCCTGGCGTCCCTGACTGTGAATTGTGATTTACTGTTGTTTATTGGGCCGTGAATATTCGAAGAAGCCTATCGTCGGCATTGGTTGGAGCAATTTGGGTCGAACATCGTGTTGTGCCTCATGAACCTTACAGATTCTTCCTTTCTTTGGGTTGAATATTTGCATCACCAAACCGAATGCGGTAGGTGCATTTCAATTGTATTGACTGGAGATGGAAGTGAGTTCAACTTTTCCTTTCGATCAATACATTCTTTTCTCTTGCATCTTTATTAAAAATCGGTAGTTGTCGACTATGGGGATAATTTATCAAATGAAATGTGATATGATAATGATGTAGCCTGTGTTCATAAAACCGGCATGGCAGTACTACCATTTCTTTGGAAATCTTGGCATATGGTGGTATTTGGAATCCCAAGTGAACATTTGTCACATCCCGATTTTTGGGCTTTTTAAAAATGGTTTTTCCTGCCTTTCAAAAACTAAAATAGTTATGTGCAAAATAAAAAGCCAACTTTAAGTTGGAGGTAATTTTGATTATTTTGAAGCTAATTTATTTTCGTGCCTTTTCAAGTTTTTCAAATAAAAATTATCATTTGATTTTCCCTAATTAGGTAAAAACTTAATTTGAGATTTCAAAAATAAAAATGATTTAAAATAAATGAGTAAAATAAACTTCAATTAAATAAAAATTATTTTATTTTATTTGCAGAGCCTTTTGAAGCTTTAAAAATAAAAATAATTGTTTGGATTTTGTCGATTTAATTTAAAGCTCAAAATTGGATTCTTGAAGGAAAATTATTTTATTTGGCCAAAATAAACTTCAAAAAAATCCAAAACTATTTTATTTGGTCTATTCAATTTCCAAAGTATTTTATAAAATTTTCTTGCATTTTCGGATTTTCCAAAATCTTTTTCTTTTTCCCTTTTCTTTTCTCTCTCTTCCTAGTCATCTTCTTCCCGTTGGTTTTCTTCTTGTTTCTCTCTCCCACGTCGTGCAAACCTCTTGTGGCTGCTGCTCCATGCCCTCGCACCACCTCCTGCTCCCACTGGCTCCCATCCCATCTACCGCCTCCCCATGCCGCCCTAGCCCATGCCCTAGACTAGCCACCCTCTCCCTCCACCATGTCTTGCTCCCATAAAGGTCATTCTTCTGCCAAGACGTTGTTGAAGGCTCAAAGACAAGCTTCTCCCCATGCTACTCTCCTGCTCTGCCCCCTTTTGACCATTTGCTCTCACCTAGCTCCTGCCACTCCCATGCTCTACCTCCCCATCCCTCTCCCATTCCCCGCCACCACCACGTCGTCGTCCACCTTAACTCTTTGCATGCCGACAATGACTCCCCATCCCTTGCTGCTCTTCTCTTCCTTCCTCCCCTATAAACCGAAACCACCAAGCTCCTCCTCATTCATTTTCTCCAGCCGTGCAGCCCCCATGCCGACAGAAGCTCCCCTCTACCCCTTTTCCTCACCCCCTCCCACCGAAGCTCCGGAGCGCCCAGCCATGCCACTGCTAGCGTGCCATGCTGCTTCCATGCGCACGTCGCCGCTCCTCCAAGTCCTAGCCTCCCCTTGTCGCCTGCCCTCACTACTACAAAACAGGCTATAGTAGGCGCCCCATCACAAAGTGTTCCTTTGGAACAAATCTGTGTTGGGTCGGCCGACTGCGGGTGGCGCGGCCGACTATCACAGATGGTATTTTTAGAACCGTTTGTGATAGTCATCTATCCTGAGCAGTTCATTAATAGCAAAATGCTCAGGAATTATCACTGAATGGTTCTATTCACAAACCGCTGCGTGATAATCAACAATCCTGAGCGGTTCTCAATAAGAACCGCTCAGGATATGATATCTGAGCAGTTACGAATAAGAACCGCTCACGTGATAATTATTATTACGAGCGGTTCTAATTAAGAACCGTTTGTGATATATCGCTATCCTCTCGCCAAGATCGCTTTGCCGCTGCGCCAAGACTTGCCGCTTTGGAGGTTTCAGGTCACGAGCGGTTCTTTAATAGAACTGTCAGGAATAATCCTGAGCAGTTCTATTAAAAACCGTCATGATAGGTGCTATCCTGAGCGGTTCTTAACAAGAACCGCTCTCGATTGTTAGGCGGAAACGAAAATTTAAACATAATGGGCGGTGCTTTGAAACTCGCTTTATATAACCTCCATCTCCTCTCTATGGTCTCTCCTCCTCCACACTCATACCTCCATCTCCTCCTCTCTTTGTTTCTCCTCCTCACACCTTGCGCCCGGCCTCCGCCGAGCTTGCCGCCATGGCCTGCCTCCTCCAACTCGTCCGGCCTCATCGTCACCGGCCTCATCCGAACCATCACCCCGGCCTCCTCCACCTTTCGCCCGACCTCGTCTGCCATCGCCTCCCACGACCTCGTCGCCTCGGCCTCCCACCCGCCGCCTCGGCCTCCCACGACCCTCTCTCTCTACCCCCCTTTGCTTTGTGATGTGGATTCTTGAGTTGATGCTCTTGTGATGTGGGTGATGCTCTTTGTGATGTGTGTAGTTCATGTTGAGTTATTTGGTTTGGGCAAAAATATAGATAGTAGATCGCGCACCGTTCGGTAAAATCATCATAACTTTTGCATACGAACTCCGATTGTGACGTTCTTTGGCTCGTTGGAAAGCTAACGAAAAGCTCAATCCGAAAATCCATAAGTCAAGGTCAGATTCTCTTCGCGAGGTCTCGAAAAAGTGAAAACCCCAAAATAGGTCGTTTAGGGCCTCTAAACGGCCTCCGAAGTTTTAGCGACCATTTTCGATTTTTTTTGCCACGAAAAAGCTATCACGAGCGGTTCTAAATAAGAACCGCTCAGAATTCATCACGCAGCGGTTACGAACAAGAACCGCTCATGAAAATGTCATCACGCAGCGGTTTGTAAATTAAACCGCGTCGGTGATATTCTCGGATCCGAGCGGTTTTAATGAAAACCGCTCGTGATAATAGCCTTTGCGAGCGGTTTCAACAAAAACCGTGCAGGATAGCAGCGTATCACGAGCGGTTTTGAACCGTGCGTGAGCTTACTGATATCATAGACCAACAAATATAGGCGGTTGGAAAAATGCGTGATGACGATTCCAACCGCCTATGATGAGGCTTCTGTAGTAGTACCTATAGCCCATTCTTGCTCATCCGAGCCACCCCATATGCGGCGGCCAGAGGCTCTCGGTCCCCCGTAGGGTGCCCATGCCCCTTGCCGCTCTCCGCTAAGCGCAAGCACAAGCTCCCTTCCACTTCGCCAAACCACCGGCCGGCTCCCATGCATCTCCACAAAGCCCATGGAGCTCCCTCTCTCAACACTTGCCTCACCTTCTTGTGCCGAGCCAACCAATTTGCATGCACACGCACCATACTAGCTATCCTCGAAAGCATGCAACCCATGCACACGCCCACTTCGCTTCACTAGATAATACATACTCATGTAGTAGTGCTTGCATTAATGTGTTAGTTGCATGCACGTAGCTGCAAGTAGTTTGCATGTAGCACTAGTATGGTCTCGCATGCATATAGCTTTGTATTAGCAAGTTGAGGAGAGTTTTTGCTTGTCTTGTGCTTCATCCAAAAGGTCGATCGGCATATAGCTTTCAGTTCAGTGAGCTCCAGTGTGTTGAGTTCGGTGTGGCTGCATGGACATGAGATTAGGAGTTAGTAGCTGCATGAGATTAGGAGTTAGTAGTTTGCACGTCTACATCCACATGCACATACTCATACACCAAGCTTCACTATCTCCGTTCTCCCTCCTCAATCACTCATTTCTCGAGCCGACCGCATCGCGGCGTGCCCCTCGGCTTCCTCTTCATATCCCTAGAATTCGCCCCTCTATCTTGCTGCAAGCAAAATTTTTCCGTCGGCAGCCAAACCATCTTCTGTTATCGTTTCCGGTGCCGTCTTTGATCCCCCGATGACATCGTCACCACCGTTGGATTCTCCTCACGACGTTCTATGTCGTGCTCCCTTTCTTTTCTCCGAAGCATCGCCGGTTCACCGACTCTACTATTCTTCCGACACTATTTTGCGCGCCGCCGCCGCACCGGACCTTCGCCGACGACGCGACCATCACCATTGGGTCCGTCTCACTCCCAGGATTCTATTTTGCTAGCTCGCCGGCCGCCCCTCCCTTTCTCTCGCTCGCACCATCATTTTTGTCCAAGGTTGCACTATTCATGCCTGATGTTATTCTATATTTCATGCGAAGGCAGACTTTCGGATGTTCGTTTTCCTTCATACTAAATCCGATTCGGTCGATTCTTGGTTCTAAATTCATCTAAATTCAGCCTCTCCCTATCACTACTAATTTTGTAATTTTTAGATTTTATTTGGATTTGTTGTATTTATTTGGCTCTTTTTTTGGCGTGTAGATTAGGCGTTAGCGAAGAATTCTCGGGCTGTCATGAAGCAACTCAACCCTTCAACGAGAGGCAAGTCATAGACCTTTGATCATATTGAACCCATTTTTATAAAAAGTATATTGTTTGATACAAACATGCATGGCTAATTTTATAATAAATTGTTTGGGTTTAGTTAATTACCTAATTGTCATATGCCTCCTTGATAAATTGCAATCGACATGTATCCTTGAATGACATAAATCCTTGGACACCCTAGGATGGCTAATTATTAGTTGGACATTATTGTACTACCAACATGGGGCGCTTTATTGCTTAGTCATGCTCTAGTAGGCGTTGGTCTCGATCTCATGATTCAATAAATGTTGATTTGCCTAGCGCACATGGTTTGTGGCTTGTGTAGTAACGACTGTGTTGCTAATAATGCGAAGTGTGGTCTGTGTGAGACCACGACATTTGTTGTCACCTTACTAAAATTTGTGGTGCGGGACTAGGGTGGTCCTCGAAATTTGGGTTGAACCCAACATGATGAATTTGACTAAAGAAAATTATGGAACAGCATGAGCCACTTTTGTTAAAAGATGTTGTGCCATGACTAGGGTGGTCATTTGGCAAAGTTGAGCGAAAATGATTTATGCTCTCGGACGAGTGGGTGGTGGAAAAGGTGGGTGCCAGAACGTACACTTGGAGCGATGGAACCGCTCTCGTCTCGAGCAACCAACTAAGGACTTAACCTTGAACCATTGATCGGGCCTCAACTGCAGTACAACCACATGTCTAGATTGGGATAGACTGGTGACTAATTAGTAATGTCTTGATTCGGTTCTGTTTGGGTTGGGAGCAGGCGCAAGAGGGGGCCAGATAGAGGCTAAACCTTAGCGTAAGCAATCGAGTCAAAAGCAGAACTTTGTAAAGCCTTGTCACGTGCTCTAGGCGCTTACCTAAGGTAGTGGCGGTGGTATCGACGGATGCCAAACCAACTAGAGAATTCGTGTCTTGTGGGTAAAGTCGTACAACCTCTGCAGAGTGTAAAACTATTGAATAGCCGTGTCCCCGGTTATGGACATGCACAGTGATTTCAATGCAAGGTAGATTTTCATGAAAAGTTGGAATGGTTTGGATGCATCTGAGTAGTTGATGTTGGTTGATGGTTGGGAAGTGAACGGGGTGTTCACTATTTGTTTCAAAGAAACTTGTTTACTTATGTATTAATCTTTTAAATTATGTTTTTCAATCTAATTACTGTATTTTCTGTCAATACTGCTTTCTGCAAAATAACCATAAAGCTATTCTTGCTAAGCCTTGCATAAATACTATTTGCATTCATTTCCCTATGACTTGCTGAGTACATTCAAAGTACTCACGGCTTTGCGCCCTCTGGTTGATCAGTCACAGAAGAAGAACCAGGGAACACTAAGTTCCACGCGGAAGATTACTTTGAAGACCATGTGAACTAGGATGCGTTCTCCACTCGATTGCCTATGGGCATATCAGATGGCTTCCATGAGTTTGTTTATTTACCGCTGCAGGTTTACTCAGTTATCTTCAGCCCTATGTGGCACCCTTTGTAAGACTTGACCATAAGGTCCTTTTGCTATTAAATATTAATTTGTCTGGTTCATCTATAGTTTGGTGTACGGTCTTTGATTACACCAATGTTGCAACTGTGTGCACTAGCTACTGATCTAGGGAATAGTGCAGATATACACAGAGGATCCTGGATCCGAAGATCCGGGGTCCCGACAACATTGCTCAGATATTCTAAATTAGCCTGATTATGGCCAAGTTTTCTGGGCTTTCCATTATTGTTCGATGTAAAAAATTTAGGACCATCAAGAATTAGTTAAGAATTGGCCATTTTTCAATTTTGAACGGGAACTAGACTAAACCAGACAGCTTTTCTGGTGGTTCTTGCCCGAGATTCGGTAGTTTACTTTGGGTTTTGTGGGGATCGGGGCTAAGATTTGTGCCATAGCGATCCCACCGAAACCGCCGTAAATCTGATAATAGCTAGTGGTAGGAGGCGGTGCTAGTTCGTAATGAATCGCGACCATAGGCATGTAGAAGCGCCAAAATCTGTGGCATTAAGAAGATACCATCACTCTTGTCTTATGACAACTACATATGCCAATATGCTTTATTCTGTTCAATGTTTGTTTACTTCATTTGTCATGCCCTAAAAAGGGTTTTCTCTGTCTACAAATCTCCTTTTTGTTTTCTGGTAGCTACTAAAATCAAGCATGTTATATTGAAGAGTGGACTCTTTGTTATTCTATATTGTGTAGTAAGGTGCCTGATTTAATTCAATTGTGTAGGTTGGGTAAGAAGGTAGAAGATGATGAGAGTGATAGTGACAGCGATGTGGATGATGATGAGGGTGCAGATGCAAAATCCATTGTTCATGATGATGGGAATTGCTCAAATGGATCCAACAAAAGTGAGAAGGTTGATCCGGAAAGAGAGTCCTCAGGTGAGAAATCCCAGCACAGTGGTTCAGAGGAGAATGGAAACTGTGGTGGTGGTGGTTTTGAGTCAGATAGTAGTGTAGAGCACGAGGGAGGAATAGCAATTCAGCCCACTTCTGAGAATGGTATTAGTGCTCCTTGGCTAACCTTCAAGGCGATGAGGACACAGAAAGATCAGACTTCGTGCAGAGGGTGTACAAGAAAAGAATGTTTTTGTAATAGTTGTAGAAGGTGAATTGGGCGAACTACCATTGGATGTTTTTTTTTCTTTTCATTTCGTTGTTGTCATTTGATGTAGTGGTTTTTGGACCTACAATAGTATCTTTGATTAATAAAGATGAGAGGAATTATGAACGACATCTCCTGCCTCCTTGCCTCTCTTATGAACTTTTGTTACGATACTAATTGATTTTTTAGAGAAGATACTTATTAAATTAGAACGTTTGTTATGAACTTTGTATGTTTATGCATGTTTTAAAAAAAAATTCGAATGTGGGCGAAAAAGATGGAACAACAGGGCACAACATGGCAAGAAAAAGTTAAAATAAAATAAAAGCACAGTATGACTGAAATCAACTTATTAAACTTTTATAAGTTAAGCAATACAAAAAAAGATTACAAGTCACAAAACAAGGATAGCATAGTTTTTTTACAATGATCCTTTTCATTTTTGGAGTTAGAGTCAATTTTCTAACCAAACACCTCCTCGGACTACTCCAACTTCTCATAGGAGTGGATCCAATAATGATGCTGGAGTTGGAGTTGTAAAAACTTGGAGCAGAGCCATACAGAACAGGCCCTAAATAGTACCCGGCTCCTGCTAGCTTCCTGCTCCCCCTCTTGCTCAAGCCGCCTAGGGGTGGAAATGAGCCGAGCCGAGCTGAGCCGGCTCGAGCCAGGCTTGTTCCGGCTCGGGTGAACAGTAGCCAAGACTCGTCTTGTTTCGAAAACGAGCCAGAAGAGGGGCTTGGCTCGGGCTCGAAATGGAGCTTGAGCTGGCTCGAGCGGCTCGTAAGTTCGAGCCAAAAACAGCATCAGTTCGGCATTAAAGGCAACATCTACATCGGCATCTGCATTGCAATCAACTAATCCATTCATCCATTCACAGATCAAGAAATTTTTCTATCATCCATTCATCCAGCACTAAGAAACATGCACAGAAGCAAGCATTCATCGCAAGAACAAACAAGCAAATTGCAAGATCAAGCATTCAAGCTCCTTCTTGATCTCCTCCATCCTCCTGGCGCCGGTGCTGGCGGCATGGACGGCGGCGCAGTGGAAGGGGCGGTGGTGGCGGGCTGGAGCCTAAAGGACGGCGGCGCGGAGGAAGGGGTGGCAGTGACGGTCACCTTGCCTCGATGGCCTCCGGTGGCAGAGGCGGTGGTGGGGGAACGGGCAGAGGTGGAGGTGTGGAGCACGGGCCGAGGTGGAGGCGAGACAGGGCGACTCGGAGAGCCTGAGTCGAGGCACGAGGCGGGGAAGCAGGGGTGGGGAGCATGTGGTGGACGGGGCGGCGACTTGGACGAGGGTGGCGAGTGGAGGCGGCGGGTGGAGGCTGGAGCTGGGCGAGGGGGCCAAGGGGGAGGCGGCGGGTGGAGGTGGAGGCGGTGGCCGGTGGGTGGAGCTGGGCGAGGGGAAGAGAGAAGGGGAGGCGACGAGCGGAGTTGGGTGAGGGCCGAGGGGGACGGGGAAAGGGAGGAGGCGAGCGGAGCTGCCGAGCTGGGCGATGGTCGATGGAGAATTTATTTGGGGGAGAGCCGAGATGGGAAATCGACTGGCCGACTAGGCTCGGGTGCTTGGGCCGAGCCAAGTTAGGCTCGTGAGCCAACTCGTGCTCGGCTCATTTGTTTGATGAGTTGGACAGGCGGCTCGGCTCGGTTCGAAAATTAACGAGTCCGAGCAGGTTTGCGAGCCTCGATCTATTTTTCGGCTAGTCTTTGGTCAAATGGCCGCTTGGCCTGGCAAGACAAACTGACCCATTCCTACCGATGTCTTTATTCGTGCCGTGTCGGTAGGCCCATGGGCTGGGGTGGTGGCTGTGCACGACCGACGACCATTCGTGCCATCTTGGGGCAAGACGAGCCCATCTGCCCGTCGGGCGAGATCGCGCCGTTGGCCCATTAGAACAAAAAATCAAAAAAATCAAAAAATCCCAAAAAATTAGAAAATGTGTAGAATTCAGAAGTAGACATGAAATTTTAAAAATTGAGACAATCATATTGAAAATGTAATAAAGAGCTTTATTGATGTCCAACTACGTCTCGTTAAAACCTTTGCCAAGTAAAACTCAAAATGAGAAAACCTTGGCAAAGGAAAAAGTACAACCTATAGCTCTACAATTCTACATACATGATACATCTTTGTTCTATGTGTCGGTGTCATTGTCTAAGTACAAATTTTCGAACACCTCCGACAATTCTGGATTTTCCACAGAGTGTTGTGTTCGCGAATCAGCTTGTTCCCAGTCCTTCACAGTTAGAAGGATCTCCACCATCTCACTTGTGAGACTTGTTCTTCTTTCCTCTAATATTCTTCCAGAAAGACTGAAAGCAGACTAGGAGGAAACCGTAGATACAGGAATAGTTAACACATCACGTGCAAGTATGGATAGCACGGGATATGTTAACTTATGGGCTTGCCACCATTGCAAGATGTCGAAACCTTCTGAGGTGAAATCCACCGTATCGCTGTCCAGATAGGTGGATAGTTCCCCGCACCTTGTGGGTCTTGGCTGAGCAGGCACTGGTGCAGAAGAAGAAGAAGACGAAGACCTAGACCTGGATGAAGAGGCACCGAAGATCGTGCCCCACATACTTGTCTTCCCACTCGAGGTGGGGGCTACTGGAGGTCGTTGCGAGCAAACTCCTCGGAACTTATTTTCATACCTTTGGTAAACCTCGGATAACCGAGAACGAACTTCTGCAAAATAGTTAGTATAGTCTAGCCCCGTAGCATCACTAAGAAGATCAAGTATAGTACCAAATGCACCAATTTTAGCCCTAGGATCTAAAATAAATGCAAATGCATATAGGTAAGGGATTTCTCTCCAATATTTAAGGTATTTAGATTTCATGGAAACAACAGCCTCACGTAAAACTAAGTCATTTTCATGCATTTTCAATTGAGTAGCAATCTGTAAAATAGTATGCACAATGATAGGAGATGTTGGATAGTAGCGATGGACAAAGCAACAGTTGCCTCGTATTTTTTTCTAAAATGACAAGACCTTCTCAAAGAACGAACCAATGTTGCTCGATTAATAGCAAAATACCGTCGATTGCTAGGATAGTGCGTTTGAATAAAAAGCAGAAAAAGTGCTCTTGTATGGTAAAAGATGCTTAAGCATGAGGTAAGTAGAGTTCCACCTTCTTCGGCATGTCCAAACCGAACTTTCTTGGATGTACACCCATCGCCCTGCAGAAGTTCTTATGTTGTGCTATTCTTACGTTAGAATTGTTCAAGAAAGAAATCGCATCGCGAAAAGCTCTAATATACGGACTCAACCTCTTTAGACCACATTTGACTATAAGGTTGATAATATGACAAGCGCAT
The DNA here is from genome assembly GCA_036346405.1 of Phyllostachys edulis. Taxonomy (NCBI): domain Eukaryota; kingdom Viridiplantae; phylum Streptophyta; class Magnoliopsida; order Poales; family Poaceae; genus Phyllostachys; species Phyllostachys edulis. The sequence goes on along the minus strand of CM070546.1, from coordinate 43,841,941 downwards.
CGTTGATGTAGCAAGAACGAATTGGCATATGTACTCAACACTGGAGTAAGAATGTCCATGGCCCTAGAGTTTGAAGCGGCATTATCTAAGGTAATTGCGAATATTTTGTCTGTAAGACCAAAGTCTTCCACGACTTTGAGAATACAGTTCGCAATATTCTCCCCTGTGTGTGCTACATCAATTAATTTCAAACCTATAATTCTTTTCTCCATTACCCAGTCGTCATTAACATAATGCGCAACTACACTAAGATAATCCTCAATAGCCCGACCACTCCATATGTCCGAGGTCAAGGCCACCGAAAATGTGCACGTACTAAATAGTTCCTTTATTTTATTATGACGTTCATTATAGTATTTCACTAGATCCCTTGTTGTTGTCTGTCTAGAAACGGAAGAAAATCTAGGATTATGCGCAGTCCTAATGTAATTTTGGAAAGAAGCAGATTCGCCAAAGCCTAACGGTAAATCCTCAGAAGCAATTAAACGACAGAGAGATTGGCGGGCTACCTGAGGATCGTAGTCCTAGCTAGATACTGCATCTGTCGGGGTTGTATTGCATTGCGTCGCCTCATTGCCAATCCTTGCTTGGTTCGACACCTTGTAGCATGTCTAAGCAAGTGCCCTGTTCCACCAGAGACTTTGCGAGATAATTCATGCCGACAAATTTTACAAATAGCATATGGTACCTCATTTCATTGCGTCTTGCTCGGTTGTCTGTCGAAATTCTCCCACACTCCCGATGTAGATGGCCTCGACCTCTTTGCTCGGTTGCCGTTGAGCACGATCTCGATGTCGAGCCCGATGGCGGAACTCGACTTGCTCCTCCGGTGAAACCTCCGGTTCGTTTGAGGCGTTGCATGATAGCCATAGACGCAATTTCGTCCGATGAAAGTCCGAACTCACATTATTACTACTTTAATCTTAGCATAATAATAATTGACAATAAAAGTATTACAAAAATAGTATTGTACCTCTTTTCACGACTTGTAAATTTAAAATTGAAATTACCAAATTTTGGCACAAATTTTTGAATTTTGCCAAATTAGCTCAACACGCATTTGAATCAAGACAACACAATTTCAAAGAGAGAATAGAGAATGAAGAGGTCTTTGAATGAGGGGGTATGATGCCTATTTATAGAAAAAATTTGAATTTTTTCAATTTTTTGCTATTTTAAGCTCCCCAACGGTAAAAAATCACTCAGCGGTAAAAAATTCACTCAGCGGTAAAAAAAGCCGTTTTTGAATGCGTCTTGCGTCTTGGCACGACCACCTGACTGACACCCGACCGCCCGCTTCTTCTCTCCTCCCAGTCCGTCTTCTCATGCTTCGTCTTCTCTTCTCGCTTGGTACCCACCCTACCTCCGTCTCTCGTCGCCCATTTCGCGACCCAGCGCCTCCTCGCCATGCCTCGCCTCTCAGCGAACCCCTTGCGTCGACTCCTCGCCTCACGCGGCGGTGACCCGCCGCCTCCTCTCCTCCATGGCGGTGACTCTCGCCTCGCATGGCGGCGCCTCCTCGTCTCCATGCGGCGGCTTCCCGCTGCCGCCTCGCCAGCAGCAGCGCCTCCTCGCCTCATGCCGCCGCCACCTCCTCCTCGCCTCACATGGCGTCGACCCGCGCCTCACATGGCGCCTGGCGCCTGGCCGGCGCTCTCCTCCTCCTCTCGCTCCGGCCAGGCCAACGTCATGGCGCATGAGCCCGCAACGCGCGCGACGGCCTCCTCCCTCCATTTCCGGCCGGCAGAAGATAGCCTGGCGCCATGAGCCTCCTCCGAACGCCGCATTTCCGCCCGGCGTCGCTGCCCAGAGCCCCAGCAACCGCCTCCTGAGCCCACGACTTGAACCTTCTGCCGCTGGCCAGAAGCTCCGCCATCGCCTCCGCTCCGGCGTCCCGGCTCCCATTGCGAGTCTCCTCCTCCGTCTCGCTCGGCCCGCCCTCTGCCTCCTCTCCGGCGATCAAGCGTCCCCATCACATTCATGCTGGTGGCTACAGCGTGTCGTCTTCGTCTTGGCCAGTGCAAGATTGTTAAATGTCGTGCAAGCCGCCCACGTCTTAGAGGTGGCGGCGAGCACGACCGAGTCTCGTCTTGGGGCGGCACGGCCTATGAATAGTGTGTGCCGGGTCGTGCTCGTGCCGGACCTACAGTAGCGGGCCTCGTGCCGGCCCATTTGGCCAGCACTATTTCCGGCCAAAGGCCGCCGCCATCTGCTCCCTGCTCCTCCTCTTGCTCAAGCCGCCGCCGCCATCTGCTCTTGCTCCCGCCGCGGACGCCATCTGCTCCCTGCTCCCCCTCTTGCTCCCGCCGCCTCCTGCTCTGCTGCCCCCTCGCCTCCGCCGCCTCCTCTTCTCCCCCTCGCCTCCGCTGCCTCCTGCTCTGCTCCCCTGTTGCTTCTGCCGCCTCCTTCTCTGCTCCTCCTCGCCTCCGCCGCTTGCTCTGCTCCCCTGTCGCCTCCGCCTGAGTCGGCCGCTGGAGCAGAGAACCGTAGCTAGGGCCTTCAGGTTCGAGCGGCGCCGCGATGTCGCAGGCGCGGAGCCGGTGGTGGAGGGCGGCGCGCCGGGGATGACGCCAGTCGCTCGCCTAACTGCAACAACCTAGGCGATGACCCCTGGCGTCCACCCTGGAGCGCCAGGATGCCTAGGCGTCGCCTTGATAACATAGATATTCTCTCGTAGGCGTCCTCCTCCTCCTCCGCTCTACCGGACTGGCGTGGAGTGGAGATCCATCCGGACTTGGATTGATTTCTTCTTCGTTGGTAGGGAAACCCTAGCCCCTGCTGAGTGCCATGGCTCCTCATTACCAAGCCGCTACCCTGATTGCTTCACCGTCCTATCCAAACGCCATCACTTGGTCAAGTGAGAACTTGGTGGCTGTTGCTTCTGGTCACATCGTCACTATCCTGGTATGTGCAATTTTATCACCCTAAGGTATTTACCTTCATTTTTACGCTCAGGCATTACGATAATTCATATATTGGGTTGGCCTTGCATTCATCATGTTTTTTTTTCCAATTCTAGAACCCAGCTGCGCTTGAGGGGCCTCGTGGACTGGTTGTGCTTCGCCCTAGCGACCCTTTTCCCATAGGAGTGGTTAACAGGGAAGGTATTGGTCTTCAGCGAAACACAAGCATTATGATACATGCTACGTTCCTTTTTGTTTTATACTACATGTTAGTAGGATACTAAATCAATTTGATAGCCAAAATGAAGTGGAAGAGATTCAATCTTAAGATTCTTTAGATTAGGATTGTATAGTAAGAAAAATGCTTCAGAGTTGTGAGAGCTCAGGCTCTGTAGTTACTTTGGAGTTTGGAGTCATTGTGGACAATTTGAAGTTTTGAACTGAGGTACTTAGTGAGTGTTTTGGTTGAGATCATGGAGGGCCAACTCCAAAGGATGATGCTGATTAACATACACATTTGTTTTAATTTATACGAAACAATGAAGATTCAGTTCAATTATACTGTAACAAGAAAGTTCTTTTGTCAGCATGAATATTGCAGTGAGAATGTGAGATGCTATTCAAAATGAAGCAAAACATTTGGAATTATAATGGGTGCAACTGTCTTGATTAGTGAGAGTTTAAGAAGTCAGCTTCTACTTTATGACAATTGAAAAGTAACAATTCTTGCTTGATCTGAAATGTTCAATTCTCAACATTTGCAGATCTCTTTGAACCATGTTTAGTGCCCACTTGCTTAGCGCGTGATATTGAACCATGTGCTCGGTCAATTTCATGGTCTCAACAAGGATTTGCACCTAATTCTGGGTATATATCTTTTGGCTGATATTTGAAGCTATATTTTTTGTCTTACTGTAATGTTTATATGTGATTAATTTTATGTTCATCTGTTAATCTTATCGCTTAACATTTTTTCTATATGTATGACTATTTCAGTTGTTTGCTGGCTGTTTGCACTGTTGATGGTCATGTGAAGCTTTACCGGCCGCCAATTTGTGAATTTTGTGATGAATGGGTTGAGGTAAGCCTGTTCTGCCAATTTTTAATTAATTGAGTTTATAGACAATCTTGATTTGCATGAACTGTTGATATAAAGGCATCTGAATTTTGTGATGAATGGGTTGAGGTAAGCCTGTTCTGCCAATGTATAATTAATTGAGTTTATAGACAATCTTGATTTGCATGAACTGTTGATATAAAGGCATCTGGAGAGTTAGATTGAATACTCACCAAATTTCTGTTTTGCAACACTGATTTTTCTTGTGTTTGGCTTAGGGCCAAAGTTCCTATGATCGGCTTAGGGCCAAAGTTCGTATGTTCCATGTGCATATGGACCCACATTATTTTAACAAGATGTGTAAACATTTTTGGAGTAAAAGGATGTTAGAATGAGCTCACCATTAATTTCTTCGCCTATATTTCATTCAAAATTTTATACAGTAGTACTTTCTTACTTCTGCTACAAACAAAAGAAAACTTGCACTTTGCACTTTGATTGTTCATTTGTTAAGAAATAGCTTTTTTGTGCTCTTTATCAAATCCCTTACAAGTTTGTTCTCATCAGAGATTAAATTTTCTGTTTTCATTTCATCATGTTTGTTCATTTGGAGTCATCAGTTCGTCTAGGTCGTAGATACCATTGTGCTTATCAGCTTCTAATCCATTGGTCTAGGTCGCGGATATATCTCAGTTGCTGTTTAACTATTTCAAAAATATAAACTTCGGAGAGGATGATGGTCCTCATTTGTTTCCTCAGGTATGCTTCCTTCAACTCGAGCACTGAGAATTCAATTTTCTTGATTATCTCAAAATTGTTTTGCCAAAAATTTTCTTTCATATATTAGGAAAAGGCAAATACCGAGCACGCACAGGAGGTAGGACATATTGATAAATTGCAAGAAGAACCTCTTTCCTGCAAGGGCCCTGCTCGGAGAAAGAGGAAACCAACTAGGTGAATGATACTTTTCTATTTCCATCATCAATTTTTTTCAATAAAAAAAACATCATCAATTTTTGAATAACAAGATGGTCCAAAGGGTTTAGTTCAAGAAAATGATTTTGAGGTTTGTGCCTACAGTTTGATATGAAAAACGAATTGATTGCTTAGCAAAAGTGTAAGACTCAATGACGGAAAAGTATTTTGTATGAAAAAGATATGCATGCAAACACCTAATTCTAGATCAGATCAGTAGTGACTCCAGAGAAATGTTTGTGTTTAGCACTTTGCTCTGACTTGAATGCGATTGTGTACTTGCTTTCTAGGAGAGCAAAATGAAGTCCAATGCTTAGTGAGGAAATATGGTCTCCAATGAAAGTTATAAGTAAATTGCAGTAGCACCACCTGATAGTTTGTTTTTCCTCTGTCTGGCATCTATATTTCATCGAATAAGGCTAGGCGACATCTAAGAATGATTTGCAAATGTGGTAGGACTGAAAAGGACCATTCTAAGCTTTATTCCTATGTAGAAAGAGGTTGACTTCAATGTTATACAAAGTAATATCTGTCTCCCTTTGGTGTTTTGTTTTAAACCAACATTGATATTGTGAAGGCTATGCATGCTCAATTTCTGCTGTTGTTGTAGTACTGATGGTAAATGAGAAAAAAAAAGGTTCTGTCGAGCTAAGGGTGGGCAACATCACTAAACTCTATTCATTTTACCTATCATATAGAGTGCCACCTATCGAAATGCCAGCCATATCTACCCAATCACATATGAAAGTTACTTATCCTCCCCACCCCCCCTCTTAGGCTTGTTTCTTTTATTTTCGTGGCAAGAAGCTGGCATTCTTGGTGACCTTCATATATTATGACTAGTTTTATTTTATGTATATTTTGTTTGAATGTAGGGTTGAAAGCTATGTTTATGATGAGCATGTAGATGATATGTATGCCTCAAAGGATGCAGACTTCTCATTGAATCCATGCTCTAAGTTAAAGAAGAGATCTTTGAAAAAGGTACGGATTTTTTCATGTTCACATGTAAGCTGAAGTTTCTGTTTAACTTCATTTATTTTTAACTCATAAAAGGCAAACAATATTGTTTCTTAACAAAAGAAAGAACTTATTATCCCGCAAAATTCAAATCTACATGGCTGTTTTCAATTTAACATTCTATTTTATTTTTCCGCAATTGTGATTCCAGACTGACAAACCTGGACATGAAATCGCTGTCATAAATGAGCAAGGTGGCTCACAAAATATTAAAGAACCACTCCCTTGCAATGGAGAAAACAAATCTCGTCCTCTTATCACAGCAAAACAGTATGCATGTCGCAATGCACTTTTGTCTTCTCTTGTAGTTGCATGGTCGCCAGCTGTGCCATCATGTGACACTACTTGTTTGTTGAGAAACTGGTGCATTCTTGCTGTTGGTTCCAAGTCTGGGGTTGTTTCTTTTTGGAAAATATGTAAGCCCGAGTACTACACAGTAGATGTTTGCATGGTTACCAGAGATCCAATACTCATTGGGGTCCTCCAAGCTCATAATTCATGGGTCAGTGCCATAAGTTGGGAAGTTTCCTCTGCAGGCTCTTTGAAATCATCGCTCCTTTTAGCAACCGGATGCTCGGACGGAAGGTGAGCGCAATTATTCTTATTCTTTGTAAATGGTTATGCACTCTCTTTGTACAACTTTTTGTTCATTTAAATTGGGGTTTTACTGAGCTTTTCATGATTCATGGCTTGGAAAAAAGGATCACTATGTTTAATCAACTTTAAACATGATATTTTGAGCTATTAAATAGTGCTTTGAAACAAGGTACCAGGCAGCTATGTAAGCAGCAGAGTAACTGTAAGCATGAGCCATGCTTTTTCATGCTTGTACCTTTAATGGAAAAAAAAACTCGCATCCCATTTTTGTTTTCAATTGCTGTGGTCAGTATTAAAAGCTGAAACTCACTACTCTCTACCATGTGACTTCTGGGCATCGATGAAAATGCTCTTCCCATATGCCCAAAAGATTTTGTTGTTCATTTCAGCACCAACTACTAAATTTGATATTCTAATGATTCCTTGTTCCTTCTTGAATAGATGATAGTTTACTGTAAACCTTTCATACCTCATCTTGACAAGGTTTACATGCCCCTCTCCTTGGGGAAGCCCACAAAGAGCGATTTTCAGCCGCTTCTGAACAAGGTTTACGTGCGGTTGCAGCGTTGGCAGACTGGCATGCTTTCACAAGGAGGTCGTCTAGTACTAGTGAAGACGGTTCTAACGGCCCTACCCATCTATGCTTTCATGGTGTTAGCTCCTCCCCTTTGGGTGATCAAGGAGATCGATAAACGATACCGGGCGTTTCTTTTTAAGGGAACCGAGACGGTGGCTGGAGGACATTGCTTAGTTGCTTGGCCAGCGGTCTATTGCCCTAGGCATTGTGGGGGTTTGGGTCTACTTAACCTCTGTGTCCTCGGCAATGCACTCCGCCTCAGATGGCTATGGCTCTAGCGGACCTGGCCCGAGAGGCCATGGAAGGGTCTTTCGCCGCAGGCAAGCTCTACAGAACGCACCATGTTCCACGTGTCGCTGGAGGATCGGCTGGGAAACGGGGATTGCACGTTGTTCTAGATGGACCGGTGGCTCTATGGGCATAGCATCCCTGAAGTTGCTCCGTACCTGGTCAGATTGGTCCTGGCGGCAATCCGGACCAAGAGAACGGTCGCGGAAGCTGTGCTGGATCTCGGACATTAAGGGTCGGCTCGATGCTCAGGTTCTCCAAGAGTATCTTCGGTTGTGGGATTTGCTTTGGTCCATTCGCTTGTCGCCGGGCCAGGAAGACTATCAATTGGCGCTGGAGCTCTTCTGGCCAGTTCACGTCCAGTTTAGCTTACAACACATTTTTCACAGGCTCACAGTCATTCGCGTGCGCGTCGGCCATTTGGAAAGCGTGCGCGCCGCTGAAATGCAAGTGTTTCTTATGGTTAGCGGTTCGTCGTTGCTGATGGATGGCTGATTGGTTCGAACGTTGCGGCCTTGCAAACCAAGGAGTCTGTGTTTTTTTGTCATTCGACTAGAGAAATGATCGATCACCTACTAATAGGATGTGCGATTACTGCCCAAGTGTGGGTGCGCTTCCTCCCGTTGGCGGGGCTATGTCAAGCTATCCCTGTAGGTCAGACTTCCCTAGTGAACTACTGGCTAGCCGCTCATCTTTCTGTCCCGAAGAGCAGCTGTAGAGGTCTCGACTCATGCATCATCCTCATCTCCTGGATGCTTTGGAAGGAGAGGAACGAGAGTGTTCAACCAAGCATGCTAGCGCCCCCCCCCCCCCTGGGGCAGATTCCCGCTTGGCTCCGGTCGGGCGAGAGTCTGCTTTCCTTCGTGTGGCTTTGTTGATGTTTTTGTTTTTCGTTTCGTTTGTGTAATCGTTGTCGTGTTTTTACTCATCTTAATAGAATGATTGCGCGTTCTTGAAAAAAAAACCTCATCTTGGAGAATTGTTTTCTTTTTTTCAGTGTGAAGATATGGTCAGGTAATATCAAAGGATTAAATCAATGTACAGATGTACAAGAAGTGCCCTTTTCATTCGTGGCAGAGGTACATAATAAGCATTTTGTTTATATTTTGATGCACATACTTGATATTTGACACTAGCAATTGTTGCAGCATCAAATGAATATAGGCTTGCTCGTCTTTAACTTCAAGATTGTCTTCTCTAATTAATTATTCAATTGCAAATGTTCCACTGGTCAGGTCACCGCTGATTCATCAGCTCCAGTCTCGTCAATTTCATTATACGTACCAGTTCAGCCTCAACATGAGGTTAATTTGGCAGTCGGAAGAGTTTCTGGTTCGCTAGAAACATGGATATGGAATCTATCGAGCAACAAAATTGTGAATACCAGTGCATGTCATGCACACGATCAAGTGGTAAAGCTTCACTGTAGTTGAATATCTTTTATCTTCAATAAAAGAAAAATAAATGCCTTAACATTACCATAGGTGACAGGTTTATCATGGGGTTTGGATGGCCATTGTTTATACAGCTGCAGTGAGGTTCGTTGACTTGTCACAACACTATTTGATTAATTCCTTATGATTGTGGTAGGGTATAAAAGTTTCATGAAATTATGCTTTATTAGCTTGTCTACCTTCAAGCAAAATCTATTTGTTGTTGCCTGAATGTACCTATAGTGTGTGGCTTTGCAATTTGACTAGTTGCTGATTGCATAATGGAAATAGCTATAGAAAATATATCTGGTTTATCTAACAGAGAGTTCTTCATTATAGTAGTAGTATTCTGGCGGGGATCATTCTGTATTTGGAATGCCCATAGACTTGCTAGCCAACTGCATGCAAAAGCAGGAAAAAGGTGGTTTTCACGTTCGATCCTACATTTTTTGTTCATATTTTCGTCTGATGCCACAAATTTCACTTGCTTCAATCAGGTCCCACGTCTTTCCAAATAGTTCAATTGGGTTGAAACAACAAGTTTCTATTAGTTTATTTAACAGATATGTTATAATGTTAATGTGGTAACATGGCAATATATGTTCATTTGGTTGTTAAAATGACAGCAAGCACTACAAATGCACCGAAATTAACAAAATACTTGTTACTAATATTGTGACATCGACACGATCTCAACTGACATTACCATGTGAACATCCACTTTCCATACCAGCTAAGCACATGTTGCTATCTCACATGCTGTGTCAGTGTATCTCTTTTCTAGACTTACGAATAAAACTGGTGTCCCAGTTGGAACTCATTGAAAAGATGTGGGACCTGATTGAAGCAGTTGAAAGTTTGAGGACTAAGTGAAATAGAGAGCATCAGACCTATGGTGAAAATTGCTCAAGCTAGTTGACCACTCCAACTTGGGCAAATGACCACTATCCTGAATTCCTGATCCCTTAACATATTGTAATAGTAATGCTAATGGCCGTGTGCTAGTGCAGTAGTGCTGATACCTTTTAATACTGTCAGGTGTCAATCCAAGTTTTCTTGTGTAATTGCTGAGAGTTTACGAACCTGTTTTGATTAATTCAGTATTTGATGGAGTTGTTTTAGTTTAGACAAATATGCTTCTAATTACTTGAAAAGCTGGTTGCTGTGTTAATTATCGTAGATAACCCCATGATCTTGCATAAATCACACTATACTGCACACTGTGTAATTTTCTATTATCTCAAACCTTGTTCTTCATGCTGATGCTTAGCATTTTGCTTCATTATCAGGATAATTCTACACACTGTTGGATCTTCGGCAAAAAACACCTTGAAGAAATTCCTGTGCACACAAATTTTCCGGAGCTAAAAGAGTCAACAGATGTAAAATTGAAACTCAACTTTTCCCCTTCCTGAACTTGTGAGTTATCTTCTTTCTAATTGGCATCTGAAATGTGCATGCAGCTATCAGAAGTATCTGATCGATGCTTTGGTCTTACACATGCACCTGGAGAACTAATGGTTGCTGTGGTATGCTTTAGGCTATTTCTTATATCTGACATCTGTTGCTCAACTGCACACTTTGTACTTGAGCTTCTTTATATAAGATACAACAATTGGTGAACATTGTCTCCTTCAGGTCCGCAGTTTGGATCCGAACCTGTTAAATCAGATGTATCAAGCCAGGTAATTTTGTTTATGAGCTCAGTATCAAAAGTACTGGAGTCTTGTAGTAGAAATCTTCATATAGTGATTGCTTTGAGATAACCTTTAGAAAATGCATTGGCATGATAACAATTTTGTTGATAAAAACAACAGGACACAAAAGGCAGTGGTTGAGTTCATTTGGATTGGTGGTCAGTTCCTTGGTATTCCACTAGACAAGAGCATTCATATCTGCAGTCAACAATCTGCAATCTTTTCTGCGACTAACTTCTTATGGTGGGGATCCAACATTTTTTGGTCACTGAAGAAATATGAAAATGTTGAAAAAGGGCTTGTCTTATGGGATGTCGTAGCTGCGCTACAAGTGTTCAAGAAATCTGCACCAACTTTTCTGGAGACTTTAATGCATAAATGGGTCTCAGATTTGTTTTCAGATGATCTACAGTGTGTTTCAATCAATATCCCATATGAGTTGCATCATGACAAGATGTGGAAGGTCAGCTCGCGGAAGCTACACTTGCTTAATATCATTTGTAGGAAAGTAATGCTTAGCGATCATGCAGAGTATTCTCCTGGTGGAGAAAAGGGTAATAGTGTGTCAACTGATTTGTGGAGCAATCTTCTAGTAAGCAGTGAAAGAGAGCTGCAAGAGAGGCTTGTGGCTTTCACTTTTGCAGCTGTCTTGAATCGAATAGCATATTTGCTCAAGGGCGCCTCTATTGAAAAAAGGTGGTTTCCTGTTGGAGTTGCCCAGATGGATTCTTGGGTATCTATGAATAATGGAGAAGTGCATGATCAGCTCAAGTCTCTCAGATTGAGGATCAAAGATCTAGGAACCAGGTATTCATTTTACTAAATTTGTGGATCTTCCATGATAGCCAATTTCATCAGTGAAAGGATGTGAAACATATGCTAGTTTCATAAGTTCATTGAAATGGCGTGTAATAGAAGATTATTGAGATGTAGCATTGGATGTTGAACCTGTTAACTGTTTTTTTCTTATAGGATCGACTCAGTGTGTGAATACTCGGTCGAAGAAACATGCACCTACTGCTCTGCACCAATTCACTTTGAGTCGCCTGATGTAGCCTTGTGCAGAGGTGGCGATCCTGCTACCGCCCCAGCTGAAAGACACAAGTTGTCAAGATGCACTGCATCAATGCGTCTGTGCTCCATTCTGCAACCAATCTGGCACTGCGTATGTTGTGGAGGGATGGTCGACAAGCTGTTACCGGAGACCTTCTTCACCACGACGACATCCCCTTTGGATGCCAATCATGACGACGAATCGCTCGATTTATCTGCGCCCGCTGTTCCCCTCTGCCCCATCTGCGGCATACTGCTGCAGAGGTCGACGCCGGATTTTCTTCTCTCCGTCTCCCCGGTATAGAAGCTAGTTGCACTTGACTTGGCAGCCTCGAAGTGGAACTTCAAATATTTCAGTACAGCAGTGAGTTCGTTAGTGTGGGCTGCTTGTAATCTTGAGCCCAAAATAAGTGGCTATGCCGCTACTGGCGTGGCATGTTCGTGCTAGGCTTGGCCGCTTGGTGCCACCATGTAACCTCCAGGTGGATCCAAGTGAAGCTTTAGGGGTGCACAGGACACCGGGTTTAATATCAAAGCTCATATACGCATAGATGTTCTCTCATTTATGTTTATTCACTTCACATATATATTAGGCATGTATGGTAACATACGGTTGATTTCGTTCTAGATCCATCTCTAGTAACTTCTATCCGTCCCTAGTAACTTCTGTAACATTTTTGTAACCACCTGTGTAACTCTTGTAAGGCCAGCATTGTGCCGCCTTGAGGCAAAAAAATAAAACATAGCGAGATTTCTTAATGTCAGATACAGAGTACAGGATATATCCAGATGTAGTACGGCTGTATGCACCTACTGGAGTATGGAAAGGAGCCAGACACCGAAGCTTGCCCTGCAACCGGCGGGAGCTCGGAATCGTGCCACCACGTTGCTGACTACGGGAATTTTGTCCTGAGACGATCTGGTGCCTGCTGGATCCGATCCAGGAACCTTTCCCGCATTGACCACGTCGCAGCAACCAATTTCCACCATATCCGGACTCTGGAAACAAATTCTATGGGATGGATTCTTACCCTTCTCTACTCTCTCTTATGATAAACGGTGGATACATGGGTCTCCCTTGCGTCCCGGCCTATAGAATTTATTTCTCCGGACTCCTGCCGAGGTGAGAGGACCACTCCTCTGCTTCTGTGCAGAATTTCCTTTTTCTTCCTTTTCTTTTGCCTTGTTCGTTCCACGGTTCTACTCCTACCTCCTTCCAAGAACCGATCTCGGAGTCCTCCCATCCGATCTTCCTCGCGTGTGCGTGCGGTGTTGTTTCTGTGTGTTCAGTGCTGTAGTGGGATCTAACCAGGAGGAGCTGCGATGGTGAAGGACAGCGCGTACTACGACATCTTGGAGGTCAGCATTGACGCCTCCACGGCCGAGATCAAGAAGGCCTATTACCTCAAGGTGCGTGATTCTTCCTGCGTCAAAGGCTGACGCTATTTTCGCGCAATGTGTTATTGGTTCTTGATTTTAACTGTGCTGGCGATGTTTACTGTTTGAGAAAATTGACTATTTACCACTCTAAAGATTGTATTTGCCACTCTAAATATTTATAATCTAGACTTTACTACTCTAAAGAATGATTGCTTCATTATTTAGCACTTATGACCATTTTACCTATCTGCTTCCTCCTCCCTTCATCTTCCTCCCACTCTACCACGGAGTAGATAGCCGACTCCACCACGAAGGCCCTTGGTCGGAGCCGGAGCCCACACCACAGGCAGCCTCGCCCTGCTCCCAATCCGCAGGATGGCCCACTCGGCGACCGGCGGAGGTGGCAGCCGCTGGTGGTGTCGCTCAACTGCCTCGACGACCCCTCGCTGGAGCAGCACGCCCTCTCTCCACCGTCGCCTCCGTCCGCGTGGAGTGTGCCGCTGCCGTGCTGCTCCCCTCCCTCGCCTTCCTTCCTTCACGCCGCGCAGCGCCGCCTCCGCCTGTGGCAGCTCCTGCTCTGCCTCGGCTCCCCCGACCGCGCCGCTGATCCTACCGCGACCGCTGACCTGTTACTCCACCTGGTCCACGTAGACGCCAACCGCGCTGAGGAGGTGGCCAACACCGTCATGGCGCTCTTCCTCGGACTGCTCCGCCGGACCCACCTGCTGTCGCGCCACGCTTCGTCCGCCCCAGCCGCCGTGGTGGAGTCAGCTCCGACCGAGGGCCTCCGTGGTGGAGTCGGCCATGTACGGTGTGGTTGGAAGGGGAGAGTGGGAGGAAGAAGAGGAAGAGGGTAAAATAGTCATAAATTGCAAATAATGAAGCAACTATTATTTGGAGTGGCAAATCCTAGATTACAATATTTGGAGTGGCAAATACTCAATTTTCTCTTAATGTTTGGGTTTCTATAGGCCAAGCTGGTGCACCCGAACAAGAATCCCGGGAACCCTGATGCCGCGCGGAAGTTTCAGGTAGATTTTTCGCTTCTGTTCTACTGCGTTTTGTGTTTTTTGTTTCCTGTTACATGATTTCGGGATGCAGAGAGATAAGTGTGTTATTGATGTAGAATCAATGTTCTAGGAGAGGAAATAGTGCAAGCAATGGTTTTGAGATGACAGAACAAATGAGAACTTCGGTTACGCCTTCTGTTTCTGATGTTTTATTTATTTCATAGTAGAATTCTTTACATTGGGTGCGTTCCAGTAATGTGGAGACTAAACTCTGTTATAAATGATTGGGTAAAGGAAGACGTGTCTCATTGATGCACCCAGTAATCCATTATCTTTGTAGAGGGTTAGCTCGCTACACATACTGACTTAAATTGGTTACTTTTGCAAGGAACTAGGTGAGGCCTATCAAGTCCTAAGTGATCCTGTATAAAAAGGATTCTTATGATAAGCATGGAAAGGAAGGTCTTCCCCAGTAAGTCCTAAATTTGTATATCTACTTGTGTTGAAATAGTAAGCTCCAAAAACCTATTTGCTATAACACAGAACTAGCCGAGTTTTTACTTGCCTGTTGCATGTACATTGTATTAGCTAATCATCCTGCAGTTAGACTTTAAGTTGATGATGTTAAGGGTATTTGTGGTATTGCACTCCTAGTCTAGGTTTACTCTTCTATGTGTTCTTATACTATATATTGCCTTTGCGGCTATTGCAATACAGTGAACCATTCACATTTGCACCCCCCCTCTCCATCTACGTTTCTCTCTGAGCCGCCGCCTCAAGCTTTTAAGGCTGCCGCACTTCTTTTGCACCACGCCTCTGTTGCGCTTCTTGTGCACTGCACCGTCGCCATCTCAGGCTTCAATTTGCGTCGTCATGATTCTATTCATTCCTCTTCGCCTTGATTTGACAGCTCTCTCTATTCCTGTCGGTTTCATCATCTTCGTCGTGTTGTCGCAATCGATTTTGCTCCCGCTTATCTCTGCTCTCTTAGCCCCTACGCCTTGTGCTTATGGGCTGTCATACGACCTCAGATAGGAGGAGATCTTTTGATACTCGATATATTTTCTAAGAGCTGCACACTACGACGACATTATCAAGACTCAAATTTTTCCTGTTTTAGTGTCAACCTTTTCAAATGCAACGTTATTGCATATGCTTTGCATTTGAGGAGGTGTGTGTTAAGGATATTTGTGGTACTCCACTCATAGTCTAGAGTTTACTTTTGTATGTGTCCTTGTACTATATATTGCCCCTTGAGCTATTACAATACAATGAGCCTTTCACATTTGCACTCCCCCTCTCCATCTAACAGATAGTGCCATTGAATTTCTTATGACGGCATCTTCAGGGATAACATGATTGATCCAACTGCTGTTTTTGGGATGCTTTTTGGGAGCGACTTTTTTGAAGATTATATTGGTCAGCTTGCACCGGCATCCGTAGCATCAGTGGAGATTGAGGAAGAATCAGATAGTCAAGAGGCCAGGGCAAGGATTAAAGAGAAGATAAAGGTACATTTTACAGATTCTACTAGTGCTTTTAATGTGGTTAATTTATATAGAATGATATTTCTGCTTTTGGTGAGGCTATGCTGCACACTATTGGCTACATATACATTTATGTTCGAGAAGCAGCAAGAGAACTTGGAAAAAATAGAATGTATATGGGTGTGCGGTTCATAGCCGAGTGGGTAAGAGACAAGGGCCACCGCGTAAAGTCGCAGGTTAATGCAGCTGCAGGTACGCCCTAGTATGTTGTACTGCCCGGTTATTTTCCCTTGTTTAGTTAAAAATGAGTGTGATCCTTTAACAAGTCCTATTATAGGTGCAATTGCTCTGGTACAGCTACAAGAAGGGATGAAAAAGATTGAGGACGTCAACAAGAGCAGCTTATGAAGAGTATTGAGGAGAAAAAGGATGCGATGCTCGATTCTTGTGGGAAATTAATGTGGTAGATATTGAGTCAACGCTTTCACGTGTCTGCCAAGCAGTAAGGCTGGTCCCAATGCTCCACCTTGGCAAGTTTTTTAAGGCTGTCATATAGGCAAAAGTCTGATATGGCATTGTAATTAAGGAAGAGAGAGAGCAGACTGATATCTTATTTAGATACCACTCATACATAGTATCCTAAGTAGAAATACTAGTAAATACTCTATATCAAAGGCCTAGGATACCACACTCTAGGATATCATGCATTGGGCATGTGGTATCTAAATGTTTTTCATGCAATAAGAAACTGTAGTAAGAAACCACCCATTGGGACCAGCCTAAGCACTGTCCCCCTCAGTTCTTCCTTGATGTTTACACTACGATGCATGTGTGATGTGTGCTCATATTTGGATATGAATATTCATGTATGAAGAATGAATAATCTTGGTGCTACTTCACGTTATGGTGTTTTTTTGTTTTTGTTTTTCCTCTAGTTTTTGAAAGAGAATACTGTTTCCAAAGATGTTCTAAAGTTGCAAGCAAAAGGATTGAAAAAGCTAGGGACAATATTCCCAGTAAGTTTTTTTTTCTTTGAGGAAGTGCAAAAGCTTTGCACATCATTTCATTAAGACGGAAAGAATACATAAAGGATCAATAGAGAATCAAAGGGTACAAACAACAACCAAGAGGTGTGAGACCCTCCAACAACAACACAAGATGAGACTACTACTACTTCTCAGCAAGTGTCTCCAGATTCGATGCCGACCCCATGCGCCAAATGCGGCGCTCGCTAAGAATGCATAAAAGAAGTTGTTCGATAGAAGTGGTTGTATTATTGAAAATTCTTTGATTGCGCTCCTTCCAGATCATCCAACAGACGAGTATTATGCATGAATCCAAGTCTTTCCTGCTTTATATAGGAACGTAGTTTCTGACGGCAATCCAATGATATTGAAGAGAGGGCTAACCCATGGGTTCCCACAAAGCAATCCGACCTGAATTAAAAAATGCGCCCAAACCTGTGTTGTCACCGCACAACCAACTAGAAGGTGATTGATAGTCTCCTGCCTGTGCCCACAGAAGACGCAAACTCCTTGGTTTGGCAATCCTGGACGTTGGAGGCGATCAGCCATCCAACAGCGTCGACGGATCGCTAGCTAAATAAAGATTTTGCATCTTAGGGGTGCCCTGGCTCTCCAAATGGCCTATGCGCATTGGAACCTAGTGGAGCCTGTGAAGAAAGCTCGATAAGCTGACTTAGAGGAGTAGCAACCCGAGCTTTCCCAACGCCAGAGAACCGAGTTGACCTCTCCCTATACTAACTACATCAGTTGCAAGTTATCCCATGGCCGCAGGAATTCCGACATGATGCCAGGTTGTGGCTGCCCTGAAATGTCCAGAGTCCAGGCATCATTTGCAAGAGCCTGGGCTACCATTCGGCTTCTCCTAATTGGTAGCTTCACCAACTTGGCAATGGAAGGTGCAAGGCAATGAATGGATCGACCGTCTAGCCATCGGTCCTCCCAAAACAAGCAATTCTCGTCGTTCCCTACTCTGACCGAAATTAAAGTATGGAACAGTTCAGCCATCGGACCTCTCGCCGTTTCCAGTAAGTTTACTTCAACCTTCTTATTTCTCCTGCTAGTGTGTCGGGACAGAGAGGGATTGTTGTAAGCCGCAAAATTACAAGCTAAGAATTGCATTGGTCTTTTGTCTCTGATGTGCATAGCTTTTTTTTTATTACCTTGTGTGTAGTCATCAGGACTTAAAGTACACCATACAGTTTTGGCAAATCTCATTATAAACCGCAAAACATTGAAGATAGTGTTGAGTACTTAAGTTAGTCATTAAACTATAAACTTCGAAGTTGGAATGATTATGTATGACTAGAAACCGGGTGAAGTGGGCTCAGTTTCTTCATCCTCATTGACTTGTTGCATGATTTGCATGCAAGATTTTCTATAGAGCAATTGCAAATTCATCATAAAGTTGATAACTTGATATGTAATCCTTGCTCAGTGAAGTTTTTGTATGGGAGGGACCACTTTCAGGGTTATTTTTCTTCAGCGACTCTTTGAAAAATACATTGCATGTGTAAGGACCTTAGGCCTTATGCATGAATAGCTTTCACAGGACCTACAAGTGTGGAAAGCTTCCCGCCTTACGAATAAAATTATACTAGTTGGCCTGTGCGTGTGTCCCGCGTGTCGAAAACAGCAATGACCAGTGGGGCCCGCGTCGTGGGAATAAAGCGACACGAAAAAGCTTGTAGGCGAGAGACCCGTGGGGGCGCGCGCGTGGAAGAATCGCGCGGCAGCGGGGCACGCAAACCGAAAGAAAAATCAGACGGCAAGAACGACCAAGCGCGTGGAATCGGACGGCTAAAAAAAACGGTCGACGTGGCCTGGCTCTTTGAGCCTCAAATCTGCCTCCAATTAAGACCGAAGGATTATGCCTTTTCACTGTTGGGAAACTAAGTAGGAAACTTGTTTTGTTTAATTTACCAAAAAAAAAAAGAAGTGGTTTTGGTTGGGAATACTTACATCTTCATGGATCTAAAACAAACATGACAACATTTTTTTTCATGTCAAATTTCTGTGTACTTGTATTCTCGTAAAAATAAGTCAGTGACCTTGGAAAATGTGCATATGTTTGAAGTTTGGAACTATATATGAATGGTTCTTTGTTTTTCCCCCCTACCCTATTGTTATATATTGGAAATTAAATTACTTTTTAGTTTTCAGTGCTCAATTTTGCTTGCTCAATTTTGCTTTCTTACACTTTGTCAGTGTGCTCATCTCTTAGCTGATCTCTAATGCCATATTGAGTGATTTCAAATCCATTCCCATTTTCCATGTCGAACCAGGGTGCAAAATCACATTATCGGCATGAAAACAGCCTGCGTGTGGAAGCTGGTGTGGCGGGAGCCACACTGTCGCTCTGGTCGGACGGATCTTGATACACCCTTCGAAAAAGGACGATCTTGATACTTGTGCCATCGCTCTGCTGAGGCTTTAACCCAAAACACTGTCAAAAGGAGTCCACGTTATTCTTCTTTGGAGATTTTGTATGAATGCGAGGTATTTCTACTTCCAGAATCCAGACACATCTTGCTGTGGGTTTTTTTTTTGTTGTTCTGCAGAAATATTAATTATCGATCGATGTGAATAATATCTGAAGCACTGTGTGCTGATTATAGTGATTCACAATATCAGCAATTTTAGATGTTCATAATCTGATCCGAATTGAAGGTATGCAATGAAATAATGTGAACAAGAGAAACTTGTAGGGTCGGTTAATTAGTGCCACGAATGATGGATTAGTCAACCTTGGTTTAAACAATTTCTTTCTTCTTAAATATACGTTGTGTAAAAATGCTATGTGAAAAGAGTTTTATCCCTCCACATTTGTTTTTTTTTTTAAAATAATGCCAACAATCGACTTTGGATCTCCGAATGTTAGCCGTTTTTACTATTCACCTTGAACTTTCCAGAACAAGCCTAATGTGGCACGTACGACGCATACGTGCCTTCCTCTCGTCACGTAGCCCGTCCTTGTGTGGCTGCATGCGGGCACACGTGACGTCCCTGCACGTACCGCCCTGTCACTACGTATACGCGCGGAGCGTGGGTACATTGATTTCGCCTCCATTCCCATCCGCTATAGAGCCCGAACCCATCGTGCTTCGGTCACTACGTGACTTGCCGGTTCAGTCCGATCACTCCGTCGTGTTGTGCCATGTCGGTCTACTTTGTCTCCAGTCAGACCCAGGTATGGCTCAAAACCCGTCGTACTGGGGTCGTGCCGTGCCAGCCTAAGCTCAGTCCTAAGTAACTATAGATGTCTGGAAAGACAACAACCGTTGCCGCTCAGGAAGACAAAGACACCCGTGCGTCATCCACACCCACTCCCTCTCGCCATAGCCTCCTCCTCCTGGATGTCGATGAAAAACTCCGTCCATCTCGGCCGCGTCGCGCGCTTGCGAAGGGGGTGAGAAGGACAGCGACGCGGAGGTGGCTGGAGGGAGGGCAGTGGGCGACGGCGCATGGGAAGGGAGAGGGAGAGGGAAAGGGAGAGGGAGAGGGAGAGGGAGAGGGAGGGAGGTGGCTGGAGGAGTGGAGGGAGGGGGTGGCCGACGGCGCGTGGGGAGGGAGAAGGAGGGACGACGGCGACCGGTAGTGCGTGGGGAGGGAGGCGGTTGGAGCTGGAGGGAGGGGAATCAGGGAATGCGATTAGGGATTAGGAACTTGGGAGCCAGGCTCGGGATAAGGGTTGGGGATGGGGGTTGGGGGAGGCCGAGAGGGATGTTGGGCCAGGCCGGATGGCAGAGGGGGGTTATTGGTTGGGCCAAGCCGGGATGGAGGAGTGATTGGGCCAGGCCGAGAGAGGGAGGGATTGAGCTAGAATGGGAAGATTGGGCCTATTTCGTGTCGGGCTGGCCCAAGCACGGTCTAATTGACCGTGCCGTGCCGTGCCGCCCAATAGGCTGCATTCTTAGACCCAGCCCGGCCCACCACGTGCTGTGCCATGCCGTGCCGACCGTGCTTTGGGCCAGCCCGAAAAAGCACGGCTCAAGTCCCAGCTCTAATCCGCTACGAGCAGCGTGCGAGGACACCCGACTCACTGACTGGCTCAAAAAGGGAAATTCCGTTAGAAAGAAGGAAGCAAGAGTTGAGAGCTAGCGGTTAATGGCGGACTACCAGGGAGAGCACGGGCACCCGTACCCACGCATCGACCAGTATGGCAACCCAGTGCCGCTGGTCGACCAGCACGGCAACCCCATCCCGAAGGAGCCGTTGTACAACTCAACTACTCAAGTACTAGCACCGCTCCTTCCTCAAAGACTAACGACATCATGGGTACATTGCCGCCAACCGAGCATAGCAGCGGCGCGGTGAGCTACGGCCCTGCCGCCGCGGCGCACCCACATGAGTGGGTCATGTTCCCTAGCACGCAGGGAGACATGATGTACTCTAGTTACATTCACCTTGCAGAGTCCATCGTGGACTCCGACGATGAGGACGTGCCGCAAGCAGCTTGGGGTTGGTACCTGCGGCGCTTACGTCTCACCGCGACTGCAGGCGACGCTTTGAAGCGTCGCACGGGAACAAAGCTCGTTGTAACATCCCAAATTTTCACTTTTGGCAAAAATAAAACTTAAATTATTTTCCTTGGAATTTCTAAACTTTTTAAAAGTTTTTCTTTAATTATTTTAAAGCCAAAACAAATTTAATTGCAAAACCTATTACCAAGATTATGTTGGAAATATTTTATTTAAGTCCAAAATGTCTTTGAGAATTTCTGTGAATTTTCTCATAATTTTTGGATTTTATTTGCTATTTTCTAAAACCTATTTGACTTATCTGGATTATTTTAATTGTTAAACCATTTAAAATCCTCAAGCAGTGTTTGGGCGAATCTTCGGCCCAATCAATTTCAGCGCCAAGACGCCCGCTTCGCTTATGCGTCTTCTCTCCAACTCGTTCCAACCGTTGGATAAAAAACGAACGGTCAGATCTCAGTGAATCTTTCGGACGTCCGAATGTCCCGATCAATTCAGACTATCGGATCCAGATCAAACGACCATAACACCACCCGTTACTTTACTATTCTCTTTCTTTCGATGACTGGTGGGGCCGCTATCTACAGTGCCGTCGTCCCCGCCCCTTTCTTCCTCCTCGCGCCGCCGCCATTGTTGTCCTCGCCCGAGCTCATTAAACTCGCCCGTTACTTCCCCTTTTAGCTCGCATTCGATGCCATTAAGTCCCACGTTCTCTGACGCACTCGAGGCGCCCGTTTCTTCTTCCTTAATCCTCTTAAACCCCTCTTTACCTCACCGTCGCGCCAGCATGAAACGGCCGCGCACGTCCCTGACGTTTCAACATCGCTCTCACCCTATAAAAGGGGGCATCACCTTCGCGTTCACCCCTGCAACTCATTCCCCCAAATTCTAGACCTCCTACACGTCTCTAGCCGCTGGAATCGAAGCTTGAAACCACCGGAGCCCTCGACGCTCTGCCGTCAAATTCACCGCCGTCACTAACGCTCCGCCGCCCCTGACCACACCATCGTGTTCGCCATCGCGTGGGCTACCTTGTGCGCGCATTAATTCCGTCGGAGCAGCCCCGGAACAACCTCGCCGCCTTGGACTGAACTTTGCCGCCGTCAACTCCGCCACACCTCGTCGTCGAAACCCTGCACATATGGTTCCATGTCTCCTCCTCTTGCCCTTGGTACCACCCATTCGCGTCGCTGTGGTGCGAAACGCTGGCGACCATAGGGATCCGCACCGCCGCCATCGCCGGTCCTACGTGGCTCAGCCACGTCATCTCCACCTCAGCGCCACGTGCGCATTTTCCGCTGAGTTAGCACCAACGTGGCAAAGCCATGTCAGCTCTTGCGCAACACCCGTACCCCTGTTCACTGTGCTGCGAGCCAGGTTCACCTTGGGCGTTGACCGGGTCTTTGACCGCCGGGCCCACATGTTAGTGACCCAATGCTTTTTCCGTTGGAAAATAATTTCGGCCGAAAATCGGTAAATCCTGGGTGCTGACATCAACAGGCGCAATAATCCGGATTTCCTTTAGAAAAATAATTCGAGAAATTCTTTAAAATAAGATTTTAGGGTTTTCTTTAATTTTAAAACTTCCAGGAGCTCGTATTTCTTCATTCGAACTCCGATTTAGGTGATTCAAATTTCTAAATTTATTTAAAATCATAAACTAGCCATCTAAACCAAAATTATTTAATTTGGAGTTCATTTTAAGTTCATTTGAATTTTATTTGAATTTAGCTTATTTTCATGTATAGATTTTGACGTTCGGAGAACCAGAATTATTCAACGACCAGACTTTTGAGCAAGGCAAGTTACATTCTTTGATCATACTTGAATCCCAGTATTTTTTTTAATTCTGTTTTTAAATTATGTACTGCATGCTTATTTAAATCCAGTTATTTAAATACCTGTTTAAAATTCATAGATATACCTAAAATCCTTTGTATGGCCAATGTTGATATTGAAGTAAATATCTTGTCACCCTAGAAAAAAAAACCTGGTTGATACATTAGTATGAACTAGGATCATTTGAAAATGTTATGCAGAGACATGCTTAGACCAAAAATATTTAATTTGGGGAATTTAGCCAAGGATTCAATTAAAAATAGGTCCATGGCAATTGTTGTACCATTGACACTTTCGTAAATGATTTTGAAAACAAAATAGAATCAAAAGTTGTTTAAACTTGGGCAAAATGGATGTCAGGTTAGTGCAAGTTAATGCATAGGATTGAATCATTTCATTGATCAAGTCCAGGGTTTTGGTATGTTGCCCAAGTTGATTAAGGACCGGCCTGAGAGCCGCTTTTACTAAACTCCACCGTACTACCACATGTCCTGAGTGGGCAGGACTAGGCTTAATAATTTGTAATACTCTACTGTTATTTGTGCCATGTTGTTTTTTGGGTGTCAGTTAGACAGTATTCCCACTTGGCGCAAGAGGGGGCTTCCGGAGGATGGTCAATCCATTGGAAGTGAAACCATAGCGGGCATAAATACTTTAGGGTAGAGCATTGTAACAGCCTTGTGATAATTGCTTAGTCGCACGCCTTCAGAAGCATGTATTGGCCGACATTAAAAGCAAATTATCTCTTGTGAGTAAAGTTGTACCACCTCTGCATAGTATAAAACTATTTGAATAGTCATGTCCACGTCATGCATATGTTTAGCATTTTCCACTCTAAGTTAGACTTTGGTTTTTGGTTTCAAAATGATTTTGACACAAATACTCCGGAATGGTTTATCAAATTGGAAGATTGGGTGGTTAGCCATGAGATAGGAGGGTATCCTTCTCCACATCTTTGTATGGAGGTTATCCAACTATAAAACTTGAGGATTTATAAAATGAATTTTAGTTACTAAATAACCGCTTTGGAACTTAGTACAAATATTTGAAAGAAACATGGCTTCATGCAAAATCAACCCTATAAGCCTCCCTTTGAAATCCTTGCATGCATTATATTATGTTATTGGGTGTAACTTGTGAGCACGGAAGTTGTGCTCATCCT
Source organism: Phyllostachys edulis (assembly GCA_036346405.1). Taxonomy (NCBI): domain Eukaryota; kingdom Viridiplantae; phylum Streptophyta; class Magnoliopsida; order Poales; family Poaceae; genus Phyllostachys; species Phyllostachys edulis. The sequence continues at coordinate 43,817,960 of CM070546.1, read as the reverse complement.
TGCTTAATTGCAATTAATCTCAGAGGAGGAGTACCTCGTGGACGAGGAAGACTTGGATGGCTAGGCCGCGCCCCCAGATGATTGCCTGTGGCGTATCGTTTGGCCTACTACTATCTTTTGCTTTCCGCTGTAATTTTCTTTAGGCCAAGTGCCCTTTTGTAATAAAAACTCTGATATTATTAATAAAGTGCGTGATGTGGTCTTGTTACCATATTTGTAAAACTGTGTACACTAGCTGTTCCTGGACTAGTATTGTAAGCACAGAGAATCTAGGATCCTTCTATCCCGGGTTCGACACCTGTGCTCTCTGGTTGCCACATGCTATTACAGCTGTGGTCGTGGGAGCACTTCGGCACGGACGACATTACTTCGCTCATGATCCACCCTTACCGCAAGATAGAGCATTTCTACGGTGGGGCGGACGGCGAGGATCCCGTGGAAGGCCCGACCATGGGATCTCAATGGATTGTGACAGTACTGAGGTGGGCTAGGGAGAGAGCGCGTCACATATACTCCGAGTTCCACAACGAATTCGAAGCCCTGCACGAGGATGACATAATATGGGCTCCTTAGACGGATGCCTTCGTGCAGGACACGACGCCCAATGGCTTGAGTTTTCTATGCCACCAAGATGCGTCGTATTGGAGGACAACTTGTCATTTGGTGTTCTCCCACATGGTTGAGCCCTATAACCCGCAACGGGTGATGAGGCGATTCACCGCACTGGAGATCCCACTGCCTGGGGTGATCGCTATGCAGGCGTAGCCACTTGTAAGTACGTTACATTGCTTAATATTGTAGGTCTGTTACTCATATGTTATGTCAGTACCATTATTTATTTTGTTCCACTATCAGGCAGACGGAGAAGGGCCGCAAGAGCGATGAGTGGCTTCCGACGCAGTAGTCGTGGATAGATGCATGGCAATCGCCATCGATAGAATTTTCCACGAGGCCGCGACCTCCACGATCACGGTACTTACGACGCGTTTGGAGTGGTACGACTGGCACACGCAAGCGAGATTGACAGTGCCCCTCACCGACATGCAGATCCTAGCCATCTTCAACGCTTGGGCTTGAAATTTGGACCCGCACCGCGACATCTGTGTGATGATTGATGCGTTAAGCACGTAGCAGATAAAACACCCTCCCAAATAGGGTTAACTAACAAAATTTTGTTTATTCGATAACCATGCAGCTGGAGCGTTTGCAGAGCGTTGTGGAGCGCGACCACCAGGAAATCGAGCAGGGTACGAAAACACAGTTGAACGCCTTTATGCGGTCAAGAAGACTCTTGTTGACGATGTTAAGCACGTCATTCGTAGAATGAGCTATGGAAGGCCCACCGATGTCGACTTGAGACATCAGACGGAGCATCGTCGCGTACCCTCGCCACTCCATCTTCCCGTCCGAGCGAGTTGACCCAGCGGCGCAACGTCGGTAGCCAATCGTCCGCGCAGTTGCGATCTAGCGACTCTACAATGATGTCGTCGTCATCACGGAGGGACTCTACGCTGATGCCGTCGTCGTCACGGAGGGACTCACTACAAGAATCCTCTATTTTCCCGAGTGCCTAAAAAATTCCCGAGTGTTTTGAACAAAACACTCGGTAACGTCCCAAGTGTTTCATAAGACACTTGGGGAGAAAATAAAACACTCGGTAAACAAATATTTCCCGAGTGTCCAATCGGACTCTCGGGAGATTTTTGATGGGAGGCACTCCAAAACGGCGAACCGACGCGTTCTCAACGGGGACAAGTAATTCCCCGAGTGTCTGTTCGTTGCATGCACTTGGGAACGAATAAATTTGTAGCGTCATTTTTTCCCAGCTTTTCCCTAATTATTTTAAAGCAAAAGTATAGCGGAGGGCTGATGTGGCCGCTGACTAGGCACCACGTCGGACCAGAGGCGGTGGCGCTCACGGCCCGATGGTCGCTGGCGATTGGCGGCGCTTTGGCCGGCGGCGAGGGCACCAACGCGAAGAGGGCGACACGGTGAGCTTGTTGCTCACCTCGCCGGCGGCGAGGCCCAAGGAGGCTGCCGGCAACGGGGAAGAGAGCGGTGACAGTGGAGGGTGAAAGCGGCGGCGGCGTTCTAGCGGGCTCCAGAGGAAGAGGAGGCGCGCACGGGATGGCCCGTGGCCTCGCGAACCCGTAGGTGGTGACATAGGCGGTGGAGGAGGCTTGGCGGCGGTGCAATCGACGGTGGTGAGGAGCTCGGTGGCGGTGGCGAAAACTCAAATCACGGCCGGAGGAGGGCGAGAGAGAGAGAGCGAGGTGGGGGGAAAGTGGGAGGAGGAGGCAGGCTCGCTGGTGGTCGCCTTAAATAGGCTCGAGGAGTGGGTGGCGGCAGCGCAAAACACGCGAGCAGCGTTGATGCCGCGCCCGGCATGGGCTCCCAATGAGCGAGAGGAGGACGAAGGGGGGCGGAGACGCTGACAGGGGGGCCCACCCGTCAGTGAGAGAGAGAGAGATAGCGAGAAAGGCGCAAAGATTGGGAGCCGTCCGATTGAAATCGGACAGTCCACAATGAATTGAAATGTTCGGACCGTGCAAAGGTTTCATCAAGATCTAGCCATTAAAATGCGATCGGACGGTCCACAATGGTTTGAACGTTCGGACCGTCGAACGTTACACGAGATCTGGCCGTCCATTTTGATCGGACGGTGCGCACGGGAAAGGCGCGGGCGCTGGCGCAAGGAGGTGGGCTGTGCGAGGAGAAAAGGGGAAATGGGCCGAGAGATTCGGCCCAAATAGGTTAAGGGGATTTTAAATAACTTTTTGATTTTAGAAATACTAGAAAACGAAAATGATTTTTAGAAAATAGTTTAATCCGTCCAAAAATTCTAGGAAAATTCACAGAAATTCTTGGAATTATTTAGGACTTAATACAAATACTTTTAGCTATACTTTTGCTTTTAATTTTGCAAATAAAATAGTTTTTAATTTCGGGACAAAAGGAAAAAGCCAATTTTAAATTCCAGAAAATCCACAAAATACTTAAAATAATAATTTTGACTTTTAAATCCAATAAAAATCCAGAAAACTCAAATAAACAAACTTTAAATTAATTGAAGTTTAGTTAACTCATATTAAATTCCTTTTGAATTCTAAATTTTCAAGTTAAGCTTTACCAACTTAATAAAAGAAAATGGTTATTTTTAAAATTTTCAAAAACTCAGGAAATTTGGGATGTTACAAAAACCGTGAGGGCTGTCATGCAGGTCACGGATGGCCCTTCCGATGGCGGATGACGTTTCTTCCGATGCCCACACTCTACGGTACAATTAGCAAATAGTTTATGTTATGTTACTGCTAACAGAGCTACCATGTTAACCCTCCTTTTCTGCAGATGGCAAAATGCGACTTTGTCCGCTTGATCGATCCTCCCCATGAACGACATGTTGTGATGTACGTGGATACATTGTGGAACCGAATCTTTCAGTTGGAGGCGCGGATTGACAATCTCAATGAGGAAAACGATGACCTCCGCCAACAGATGCAGCGCGAGAGGGGCAACGAGGAGGTCGTGAACATAGGAAGTTCCTATGATCCCACATGCTGTTGCGTGAACCCGAGCTACATATGTGCGTGCCACTACAACGACGGGCAGCCACGTCCGAGGCACCTCCTATACCATTAGGCACGGCTAGAGAAGCTTGCACCTCCGTACTCTCCCATTATTTATGCAATTATGTTCAATCTCGTAAAACTTGTAACTTAATGGTCGATGCATCATTGCGGTTGCCTTTTATCGAGTGGACTGTTTCATCGATGTGTCGCGTGCTTTAAGTCATGTCTTGCTTTGCGGAGTGTCATCTTTTCAGTCTGAAAAGCTGGCGAGGCATAGTTGCGAGAGCCATCGGACGATTTAACTTGTAATGCTTAACCCCCAATTGGTCCTAGCATCACAAATTAAATTTCCCCGCTCTCGGTGTACTATGTACCTCCCAGGAGCGGTACACGCACCTTCACAAACAATATCGAACCATACACAGGGTATCATAATATCGCAAGATAAAAATATCAAGTATATAGCAGAAAAACAATAAATGAATTGAAATGAAATCATAACTTAACCAGCGAAGGAGTCCCAATGGCTTGGCATAACCCGCAGGGCAACCGACTGGGGATTAAAACCTTAGCAATTGACGTTCCTGCGCAACTTTCTTACCTGATTCGACCTCAATACCTGCTATCCAGATTAGTAAACAAAAGCACACAGTGAGTACACGAATGTACTCCGCAAGCATTTACCAAGCCAATATACAGCTACATGCAAGCTCTACTCAATGGAGAAGGCTAGAGTTCCTTTTTCAGCGCAAAGCAATACTTTAATTTGAATATGATGTAATAGATTTAAATGGCAGGTGAGGAAACATTTGAATATTTTAAATAAGAGTAAGCAATTAACATTAGACAACAACTAAACATGTGGCTGCACCTGCAGCACACAACAATAGCATGAGAAACCATTCTCAATGCCACCCATCAAGTTTTAAAATTAAATTCTAAAATGTTGAGTCTAACTCTCGAAAGACCTCCCCAAGCATGTCCATAACCAAGGACTTGGCTATTCGAATAGATTTAACTCTACAGGGGTGTACAACTTTACCCACATATCGGACCGCCTTTTTGCCAAGCTATGAAGCACACTTCCTTAGGTATGCCGGCACGGCTAAGTCCTACGAGTCTGTTTCCAATATTGTGCATTAATCACGAGTCGCCCGCATGAGTGAAACCCTCCGTGAACCGCCTCGTGTGCACACAGGGCTCCCACACAGGACCCATACGTTGAGTCGGATATCGGCCCAGCCGAAGCAACTGCCGATACCCTTAGACTGGAGAACCTCGACAGGAACTCCACCCCTCGCACCCAACACACACAAATAATTCCTTTTTAACACAACACACTCACACCCGCCTGCGACTCGAAAACTAACACACGCCAAAGTACTAAGTCAAGAGGGGACCCATATGACCCTCATGTGGATGCACACAATAATGCTTGGTTCAGTGGGACGAGATGTTCGGTCCTTGTTGACCTGGGCACCAATCACAAACCCAACAACACACCAACAATAGCACAAGGTGCTGGATATAACATAATAAAAATGATTTATGTGATCAAGGTCATCGAAAAGTCGACAACCACCCAATCTACCGGAAACTAAGCATTGCTAAGCATGACGCCGAATAAACATAAATAGACTATACAACAACCACCGGGCTCTAATTCACCAGCGGGATTATTAACTTAGGCTAGTGGCAGGGGATAAACAATTTTAGGGAAATGCAACAGGATTAACTACCTCTAAACGACAAAATTAATTTGACAAATAAAGCATTCATTCATACAGTTCGCAAACAAGATAATAGTTTTTGAATATAATAGGATCAACATACATCAACGGAAATTAGGTGCTTGCCTTTGTTTGCTGAAATTCTGGACATCCTCACGCTTTTTAATTCAGAAAACGCACTGGAAGATTTTGCATACACTTAACCGGTCGAGAGGGCCCACATGTCAACGGCTCAGAGGTTCAAGTGGCGCAGTTTAAAATTACTAAACGTGATTACACCGGGGGGTCCACATGTCATACATGTTTAGCTAATTGTTCATTAAAAGCTAATGATGGTGTTATACCCTAATGCTGCCGGCGGTTTGACGGAGCTCCCTTACGCGGCGGCTCGGCCGTGCAGAGGATCTGGCAACAAAGGGGGTCTTCGGGCTCGAGGAAGACACGCACGGGCGTGCAAGATCTTCACAAAGCTGGTGACGGCGACGCGGGTCCTTGAGGATGCCGGCGGTGAGCTGGCGGCGACCGGAGGCAGAGACAAAGGGGTGGCTCACGTGGACAAGGTGCTACGGTGGTCGAAGAAGCCTGAGGAAGTGCGCATCGGGATCGCCGTGACACCTGGAACGAGGATCCCACGGTCTTGATGGCTAAGGAGGGCGGTGGCGGCTTGAATCGGGGTGGCGGCGGCTTGAATCGGGGCGGCGGCGGATCACCGTGCTCGGAGAAGAACGAGCCGTGCTCCCTCGGTGATGAGCCAAAGACAAATTAATGTCACTCAGAGATTCAACGGGGTGAGGCGATCTTAAAGGAGCCAACCAATCGGAGAGGGACTCACCGGAACGCCTTGGAGCTCACGGGCTCAAAACCACTGGAGGCGAGGACGACAATGATGCGCCCAGCGATTCAACGGACGCCAAGTACCCGGGCTGGGCAAAACGGAGGCGGCGTTGAGAGTGTATCACGGCGGTGGGGTCATGGGCTCGAGGGCGGCACCGAGACGGCGGCGCTGCCTTCGGTTTCTTCTTCGGCCGAAAGAGAGAAAAGAGCGGAGAGAACGAGAGAGAGAGAGAGCATAAAGTGGCGAATGGATGAACCCTGGAAGCTATTTGTAGACCGGCGATGCTTCGAGAGGAGTCCCGAGGGCATGAGGTGGCAGTCGGGGGTGCGTGCACAAATGCGGCGGCGCCAGCGCGCTCGCTTGAGCAGCGCGAGGATAAAGACGATGACAACCCGACAGGTGGGGCCCGCTCGTTAGTGGTGGCGATGAAACGGTACGAGCCCAAGTCTGACTCGGGTCCAGATGAGTTGGCGCGGTCGAGTCAAGTTGCACAGTCGACTCGGTCGGTCCGAACGGCACAAGCAATAGGAGACGTGCGATCTGAATTGGACAGCCCAGATTAAAGGCGACTTTGGACGGTCCGAACAGCACAAGGATCTGGACCGTTGAAAACGAATCGGACGGCCCATCGCACGCGGTGCGGTTGAACCGAGACGAGCAAAGTGGCTCGGGTCGGAACAGTATTTGGGTCCGGCTGTGCTAGGGTTTTAGGTTTAGGTTTGACCAAAAAACGATGAATTTGACCGGGCTGTTAAATATAGATATAAATTTCCAAAAATTCTAAAATTTTTTGTGGGTGTTCTGGGTTTCAATTATGACTTAGTAAAAATATTTTCATATACTGTTCATACACTATTTGTTCAAATTAAAATCTTTTTTAAATCTGTTTTAGCAACTCAGCTAGAATTTTGAAAAGGTCAAAACAACTTCTAAAAATTTGGGAAAAATTATATTAATTCATGATAAATAATTTAGTATTTTACAAAATTCTTTTCAGAGATTTTCATACATAATTTTTTTTGGAATCAAGTAGAAACTTGAAAACAGACTTAAAGTTTGAATTTCAAAACAATTTTTAGAAAACCAAGTGCTAACTCATGAATTTTGACCAAAAGTTTTTAAAATAATATAATTTTATACATTTGAAACACAAACCTAAGTTTGGGATGTTACAATAGTGTTGTCACGTCTTACTTTGCTTTGATCTTATCCGTTAAGACCTCCTTTGCTTTGATCTTGACCGTCAAGGATCTCCCTTGTTTTGATCTTGACCATCTAAGACCTCCCCCTTGAGAGATTTTGACCATCAAGGACCTCCCTTGTTTTGATCTTGACCGTCTAAGACCTCCCCCTTGAGAGATCTTGACCGTCAAGGACCTTCCTTGTTTTGACCTTGACCATCTAAGACCTCCCACTTGAGAGCTCTTGACCGTCTAAGACCTCCCCCTTGAGAGATCTTGACTGTTAGGACCTCCCTTTGCTTTGATCTTGACCGTTAGGACCTCCCCTTGAGAGATCTTAATCGTCAGGACCTTCCTTTGCTTTGATCTTGACCGTTAGGACCTCCTCTTGAGAGATCTTAACCATCAGGACCTCCTATTGCTTTGATCTTGGCCATTAGGACCTCCCCTTGTGAGATCTTGACCGTTAGGACCTTTCTTTGCTTTGATCTTGGCCGTTAGGACCTTCCTTTGCTTTGATCTTGACCGTTAGGACCTTCCTTTGTCCTTTAGACCTCTTCGTTCACTGTTCTTTTTGCAAAGACCTCCTCTGTTGGTCTTTTTACAAAGACCACCCTTGCGGTCTAGACCTACTCAGGACCTCTTGCCTTCAGGACCTTAGGTCTTTTGCAAAGACCACCTTTGTGGGTCAGACAACCCTGTGGTCAGGACCACTGGTCTTTTTGCAAAGATCACCCTTGCAGGCCAAGATCTCCTTTGACCACTACGAGACCTCCTCAAGGTGTTCGCAGGACCTCTCACCCGAGCTGTGGAATTTTATGCTAGACAGAGCACCACATGAGATGAACAATGGAATTTGATTCACCTCATTTGGAGCTAGAATGAAATTCTTATGATTTTTCAAAGTCAAGAAAGTTTTGCACAAATCATATGTAGAATAAGATTTTTAGAGACAGTAACGTAACATCCCAACTTTATTTGAATTTAATTCAAAAGCTTAATATGGACTTTGTACATCAAAACAATTTAATATGAATAATTACAACATAAACAGTTGTCAAAACTATTTTATTTGGGTTCCAGGTGCTTGGATATATTTTCTAGAATTTTTTGAGTTCATTTGGTATTTTCTCTGACTTATTTGAATTTCGGTAATTTATAAAATGGAAAACCTATTCTAAATCTCGAGACAATAGTTTGGGCGAAACCCATCTCTTTTCTAAATCGGCCCGATCTGCTCGGCCCACTCACCCGCATGGCGCCGCCCTCACCTCGATCAAGAATGGACAGTCAAGATCGAATGGGATGTTCGGACGGTCCGAACATCCACTCTGATCTGGGCCGTTCGTTTAGATCTGAACAGTTGAGTCCTTTCGTTCGATCGAATGGGTTAGCTTTCTCTGATGTGTGGGCCGCGCTCCTTGTGTCTCTACCGTGTGGGGCCCGCGCGCCCTTTTTTTCGCCACCGCGCGCCCGTTTTTTCGCTACCGACACAAAATCGCGCGAGCCTCAATCCCTGCTGCACCCGATGCCTCCGCCTCCCCCTCGTCTCCTCCCCCACCTCCGCGACCGGCGCCGCCTCCCCGTCCTCCTCTTCCTCCGCCGCCTCGCCCCCTCCACCTCCCTCTCTGATCCCGACCCCGCCGCCCGTCCCCTCCACCTCCCTCTCCGATCCCGACCCCGCCGCCCCCTCCCTCTCAGATTCGGACCCCGCCCCCCTCCTCCACTGCCTCCGCCTCCATCTCATCCAACACCGACGCCGCCGGCCTCCTCGTCTGCTGCCGCCGCACCCGACATCGACGTCCCACCCCTCTTCCCCACCGCAGCTCCCTCGGCTCCCTCAGCTCCAAGAAGTACTGTAAGGTAGTGGATAAGTGGATTGATATGCTGTCATTACAATGCTACATTAACGTGTTAATAAATAATGGTATTCATTTATAATGGTATTCATATATATTGAAAGAAAGTTTTTTTATGCTCTGTTGATCATGTATATTGTCTTCAAGTCAATCTATTTTAGTGTACATATATAGGGCATGCATCCTATGGTAGCTTCTAGCTAGCTCTGTAGTTGTAATTTTTGACATAAATAAAAGTCGGATTAAAATATGCATTATGTTTTGCACACTAGGATGGCTGAGGATCGTAGTTGGATGTACACTGGGCGTAGAGCGATGGGTGACTGTAGCCAAGAATGGATGAAAAAGTCGACAAATTTTGTGGATCAAGCATTTGCTAGGAGGAATGGACGGGGTGTGTTGTGCCCTTATTCTCGTTGTTCGAACACACGGCCACAAATGAGGGCAACAATGACCGCACACTTGTGCAAGTACGGATTTAGGCCAGGGTATACCGTGTGGGTCTATCACGGCGAGTCACAACATAGCAGATCAGATGTGCTAAGGGAAGAAACAGACGATGGCGGCCACAATGAGAGTAGGATAGAAGACATGCTAGATGATGCGTGTGCTGCATATGGGCCACCTGTAGAGGAAGAACCGGAGCCTACAACAAGGGCTTTCTTTGATATGTTATTCGCAGCGAGTCAACCACTTCATGGGTAAACACAGGTGTCCCAACTAGATGCCAACACACGGCTACTTGCTGTCAAGTCTCAGTTCAGCACAAGCATTGCTTGCTTTGATGCATTCTTAAGCGTGTTTAGCACCCTTCTCCCAGATGGTCACAAACTGCCTGCTAACTTGTATGAGGCTAAGAAATTGATAAGCACACTAAATATGCCATATGAGAAGATAGATGTTTGTCCAAATCATTGCATGCTATTTAGGAATGAGAATGTGGACAAAGATCACTGTGATAAGTGTGGTGAGTCTAGGTTTGTTGAGGTTGACTCCGGTGATGGTCAGAAGAGGCAACTTCCTATTGGCAGAAAAGTACTTCGCTATCTACCATTTGTGCGCATTTAATCCAACGGTTATACATGTCCGAGGTTTCGCCAAACAAATGATATGGCACAAGTATGGTCGTCGGTACCATGATGACAAGATGGTCCACCCATCTGATGGTGAAGCATGGAAGCAATTTGACCGAGACTATGTAGAGTTTGTCACGGAGCCTCGGAACGTTCAATTGCAATTGCAATCGATGGGTTTAACCCATTTGGTATGGAAATTGCGCCATACATTTGTTACTTTGTGTTTGTCATTCCCTTAACCTCCCACCCGGCGTTTGCATGCGAAGCGTAACATATTCCTTTCCTTGATAATCCACAGTCACGAATACCTGTGGAAGAATATGAGTGTATTCATGGAGCCGGTGGTGGATGAATTGTTACATGCTTGGGAACAAGGCATAGTGACATATGATCGGGCATTGAAACAGAACTTCACCATGCGGGTCGCGTACCACACATCCATGCATGACTTCCTGGCGTACGGGATATTCTGCGGGTAGTGTGTACATGGGAAGATGCCATGCCCAATCTGTAGGGAGACGTTGCGTGGTTGTTGGCTAAAGCATGGTCGCAAGCACTCCTTCGATTGTCATCGTCAATTCCTTCCAATTGACCATGAATTCAGAAGTGACACAACTAGATTTAGGGCCAATATTGCTGTTCGCAGTGGACCACCACATCGTCTGGCAGGTGATGAGGTTCGTGCATGGCTAGATGCTTTGAAGCCTCTTGATGATGGTGATGGGTTCGAGAAATATGGCGAGGAGCACAATTGGACTCATATTTCAAGTTTGTGGCGGCTACCATACTTCCATAAGCTCATTCTTCCCCATAACATAGATGTAATGCATAATGAGAAGAATGTTGCAGAGGCCATATTTAGCACATTCTTTGACATTCCAGACAAGATGAAGGACAATGTGAAGGCTCGCCTTGATCAGGAGGAGCTTTGCAACAGGCCCTCTCTGAATATGATCCACAAGCCAGCTACTGGCAAATGGGGAAGCCAAGAGATAGTTATTGCCTAACTAGGGTTCAGAGGAAGGAGATTTTGGAATGGTTTCAGACTCTAAAGTTTCCTGATAGGTATGCAGCAAATCTAAGGAGAGGAGTGAATTTAGCTACCATGCGCATCAATGGCCTAAAGAGCCATGACTACCACATATCCATGGAACGCCTTTTGCCTGTGATGATTCGTGGCTACGTCCCTGAGTGTATTTGGCATGTGATGGCGGAGTTGAGCTTGTTTTATCGACAGCTATGTGCGAAAGAGATAGATCCCATGGTAATGTCAACTATGGAGCGTGAAGTACCTGTGTTGCTTTGCAAGTTAGAAAAGATCTTTCCACCTGGCTTCTTCAATCCAATGCAATATTTGATTCTCCATCTCCCTATGAAGCTAGGATGGGGACGATTGCAAAACCGGTGGATGTATCCAATTGAGAGGAACAAAAGGAACTACGAGGCAAAGCAAAAAATCGATCGCGTGTTGAAGCATCCATAGCGGAGGCGTACATAATTGAGGAAATTTCCCATTTCACATCAATATACTTTACTGACAATGTTCGCACGGTACACAATCAAACCTCACAATACAATATTGGCATCCATCAAAATGATTGCCAACTTAGCCTCTTCACCGGAAGAGGTGACACTTCAAGCGGTGGTACTCCCAAAGTTTTATCGCGGGATGAGTGGTTGACTGTGATGTTGTATGTCTTTACCAACCTCTCCGAAGTGGATGATTACATTAGGTATGCAACAATTATTTTTTCCCAATAATTGATGCATGAGTGTTTTAATCTACTTGTCTTGTTGCCTAGGGAATTTGTTAGGAGCAAGTGGAAGCAACGTCGAGACCCATCCGAAAAACAAATTGAGACCCTTCTTAGGAAGGGTGCTGGGAATTGCAAACCGAATTTCCCGACTTGGTTCTATCAGAAAGTAACTTCTCTATTAGCTAGTCCCCCTTGCACATAATATTTACTAAGTAAAGAGGAACTAATACATGAAACCCATTCTATTTATGCTGTAGAGTTTGAAGGACAAGTCTATGAGCAGCGAATTGAGGCAAGTTGCTCAAGGATGCCACACTCGGGTGCTGTCCTATAGTACCTACGATGTGAATGGGTACCGCTTCCGAACATCGACACATGAGAGGGAACGGCCAAATGCAACAACAATTAATAGTGGATTGGTGACTATAGGACAGGATGGGAGCAATACACCTATTGAATACTATGGAGTAATTGTAGAAATAATTGAACTATATTTTCATGGTAGCAAACTTCTCAAACTTATATTATTCAAATGTCATTGGTTCCATCCGTTTAGGGGAGTTAGATGGGATACATCACTTGGGCTGGTTGAAGTTGCACATCAATCAATCCTACCAGGCAATGACCCATTTATTGTGGCTTAGCAAGCCACCCAAGTATACTACATCCTGTACCCATGCAAAACTATGAGTAGTCTAGTGGATTGGTGGGTAGTACATAAGGTGCAACCATATGGTAAACTACCTACCCATAGTGAGCAGGACTACAACATGGAGACCAACAATGGTGTTGACCTATTCTTTCAAGAAGATGGGCTGCCAGGGACTTTTCAAATAATAATTGGGGAAGAGGACGATCACATAGATGACATTCAAATCGATGCCGATGAGGTTGTAAACCAAGAGGACTTGGAACTACTTAATCGCTTAGACATTGATGGCACTGAAGGGGATGAGGTTGAGTCAACACCTCATGATAGTGACGATGACTTTTTAGAGGGCCCATCTGCGGAGGATCCCATTGTAGACGACTACTTCTAAGCATGATCTTGTACGTCTTCCATCTATTTGCTGCATGTTTTTAATTTTTTGTATGAGCTTACTTGATTACGTTATATTACGTCTTTCTATGAGCTTACTTGATTACGCTATATTACGTCTTTCTATGAGCTTACTTCATTGTGCTACATTAATTGATTAATTTAATTTAATTTTATTTCAGGACACCAAAAAATGAGTAGCGTCAAAGAGGCAACATACTCTAGTCGAGACAGACGCTTGTTATCCAAAGTGGCAGCAACATGTGATGGAGGTAGAGGGGCAGCCGCGGCCCCTCGAGGAGGCAGAGGGGTAGTCGCGGCCCCTCGAGGGGGAAGCGTGGGGTCTACCTCTAGATCAGCTCTCAGCCACTGCCTCGCGGCCGATGATGTGGAGGATGAGCACCCTGAGGCGGAGGCCGAGGAGGAAGAGCACCCTGGGGCGGAGGGTGAGGAGGATGAGCACCATGAGGCGGAGGCGATGAGTACAACACAAGATTTTTGGTTGCGAGGACTGCGAACCGCCACGACGACCAACTTTGAAAGGAGGACAAGATCATTATCGCCTCTGTTGGCGACACGTAAGTGCTCTGCTTGCACTTTCACTAATTTAGCCCACTTACTTGCATACCTCAAAAAACTAATATGCGTGCAATGGCGAGAAGAAGCGGGGTGAGAAATGTAGACTTCGAATGGCATAATTGGCGATTGATTCGATGGCACTTCCTAGCTTGGTCACCTCTGAGGAAGGCGAGAGCCTGCATGGACATGGTGTCACTACAAGGCCGCTGAAGATACCGCCGCCGCTGAAGGAGAAATACAATTTGACAACTGTTTGCAGCAGGTGGAGGAAAGTTTTTGGGTAAGTGACGGAATATTCAAATCTGCTTCTATGTTGATATGCATGCATCATATGGGGCAAATGGCCTATAGAGGTGTTTATGGATTTCCCCTAAGAATTATTATATATATCGTTCTTTGTTTTTATGGCTGTCAGTCAAGCTTAAGCTAGCTTGTGGACGAGATTGAATGGGCTTCCTGTCACATACATACTCCATAATTAAAATTGGTTACGTTGTTATAATTAGTGCGCTCAGATATATGTCAAGATAATCGCCGCTATATATGTCTGCAAATTAAATAGTGAAGCTCCATATGAAACCGTTCAAGCAGAGTGCATGCAATCAAAATATCATTGTTGGGCAATTGGTTGCTAGTACCCAACCTTATCTTGATTAACAAACTGACTCAGTGAATACAACTCGCATAAAGATCTCAGATATGAGGATTGCCACTCTTGTTTTACTTTTTTCTTGAACATGTACAAGTGCAACTTTCTCAAGATATTTTGTGAACAAAATGTATGTCCGAGCATTATTAATTACTAGGATGTCTGGTATTTTACTACATTGGCATGCACAAAGGCTAATCTTACACATTTATTTGTTTCCAATATATTGGGATTGTAGTGGTGGTTTAGATGGGCCGAGGGACAGAAGTCGATTCTAGGAGAGTGGTGCGTAATTCATAAGAAGTCGATCCCACAGATGATCTACGGCACGATCCAAGCGGTGATCTATTATTACACACAAGTCCTTGGACAAAGAAATGCATAGGGTGAGGCTTGCCAAACACATATCACTTTGATGAGTACATGCAGTAACCAACTGCATAAACGATGTCCTTGATTACAATCAATTCTAGTTTATTCATATTTAACACTTGGTTAATTTAGGCAATACCTTGGTGGGCCCATAAGTGTGAAGATGCATGGCAGCAGATTGCCCAAAAGAGGTGGTGCAACGAACAATGGTTAGAGGGCTCTCGTGCTGCTAGGGAGCAGAGATTGTTGATGGACGGGGCAGCACATCGTCAAGGCAGCTCCTCCGTGGCTCGTTACAAGAAGAACCCGTAGGTCAAAGATGTTCATATTGATTGTATGTTGCAGATACATATTTATTGACCGCCGTGGTTTTTTTCGGTGTAGGAAAAGAAGAAGCAGAGGCCTGTCACCGATATGGAGGCATATGTAGAAGCTAGGAGGGGTGATCAGGAGGGCACCTTGTGCAGCCAGCGTGCAACAGATAACTTGGTATGATTTCTGATGATTTTGTCCCTGATGATTTTGTCCAACAGGCTGCATATACTAACGCTGCTAAGGAGATTCATGGCCCGGACTGCGACGTAATGAATTCACCACTAGACGTGACTGCTGTGTACAAGGCTGGAAAGGGGAAGAAACATGGTCGTTTCTTCATGGGTGCCGGCTACATTAGCACACCGACAACCCTCTCAAAGGTTCGAACCATGAGTACTGGATCAACGGATGAGGTACACCTTGAAAGACGACCGCGAACATCACATGGGATATATTCTCAGGTTTTTGAGCTTCAGGCGATGCTCAAAGAGGAGATTGAGGCTAGGCAGCGGTTGGAGCAAATGCTCCTACAGGTTAGTTGGAGCGTGGTAGTACAATAACAAAGTAATATGCAAAAAATATATATTCGTACTTGACTAATGTATGGCAATGTGCAAACAAAAATGCAGGCATTCGGGACCGGGACTCGACTTGATGGCCCTACACCGGGGGAACCACTGCCTAACTTATCTACTCCAGTTAGTAACTGCATACCGATTATTATATTGTTAGTCTCTTATGAGTGCTTGATTCAGAAGACATTGAAATGACATGCAATGTAATTATTGGTTGCTGCTGCAAATTTCTTATAATGTGATTTCTTATGAAAATGTAGGGAACGGCGGAATCAACGGTGGATCCAGTTGCTTCTGGTGCTAATGCTGGCGCTAATGCTGAAGATGCTACACGTGTTAATGCTGGTGCTAATGCTGAAGATGCTGGTGCTAATGCTGAAGATCATATGAATGTGTCCATCGCCGAGAGGATACCACCAGGTGCTTGCTATTTTCATGATCTACTTGTGCAAACATGAACATACATCACTCCATTTTTGTGTTGATGCAGCATATATGCATGCACGTGTGCTAAAACAAAGGTGTATGCATTAGCCCATGTTGTGAGTAACGTTCCTATTTGTTGAATGTGTAAAAATCTTATTTGAATTAGGTTTATAATCTAAAGAACCATCAACATTTCTTAGTTTCAATGTCTTAAAGTTGTATAATTAATTGTCCTGGTCCACTTATAATATATCAGAAGTTTCATAACATTAAAAAAAATCAAAGTCAAAGTTACTACATCTACATATAGCTGCAAAATATCCATATTAGAGCTCATGGTTTTGGGGCAATACTTCTTAAAACTTTACTTCATGGTTTTAGGATCAGATTTACTTTGCTATCGTTCACGGTTTTAGTTCAATTTTAGTTTTTCTTTCTGAGAGAATCAAAGACTTAGGGAGACATATACCAAAATTGTTCTTATGCAAATGTGCCATACTATTCCACATCACTGCATCGCCTCATCTACTCTCCCGAAATAAATGTGAACCGCTCAATTTTCATCTTCTCTTTTCTCCTCCTCGTCAAGACCTCGATCATGTTGATATACGCTGATCGCAAAGTGATATATGTTGATCAAACTAGCTTAACTCGCTTATTCAATTTGGTCGCAGCCAAGACTCGGCTTGTTTTGCATGTTATTATCGGGATGCTCGACGGTATTTATCAACTTGATTTATTTTTACGTAGTCTTTGGGGACATGGTAACTAGCTAGAGTGGTCAAGGTTCACCGGCCGATATGGGGTGGACTAAATATTCACTTAATTAAAGAGCATGCATGCATATATATTTGTATGCTATAGCCTGCCGATGGATGCTTAGCTTAACAGCTGGTTGTGGTTGTTGTTTTGTCTTTGTCAAATTTGCCACATTATTATGTTGCTCATCATGATTTAAAGGAATTTTTTTGCTTTGTCAATAGTTTGGTTAATTATCTTTTCATGTAATATCAATTCCTTGCTTTTGTTGTAAGATGACACTAATATTAAGTTTTGCTGTATCTGCAGAACTCACAAAATGATGCTGGAGTAATACGTATGAAACCCCGTGATCCCCGTCGCATCCTCCATAATATAATAGCACAGAAGATTGAAGCAGGAAATTCTGTGCATGCAAATGGTAGCAGTGATATGTGCTTTTGTTTCATGTATTATGGATAAGACTATGAAATTACTATTTGGAATTGTTATATGTATCATGCCTTATGCTTAGATTTTTGAACTTGAACTTGAATGTTTTGAGCTCGGGAACTGTTATATGTATCATGCCTTTTGTTCAATATATATATATGAAATTACTATTTGGAATTGTTATATGTATCATGCCTTATGCTTAGATTTTCGAACTTGAACTTGAATGTTTTGAGCTCGGGAACTGTTATATGTATCATGCCTTTTGTTCAATATATATATATTGTGGAATGGATGGATGGATGGATTATTTGATTGCTGTGGAATGGATTTTTCTTGTTGTTAGTGCAGTTCAAAAGTAAATGCAAAATCAAATTAAAAAATTTGTGAAAAATGGGTTTGTGCTGTACAGAACATTCCCAAGTGTCGACACTCAGGAAATCGACCAAGACATTCCCGAGTGTTGACACTCGGGACACTGTGCCCCCGTGGCAATTTTCCCTGGCTTCGTCGGAAGGTTTCCCGAGTGTCATTTTTGCCATGCACTTGGGAAAGATTGGCCACGTGTCAATTTTCCCTAGTTTCGTCCGTCACGTGGGAAACATTCCCGAGTGTTTTCTTTAGCACATTCCCGAGTGTCCACACTCGGTAAAGATTTCCGTTACGGTTGGAGAAGCCGTTCAGGAGTGTTGTCTCCCGAGTGTTTTTGTTTCCCGAGTGTATATATATACACTCGGGAAAGTTCTAGTTCCCGAGTGTTACACTCGGGAAACTTTTTTTTATCCCGACTAATGTATCCCGAGTGCTATTTCCCGAGTGTTGGCCTTTGGGAAATTCTCTCCCGAGTGTTTTGCCTCATTTCCCGAGTGTTTTTGGCACTCGGGAAAAACCGTGTTTCTGGTAGTGACTCTACGCTGATGCCATCGTCGTCACGGAGGCAGGAAGAGGCCGTTCCAGAGAGCACGGATGTGCAACCCGGAACCGCTGAGGTTATTCCAGATTTTCCCGCTGAGTACCACACTCTTGGACAATTTCAAATTGGTGATATGGCCCCATGGTATCAGTTTGACTACACACCATACCCCAAGCAGTTCACCCCACAAGGTCAGCTATACCCTGAGCACTTCACCCCGCAAGCTCAGCCGAGTTGGTGCCCCTCCACGGATCCTACTGCTTGGATCACCGAGATGTTCTCAACGCCACTCCCCCAGGTGATCCCCCCAGTATGATGACACGGTGGTTGAGGAGCCCCGCTATGACCTGTGGTAGAACCCACGGTCACCCGAGAGGCTGACGTTCCCGCAGGAACAAATTCGTCGGAGACCTACGGCAGGAACACGGCGTGGAAGGCCACTACAGGGTCCTATGGCCGAGAGCAGTGAACACCAGCGTGAGCAGTAGTAAGATTAGAAATGCTAGCATGTTGTAACTTGTACTTTAGTTAGTGATTTGTAATCCGAACAGAGTGTGGTAATGGTATTGTAATTGGACACTTGTACTTCGTTACCTATCTCAGTAGAACAATTTTATTCTCATTCATCAAGGACTGCGATGTATAGATAAAGAGTGGACAGTACAATCTCATTACAACTAACGTTCTACTTGGCAAGAACAACATATAATAGAAGAAAGGCCACAAAACAAACTATCTTAACTAATTTTTGAAGCATCTTCTCAACTCTTTCCATCCTCTCATCCAGTCTTTTAAGTCCGTTCTCTTCATTTTGCATTGGTTGATCGGACGCTCGAGCCACTAGACAAATTGCAGCAACACCATGGGAGTCTTCTTGCAAGGCAGCAATTTGCATAGCAATATCTCGAACCACTGGGACAGCTTCATCAGCCCACTGCCAAAACCGACATGTTATGTTCTACAAAAGAATTGCAGCTTTAAATGAAAGTAAGAAAACATGGTATTTACAATGGAATTCATTCGTGCTGATTTTGCATAAGTTACCGTAAGATTTGAACACTTCATGAACACTCGGGACGGATTCGTTGGCATATGCGAGGTGAACACATTCACCAGATCCCTACAACGAGGGCAAACCAGGTGCTGCCGTAGTGATTTCAATTATCTGCTCACTCGAAAGTTAGATGAGGCCGAAGACATCCCGTTTTACACTGGAAGAAAGGAGAAAAGGAAGAGAAGAGTGAGGTGAATGGCAGCCAAAGCATCCATATATAGCATTGGGAGCATGAAGGGGCCACTGTGTGGAAAGGAGGATGTGACCACACATTGTGGATAGCAGGACATGACCACTCTCTGGAAAGCAGGACGTGACCACTCTCTGGAAAGCAGGATGTGGCAACTCTCTGCAAAGCAGGAAATGACTACTTTTTGGGAAGCGCGACGTGACCTAAACGAGGCAGATATCCGTACTTATAAATCAGTAAAAACAACTTAAAGCGATAATAACAACTTGTTACATCGTACAAAGCAGTGCAGGTTACAACGCAAATCACTACAACACTCACATCACTACGACCAACATGACTCAATACACCGGATAGCTTACAGATACTAAGTAGTGCCGGAGGAAGAAGGTCTATTCAGGCAGTTCCTGAACGAGTTCCCATGAGTCTTGCATAGCCTACACCTCATTGGTCTTGGCCGGTCTCCACGTTGGCTTGCATCCATATCATTGCGGATGCGCCTTGATTGACGCCTTCCATGGCCTGGATGCTGCAGTGCTTCATTTGGTGACCACTTCACTGCTCCTGACCATAGGTCCCTGTAGTGGCCTTCCACGCCGTAGGAGTTGAACTCCTCGTTCCAAGTATCATACAGGTGATGTATGTTGTAGTACTCCGACATGTACATGCTACAAGATTGGTGAAATACAGCACATGCAGCATATACGTGGGAGCAAGGCTTGTGCAGTAGTTGAGGCTTGTTGCAGGTGCAAACTGCCACATCACCTATGGTGCAAACATGCTTCCGGTCACCTCTCATGTGGCCGCGAACGTACTTGTCCCGCACCGGATCTCGAACTTCGTCCTCACGCCATCTATTGTGTGAGCTACATGATATCGGGCCTTGGTAATCTTTTTCTCCATGTAGGCAAGGATAACTTCCGAGTACTGCTTCCCTTCGTCCAAATGCTGCTTGGCCATCATTGCCCGATTGACGAAGTAACCGACCGTGCGGTTCCATGTATCATCGACAACAGCGGTGATGGGTAGGGCACGGACCCTTTTCAACACACCGTTGTAGACCTCGGACATGTTGGTTGTCATGATGCCGTACTGAGCACCATAGGTGTCGTGAAGAAGGGATCATTTCTCATAGTCCGGGGCATGCATGCTCATCCACTCAGCGAACTCGCTTTGCGGTGCGCCTGGCCCAGAACCTCCACTTGCACGCTCAGTTTCGACCTCAAGCTCCCGCCACACGGCATCAAACTTGTACTTCTGGTTCTATAGGCAGAGCTTCTTGAACTTCTTCATGAGATCCTTACTCTGGAAGCGCGTGTGGAAGTTGGCGGCTAAATGCCGCATGCACCAACGTGTGCGCATGTCGTTCCATTGGAACGTCGGGCTTGCACCGTGCTGCATGGTGTGCAGCGCGGACAACAACCCGGCATGACGGTCGGTTATGACGCACACATTCGGCCGGTCCCTTGCAACATGTTTTATGTTGGCTAGGAACCACAACCAACTGTCACTATTCTCATTCTCCACAATTACAAAGGCAACTGGGAGCAATTGGTTGTTGCCATCAGCGGCAACAACGGTGAGAATGGTGCCCTTGTACTTTCCACAAAGGAATGTACCGTCCATAGTCAGGACGGGACGGCAGTGGGAGAAGCCCCGGACTACCAGGCCAAATGCCTAGAAGACTCGATCAAGGATTAGGGAATGTGGGATGTTCGACGGGTGAGGCCTGTCCACCCTGTTGATGCATGTCCCCGGATTAGCATCCGCAATTTGCTTCAGTGTTCTGGGGACTAGGTCGTATGCCTCCTTGTAGGTACCGTACAGCCCTTCGAGCACCTTCTGCTTCGCTCACCAGACCTTACTATAGCTAACGACATACCCTACTGTATTCGCTACGTCAGCCATGAGGACCTTCGGCAAAACGGTCCAATCGGCGACAACTACATGGCTTATGATAGTCGCGATGTAGCCCGAGGTCACATTCATATGCATTTGCAATGGATCCTCAAGCTCACATGTGTGATCCGTCACGACTGTGATGCGGAAGGCTATTCCTGGCCCAGGGAATCTCTGCGCACGGACTTTGCCAAGGCAAGAGCTAAGCACGCACTTAACTATGTACGTGTTAGGATTAGACCTACAGATAATGGAAGACAGATAATGGTTAGTATGACTTATTGTAGATAGTTCAAGATACAACAAACAACGTCGAAACTCACCTATAAACTCGGTAAGTTCGACTGGTCTTCACCGCAAAACTAGCGATAGCTTGCTTGGCGGTAGTCTTGTGTGGGAAATGTTGCCCCACAAGCAGAGTATCTACATCGAAGGCCCACGAAGACTCGTGCTCATGTAGTAGAACAAGGGAAGAGACTGCTTGCCGATCCAACCGACTTGGAACATAGTCCGTGTCAGTCGAAATAATGCCACTGATGATCCCACCCTCATCGTCGGCTTTGTCCTCGCTGGATTGCGAGTCAAAGTCATGCTCATCTTCGGTGGCAGTGCCCTCGGACATGCCATCGATAATCTCATGACAATCAACACGAGCACCCCGCCATTTATCCACACCTTCATTCGGTTGGAAACTACCAGAATCTCCATCAACTGGAGCATCCTGCCTAGCGATGTCTGGTGCTCTCAAGACCTCTCCCGTCATCAACAAACCGAAGAGGGGGACAAGAGCGCCACTGCCCCCTTCAACGGCGGCCTCCTCAGAGGACTGAGCAGGATAAACAAAATGGACAAACACCATGGGTCGTCGATAGATTGGAGCGTGAGGATTGCTAACGATCTCCATGTACTGTGCCCACATGGCACTGCTGGTCACCTTCGCCAGGCCCCACAATATCTGCCCATGTGGTGGGACCGTGGCGGCGGTGATAGCCTCTATTACTATCTTGTTCCTAGCGACGTGCCTATTGAACAACTGCCGAATGCACCATCGTAGCTCGAGCAAATCCACGTGTGCCAGGTTGGGAACGTTTAGCAAAGCGTGCTGGCAGCTCGACATATCAACTCCGTCTGGACTGACACGCACGTTATCGTAGAACACGTACAGTGTCTCCATTTCTGATGAAAATAACACAATATTTCAACCAAAACACAGCACAGAAACCATACGTACATTGCTGAAATGAACTTATCGTTATGACGTTACCGTCTCTTAACCTCAGACATGGAAGATTGCAAATTCAAACATGCATCGCATTAGTAACGACTTCGGCAAATGGTGCCAATAAAGGACAAACAAAATGGTTAAGTACTAATTCTCCTACTCCGACAGAGGGAGGCACCTCATAAAGAGGGAGAGATGCCTGAGAGGAACGAGCGATTGACTGCGAAAATTTCCTGAGTGAGACCTGAGGCTTGTGAAGAATGAGTGTGTGGCCACGCGTTTAAATAGCCGAGCACGGGAGGCGCAATGTGACGGCGCCCCCACAGGGTGCAGGTCACCTACCGCGCCTAGCACAGGGGGCAAGTCCCTACCGCGCCCCACAACGAGGGCAGCTCTGCGCACGATGTGACCCAATGAAGCAACTTTGCATGGAAACGACTCTACGCAGGCTCCAAGATTCGTCCTACGCAGACGAGTGACTCGACGAGATGCAACATGACGACGACGTGACGATGCCCCCCCCAGAGGGTGCAGGTCATCTACCACGCCTGGTAGAGGGGACAGGTCCCTACCACACCTAGCATAGGGGGCAGGACCCTACCGTGCCCCACACTGAGGGTAGCTCTGCGCGCGATGTGACCCAACGAAGCAGCTTTGTGTGGAAACGATGCTATGTGGCTCCAAGATTCGTTGTACACAAACAACGAGTGACTAGACGAGACACAACGTGACGGCGCCCCCCAGAGGGTGTAGGTCACCTACCGCGCTTGGCAGAGGGGGCAGGTCCCTACCGCGCCTAGCACACAGGCGTGTCCTCATGCGCCCCACACCGAGGGCGACTCAAGACGATGTGACCCAACGGCGCTTTTTATGCTGAAACGACGCTACGCGGCTCCAAGATTTGTCCTACGCAAACAGTAAGTGACTCGATGAGACGCAACATGATCGAACAGACATGACTCTGCAAAGAAAGATATGACAACACTCTGCAAAGCTGGATATGACCCGGTGACTTCTCTCTGCAAAGTAAAACGTGACAACACTCTACCTCGTCAGCTTTTTAGATCGACATGACAACACTCTACCTCCTCAGCTTTTTGGACCGAAAAGATAGGACTCTGCATGAAATTAACTACACCATGCCAACCTTGTAGCTTATAAAAGGAGGTGAATGATATCTGGGAGAGAACACTACACAACCAAACCCAACACTACACGAGAGCTTGCTTCACTACGTCGGAATGGACAACATGCAGAAAAAGCAATGGGACGAGATCCATGAACAAGCAAGGGCTGCTGGGGCGCGGGACGACCAAGCGAGGGCTGCTGCGGCCCAGGTCCAGCAAGAGGAGCTTGCCAGGATGGCAGCTCTCTGCAATGACGCCCTCCGTAGAAGCAACCCCTACCAGAACGTTTCAACCGAGCGTTCGCTGCAACACCCGCCAGAGGGGGAGACGCCGCCTTTCTGTTGGTGCAGGGACACATGCAAATTCTTTAAATCCAAGCAGCGGCTCAGCCTGGGCATACGTTACTAGGGTTGTCCGAACTACTCTAGTGACTATCCCAACCGTCGTTGGGATACGAGAAGCTATCGACAACCAGTAAGGACTAGTTACAGTGTCTTCCCTTACCAATTCTCTTTCAAAGTACGCACTAACAACCTCTCCCGTCTACCCGTAGTCCCTGGATCTGCTATGTGGCTACCGCAAGTGGATCAGCCAAGAGATCCACCCACACGACCAGTGGCAAATTGACTACGACGAGTGGGATGCCAAAAGGACACACGAGATCTGAGAGGAGGAGCACTGCAACTACGAGCATAACGAGTGCATCCGTCGGGAGGAGAAAGCTCGTCTCGAGGCGTGCAGGCGTAGGGAGCGCGAGAAAAAGAGGGAAATAGCGGCCGAGGCCAAGGCGGCCGGCGAGGAGTACAACGCCGAGCTCGGAAGGAAGGGCAAATGACCCCGGTCCATATAGTAGGTCACGCCATTTCGTAGTAGTCTCCATGCCTACCCGCCATGTTTTTTACTATCCCCTAAAGGCATGCATACTTACATAGTTTAGATGCTTATGTCGCAGTGTACCGTAGTAGTAGCGAGGATGACTAAAGCAAATAGCCGAACCATCATGCCATATAACCACATGTAACGTGCTTCTGTCCGATAACTCTAATGTAGTTCTGGTTCCGTGCTTCCGCTGAGCCATTAAAGCAAGCCTATATTGCAAGTATGCATCTTCTAGTGGAATCCCAAAAAGAACCATTCGCACCGACATCGAATCCTCCATGTCAACATAGCTAAATGCAACTATAATGACTACATGAAAAAGAGAGGTGGGTCAAACACAAGCACGTGAATGAAAAAAACTAAATTAAAATTACAGACTATAAGAGCATAAAGAACCAAATATACATGACAAATTGTGCTGTGTAGTGCATGAAGAGTATGAAACGAACCACAATATTTATATCTACTGTTTTAGGGCATCTTCATAATCACAATGGGCATTCTCAGCCCCTTCAATTGCATTTTGTAGAAGCTCCATAAAGTACTCTGCTTAAACTCCACTATACGAATTTCGGTCCATAAAGTACCAATAAAATAAATAATTTATATTTTATTGAATTAATTCCAGCTTAATTGCAATAATATTTTATTAAATTCAATAAGCTTATTGGATTTTTAATGTAATTTTTAAAATTTTCATATATATATTTTTAAATTTTCCCTTTTCTAATTTTTTTTCCGAATTTCACGGTCGGGCAACCTATCAGTGCTCAGGCCGGGCAAAGCCACTTGCCATGCCCGCCGGGTAGGTGCCTCGCCCCTGAACCGCAGAGGAGCATCAGATAGAGGCTAGATGTGTAAATTATGGCGGGAGAGGGCTAGTTTTGAAAATAGAGAAAATCAGGGGGCCATAAATGCAAAAAATTCCCAACTCCAGCTTGGTACTTTCTTGTAACATCTTGTTTTTGGCTTTTTAAAAAGATTTCAAGTTTTGGTTTGAATTCAAAAGCTCACTCAAAATCCTCTCAAAATGTTTTCAAATCTTAGTTTCAAATCCTCAAATCCCTCTTGGGCTTGGCCCACTTGCGCTCAGTCCAAACCCTCCCCTTTCCCCTCTGGCCCGGCCCAGAACCCCCCTCCACCCAGCTCGTGCCTAGGACGCGCTCCCGACACAGCTGCACCCAGCACCCCCGCTCCAGCCGTGGCCGCCGCCTACCACCGCTACCTCGCGTCGTGCGCCCTCTACATCCTTTCGCCTCCACACTGCCCTTGCATCGGACCCCTTGGCTCCCCTCTCCTCTGCGCGTGTGCCTCCAACCTGTGCTCGCCAGCTCCGTTGAGCAACACTGCCATCAAAGCCTCCAACGGCTCCTTCCTCCCCTTTCTCGGCTATAAGAAACCCCGGCCTCGCCCTTGCCCTCCCCACCTCGTCTCCCTCTCCCATCAAGCGCAAAGCCGAAGGAAGCCCAAGCTCCCCTTGTTCCGTCGCCATGCTGCCACCGTCGAATCGTAGCTCTGGTGAGCTCCCCTCCCGAGCGTCCACATCAGCCCGTGTTCCCGAGACCAAGGAGCAATTCCCTAGCTTATTGTTGCTTTTGGTCCACAGACGTTGCCGAATTTCCGCTCCTTCTTCATCTCTGGTCAAGATCTTCTTCGCCGCCGTCCACCGTCCTCCGTTCTCCCTATCATTTTTTGTGAGTTCCCCATGCTTTGTTCTTGCTCATGCGCGCTTTCTCTAGCCGAAAGCGTCGCTGGGACGCCTTGGCCACCGTGGCCGTTGCGCCACCGCTGCTCTTCTCCAGCACGCCGCCGCTTCGGTCCACCACCGTCCATGCCACCACCACCCTTAGAATCAGGATGCTCCCATGGTTCCATTTTGGCATCGCCGCCGACCGCCGTGGACGCTATTGCCGATGACAAGCACGGGAAGGAACGCTTGGAGCTCCCTCTGTTTTGTTGGATTTCAGACAACCCTGTAGCAACATATTTAATCATCAAATCTCTGTCATTAGGGCTTAAGTATTAATTAACTGTCTGTTAATTAATGCTCTGAGTCAATGACACGTGGACCCAACAAACAGTTAATGAGGTGATTTAACTCCTATTTTCACTGCAACTCAATGACAAGTGGGCTTGCGGCTTTGATTACATAGTTCTCCCTCGGTGAACCCGTGAGCTGTGCACGCGGACCGACGGTCCATGCACTATTTTTGTGCACCGAGCCACTGTGCAGTGGACCCCGCATGTCAGTGAGAGAGTCTCTCTCTCCCCCTTTTCTTTTTCTGGTTTTAATTCAAAAGCAAACTTTGGAGAGCCCGTTCTCCCTCGTTTAACTCCAAATTTAATGAAATTTGTTTCTAAAATTGTCTAAACTCAAGATCTTCCTAATTGTAGTAGTTGTGTTCTATTTGGAGTTCATTTGATATATTTTTAATATTTATTTGCTTTTCTTGCTTGTTTGTTCCTTTCCGGCACGATCATCCGAGTAGAGTTCGAAGACGCAAGAGAGCCCCAGTTTGATCAAGCTCAAGACTTTCAAGGCCCTCTTGCCTTTTACCCAAGTGAGTCAACATTTTGATGATATTGAACCTACATTTTGTGCAAATTTATATTCTTTTAAAATATCAAATTGTATGCTTATTCATTATGCAAATGTATGTCAAATCCTTAAGGTAGTTACATACCTACTTGATGATTAAATATTATTATACCATCATTTTACATTTGAATCACATGATCCTTGTCACTCTAGATAATTAAGTGGTAACTTTACTAGCTATAGATCGTACTTAAGCGCTATGCCAGTCTTGCTTAAGTACCAGGGCATTAATTGCCCTAATCATCATCTTTTAAACATGAAATTGTTTTGGATAGTCATTGGAGGTAAATGAATGGAATATTTGAGATAATTTAATTTATACTCATCAAAACCCTAATAACTTGATGTTACCACATATGGGCGGATGGTATGATGGTGGGTGCTGACGTAGCACGAGAAATGTTGGTTTGTGGTATGTACCACCCAGATAACTTTAATGACTTAATCCTGTAATGACCCCCCCAATGTAAAATATAGTGCAACCATAAGTCTATAATGGTGTTGACCTAGCTAATAATTTGTATCCACCAGTGCGAGTTGCACCATTGGAGTGAACCACGAGTCGTGTCGCTGGCGTAAGCCATCGTGGACACGGGTCGAGATGCTGGCGTAAGCTGCTGTGTGGCACAAGAAGGGGTCTGGTTGTGGTTGACGTCGGTGTGGTAGACATAACCACCCTCAGATAAAACCTTAGCGGATGTAACTAACACTGGGGGATGCACTGTAAAGGCCTTGTGATGATCTCCTTGATTCACATGTCTAAGGAAATATGTGTAGATATCAAGATGATTATCTCTTGTGGGTAAAGTGTACAGTCTCTGCAGAGTATAAACTATTCGAACAGCTATGCCCATGGTCAAGGGTGGGCATGGGAACTTACGCGAGTTAGTTCTATTTTAGAAACCTTTGTGGGTGGGATGAAAACTCGTCGGGCGAATGTGTGGTTAATAAGGTGGATGTAACCCCAATCAGAATTAAGCATAAGGTGGAGGTAACCTGCACCGTTATAAATATTGCACAACTCTTTTTAACAAAATATGTTTTGGTTAAATTGCTAAGTGATAGGAATTTCTAATAATGGTAATTGAAAATGTTGCTTTTAGCAAATAAAAGAACTCGATCCATCCTTGTTAAACCTTGCATATACATTATTGCATTCTGTGTGTTGGCTCGCAAGCACGGTTATTGTGCTCACCCTCGCTCTTTCCCCCATACCTTAGAAGCCGCGGATCAAGGACACTATGCCTACTGCGAGGATCCAGAAGTCGATGGCAATGAAGATGGCGGAGAGTAGATTAGCTTCTAGTAGTCTAGGTTGTGCCTTGGTTTAGCTGGCTCAATTGGTGCTCATGTACACCAATATTGCCCATGTCTTTGGATATATCGGTCGTACATAGGTTTCCCCAGTCGCGTGTATGTGGCGAGATATGCCCTACCCCTTTTGCTTCCGCTACTGTTTTCGCTATTTATGTAATGTATCTATTTGGCCTGTTCGGCCCTATTGTAAAACTTGACCCGATGCGGTCTACTTAACTCTGATGTGTTGTAATAAATGAATGGTTTGGTTTACATCCTGTATGAAATGATTTAGTGATGTATCTATGAGCACTATCTACTGATTCATGGAATAGGTGCAGTGGTTTCACAGAGAATTCTGGATTGCGAAATTCGGGTCCGACATTTCTTTTCTCTGGCCATTGTATATATGGTTAATTCCTTATTTACCATTGGAAGTTGATCTGTTATCTGAAATGCTATCGCCAAATTGCTTCTCTCTTCATTGCCACTCCATCATAAATTGCATTCTCCTTTTGCCACTCTCGTCAGTTGGCATTAAGGCAATGCATGGCCAACGTGCGAAACCCGTACAACTTTTTCCTAAATGCCCATCTTACCCACACCGTGCTCGCTGGAATCACCTTCCTGGGTGATGTCACTGGGAATGGCCGCCTCCTCGTCGCCTATGTCTTCGTCGGCACAGAGGTTGAGGCCGCTCTTCGATGCTGCCGCGAGACATTCAACGACGTTTTGCAGCGCGTGCTTGACGTCATCAACAAAGGAGGAGCAGTGGTGGGCAACGCGCGGAGGAAGGAACGTGGTGACACTGGATTCCTCTCGGCGATGGGGCAGTGCCGGCGGGGGCTGAGAACTAGCCTCTCCTGTCGGTAGCCATGACGGCGGCAGGACGGGGAGAGGTAGCCTCGGGGTTCCTTGTCGGCGGCGGCCATGACTGGGAGGAAGAGTAGCAGTAGGTGGCACGTGGAGGAAGAAGGATGCGGGGAGGCGCCGGATCCTGCTCGGTGATGGGGTAGTGCCGCGGGCCAGGGGGGGACGAGGACAAGCCTCAGGGTGCCCCATCGGCGGCAGCCATGACCGGGAGGAGCAGCAGAAGTAGGCAGTACGCGGAGGAAGAAGCGAGGATCCCGCCCAGTGATGGGGCAGTGCCCGGCTGGGGGAACGAGGACCAGCCTCAAGGTGCCCCGTCGGTGGTAGCCATGACCGGGAGGAGTGGCAGAAGGAGGCAGCGTGAGTGGGAAGAAGGGGCGGCGCGAGAAGAAGGGAGGAAGAAAGGGACGTTTGGCGACGACAAGGGGAAGAAAAGGAGGCGCGACCCACAGGACTGTGGGCAAGCTGCGGCTGCTTGGTTTGCACTTAGGGGCAGACTCTGACTTTTTACGGTCAACTGATGTGAGTGGCAAAAAGTGGATACAACTTGAGATGGAGTGGCAATAGAGGGAGGAGCAATCTGACGATGACATTTCAGGAAGCAGGTCAACTTCCAATGATAAATAAGAAATTAACCCTTGTATATATGTGTTTGCTTTATGTGCTTGATTTGGTCGGAGTGCTAGCACTGTAAGCAGCTGGTTGACTTATGTTACTACGGTAGTCGTCCTCCCGAGGGTGATGGGCAAGGCGGGCGCCAGAAGAAGAAGAGCATCAAGGAGAAGATAAAGGAGAAGCTCCCCGGTAGCCACAAGCACGAGGAGAACAAGGCCGGGCACGCGGTGCCGGCGGCTGGGACGGGGACGCATGCAGCGGGGCGCACGAGAAGAAGGGCATCATGGACAAGATCAAGGAGAAGCTCCCTGGCCACCACTGAGTTCAGTTTCCGATCGGTTCTGCACTTGTTCATGTGTGCGGTCGATGTTGCGCTTTACCACGGTTATGTTCTGTAGCATTAGAAGTAGTGGTACTAGTAAGATTTGGGCTATGTTGGTGTGGTTTAGGTTAGTTTATGTTACGAACTTACGGTCGATGCATCTCATGACTCATGAGTACGTGTAACGTGTAGCTAGGTTGTGTTCTGCATCAGTGCAGGTATGTCCTGTTCTCGACATTTTGGGCTTATGTACGTATCCTTTGTATTTTCGCACCAAATTGCCACCTGTCGTGTTTCACACCTCCGTCCGCCGAGCAATCGCCCAAAAGCAGAGCCGGCAGTGCAACAACCGACGCAAATAGGAGTGCACAAAGAGCAACCGGGCGCGCGGCCGACGGTAGTGGCTACGAGCGGGCCGCGAGATGAGCCCGCGAGCGACCAATGGTGGAGGCCAAGCCAGGCTGCTGGCTGCCGAGGCGCACGCGCGCTCACCGTGCGGTTTGCTCTGTTAAGGGTGGCGTGCGCTGGTGCGCGCTTCGTTGGAGCTAAATAGTCGGCTTATCGAGTTTTTCTAAATATTCACATAATTTAATTTAATATTATTTTATTTATAGTTTAAAAGTATTTTTATGATCGAGCTAACGAGTCGAGCTGAGCTGAACCAAAGTGAAATTTAATGTCATTCGAAATGAACTCGTTTCAATATTAGACTAAATAACAAGTCTAATTAAAGTAATTTTAAACTAAATCAACGAGCCACACTGATGAGCTTTTTTTTTCAACCCCTAACCCGAGGGTCTGACCGCGTGCCGCGCGGAAGGAGCTCCGACTCTGCACCGCACGGTCCGCACCGAGACTACGAAACGAGAGCTCCAGGTGTGCCGACCGAGGAATGAGAGAGGCCCACCTAATCTTCGCCAATTTGTACCAGTACTAGTACGTTGGTGCCGAGAAACCACCTCGTAGCGAATGGATTTTCACAGCCCTTAGATCCCCATCCTACGGCCCTCTGATTTTATCTGTTTTTTTCTTCTGTTTCATATGAGCAAGAAACCACCTCGCAGCGAATCGATATTCACATCCTTAGATCCCCATCCTATGGCCCTCTGGCTTTTTTTTTTCTTTCTATTTCACACAAGCTAGTCTTTGTGGACTCTTAACGTGCCTCAAAAAATGACCTGTTAACGGTCTGCTTCATCGTGGGCTGGTTTTTCTGTTTCACATGAGCTAGTCTTTCTGGACCCGTAACGTGCCTCAAAAAGTGACCTAGTAACGGTCTGCTCCATCATGGCCAGCCTATTTAGACTGAGTTTTGAGTCCAAGACCTTTAAACTAATACAAAGCTCAATATATTAATCCCTGATACAACACAAATAGAAAAAAATGATGAATACAAAACCCACATTTTGCCTATTAGAACTAGAGCAAATCACATGATCCTACCCATCATCCAAGAAAAAAAAGCAGAGAAGAACCACTAAAGAAATACGATGGAAAGAAAAAGAAAAAGAGGAAGAGAAAGAGAAAGAATGCAAGAAATTAAAGAATCAGATAGAGACCGACCTGTGCATGTGGATCTCAGAAATATGAACTACAAGCCTCATGTGAGTGTTGTGCTGCTGAATTCATACTTTGAAATCCACATATTCCTTGCTTCTACACCAATTTGATGAAGTAGATGGCATTCAATATTCATTCGCTTCTTCTCCACCGATGCAATCCAGTAGATGCCATGTAGTAATCATTTGCTTCTTGTATGCAAATGCAATCCAGTAAAATGACATCCAATATTCTTTTGATTCTTCCTCAATGAATTCAATAACAAAAATGAGAATAACATTGCCCAAAGTTACACATGTTTGCTTTCAAATCAGAACATGAGTTCATATAAAGAAATCTTAAACACACATGGATGTCAATTGCCATATCTGAAGTTGGGAGTTAGAGTATGATGACATGTTCGAACTTATTCTGAATAAGAACTAATTCAAAAGCTAAAGAAACATAAATTATTCTACCTAGGACAGAAATGTCCTAACCAAGTGACCCCTAACATAAAACAGAAAAACTAAAGAAACAGAATTATTCCACCAAACACAAAAAGTTCCTGACAAAGTTGAACCCTAACATAAAATAGAAAAACCCAAAAAAAATATTATAAAAGAAAAGAAAAGGTCATGGAAATTGCACTGCACAAGAACTAAAATTGCACATTGCATGGGATTGCAAGTTTAGTTATAATCGCGTGCAATTTTAATCTAGCGTATGTTTTTCATAGCTTAACAATATATCAATAATATTTTCTAAGAAGCAATATTTTTTCTGACCATGTGAACTTAAACATAAGACACTAATTACTGACCTAGGAGAAGTACCTGCAGAAAAATAAAACTATAACAATGGCACTATGTTAATAAAGTCATGTATGTTTCAATAATGAATAACACTTGGGACTAAATGACAAAAAAGAATAATAAAAAGGGTAGAAAGATAATTGCACTGAAAATGTTCTAAAATTGCATATTACATTACACTAAAACTTTAATTCAGATGGTATGCAAATTATAAACTAACACGATTTTAACAAATGTTATCTACAAGTAATTGTTAAAATGTCATATCCTCGTTCTGGAAAGGAGTTATGGCTCCATAAAACTATGGAAAGCAAGCACTTCCAAGCATTCTTGAGGCGAAGAAACAAGGGTATATCCCTTCCGCCACGCCTCTGCCAATCAACATATACATTCAGTTTTTGATACCTCAGACGTACAGAACATCACATGGAAACCTGGCAGACAAACTTCAGTACAGACTGATATCACTATGGTTGGTGCCGAGAGAAAACAAAAGCATGTTCTTGGTGCTGATCTTCAGATAGCAACTGCAATACTACTAGGGCTGCAAGGAACATCACATGCAAGTGCAATACTAGACAACTATACTACCAAACTCACAAAAAACATAGTAATAAATATACAAAAATCAGAATTTGCACGCAGGTTGTATCAAAATTGCACATAACAAGAAAGCGATATTTTAGGTAAACTTGTATGCAAGTTGTAGTTTGGCAAGCATTTTTATAGGGTATTTCCATAGGAAGGTAAATCATCACTTCCATAAACATATAAAAAATGAAATGAAATTAAACAACCTGCTGAAGATTATCTAGACATTAAAAGCGATCTCTGATCGTAGAGTATGTTTACAGATTTATTGAATCCGTTTACGAAAAAAAGGAGGACAAGATGCAACTTGTTTAACTGCATCTTCATCATTTACTAGGAAGACCATGACACAACACGAGCGCAACAGCAAACTGCACGTAGGTATTCAATAGCATGAATGGGACAATTTAGAATCCAATCACTCCACGAGATTTGAGTAGAATAGCTGGTAAAAAAAAGACATGAAATAAAATAATACAACGTACACTGTATGCCGCTGCGCTCCTCTCTTGTCCTCCTCCCTTCTCCGATGTTGGCATCCTCTTCCTCCCTCCTCCCCCGTGCCGACGCCACACCTCCTCCCTCCTCACTGGCTCCGTCCTCCTCCCCCGGATCTGGCGCCTCCACTCGCCAACGACACCACCCGCCTCTGGCCCCGGCTGGATCTGGCGCCTCCGCCCGACTCCGGATCTAGTGACTCCGCCCGACCCCGCTGCCGGCATCCTCCCTCGACCCCGCCATCGGCCTCTGGCCTCCTCCATCGACCCCGTCGTCGAACCCCTCTCCTGACGCCACTGCCGGCGGCGGCCCAAACCCTAGCCACCATCACCTCTGTTTTGTAATAATTCTTTATTTTATTATTTATTTATTGTAATAATTGTTTTTAATAATTATTCATTGTAATAATTGTTTTTAATAATTATTTATTGTAATAGTTGTCTTTAATTACGTTAATTGCATTGATTATCGTTAATTGCAATATATTGTCGTCAATCGTCGTTAAATACGATCAATTGCGGTAGTCATCGTTCAATGCATTCAATTGTGTTAATCGTCGCTAATTGCAGTTAATTATCGCTAATTGCAGTAGTTGTCCTTAATTACGGTAATTCTTGTTAATTGCGTTATTTGTCGGCAATTGCATTAATTATCATTAGTTGTTGTTAAATGTTGTTAATTGCGTTTTGCATCATCAAACAAGCCATTAATATCCTGAGGGACATTTTAGACATTTCCTATATCTGAAGCTGCAGCCAGACAACTAAACACAAAGGGCTTGTTGGGCACAGCTGTACTTTTCCTGAAAAGCGGCTTCCGGCTAGGCTGTAGGGCTAAACGACTGAGCTGAAGAGATTTGATGTTTGGCTGTTTGCCTTTTAGGTAGGCTGACTGCAGCTTCTGAGATAGAAAATGTCTGAAATGCTCATGAGGCAAGTAATGACTTGTTTGATGCCGTTTAACAGTAATTAATGCAATTGGTGGCAATTAACGACATTTAACGATAACTAATGACAACTGACTGACAATTCACAAAATATGGAGTATTTGCAATTGTATCCTTTTCAAATTTGAAATTGTACTATTTTTTAGGGCTCAAACATGTAACCTCTCGTATAACAATAAGCAGTCATTACAGATGTGCTCTGATGAGGATAAAGAGATTGTAGGACAATCTCTTGTTCCCTTTGTTGAATTCAGTTTAGGCAGTTTACGCTTGTGCGTATCATGTTTTACGAAAAAATAATCAGATTTGGAGCTACATTCTTTGAGTGCTATTTCATTCCAATTTGCCCCCTCTTTGACCGGTAAACAGGAGGGTCTCCTATTGCATGTATACTAATAAAAAACAAAAGGCTTATGTACAAGCACAAAAGGAAAATAATGTAAAAAAGCCCCAGAATAGGAGAAAAAAGTTGAAGTAAAGGACTCAAGCTAGTTAAAAAGTGTTTTCTTTTGTTCGCTGGAAAAATCGGCTAATACTGATAATAAGGAAATAAAATGTAGCGTGTGTAGCTTTTTTTAAATAATGGAAGAGAAAAAATTATCCTGGCCTCTGCATCAAGAATGCACACAGCCTAATTTATAACATTGTTTAAAGTGCCACTAGTACCAAAAGGATTAATAGTGACTCAAAGCCTTACAACCAAAAGATAGCTGAAAATTAAATTCAATCATTACAAATCCTATGACTACATCGCCACCTATAAATGTTGAAGATTTGCTTTGCCACAAACTTCAACCTAACTCTTCCGGCCAACATGGACACTTTCTGGGCCGGTTATGCATAATTGCCCAACCATTCAGCCATTGCCCACTCAAAAAGATAACCTGCAAAGGATTAGTGATAATCTTTTTTAAAATAAAAAACAACATCATTCCAACATAAACAAATCGACCAACATAAGGCACTAGCTTCTACTAAGAGTTGTGTCTTTAAATTTTTTGGAATACCAGCTAACCAATTCCCTAACATGTTGGTTATACTCACAGGAGGAGATAAATTAAAAACACATTGAACAGCCCACCATGCAAGATGTAAAAAGGGACAATCAATAAAAAGATGCTGAATTGTTTCCTGTTTATTACAGAAACAACATTTTTTGCTTCCCCTCCAGTTTCTTTTGAGGAGATTATCTTTAGTCAATACTACCCTTTTTTGAGACACCAAAGGAATATTTTCACTTTTAATGGAATTTTAATTTCCCAAAAAACATTCCTAATGGGGGTTCGATAATTGCCAAGTAGTGCCACATAGAAAGACTGTATCAAAAAAAGTCCAGACTTATTCAAATTCCACATGAAAACATCTTTTTGAGAACTCAACTGTAAATTGGCAATTCTTCGAATTAAATCATTCCACGCCTGTAACTTAGGCCCGATAATAGGTCTATAAAAAGAGACATTTAAAGGAACCGATCTCATAATATTCGCCACTGTGTCATCCTTTTTCCTCACCACATTATAAAGGATTGGATATTGGCTTT
Organism: Phyllostachys edulis; assembly: GCA_036346405.1. Lineage (NCBI taxonomy): Eukaryota > Viridiplantae > Streptophyta > Magnoliopsida > Poales > Poaceae > Phyllostachys > Phyllostachys edulis. The sequence goes on along the minus strand of CM070546.1, from coordinate 43,781,892 downwards.
TCAGCGGAGAGTCTCCTAACCAGACATCTTCCCAAAACCTGGTTTGCATTCCATTTTTAATTTGGAATGAACCAAAGCGACAAAAGTGATCTTTAATTTTCATTAGACCCAACCAAAAACAGGAAGTCCCCAGCTTGTTAACCACCTGCGAAAGACTCTTTTCCCCCAAATATTTCCTTGTGAGTAAAGTTTGCCAAACCCCTTCTTCATTAAGTAATTTAAACAGCTATTTCCCTAGTAAACTTTTGTTTTTGTGTGTTTAAGTTCTAAATGCCTAGACCGCCCTGCTCTTTGGACACTAAACTCCATTTAGTAAGCCTATACTTTCTTTTATAACTGTCACTCTGCCAAAAAAAAAGAGATCTATAAAAATCTAGTCTTTTGAGAACCTATCTAGGCACCTCAAAAAACGATAACAAAAACATAGACAGCCAGCTTAGCACCGAGTTAATAAGTACTAAACGTCCACCAATAGACATATTTTTTTCTTTCCAGCTGCTAAGTTTCTTTTCAACTCTATCTTTAACCCCTTTCCAATCACAATTCCTTAATTTTCTAAAGTAAATTGGAATACCTAAGTACCTAAAAGGGAAGATACCAACTTCACACCCAAATAACTGAGTATACTGCGGTTCAACTTCTTTGGCAGAGCCAAAACAAAAAATCTCGCTCTTGTAGAAATTAATCTTTAAACTTGATAATTGTTCAAAGACACTTAAAATAAGTTTGAGATTTTTTGCTTGCTCTATATCATTATTCAAAAAGAGGAATGTGTCATTCACATACTACAAGATCGACAACCCCCAAAATGAGACCTTTTTATTTAGCTCTTGAAATAAAGATGCAAGCATATCCACAACCAAATTTAAAAGAATTAGGGACATAGGATCACCTTGCCTAAGACCCTTCTGAGTTTGGAAAAAAGAACCAAGATCATCATTGATTTTTTTTCCAACACTTCCTCCTTTAACGAGACTTTCCATCCAGGAGCACCACTTAGTGGAAAAGCCTTTCATCCTCAAAGTTTGGAATAAAAATGGCTATTTTACTTTGTCATAAGCTTTCTCAAAATCGACCTTGAACACTATCCCATCCAATGTTTTCCTATGTAGCTCGTGGATGGTTTTATGTAGGATAACAACTCCATCAAGAATAAATATCTCCTGCATAAACGCCAACTAGGATGATCTAACAACCTTTTGAGCAACACTGGCTATCCTATTAGTGGCTACTTTAGTAAACACTTTAAAACTAACATTTAGAAGACAAATAGGCCTATACTGTTGTATTTGCTTAGCATCCGTTTTTTGGGAAGCAATGTGACGATCCCAAAATTCAAACTAAAAAGCGGCAAAGAGAAACTATGAAAATCATGAAACATGGCAATCATGTCATTTTTAATGGCTTCCCAAAACACCTAATAAAACTCAGTTGGGAAGTCATCTGGCCCAGGTGCTTTGTTATGTTCCATTTGAAAAATTGCATTTGTCACCTCCTTCTCAGTGAACAACTCTGTAAGGAAATAATTTTCAACATCCAAAACTTGAGGTTTATCAATACGAGAGGCATCAATCATGGATAAATAATTAACTTCAGATGGTCCAAAAAGAAATTTATAATAATTGGTGCTATACTATTTTCATTGTACATCACCCCCGAATTATCCCCTCCTCTTGTTCGAGCTGAAAAATTCTTTATCTTCTATGCTTGCCATTCGCCAGCAAGTGATAGAAATGCGTATTTCTGTCTCCCTCCAAATGAAATTTCACTTTTGACCTTTGGTACCACTTAATTTCTTCTTCTCTTAAAAGTTGTGCCAATCTCTCATTAGCAAATTGTAACATCCCAATTTTCTGAGCTTTAAAAATCCTTTAAATAGTTAGTAGAGAGAAAACACACCATTTGGATTTATTTGAATTTAATTCAAAAGCTTAATTATGGACTTTGATTAACAAAACAATTTAATATGACTGAAGTCAATATGAACAATGGTCAAAACTATTTTATTTGGATTTTATGTGCTTGGATATATTTTCCAGATTTTTCTAGAATTTTTCCAAGTTCATTTGCTAATTTCTATTGCTTATTTGAATTCTCAGTATTTTCTAAAAAGGAAAAGCTATTAAAATCTCTCAAATAGTTCCGGGCCGAATTTCCATCCGCCCGACTTCCTTCTCAGCGTGTGGGCGCCTCATGACCCATTCCCTTGTGAAATTTCAAGGAAGGCGATCCTCGCCCTCGCTTCATTGCCGGTGGGCTGCTCCTCGATTCATTGCCAGTGGGACCGCCGAGTCGTCGTCCCCGCCGCTTTCTTCTCCGCGGAGACCATCCCGCGTCCGCCATTGCCGCGTCCTCGAGCTTCGTCTGACAAAGGGGCAAACAGCCCTGATTTTGTGCGCGGACAATGCCATCTAGAAGCCTTATCTCTCCCGCACCGCCTCGGTTCAAATTCAGATTTCAAATCCATCTCTATCCCCTATTCCTTCACGAGTGCATTTTGGGTTGTTTCGGTCTTCGTCGTCGTTACACTGCCCTGGCCATCCCCGACGCCTATAAATAGCCCCCGAGCATCGCCCTGCCACCCTTTCCAAAACCCCTCACTCCATTGCGCCCCTTAAGCCCTAGCGCCGCCGTAATTCCTCATCTAGGGTTTTCGGCGGAGCTTCGTCCTCATCGAATTGCGCCGCCGTCTCCGTCGTCGCATCGTCGTCGAGCACACCGTTGAGTCCATCGTCGCCGCCTCTCCGTGTCGTCGGAGCGCCGCCGGAGCCCCCGTCTGACAACAGCCGAAGTTCACCGCCGCCTCAAGCTCGCCGCCGGCTGCCACCAACGTCCTCGACCACCCGGGAGCGCATCACCAGGTGCGCAATAACCCAGGCTGCACACCTGGACCACCCATCTCCGGCGAGGAGCCCCCGAACACCGGCGACCAGTGGGATCCGTGCGCCGCCGCTCACGCCGTCGCCGTGTCAGCCGCCACCTCAGCGCCCTTGCCTCCGTGGCGCGTGTGTGTCAGCCACGTAGGCGCCAACTCGGCCGCCACGTGCGCGGGTGTGCCACACCAGCCTGAGCCAAATCCCACACCCTCGGTGAAACCAGTCCACGGTGCACCATCTCAATTCCATGTGGGACCCACCGCCGGTGGAGTCTTGTCTTGGTCAAACCCTTCACGACTTGTGATGGTTTATTTCTGGGTTATCTTGCTCATTCGAGGGGTTTTCGGGTCTTTAATGTTGAAACTAACATTGTCCAAGAGACATGCAATGTCACTTATGATGAGACTAACCCTGGAGCTAGATCTGATGTTTCAGGTGACTTATAGGTGACAGGGAGCATTTTTGTTGAAAAAGATGAGGATGAATTTGATATTGCTCTTTCACCTACTGCCAATGTTCCTGTCCAAGCTACAGGACCTGCTACGACTGCTTCACCTCCAATTGAGGCTCCTGCTGTATCTTCATCATCAGCAGTACCTGTAGAGTTTGAGGAGATGCTATCTCCCCTAGGCGCTCCACTGCACATTCAAAAGCAGCACCCTCTGGATCAGATGATTGGTAATCTTCATGAAAGAGTCACTCGCTCCAAGTATCATGATCCGAGTCTATTATCTCATTCTACATTTGTAGCTTCTTTTGAACCCCGCGATATATCACATGCTTTATCTGATTCTAGCTGGGTCAATGCCATACATGAGGAGTTAGAGAATTTTGAAAGAAACAAAGTCTGGAACCTTGTAGAACCTCCTAGTGGTCATAATGTTATAGGAACCCGTTGGGTGATAAAAAAATAAGCAAGATAAGGATGGTTATGTGGTTAGAAACAAGGCTAGGTTGGTAGCTCAGGGCTTTAGCCAAGTTGAGGGGTTAGATTTTGATGAGATCTTTGCTCCTGTTGCTAGACTAGAAGCCATTCGCATTCTGCTTGCATTTGCTGCATCTAAAAGATTTAGGTTGCATCAAATGGATGTTAAGAGTGCCTTTCTAAATGGTTTTATAGAGGAGGAAGTGTTTGTTAGGCAACCTCTTGGCTTTGAGAATCCCAAGCATCCAGATCGTGTTTTTAAGCTATCCAAAGCCTTGTATGGTCTTAAGCAAGCCCCTAGAGCCTAGTATGATAGACTTAAGACCTTCTTGCTTAAGAATGATTTTGAAATGGGAAAACTAGATAAGACTCTTTTCATTCTTAGGCATAGCAATGACTTCCTGCTTGTTCAGATTTATGTTGATGATATTATCTTTTGTGGTTCTTCTCATGCACTTGTTTTCAGTTTTTTTGAGACCATGTCCAGGGAATTTAAGATGAGTATGATGGGAGAGCTCAACTACTTTCTGGGGCTTCAAATCAAGCAATGCAAGGAAGGGATCTTCATCCATCAGACAAAGTACACCAAGGATCTGCTCAAGCGCTTCGAGATGGGTGACTGCAAGCCGATCGCCACTCCCATGGCGACTTCGACTGCTTTGGATCCAGATGAGGAAGGAGAAACCGTGGATCAACGCGAGTACAACAGCATGATTGGCTCCCTCCTTTATCCGACGGCCTCAAGACCAGACATCCACTTCGCCGTCTGCCTCTGTGAGCGGTTTCAGGTGTCTCCGAGGACTTCACATCGCCAAGCCGTTAAGCGCATATTCAGGTACCTACACCCTACCCTCCAGTATGGCATTTGGTTTTCCTGCTCTTCTTCGCTGTCCATTCGGAGGTTTTCTGATTCTGATTTTGCAGGCTATCAGTTAGATAGGAAGAGTACCTCTGGCACTTGTCATTTCTTAGGCACTTCTCTTGTCTCTTGGTTCTCTAGGAAGTAGTCCTCTGTTGCACAATCCACTGCTGAAGCTAAATATGTAGCTGCTACTAATTGCTGTAGTCAGATTTTGTGGATGGTGTCCACTCTTAAGGACTTTGGGTTAAATTTTGCTAGTGTTCCTCTTTTCCGTGATAACACTTCAGCCATTAACGTCGCTAAAAACCCTGTGCAACATTCTAGGACCAAGCACATAGACATTCGCTATCACTTTCTTAGAGACCATGTTGAGAATGGATATTGTGCTGCATTTTGTGGAGTCCGAGGCTCAGTTAGCTGATATCCTCACTAAGCCTTTAGACCCAACAAGGTTTGCCACCTTGAGGAGTGAGTTAGGGGTAATTTATCCCTATGGGTTGGTTTGAGGGGCTGTTGGATCTTTTCTGATATTTCCTTGTTCATCTGATCTTTTCTTAATCTTCTTTTTGAACTTGTTGATCTTTTTGATCTTTTTAGGCTTTTTGAGTTTTTCTTACATCTCATTGTATCATATTGCATTCATATGAAAAACACAAAAATATGCATTGTTATATAAGCTTTACTGCTTATCTTTTTATTTGATAAAGCTTTGCTTATTACCCTCTTGAGGTTTAGTATTTCAATTCTTGCTCAATGCCATGTCTAGTTCTTTGACTTGCTAGAATTATCATACTTTCACATGTGTAGCTAAGTCTTTGCTAAAATGAGCTAGACCTTTAAGACAACATGAACTAAAAATTGCAATTTATGGATGTTTTAGCTAGTTGCGCAATTAGTGCTCCGTTTGTGACTTTGGCCCTATCAAAATTGCTTTGTTAGCTCTTGAATCTAAAATTGATCATTACTTGAGCTTCTTGTTCTTCTGAGAATCTAAAACTGCTCTTGTGAAAAATTGAAAAAATCAAATTTAAAGATTGTTATGTGGTTAAAATGTGCCAAACTACTCTCACGAGACTGCATGTCATAAACATGAACTTGGAGATAGTTTGATAATCCAGACGATCTCATGGGGACTGCTTGTCAAAACTGACATGAACCTCAAGATTTGTCGCCTTGGTAGAAGCTTAGGAAGAGTTTGTGGATAGCTCCTAGTCCAAGATCTTCTTCACTAAGATATACCTTTAACCAACTTTTGGTCGAAGCTTAGAAAGAGTTTGTGGATGGCTCCTAGTCTAGGATCTTCTTCACTAAGTTAGACCATTAGTCAACTTCAATATCCATTGCAAATGAAAAACTGTTGAAAAATGGGTGTTTGAGAAAATTAAGCAAAATGATTCAATTCAGGACCTGCTTGTCTCTTAATGTGGTCATTGTTGGCTTCTTGATCTCACATTGACATTTTGACATGGCCATTATCATTTTAGGATCCCTATTGATGAACTTACTAAATTTGAAGTTTTGCTTAAATTGATAAAATTCATTGCTTTACATTGAGCCTTCGAGCTTAACTTTGATATATATGTCTTAACATGATATTGCTAGTGCCTTCAGGCTTGATATGCTCTTGTGTAATCTTAGAAATGCTAGCTTGTTCTTTTGGGTAATCTCCAAAGCTTCTTGTAATCAAAAAAGAAAAATTGAAAAATACAAAAAATGAAGCCAATCCATTGCATTTCATGCATGCTCATTCTTATACTTTTTCCTCAATTCTGTATTTTTTTATCTCTGGACGAGAGGAAGGCGTGATTCCTTGATGACTCCATTGTTAAAGGGAGAGAAGAAGTAACAAAAATGTTTGAAAGGGGGGAGCCTTTTGGAGAAAATTGGAGAATTTGAAATTTTCTGAAATTTGAGGATCATAGTGAGGGGGAGTTTCTTATTTGAATTCTTATAGTCTTATTGCCATTTCTGAACTTGAATTGCAATTCTTGCAACCTCACAATGATCAAAGGTCATTTTGAACAATTGTTCTTTCATATGGACCTTAAGTGAGATTTTGACTCTTTTATGGAAAATAAAGCTTTCTCGCTTTCTTTTGCCTTATCTCACTTGCTTATGCTATTCTGAAGGCAACCTAGTCATTTCCTTTGCTTTCCCTTGCATTTGGACCAAGTTGTGCCTTTGTGCGAAAACGTTGAGTTTTTACTTTTCAAACCTCAAAATTTGCATTTGTTGGAAATTGCCAATGTGTTCATCAAGGGGGAGATTGTGGATATCATGGGCATATGCTCATGATCTTAGGATGATGTTACAATTGGCAATGTTGTTAACAGTTTGTCGAAACACGCGTTTTCGTCGAAGTTTGGAATGTTGTCAGGTCGAGTGCGGTCAGACCGGCCAGAGGTTAGACCGGCCATTGAATGGCGGTCTGACCGATTATGCTACTGTTCATCGGCCAAAAGTGGCGATGAGTGTTGGGTTAGGTCAAGTTCATGGGTTTCAGTGCATATGTGTTGCATGATGCATGTTTTGACTAACGTGAGTCAAGTTGTGAAGAACTTGTTTCCGAAATTGATTTCTTTGTCTATTGTTGTGCAGGGTGCTTGGAGGTCAATGACGGTCAACAACGAGGATGATCGAGACTAAGCTTGGAGAGCTGAGGTCCAAAACGATCGGGGATGCTAGGAGAGGTCAATGGAGTCAAGCATGTCGCATAAGGGATAAAGGTGACCGAACGGGCAGTTCGGTGCGATGGGTTGGATCAAGCGGCGCGAGGGTTGGTGCAAGTGCCATGGTGGTTTCGGTGGGAGCCAGATGGGACAGACTTGCTGACATGATGAGAGCCGTTGGATCAACCTACACGTGGCGAAGCATGGAAGTGCTTCACGAAGATGGGACTCGGTCTTTGCAAAAAGATCGAGAAGGGGTATTTTGGTAATTTTACCTAAATACCGCCTTGGTGACCTTTTGCTAACCCGCGGCGCAAGACGGTGCGTAGAGAAGTGGATTAGGTCAAGAGGAGATGAAGACGGTGTTTTAAAATGCGTGCGTGTGTGACCCGTTTGTGTGTGGGCTTAACGGGGGCCCATTAGGGTTCAATCTTCTAGAAGGTCTAAGCCTCCACTATAAATAGAGGAGGGAGGTGGCTGCACCTCTCTCGACCCTTTCATTTGTTTTGAAACCCAAGTTTGCTTAGTGAGAGGATAGTTGGAGATTAGGTTTCTAGAGAGTTGGATTTGATTTCGTGCTCATGTATTGAGTCTTTGTCCTCCTTGATGGAGTGGCTGTAAACCAATACCATATCAAAATCAATCCAAGGAAAGATTCCTCAAGATAAGTCTATTTGCCTTCCTTCTCTCTATTTGATGATTTTGAGTCTTTCTTTGATCTGCGAGTTTTTGCTTGGTTTCTTACCTTGATCTAACTTGCTGTGACATGTGGGAACTCATCTAGGATCATCTTGATCATCAATCACCCACGAGCAAGTCTTTAGATCATATTTCAATTTTGAGTCGGTTTTGGAGCACCCTTCGTTCAAACTGAAAAAGATAGGAACTTTGGCATAGATCTACACGATCCTTGATTAGAATAGGTTCCTAATATCTTATAGAAGGTGTGTGTCAAGTTTCATAGAGTTTGACCTTGTAGATCAAAAGTTAGATCAATTTGTGTCTTGAAACACGGGTTGTTTTTACTGTTCTGGAATCAGCCGGTCAGACCGCCCTTACAACGCCGGTCAGACCGCCTAGTGGTCAGACCGCACATTTGCCGCCGGTCAGATTGCCCGCCAGTCCGACCGCGCTATACACGCCGGTTAGACCGCGCCCTAGGGTTCGAACTCATGTTTGGTCTCTTGCTTTGGGGTTTTTGGTTTGGATTCAATACAAGTCTTCCGCTGTACTTGTAGATTGATATTCATAGCTTCCATAGCTACTGAAGTGAAATTGGTGTTGAATCCGATCAAAGTGAAAAAGTGAGCGTGCTCCTATTCACCCCCCTCTAGTCGCCTTTTCGGTCCAACAGATTTGGATTGGGTTATGTTTGGAAATGTTATGTTGAAAAATGTGGTGTTGAGAATTGTTTTGTGTCACGAACGGGAAGTTTGTGTGTTGATTATAATTGAAGTATCTATTGTTGTTGATCATGAATTGGAAGTACCTACTGTTATATAATGATTCTAAATGTTTATCAAATGGAAATTTGAATCTATATCGGTTATCTCTATGAAAAACTTGCTTTATGCTAAAAATTGCCTAGTGTAATAGCATTCCTTTGACTCTTGAATGCATTTATTATATGTTGTTATTTGTAAGTCTTGCGAGTACGTTTTTGTACTCAATTGGATTGTCCTTGCTGAAGGTGAGAAGTAGTTTGAATTGGGTTTAAGAATGATAGATGCTACCGCTTTAACTCCAGTTGGTTACTTGTAGGATTGGTCATGCTAATCGGTGATTTTTCCTTTCGAATTCTAAGTTTGTCTTCCGCTGCGATTTATTTGATTTATGATTAAATTTGGCCGGTTGGCCCTCTTATGCAAACTTGTACCTTAAGGTTCTCTTTAATCATGTTGTAATAACAATTCTATTATTCTTATATATTGTGTATGGATTTGAAGTCAATGTTGTATTGGATATGTGCATGTTAGCCACTGATCCTTGGGAGCTAACATGAGACACATATCTGAGCACTCGAAATCATTTTTGTTCCTTGTTAAGTGTTGTACCTCTGGTGCAATCACTTGGCTTGGAATGAGTCCAATTTTGGGGGAGCCACAGCGTTGGTATCAGGGCCATGCTGACTATAGGTTAAAGCCGTAGCAATAGATGTTGTTAGGATTTTGATTTGCAAAGAATATTTTCTAAACTAGCAAAAATTTGGAGAAAAGGCAAGTAATATAAATCCTTTCTTTCTTACCCATCCTAGCATCTGATTCTTACCTCACTATTCACTTGATTTGTGCAAAGTCATTTTCTCCATTGCTCGCCTCTCTTTTCCAATACTAGAAACGGCAAGTAGTCAACGATGAGGGCAATGGCGAAAGGATGAGAAGGAGTTGTTTGCTACAATATTAGGATTAAGTCAAAAATTATTCTTAGATTATATACACCCTAATTATATTCATTAGCTTGCAGACGCTGGACCTTGTAGTGTGATCTTTTGCTCTCTTTTGTTTCAAGTAGTTGTGCATTGCCTATGGGCGGCTTGTGCCGCAACTATGTCGGAAAACTAACTGTGGGTCTTTTTGTATCTTGTGCTGCTCACCTGGGCTCTAGCACCCCATTTCGTGTTGATTAAATGTGTATTTGTTGTGCATTCATGCTAGGTTAAGTTACCCCTCTGCTGTCATTTACTTACCTTATGCTTTTCCCCTCGTTCCTTTTTGCCTGTTGCTAATGATTTGTGTGGCAACAGGATGTCAGATCGAAAAACCCGTTTGATGTCAGAGGTAATGGAGGACTCACAGCCCATGGGTTCTCAAATCACTAATGATCAACCCCTGAATCCTCAACAGCACAATCCGGAGCACGTGGGTCGGCAAGAAGAAGTGACTCCACCTCAGTCATTCGTGGCTGAAGTGCTGGCCTAGATGGAGCAGAGTCAACAAGAACAAACCTTGATCTTGCAGCAAATTTCTTAGAGCACCACCGGTGGCTGAGGTGCCCAAATGGCAACGAGAGTAGCCGGTTCCATCGGCTCCTGACTTGCTGATTTTCTGAGCACGAAGCCATCTGTGTTCTCTCGTTCGGAGGATCCTCTTGAGGCCGATGATTGGCTTCGGACCATCGAATGAAAGTTCATCATCACTCAGTGTGTCAACAACGAGAAGGTCTTCTACGCCTCTAACCAACTCGAAGGGGCAGCTTGTGCATGGTGGGATACTTTTTGCACCATGCAGCCCGCCAGTCACGTTCCATCGTGGGACGAGTTTTGAACTGCCTTCCGAGTGGCACATGTTCTCTCAAGAATCGTGAGTATCAAGAGGCGTGAATTCCTCGCACTGAAGCAAGACAACAAATCCGTAATGGAGTATCTCTATGAGTTTAATCATTTGGCTTGTTACGCTCTGGACAATGTCTCCACCGATGCAAAGAAGCAAGACAAGTTCTTGAATGGGCTATCGGAAGTGTTGCAACTGGCGCTTGCTATACACGACTTCCAACACTTGGTTGATAAGGCTATTATGGTAGAAAATAAGATGCAAGCAGTTGTGGAAGTGTGAAAACGCAAGAGGGCTGCACAAATTTTAGAAAGCCGCAGTTTTCCAGAACCGTGTGCTTGGCAGCCCACTCCTCCTGATTTTCAAGACCCAGCACCTCCGAGAGATCCTATGCAAGTCTCTCATCCACCTCAGCAAGCGATACAGTAAAGGCAGGCTAGAAAGCAGAAAAAATGCAACGCAACTGGGCTGCAAAGTCCACATGTTTCACTTGTGGCAATCCGGGGCATTTTGCAAGTCATTGTCCGGTGAAGCACCAAGCTATTTCCAATCAGCTCCAAGATCTTGAAGCACCCCTTGTTTAGAGGTCCAACTTATCTCTTCAGAACACCAGTCGTGGTCATGTGAACCATGTCACCGCCGAGGAGGCGCAGGAAGCACCCAACGTCGTATTGGGCACATTTCTAGTCAATTCGACTCCCGCAACCGTATTGTTTGACTCCGGGGCCTCTCATTCCTTCATGTCTAGAGGTTTTGCTACACTCCACAACATCTCACTCAGCTTGATGTCTGCACCAATGATGATTCAATCACCGGGCTCAGAAATGAGAAGCATACACGAATGTCACGAAGTTGAGATTGACATTGAAGGGGTGAAGTTTTCGGCCAATTTGTAACATCCAAAATTTCCTGAGTTTTCAAAAATTTTCAAAAATTTAAAAATAAACATTTGGTTTTATTACTTTTCTAAAGCTTAAGTTGAAATTTAGAATCTAAAAGCAATTTAACTTGAATTAATTCAAAAGTTGGTTTAGTTGAGTTTTGTTGGATCTTAATTGGGTTTTCCTTTTGCCCTAAGTTAAAAATAATTATTTGCCAAAAAAAATAAAAGCAAAAGTTAAGCTGAAAATATTTTACTAAGTTCTAAATAATTCAAGAGATTTCTGTGATTTTTTCTTGAATTTTTGGACAGCTTTAGCTATTTTCTAAAAGGGTTTTTGCTTTTATGGTATTTTCTAAAATAAAAAAAATCCTCAAAATCCCCTTCTACTGTTTGGGCCGAATTCCTTCGGCCCATTCTCCCCCCCTCGCGCAGCCCGCACCGGCCCATTCCGCGCGCAGCCTCGCGTCGCTCCTCCACTTGGACGCCGTCCGATCTGAATCGGATGGCCCAGATTCACCACGCCTTTCCCCGTTCCGCCCTCTCTCTCGCTGACCTGTGGGCCCGCCCTGTCAGCCACCGCCGCCTCAGGTCGTCTCCTTCCTTTGGTCGTCCTGCCCGTTGGGCGCCCAAGCCGGGCGCGGCGTCAACGCCGCCCGCGCATTTTGCGCTGCCGCCGCCCACTCCCCGTCCCATCTCTGCAGCGCCACGTCACCTTTCGCCTCTGCCGCACCCGCTGCCACCCCGCTCCCTTCTCCCCCATGCCCTGCTAGCCCCATGCCTTCTCCCCGTGCTGCTGCCCGTGCTCCCTGCCGCGAATCTCACCGGCCCCCATCACTTTCCCGCCATGCCCTAGCAGCCTACCCCGTCCCGTCCGGTGGCGCCGCCCATCCCTGCCTTCGCCGCACCCGCTGTCGCCCTCGCTTTTCCCCAGACAGCGCCGCTCCACAAGCCCGCCATTAATGGCCGACTTGACCTCTCCTCCTCCTCCTCCTCCGGGCCTCCCCAAGTCCTATAAAAGTGAGCATCGGACGCGCCTCCCTCTCCTCTTGCTTCCCCAACCACTCACTTCCCCTCTTTCCCTCCGAGCTCGCCGTATTTTGAGCTCCAACCGCCACCGCCGAGCTTCGCTCCGCCGCACCCACCGCCACCACCGAGCCGCCGCCTCCGTCGCTTCTCATCGTTGCCGTCGGCCATTTCTTCGCCAACCACCGCTGATTTGGTGCGCCCTGGGATCCACGCACCCTCCTCTTCGTGTTGGTACCACTCACCGGGCTTGCCACGGCGCGGAGCACCGGCGAGATGCGCAAACCCGTGTCGCCCCACCGCTGCGAGCTCCTCCCTGCCGGCCATGGCACTCGTCGCGCCGCCTCCTCGCTCCCTCCCCGACCTCACCGAGCCCACCCTCGGCTTCCCTTGCCCAGCGCTCCTCGTGCGCCGCCGCCACCTGGCTCGTGTCGCCCAGCCGCCGCCTCCCACAAGCCGCCTTGCCGTGCATCTCTTCTCCCTTGCGCGCGCCACCACCGGCCGCCTGAGCCGCCGCCGCCGTGTCCTCTCCCCTCCTCACCTCCGGGGCGTCCCATTTTGCCCCTCGGCCTCACCTCCCCCGCCGCCCCTCGTCGGCGCTGGCAGCCGCCCCCTACATGCTCTCCTCCCCCCTGCGGTTCTGTTCTAAGGAGGAAGAAGCCCCCTTCCCCTTTTCTTTTTTTTTTAATTTGTTTATTCATTTTTTTTGCCTCCTTAACCCTTGGGCCCACTTGGCATACACACCACCCATCCTTCCCTATTTTCAGCTCCCTCACTTCCATGTGGGGTCCACACAAACAGCCACTTGTTGCAATCCATTCCAAACAAACTCAAATTCTGAATATTCAATCAACTCCCATTTTTATCATTTCATGCGATTTTCGACTTCCGGACGCCCGTTCTCCTTCACACGAAGTCTGATTCCGTCAATTCTCATTTCGTAAATTCATCCAAAGGTGGTATCTTCCTTTTAGTTTTTATTTAGTATTTATTTGGACTTTATTTGGAATTGTTTTATTTATTTAGCCTTGTTCGCACGTATAGATTTCGGTGTTTTGGACGAATTCGTGGACCCGACGACCGAAGCATTTCAAGTCTTCAACGAAGGCAAGTCGTAGACCTTTGATCATATCGAACCCAATTTATAAAAGTATATTGTTTGATATAAACATGCATTGCTAAATTTATAATAAATGGTTTTGGGAATTAGTTAATTACCTATTTGCCATTATGCCTCCTTGATAAATTGTGAATGACATGTATCCTTGAATGACATACTCCTTGGACACCATAGGGTGGTTAATTACTAGTTGGATATTATTGTAATACCAACATGGGTACTGTATTATGCTTAGCCAATGCTTTAGTATACGATAGATTCATTATCACGTACTCAAAGAATGATTGAATTTGGCTAAAGGAAATATGGAATTGTGGCGGAGCCACTATTGATAAAATTTGTTGTGCCATGACTAGGGTGTTCATTTGGCTGGGTTGAACCGAAAATGATTTATGCTCGGACGAGTGGGTGGTGGTAAGAGGTGGGTGCAGTAAAGCACATTGGGATGCGGAAACGTCTCGTCTGAGCAGCCAACTAAGGACTTAACCTTGAACCATTGATCTAGGCCATATCATACAACCACATGTCTAGATTGGGATAGACCTGGCCGACTAATTATTAATGTTTTTGTTTGGTTCTGTTTTGGTTGGGAACGACGCAAGAGGGGGCCCAGAATGGCGAAACCTTAGCGGGTAGAACCGAGTCAAAAACAGAACTTTGTAAAGGCCTTGTCACGTGCTCTAGACTACTTACCTACGGTAGTGAGTAGTGGTATCGACAGATGCCAAACCAACTAGAGAATTCGTGTCTTGTGGGTAAAGCTGTACAACCTCTGCAGAGTGTAAAACTATTTGAATAGCCATGTCCCCGGTTATGGACATGCCTGGTGATTTCACGCAAGGGGTAGATTTTCGTAAAATGTTGGAATGGGTTGAATGGATCTGAGTAATTGTTGGTTATTGGTTGGGAAGAGAACAGGGTGTTCACTAGTTGCTTCAAAGAAAATTGTTTACTTATGTATTAATCTTTTAAATTATGCTTTTCAATCTAATTACTGTATTTACCGTCAATATCGCTTTTCGCAAAATAGCCATAAAGCTATCCTTGTCTAGCCTTGCATAAATACTATTTGCATACATTTCCCTATGACTTGCTAAGTACATTCAAAGTACTCACGGCTTTATGCCCTCTGGTTAATCAATCACAGAAGACGAACCAAGGATTACAGGAATCTAAGATGAGGCATACTTTGAAGACCAGGCAAACTAGGATGCATTCTCCACTCGATTGCCTGTGGGCATGTCAAATGGCTTCCACGAGTTTGTTTATTTTTCGCTGCAAGTTTACTCTGTTATCTTTAGCCCTGTGTGGCACCCTTTGTAAAACTTGACCATAAGGTCATTTTTGCTATTAAATATTAATTTGTCTGCTTCATCTATAGTTAGGTGTACGATTTTGATTACGCCAATGTTTTAACTGTGTGCACTAGCTACTGATCCAGTGAATAGTGCAGTTATACACAGAGGGTCCTAGATCCGGAGATCTGGGGTCCCGACACAATTTTATTATGATAAATTCAGTGGGCCTTGAAGTTATTATGGGGATGAATTGGCTATCCAAGAACCACGGAAAAATTGATTGTGCCCGCAATGCTATCACTCTCACGAGTTCACTTGGCTTGCATGTTGAAATGGTGTTGAAACTGGAGCGTCCACATCTCTATGCCCTTAGTGGCGAAGAATTGCCGGAATTGAGTGAAGTTCCAGTGGTATGTGAATTCCCGGTTGTATTTCCTAAAGAACTAACGGGCATGCCACCCGCACGAGAAATTAAATTCGTGATCGAGCTACAGCTCGGAACGGCTCTAATTTCAAAACGTCCTTACAGAATGCCTCAAAATGAGTTGGTTGAATGGAAGAAGCAACTCACAGAGCCTCAAGAGAAAGGTTTCATTAGGCCGAGCTCCTCACTTTGGGGATGCCCAGCTATATTTGTGAAGAAGAAGGATCGCAGTCTGCCGATGTGTGTTAACTACCGTCCGTTGAATGAGGTCACCATCAAGAACAAGTATCCACTTCCAAGATTAATGATTTGTTCGACCAGATGTCCGGTTCCCGTATATTCTCTAAGATTGATTTGAGATTGGGCTACCATCAAATTAGGATCAGATCTGAAGACATTCCTAAGACGACATTCTCCACTCGTTATGGCTTATACGAGTACAACATCATATCCTTCGGTTTGACAAATGCACCGGCCTTGTTCATGAGTCTCATGAACTCAGTGTTTATGGAGTATTTAGATAAATTTGAGGTCATATTTATTGATGACATCCTCATGTACTCCAAATATAAAAGGGAGCATGAAGAACACCTTCGGCTTGTGTTGGAAAAGCTCCGGGAATATTGACTTTATGCAAAATTCAGCGAATGTGAATTTTGGCTAAAAGAGGTCGCCTTCTTGGGTCATGTGCTATCCAAAGGAGGAGTTGCTGTGGATCCAAGCAAAGTTCGAGATGTGCTCAATTGGGGATAGCCCAAGTCCGTCTCCGACATCCGCAGTTTCCTTGGCCTCGTAGGCTATTACCGTCGCTTCATCAAGAATTTCTCGAAAATAGCAAGACCGATGACCCAATTGTTGAAGAAAGAAAAGAAATATGAATAGTCAGTAGAATGTGAAGCAAGCTTTCAGTTGTTGATTGATCGTTTAACAACTGCACCAGTGCTAGTTGTGCCAGATATCCATATAAATTTCGATATCTACTGCGATGCACCCCACCATGGTCTTGGTTGTAATCTTATACAAGAAGGTCGAGTTGTGGTGTATTCGTCAAGGCAATTGTGGCCTCATGAGGTGAATTATCCCACTCGTGACCTTGAGCTTATAGCAGTGGTCCATGCTCTGAAGATGTGGCGACATTTCCTTATCGGCAATCGTTGCGAAGTCTACATCGACCACAAGAGCTTGAAATATATTTTCACTCAAGCTGATCTGAACTTAAGGCAAAGAAGACAACTTTAATTGATCAAGGACTATAATATGAGACTTCATTATCATCGGGGAAAACCCAATGTCGTTGCCGATGCATTGAGCCGAATGTCGCAATGCAATTGCATTTTGGTTAGACCCGAAATGAAGACCCTGTGCAACGAATTTCAGCGGAGATGGTTAGCGAGAGATTTCTCATTGCCTTGGAAGTGAAACCTAACCTAGAGGACTAGATCAAGACAGCCTAGAAAAATGACAAAGGTATAGAAAGAATTAAGGAGGAAATGAAGGCGGGCAAAGTCAAGTGTTTCTCCGAAGACCACCAACGTGTTTTATGGTTTGGAAAGCTTAAAGAATTAATCCTTCATGAAGCCCATAACTCTCTTTTCTCCAATGATCTGGGAAGCTCAAAGATGTATCAAGGCTTGAAGCAAAAATTGTGGTGGACTCAGATGAAGCGGGAAATTGCACGTTTCGTTGCCGAGTGTGATGTGTGTCAACGGGTGAAAACCGAGAACCAAAGGCCAGCAGGCATGCTTCAGCCCCTCCCCGTTCCCGAGTGGAAATGGGATGAAATCGGGATGGATTTCATCACAGGACTTCCAAAGACGCAGCAAGGGTATGACTCCATATGGGTAATTGTCGACCAGTTGTCGAAAGTTGCTCATTTTCTCCCCGTCAAGACCACTTATTTGGGAAACCAATTGGCAGAGTTGCACATCTCAAGAATTGTATGTCTCCATGGTGTGCCGAAAAGGATTGTTTCAGATTGAGGTTCTCAATTTACATCGTATTTCTAGAAATGCCTCCAAGAGGCTATGGGAACTCAATTGTCCTTTAGCACCGCTTACCACCCGCAAACCGGTGGCCAAACCAAGAGGGTGAATCAAATTTTGGAGGACATGTTGAGGGCATGTGTGCTATCCTATGGCAAGAAATAGGAGAAATGCTTGTCGTTTGCAGAATTCTCCTATAACAATAGTTATCAAACAAGCCTCCAAATGTCACCTTTTGAAGTGCTATATGGAAGAAGGAATAGAACACCACTCAACTGGTCTGAGTTCAAAGAAAGACAATTATTTGGCCCAGACTTGATAAATGAAGCCGAAGAGCAAGTCCGTGTGATCTGGGTGCGACTACGGACGACTCAATCTCGTCAAAAGAGCTATGCCGACCGTTGCCATCGCGAGCTGAGCTTTGAGGTGAATTATTTGGTTTACCTTAAGGTCACCCAGCTGAAAGGAACACATCGATTTGACGTCAAGGGCAAGTTGGCACCTCGATACATCGAACCCTTCTGAATTCTAGCAAAGCGAGGATCGGTGGCCTATCTATTAGAACTACCACCACCACTTTCAGATGTGCACAATGTATTATATGTCTCTCAACTAAAGAAGTGTCTTAGAGTCCCAATCGAAGCAGCTAACTTAGAAGACCTCGATTTGCAACCCGATCTCTCTTATCGGGAGCACCCGATTCACGTTCTTGAAGAAACGGAGCGCAAGACAAGAAATCGTGTCATCAAATTCTTGAAGGTTCAATGGAGCAACCATACTAAAGATGAAGTAACTTGGGAGCGTGAGGACCGCCTACGAGTCTAGTATCCGCATCTCTTCGCCGAGCCGTAGGAATCTCGAGGTCGAGATTCTTTGTAAGGGGGGTAGGTTTGTAACATCCCTAAAATCCTTAAGTTGGTTTAGTAGATCATATGATGTGTATGTGTGTAATTTTTGGATCAATTTTAAACTTTTACTGTTTGTAATAAAAATTTCACTCGGATTTTAAAACTTTATGTTGAAATCAAGTTTCCTTTTGAATCTAAAAAAATGTGAGTATAAAGTTTTCTAGAAATAATTTATTAAAATACTAGATTATTAATATTGAATTAATATATTATTTCCTAAATTTTCAGAAGTAAACTGACCTCACCAAAATTCAAACCAACTCACCATTGCAGATATGAAAATGAATTAATTCTAACAACTGGAGAATGAACAGTATGTGAAACAATTTTTCCTAAGTTATATTTGAATCTGAGAGCACTCACAAAAAATTTTAGAATTTTTCAAAATTTATTTACTATTTTAAATCATTCAGTCAAAACTGGAACACCAAGTCAAATATAATTTGAATTTCGAATTTTCCCAAACTTTTGCCCCAGTCGACACCACCCTTCTCTGCCATTTCTGTCTTCCCAAACCTGCACCCCACTGCCATCTTCCTGTCCCCAACAGAGCATCACCAAGCCACCTCCTCGTTTCTTTATTCCATCACCCACCTTGCCATTTCTTATTCTCCCAACACCAAAACCTCTCACTACCAACTCCTTCCACATGTCACTGCCCAATTGCTTTTTCCCCTAGCCGAACAGCTCTTCTTCTCCAATAGAATTCCCACCTCCATTTCTTTCTAACACATGAGCTCAAGCTCCCACCTTCTCTCCTCTCAATCTCTTCCAAGAACCATAAATTCCCTAATGCATGTCACACTATTGCAATCCTCATCACACTAGCTTTCTATTTATCCAAGTATTTTTTGCATGCAAGTTTGTTTGAGCAAATTGGAGAAAAAGGAGAGGATGAACTCAATGGTGGTGGTTCGCTGCGGCATGGCGGCTCATTGAGCAGCGCTAGTAAGCGGTACGGCGCCGAGGTGGCCGGCCGACGAGAGGAAGAGAAGAGAGGAGAAGTGAAGGTAGGTTCAGCTTGGTGGCTCTTGCCTGATTTGCTTCAAGCTCATGGTCGGAGGCTCAAACATGGTTGGATAGGCTCCAAACTTGGTGAGTTAGTTCTACACATAGAGCACTTCATTGTGATTAGTTGGTTTGAGGATTGGTTTATTTGAGCATCGGATTTGAGAGTGGTTTAGTCCGTTCTATTTGTAGTGTTCTCAGAGGTGCGCAGTCTTGGTGCTTGATCCGTTTGGGGATCATATGGTGTCGGATTGGGCTGAAATTTGGCCAGCATGTTGAGGACTTATTGAACTGCATTCCTGCCAAGTTTCACGCAGTTTGAGTTAGTGCTTTGGAAGTTATGCACTAAATACCAAGGTGGACAGAAACAATGCTACTCTATTTGAAATAATTTTAGTTACCTCTTGCCAAATGTGGTTGTTGTTGATGATGATACCAAGTTTATAACTTGATGATGTTGTTTCTAGAGAAGACTCCATTGTATCCATTATTAATAAGAGTGGAATAGTGGATTTGGACAAGAGGATGAGCGAACCCGGAAACAGCGACAGAGAACGCGGATGTGGACGCGGATGAGTTCGGCGATGACTACGACAAGCCCCGTCGCGCTGGCTCGGTGCGCTTAGGTGATAATCTCGTCTTTAGCACTTAATCGATTTCGTAGTGTGTGTGTGACGTGTAGGCCCCATCGGTCATAGACCGTGGCTAGAATCACCTCTGCATAAAAAGTAATTCATTAAGTCTGAAAATCCAAAATAAACTGTTTGACAACATGAAATTGGTTTAAACTTCGAAAATTCATAACTAATTCAAATTAACTCCAAATTGAGTAAAACCATTTTTATTGGTTTCCATTTTCATTGTACTTTAACTTGGAATAGGTTTGAAACATGTTACCATCACATAAAATTTCAGAATTGGAATTAAATTCGGTAAAGAATTATGTTTACACTAGAAATTGATTTAACTTCAAAAATCCATAAGAAATTCATATGAACTCCAAATGGGATGATCCAATTTTTTATTGTTCATAAATTTTTATTGTCTATCCATTTTTTAAAGGATTTAATTGATATATGCCACTGCAAAGGTGATGTTTCACAAATGTGCCACTGAAAAAAAAATTTCTTCTAAAAATGCTACTCCCTAGTGTAATGTTTTACACTAGGGAGTGGCATTTTTAGAATTAAAAACTTTTTAGTGGTACATTTGGATCCATGAACTCTGCAATGGCATATATCAAAATTTTCCTTTTTTAAAATATTATCTCCATTACTATTCTAGAAATTTTTGTGAAAACTTTTAAATTCGGACAGAGCAACAGAACCTTGTAAATTTCAGCATTTTTATCATTTCTGATTTTCAAATGGCTGTAACTTTCGCATACAAACTCCAAGTCAAATAATTTTTATTCCTAAATTCATCTAAAATCATAATATACCCACTTTGTAAATTTCATTCAACTTGGATGATATTGAATTTTTGGATGTTTTCGGTGTTATTCGTTCGTATTCGATGTTCTCGCTTGTCCGATAGTTTACGAAGATTCGAGTGTGATCAAGAGTGGTACTCCATAGGACCTGGACTATCCACAGCAAAGGCAAGCAATCCCCTCCTTTGATGCATGTTGAATTCCTATTAGTTTCGAAAAGTATTTATGTTGATTTTCAAGTATTCTATGCATTGCTTTAATTTCAAACACTTCTATGTCAAATGGGTAGCTTTAGATATGCCCTACTTGCTGCTTTGACCTTCCTTTGAATGTTGATTGTCATGTTACCTTGAATGATTAAGATGATATGTTATATGGGTTGTTTGGTGATTTGTAGAATGATGCTTAGTCGTGCTAGTAGTTGTAGGCAAAAGCGGTTGATGAAGCTAGTCCATCGACCGATGGATTGAATTGAATCTTGATAAAATTTGAGGGATGTGTGGATTAAATTATGTTGAATTTGAGGTATATGTCCAGATCTTCGAATTTGGTTCTTGTGGACTTGTTGGGTAGTGTTTGTTGTGTGTTAGACTTGGACGGTTGATAGGGTGATGAAGGGAGGTTGTCTCGGATTCGTGTAGCCCCGTCTGGGTATTTGAGGACCGGTCTGTGGTGTGATGAATCAAGTCTTATGTGCAACCACACGCCGGGATAATAGTGAAGGCCTGGCTTAATAATTTGTCGTGTTTTAGTTATCAAAACACAATTAGGTTGACAAGTGTTGTGTTTTTGTTGTTTGTGCACCGGTAGTTGCTGAGGCTTTACCAGTGGCTCGTGTCTGTTGTTGCCTTGTCAATCTAGTAGGGGTATGTTAAGTTTCATCTTACTGCCCTTAAGGGTCTTTTGCGCGTGCGGGTAGCTGCGCAAGGGACTTATTTACACAACGGGTACACCCATGGTGACGATAAGCGACTTTTGGCCATGGTGTTGTTTCCTCGGGTGTTTTGATAGTTAGGATAGCATTGTAACGACCTCGTTATGATATCTCATTCACACTCCTACGGAGGAGTGCTTTGGCCGACATTGAGAGGTATTCATATCGTGTAGGTAAAGCTGTACAACTCTGCAGAGAAATAATCCTATTCGAATAGCCGTGTCCTCGGTCATGGACATCGCTTGTGGGAAAGCATGCATAATTAGCTTATGGGATTTGGGTTGGGTTATGTTTGGAAATGTTATGTTGAGAAATGTGGTGTTGAGAATTGTTTTGTGTCATGAACGGGTAGTTCGTGTGTTGATTATAATTGAAGTATCTATTTTTGTTGATCATGAATTGGAAGTACCTACTATTATATAATATTTCTAAATGTTTATCAAATGGCAATTTGAATCTATATCACTATCTCAATGAAAAACTTGCTTTATGCTAAAAATTGCCTAGTGTAGTAGCCTTCCTTTGATACTTGAATGCATTTATTATATGTTGCTATTTGTAAGTATTGCGAGTATGTTTTTGTACTCAATTGAATTGTGCATGCTGCAAGTGCGAAGTCGTTTGAATCGGGTTTAATTACGACAATTTCTCCGGCTTTAACTCTAGTTGGTTGCTTGTCAGTTTGGGCATGCCAACTAGTGATTTTTCCTTTCTAATTCTAAGTTTGTCTTCAGCTGTGATTTATTTAATTTATGATTAAATTTGGCCTCGGCCCTCTTATGCAAACTTGTACCTTAACGTCGTATTTAATCATGTTGTAGTAACAATTCTATTATTCTTGTATATTGTGTATAGATGTGAATGCAATGTTGTAGTGGATATGTGCATGTTAGCCACTGATCCTTGGGAGCTAACATGAGACACATATCTGGGCACTCGAAATCATTTTCGTTCCTTGCTAAGTGTCGTACCTCTGGTGCAATCACTTGGCTTGGAACAGGTCCGATTTCGGGGGCGCCACACATCCCTTCGGCGTCACCGGCTCTCTGTGCTCCCTGCTGCGTCCTGCGCATTCTCCTCGGCCGTGAGTTCCCTCTGCGGTGCCTGCTCTCCCTGGTTGTGAGTTCCTTCAGCGGCTCCTGCTGTCTCCAGGTGTGAGGACCTTTGGCGGCGGCTTCGACAGCGGCTCCTCTCCTGGGCCTTTGCTCAGCCGGCGACACCTACTGTCTTTGGGCAGAGGACCTTCGGCGGCGGCTCCTCTCTTGGTCCTTTGCTCAGCCGGTGGCGCCTACTATCTTTGGGCGGAGGACCTTCGGCGGCAGCTTTGGCAGTGGCTCCTCTCCCTGGGCTTGAGCTCAGTCGGCGGCGCCTCCACTTCGTGAGGTGAGCTCCTGAGTCTTGACTCCCGACCTCCCAAGTACTGACTCCTTCTCTCCCTATCTCTCATCTTCTTCCTCTCTTCTCCACTCGCTAGGGGCATGGATGGCGTCTACGACAGTGGTCGGGGCACAGTACTACAAAACATGTTACGAGACGCGCCCCATCACGCGGTTCCTTTGGAACCGCTCGTGTTGGGTCTGTCCGACTCATGCGGGTAGCGCGAAGCCTATCACAGATGGTATTTTTAGAACCGCTCGTGATAGTCACATATCATAGACGGTTTGTAAATAGAACCGCTCAGGATATTCACGACGGCTTTATTTACAAACCGTCGCGATAATCCAAATCACGACGGTTTTATTTTACAACCGTCAGGTACTATCACGCACGGTACTATTAACAAACCGCTCGTGATTAGTCGGATATCGCTGCGAGCGGTCGGAACAAGAACCGCTCAGGATAGTACATGACGGTGCTTGAATAAGAACCGCTCGTGATATTGAGTTATCACGCACGGTTACGATTAAGAACCGCTCGTGATATCCCCACCTTATAAATTGAGCCCGACACATCCCTCGCCAGACCGCCTTGGTTCATCGGGCGATCGCTGCTGGTTCCATGCGGCGCGACTGCCGCTGCCGCTGCCTCTCTGCCACTCCACCTACGTACCGCTTTGGAGAGCAAATTAAAACCCCCTGCAGCTGGCTCCACTTAGATCTGCTGCTCCTCCCCAGGTGCCACACTTCCTTGCCCTAGCTGATCTCCTCCAACCTGCGGCTCCTTTATCCACTCTATTGATTAATGATTTTTCCTTATTTTGCTACTCTGTACATGGACCCTAATGTTTACTTGTTTTCTTTGTTGTATTCCTTAATCGAAAGCATAGGGTTTAAGTTTCAATTAATACTTCTCACAAAAGCAATAAATTCTGAGAAAAAGGCAAATTTAAACATTTAGCTCTCAATTTGATGGACCCTAATTAAACCTAAACTATAGCAGCCATTGGATGTTATTGAACCAAAACTAATTCCAGAAAAGCAAAACATGTAGCCTTTAATCTGGTGTAATTCCTTTGTGCAACGATGAGCCAAAACGAGTAAGTACGCATAAAGAGGTGAAAGTCTTAATCGTAACTAATTTCATGAGTTGTTTTCAGAACAGATTAAAAAGAAGAATTTATGACACACCAAGATAAGTCACATGTGCAATGATCTATTTTATATTTCCTCCATTTATCCATGAAGAAACGCCATCACAAGTGGTTTATTGTTTCAATTATATCAAAACGGATACGCGCAAGAATCGCGGACCAACTTGCTAGTTATTAATTAGGATCTTCCTCTTGTCTTTTGTCTCGTATCTAATCAACAATTATGCAGATAATCAATAATTATCCGTCGCCAGCTTAGAGAGGAGAAGGTTGGACCCCGCCCTAGCGCCCAACACCGCCGCCTCCTCCCCCATTGCACCACCTTAGAGAGGAGAAGGAAAGGAGAGAGGAATTGTATTTTCTTCGTGAGCTCCAAGGGTAACGATCTATAACCCTTCATATTTGCTATAAATTAATCGCTAATCAATTTGACACTAATTTGTTACATGCGAGTGTAGATGGATCGAATCGGATGTACGGTGTGAACCGTGTGAGTCAAGAGTACATTAATGGTGTGGTTGCTTTTAGAAGAGCCACGAAAGGTGATATGTTGAAGAAGGGATAAATTTTATGTCTCGTCCATGCATTGATTATGTAATCAAGATGTTTAACAACGTGGCGCAGATCGAAGCGCATTTGATTCAAGGGTTTCAAAAAGGGTATACATGTTGGACCACCACGGTGAAGAGCAGATTATACCGGTTAATAATGACGACATCGCCGAGGAAGTCATCGGAAACCGCAGTTCGACGCAGATTGATGCACGCCGGATATGCTTGTCGCTTTGCATGCCCGGTACTTGGACAAGACCCAAAAGAAGGGTGCGACATCGAATCACCGCCGACACGAGGACAAGCATTTCTTCAACGGACGAGGTACTTCGTGGGCTTCAACGACTTATATGAACTATTCAACCTCGTTGGCCTCGACGTCTCGCTTCTGCGATGTTGGACATTGTAAGTGCTGTAAGTGCGTACAATCAAGTTCTACATTCATGTAATACCGATAAATATCACAACTCATTGCTTATGTATAGATACATGCTGCAAAATGTCCGGGAATGGAAAGAACCGGTGTGTTTCCTCGACCCATACGTGGTATCGTTGCAAACCATCCAAGAAGACTCGTCCTTCGTCGAGAAATACATAACGAGGTCATTGCTTCTACAGATGAACATGAAGTACATAGTGGTGCCCTACAACCAGGGGTAAGTGTCACTACTTGCTATACAAATTTCATTTGTACTTTATACGCAGCACGAACTTAGGTTTAATGAATATAGCGACATACATGAGTAGGTACCATTGGATCCTTTTAGTTATTATACCCAAGAGGAACCATGTGATATACCTTGATTCCCTAAACCGCAACAAGCACGACTTCAGCATTCTAAGAGGAATACTCGAGAGGTATGCTCATTTCCTCCTTACATAACTCTATTGTAATCTTCATTCGTTTGAAATGGCCGAGGATAACTTTTTCGAATCATATGTAGGTCGTTCATCAATTATGTTGCCAACAAAGGAATATACAATGGAAAGAGCGCCTAACTAACACACAGATGGATTTTCCAGACGCGCTACAACACGATAATCCTATATCATACTTCGTAATAACGTGTCTCGAATCGACTATACCTATATATGTAATTCTATTTTTGCAAAGGCCGCCAAAGAAAAGGATGATGAGTTATGTGCAATCTACGCCTACTATCATATGCACTAATCCTTAGAGCTAGGAAGAAGGATCCCGAGGTTTGTCAATCTCAAATAATTATTTCCTAATTATAAATTTAAATATATATAGCTTACCACTTTACTCTTGGTAGCTTATGTGTCTTGCATTTACAATGTGATTCACTTTCGCTATGAAGAGATCAAGGACATTCGAGGGAAGCTTTGCACCTTTATCAACACAGAAATCATTAACGACAATGGAGAGTTTCACTCTGTCGCCAACCGAGAGCATCACCCCGTCGACACCTCTCAACGTAAACAAATGTAATCCAATTGTAACTATAGCGACAATACTTGAACAAATGCGATCTTTTGTAATTTATTTTGAGCAATGATCACTTTGAGTTGTCAACAATTGATTATCTCTGATGAAGAATCTGTTTTTGTGCATGCTTGAATTTGCTTTTGTGCATGCTTGTTTTCAGAGGGCATGGCTAGCAATTCCTGAGGCTAGCCAGAAAAACAGCAAAATTGTGGTCAGGGGTGTGAGCTATCACAGACGGTTTTTTGGTAAAACCGTCTATGAAGTCGAGATCACGAGCGGTTATAAAACAAACCGCTCAGGATCCACGAATATCACTGCATCGTTATAAAACAAACCGCTCAGGATCCGGGAATATCACGACGGTTTCAACAAAAGTCGCTCGTGATATTCGAGGATCGAGACGGTTTGTCTTTAGAACCGCTCGTGATATTCGTGGATCCTGACGATTTTTAGTCCAAACCGCTCGTGATACGAGCATTCACTGCAGCTTTTTATTAAAACCGCTCAGGATATTGCGATCACTGACGGTTTTTACCGCTTAGGATAATGGCCTGTTATCACAGCATCAACAAACATAGACGGTTCAAAAACCGTCTGTGATGACGGTTCCGAACCGTCTATGATGTGGCTTCCTGTAGTAGTGTGGCCGCGACAGTAATCTAGTCGCTGGTGGCGGAAGCGGCAGACTTAGTGGGAATGATGAGGGTGGTGGCATGCGGGGTGGAACAGATGGCGGATGCGGTAGAGAAAGTGGCACTGACAAGGGTGCCGCAGCAGAGGATTTAGGTAAATCGAGTCGATTTGGCTATTGATTGTCGTCCGGCGGAGTACTCATTGATAGTTATTGATTGCAGGAATTATAGATGATGGAAACATTGAGAATGTCTAGAATCATGGGCTGAGAGTTGGTGCTGGGTTCTAGTGTAGATACTGCTATTGGATGAAGAAAGGTGGAGGTGCGGCTCTGTCGAGGGAGCACCTAGACGGCATATCAGGGAATGTCATGTCATGCAATCTTGTGCTGCTGGATATTCGAGATGCAATGAGGAGAGCAGTAAGGAAAGGCAAACAAAAGAGAAGAGATGCAAAGGATTGTAAACTTTGAATCGAGGATGAGCTTATGCAAGGGGTGTATCAGCACGCGGCAATTGATGTTGACGACGATGATGAAATGCAAATGGCATTGGCTGCTTCAATGAAGGTACTGTGCTGTTTCTTGCTCGTATATTAGCTCATTAGTGCCGTGTGATAACGATTTTGTGAGTTCCTTCTTGTGCGTATATATTTGCTCATTACTCATTAGTGATTAGTGCCATACTGCCATGTGACGCAATGTGTGATCCAGTGTGTACAATTGGGCTGAATTGTCTCTCTTAGCTTCTCATTATGAATATTTGTTCTCTGAATTAGTGAAGCACTATATGAAAAAAAAAATTGGTCCATCAGACCAATCTTGGCAGATGATTTGCATTCACGAGATCACAGCATGATGGTTAGTTGTTCATATGTGTGGTAGCCTGGTAGGTTGTGTATGTGTAGGTCTACGATATGATAGGCCAACAGAGTTTCGTTTTAGATCCCAGAGCTGCTTGTACAATCAAGCTGTAAGCCCATTTTATTTTGCACAATGTTCATAATTCTGCGGAGTAATTAGCAATGCATGCATTGTTTGGGTTTCTAAGGTCATCTATTAGTTCTGTTGTAGAGTTGAATAGGTATCACAATTGATCGTCTAATCTTAGTTAGGACCATGTATAAATTGGTAAACACGACCAAACAAAAGATGAAAATAGATTCATGCCAGCTTTTTTAATGAACATCGTCAGTTCCATCTTGAGAGAACACACTTATATCTAAGGGCGATCTGTCTCCTTGGCACTAAGCCAAGCAGGCTACGCAATTGAATGGCTAGTATCACTATTTCCTTTCAAATTTACATATAGTTTATTTCCGACACAAACTTCTTTCCAATTTATACTAATTGGATTGGAGAGTGTTGGACTTAATCTTGACAACTTCATGCAGTAGTGGACAAGTGATAATACAGTGTATCATGCATTAGTTGAGTTAGTGGGCTGCATAGAGTTAAGTAGACATGTTATTAGCAGACAGTGGCGTGAGTTAGTGCGTGAGTTACAGGTGATTTACTAGTGTGTAATGTTGGAAGTTTTCTTAGTGGACATGTTATTAGGAGATAGTGGCGTGAGTTAGTGTGTGAGTTACACATGTAGGTGATTTACTAGTGTGTGAGTTAGTTTGTGGAAGCCATGTCCGGGTGTGCTTATATAAGGTCTTGTAATTGGTTTGTTTTTGTTCAGCCAAACAGAAAAGAGAGAAGAATAGAAAGATAAAAGTAGCACTAGGCAGTTGCAGTGCTACGCAAAAATCTTCTATGTGTTCTTCCTCTCCGTGAGTTTGTCTCCTTCACCCGTGAAAGTGTGCGTTCACGGGTAGAATTTTCAACAATTGGTATCAGAGCGAGATTCAACGTGAGGTGATGTTACCTGGCCAGTGATGGCTCGCCGAGCAGCGGCGGTGCGGCACACGACAGTAGTCGGTGTCGCCAGTGCGGTGGCGCGGTGGCGACGGTGGGCTCGGCTCGACGACAACGCTTAGCGAAGCATGGCAAGCCGGAACGGCGCAGAGCTAGCAAAGAAGAACAACGGCATGCATGCATGTGCACAAGGTGCGGTGAGCACCTTCGCGATGGTAGTGGCATTCCGATCCGCACAAAGCGCGCCGACGGGAGCGGATCGTGGAGCGGGCGCCAAGGCGGCAACTGCAGTGCGTGTGCACGGCGACGGAGCGCGCGCCCACCAGCGCAGCATGGGAGCACGCAGAAGCGACGCGGTGTGCATAGGCGAAGGGCATACGCTGGTGGCCGGTGGCAGCGGTTCAGACGTCATATCCGTAGCTGCCGTGAGGTATTGTGGAGGATAAAGAATGAGAGCACATGAAAAGCTCCGGGCCTACCGAGTGCCAAAAGTTATATGTGTGCTCATGACGTTCTTCTGTTTCCTCCACTATGAATTAGTTGAGTGTGTGTCCAAGAGCTTAGTAGTACAAGAGAATAGAAGTGTGTCTTCTTCGTGTACTCCCGTCTAGCTGTTGTACATGTGTGTATTCTCGTGTTAGTTGTGCCCATAAGAAAGCGTGAGTTCTTGTAGGTGTGTCCAAGAACTCACTAATGTAAGCTCCGGTCCGAGTCTCCGTCGCCGATGATACCGATGAAAGACAATCGGAGTTGAGGTAGAAGCAAAAGACGCAGGTAAGTTGTGTCACCGGCGGTATGGTCAGCAAGAAGAAGGCAAAACTTCTTGGAGATGCGTGAGGAGATCGGACTTCGGCTTGTGAAGTAAGTGATGTCAAGATTAGGAGGGAAATTGTTGGACTTAATCTTGGCAACTTCATGCAGTAGTGGACAAGTGGTAATACAGTGTATCATGCATTAGTTGAGTTAGTGGGCTGCATAGAGTTAAGTGGACATGTTATTAGAAGATAGTGATGTGAGTTAGTGCGTGAGTTACATGTGATTTACTAGTGTGTAATGTTGGAAGTTTTCTTAGTGGACAGGTTATTAGGAGATAGTGGCGTGAGTTAGTGCGTGAGTTACGTGTAGGTGATTTACTAGTGTGTGAGTTAGTTTGTGGCAGCCACATCCGGGTGTGCTTATATAAGGTCTTGTAATCGGTTTGTACTTGTTGAGCCAAACAGAAAAGAGAGAAGAATAGAAAGAGAAAAGTAGCACTAGGCAGTTGCAGTCCTACGCAAAAATCTTCTGTGTGTTCTTCCTCTCCGTGAGTTTGTCTCCTTCACCTGTGAAAGTGTGCGTCCACGGGTAGAATTTCCAACGAGGAACATCTGGCGGATATCATCTATTTTCCTATTAATCAGCCAGCTGACTGAACACAGGTTTCCCAAATGTGTCGTTGCCAAGGTAGCCTCTGATGATGAGCTTCTTCAGGTGCATGTGACTGAGTCGCTATAGAAGCGATGAGCGGTGGAGGGTTCCCCATTTCGCACAAACAAGCAAACAGTTATATGCGATCGGCGCGGTGCACGCTCTCAACCCACAAGGTTCTCGGTCAGCTTAGACGCCCACCGCCGATGGAGTCCTTGGTTGCTTCAACTATTTCAAGGGTGCGAATTTCCTCCGTGTGAGAATTCATTCTGCAAGTGCCCGACTTCTTCGCTTTGTCGATCTCCTTTGGCAATTGATCAACCACGGTGTATTTTAGGTCCAAAGTTTCCTGATTAGTGAGCTTCTCGATCAATTTTGGAAGGAATTTCACCTTGATCATCCTGAACCCAAGATAGTGCAGGTTGAACAACTCCCCGGTGTTTGCTGGAACTATGTTAATGGGTGAGTCTTGCAGTTCCAGAACAGCAAGGTACCTTGCCTTGGCTATGAATCCTTTCGCTGCCCACAGCTTTACGAGACTTTCGTGCGAGAGAGAATGGTTTTGTGAAAACAGGTTGCAATAGAGGAAGGAGTTTTTTAGATGCATGAGCAAGAGGTAAAATTATCGGCGAAATTTCCCAAAATTTTGGACATTTTTTGGGTCATTCTAGCTGGGTTTTTTTTTTTGAAATTTCACTGTGCAAATCGAAAATTTTAGCCGAAAAAATTCAAAACCCCAGAATGAAGCATCGGTCCTACCGCTACCCTTCGAATTTTTTCCTTCCTGTAGCGATTTCCCTGGCTCCAGCAGAAGTAGCATGCTCTCACGCATTCACATAGTTAGATTACATTTACCCTTTCATGCATCACTACCAGAAACAGGATTTTTCCCGAGTGCCAAAACACTCGGGAAATGAGGCCAAACACTCGGGAGAGATCTTTCCCGAGTGTAACACTCGGGAAACAACACTCGGGATAGATTAGTCGGTATAAAAACTTTTTCCCGAGTGTATACATATACACTCGGGAAACTCGAACACTCGGGAGAAAACCCTGCTCAACGGCTTCTCCACCCGTAACGAAAATCTTTACCGAGTGTTGATACTCGAGAATACGCTGAAGAAACACTCGGGAATGTTTCCAACGCTTGACGGACGAAACCAGGAAAATTGACACTGGCTATTTTTCCCGAAAGCGCGCTAAAACGACACTCTGAAATCTTTCACTAATCCCACAGAAATTGCCACGGTCAACTTTTCCCGAGTGTCGACACTCGAAAGATTTAGTCGCTTTCCGAGTGTCGACACTGAAAGATTTTGTCGATTTCCGAGTGTCGACACTCGGAAAGGTTTGACACTCGGAAATCGACAAAACAGCATAACCCCATTTTTCACAAATTCAAGAAAATTCATTCCACAGCAATCAAATAATCCATCCATCCATTCCACAGCAATCAAATAATCCATCCATCCATCCATTCCACAATATATGCATATATATGTATAGATCGAACAAAAGACATGATAACAGTTCCCGAGCTCACAACATTCAAGTTCAAGTTCGAAAATATAAGCATAAGGCATGATACATATAACAGTTCCAAATAGTAATTTCATAGTCTTATATACATCAAACAAAAGCAAGTATCACTGCAACCATTTGCATGCATGAATTTCTGCTTCAATCTTCGTGCACAAAAGCATCATTTTAAGTAGTTTTACAGATAGAGCAAAACTTAATATTAGTGCCATCTTACAACAAAAGTTAGGAATTGATATTACATGAAAAGATAATTAACCAAACTATTGACAAAGCAAAAAATTCCTTTAAATCATGATGAGCAACCTAATAACATGGCAAATCAGTTAAGGGCATGCTCGGGTGTGGGCCACTAGCTTGTGGCCTAATTGATCATTTACTTATGTCATCTACAAAGACATGCAAGAGAAATTTTAGTATAATGATGTACTACAGTAAAAAGGAATGAGTCAAACTATATATGGACTTAATTAAGAGGTGCGAGGAGTGATATTTTGTTAGATATATAATTACATGCATGGTATCCACTTGTATGATGTACCTTTTAAAAGCTCTGGCAAATTCATATGTTGACGTGCTTATTAGCACCTAACAATATAGAACATGAAAAGCACATGTGCTAAAAATGTTAAACTCCAACTCTCAATATTTTGTCATTGTGAACTACTGATCAACATTTATGTCTCAAGCACTTATCATCAAATTCATAGAAAGGAGTGTACATACAAATTATTATATGTTGACACATTTCAAAAGAATTTATGATATAGATATAGTGAATTAGTTATATATGTAGCTATTTTTATCCATTTTTTAGCAAGCACCTGATTGTGAATGTTTTCTAATATTGGTATCCTTTTAGTAGATCATGAAAATAGCAAGCACCTGGTGGTGGCCTGTCGGCGATGGACGCATTCACATGATCTTCAACATTAACACGAGCATCTTCAACATTAGCAGTAGAAGCAACTGATCCCACCGTTCCCTACATTTTCATAAGAAATTTGCAGTAGCGACCAATAATTACATTGCATGTCATTTCAATGTCTTCTGAATCAAGCACTCATAAGAGACTAACAATATAATAATCAATATGCGATTATTAACCGAGCAGATAAGTTAGCGATGGTTCCTCGGTGGAGGGCCATTAAGTCGAGTCCCGCTCCCGAGTGTATTTGTTTGATATTTGTTTGCACATTGCCATACATTATATATATATATATATATATATATATATATATATATATATATATATATATATATTGCATATTACTTTGTTATTGTACTACCACGCTCCAACTAACCTGCAGGAGCATTTGCTCCAACTGTTGCCTAGCCTCAATTTCCTGTCGCAGCTGCGCCTGAAGCTCAGAAACCTGAGAGTGGATCCCATGTGATGGTCGCGATCGACTTTGAAGGTGTACTTCATCCGTTGATGCAGCACTCGTGGATCGGACCTCCGAGAGGGTTGTCGGTGTGCTAATGTAGCCAGCACCCATGAAGAAACGACCATGTTTCTTCTCCTTTCCAGCCTTGTACACAGCAGTCGCGTCTAGTGGTGAATTCATGACGTCGTAGTCTGGGCCATGAATCTCCTTAGTAGCGTCAGTATATGAAGCCTGTTGGACAAAATCATCAGGGAGCGAAAATCATCAGGGACAAAATGATCAGAAATCGTACTAAGTTCTCATATGCTACCGGTCGCACAAGGTGCCCTCCCGATCACCCTCCTAGCTTCTACATATGCCTCTATATCGGAGACAGGCCTTTGCTTCTTCTTTTCCTGCACCCAAAAAAACCACGGCGATCAATAAATATGTATCTGCAACGAGCCATGGAGGAGCTGCCCTGACGATGTGCTGCCCCGTCCATCAACTCCGCTCCCTAGCAGCACGAGAGTCCTCTAACCATCGTTCGTTGCACCACCTCTCTTGGGCAATCTGCTGCCATGCATCTTCACACTTAAGGGCCCACCAAGGTATTGTCTAAATTAACCAAGTGTTAAATATGAATAAACTAGAATTGATTGTAATCAAGGACATCGTTTGTACAGTTGGTTACCTGCATGCACTTGTCCAAAGTGATATGCGTTTGGCAAGCCTCGGCCCTACGAATTTGTTGTCCAAGGACTTGTGTGTGGTAACAGATCACCGCTTGATGCGCGTTTCAGACATCATCTGTGGGATCACTTCTTAACACAATTACGCAAAGACTCTCCTAAAATCGACTTCGTCCCTCAAATTTCATCTAAACCACCACTACAATCC
Organism: Phyllostachys edulis; assembly: GCA_036346405.1. NCBI lineage: Eukaryota > Viridiplantae > Streptophyta > Magnoliopsida > Poales > Poaceae > Phyllostachys > Phyllostachys edulis. The sequence goes on along the minus strand of CM070546.1, from coordinate 43,748,041 downwards.
AAGAATAAAGAATTGATAAAGAATAAGATGATTAAGTTAGTTGATGAAAGCGAAAAGGAATTGATAAAGAATAAGATGATTAAGTTAGTTGACATTTATTACTTGGCTACTAAACATCCAAAAGATCCTGATCCAATATTGATGTATCTAGTTTTCGGGTCAAACACTCTTTATTTTGATACTTTGTAAAGCCTAAGTTCACTACATACCAAAGTATATTATACTTGAACAGTTTATCTTTCTGCCCTCCCAACAGATCTATATTGAAGATAATCTGATGATAAAACAATATCCAATTTATCTTTAAAAGTTTATCTTTCTGCCCTCCCAACAGATTAGCCTTTGTGCATACCAATGTAGTAAAATACCAGCATCCAAGTAATTAATAATGCTCATACAATTTTTAAAGGGTCGAATATAAATAAACACGATATATTAAATACAGGGATGCTTTCATCGTAGCGATATGCATAGGAAGGCGCTTATTTGGCATTTTTTAATGTAGCGATATGAAAAAATGCCTCTACCATATTAAGAAAATGCCTATAGACGGGTTTGTGTTGTAGTGACGTGACTCTAACTTGCATATCTCAATATATCTCCAGCTTGTTCAACATTGTCTACAAGATGGTAATTGGTTGATATGGGACCTAAATCGCTCAATGTACTCTCCTAAAACATATATAGCCTCATAATTCTTGGCTCTTGTTTAGTTTTAGAGAGGCATGCACATGTTTAGTAAGACGCTGCCAGAATCATTTTAATATAAAACATGAACTGCTTTGCTCTTGAGGTACAATTCCTCACCTAAATTCTTCTGCTTGTGGTTAACAAACCCTTAATTCTTGTGTGGTAAGTTAGTATAGTAACTAAATTGAGACTCGAGAGTTGTGACCAAATCAACCCTAACATGCATAGGAACACATAGAAGTAGATTTGAATATTCAATACTTACCCAAAACTTTCCTCCACCAGCGCAAGCAGGTTGTCAAATGGAACCTCTCCTTCAACGGTGGTATCTTGGCTGCCTTGTAGTGGCACCATGTCCATGCAGGCTCCCGCCTTCCTCTATAGGTGACCAAGCCAAGGAAGTGCCATCGAATCAACACGCCAATTATGCCGTTCGGAAGTCTACATTTCTCACCCCCGCCTTCTTCTCACCATTGCCTGCATATTAGTTTTTTTGAGGTATGCAAGTAAGTGGGCTAAATTAGTGAAAGTGTAAACAGTTACTTACGTGTCGCCAACAGGAACGATGATAGTCTTCTCCTCCTCTCGGGTTGGACGTCGTGGCAAGTTCGCAGGTCCTCACAACCAAAATTCTTGTGCCTCATGGTGCTCATCCTCCTCACCCTCCGCCTCAGGGTGCTCTTCTTCCTCACCCTCCGCCTCACGGTGCTCATCCTCCACATCATCAGCACGCGAGGTAGACCCCCCGCTGCCCCCTCGAGGGGCCGCAGCTGCCCCTCTGCCTCCTCGAGGGGCCGTGGCTGCCCCTCTGCCTCCTCGAGGGGCCGCAGCTACCCCTCTGCCTCCTCGAGTGGCCACGGCTGGCCCTCTGCCTCCTCGAGTGGAAAACAAGCGTCTGCCTCGACTAGAGTATGCTGCCTCTTCGACGCCACTCATTTTTTGGTGTCCTGAAATGAAATGAAATTAAATAAATCAATTAATATAGCGCAATGAAGTAAGCTCATAGAAAGACGTAATATAGCGTAATCAAGTAAGCTCATAGAAAAATGTAATATAACGTAATCAAGTAAGCTCATACAAAAAATTAAAAACATGCAGCAAATAAATGGAAGACGTACAAGACCATGCTTAGAAGTAGTCGTCTACAATGGGATCCTCCGCAGATGGGCCCTCTAAAAATTCATCATCACTATCATGAGGTGTTGACTCAACCTCATCCCCTTCGGTGCCATCAATGTCTAAGCGATTAAGTAGTTCCAAGTCCTCTTGGTTTACAACCTCATCGGCATCGATTTGAATATCATCCATGTGATTGTTCTCTTCCCCAATTATTATTTGAAAAGTCCCTGGTAGCCCATCTTCTTGAAAGAATAGGTCAACACCATTGTTGGTCTCCATGTTGTAGTCCTGCTCACTAGGGGTAGGTAGTTTACCATATGGTTGCACCTTATGTACTACCCACCAATCCACTAGACTACTCATAGTTTTGCATGGGTATGGGATGTAGTATACTTGGGTGGCTTGCTGAGCCACAATAAATGGGTCATTGCCTGGTAGGATTGATTGATGTGCAACTTCAACCAGCCCAAGTGATGTATCCCGTCTGACTCCCCTAAACGGATGGAACCAATGACATTTGAATAACATAAGTTTGAGAGGTTTGCTACCATGGAAATATAGTTCAATTATTTCTTCAATTACTCTATAGTATTTAATAGGTGTATTGCTCCCATGTTGTCCTATGGTCACCAATCCACTATTAATTGTTGTTGCATTAGGCCGTTCCCTCTCATGTGTTGATGTTCAGAAGCGGTACCCATTCACATCGTAGGTACTATAGGACAGCACCCGAGTGTGGCATCCTTGTGCAACTTGCCTCAATTCGCTGCTCATAGACTTGTCCTTCAAACTCTACATCATAAATAGAATGGGTTTCATGTATTAGTTCCTCTTTACGTAGTAAATATTATGTGCAAGGGGGACTAGCTAATAGAGAAGTTATCGATAGAACCAAGTCGAAATTTAGTTTACAATTCCCAAAGCACCCTTCCTAAGAAGGGTCTCAACTTGTTTTTCGGATGGGTCTCGACGTTGCTTCCACTCGCTCCTAACAAATTCCCTATAGGCAACAAGACAAGTAGATTAAAACACTCATGCATCAATTATTGGGAAAAATAATTGTTGCATACCTAATGTAATCATCCACTTTGAGAGGTTGATAAAGACATACAACATCACACCAACCACTCATCCCGCGATAAAACTTTGGGAGTACCACCACTTGAAGTGTCACCTCTTCCGATGAAGAGGCTAAGTTGGCAATTATTTTGAGGATGCCAATATTGTATCGTGAGGTTTGATTGTGCACCCAAGTAACATTGTCAAGAAAGTATATTGATGTGAAATGGGAAATTTCTCAATTATGTACGCCTCGCTATGGATGCTTCAACACGCGATCGATTTTTTGCTTTGCCTCGTAGTTCCTTTTGTTCCTCTCAATTGGATACATCCACCGGTTTTTAATCGTCCCCCATCCTAGCTTCATAGGGAAGATGGAGAATCAAATGTTGCATTGATTGAAGAAGCCGGTGGAAAGATCTTTTCCAACTTGCAAAGCAACACAGTACTTCACGCCCATAGTTGACATTACCATGGGATCTATCTCTTTCGCACATAGTCAGTCGATAAAAGAAGCTCAACTCGCCATCACTTGCCAAACACACTCGGGACGAGCCACGGATCATCATAGGCAAAAGGCATTCCATGAATATGTGGTAGTCATGGCTCTTTAGGCCATCGATGCGCATGGTAGCTAAATTCACTCCTCTCCTTAGATTTTCTTTGATACCCATCAGAAACTTTAGGTCTCAAACCATTCCAAAATCTCCTTCCTCTCAACCCTAGTTAGGCAATAACTAGCTCTTGGCTTCTCCCACTTGCCAGTAGCTGGCTTATGGATCATATTCAGAGAGGGCCTGTTGCAAAGCTCCTCTTGATCAAGGCGAGCCTTCACATTGTCCTTCGTCTTGTTTGGAATGTCAAAGAATGTGCTAAATATGGCCTCTGCAACATTCTTCTCATTATGCATTACATCAATGTTATGGGGAAGAATGAGCTTATGGAAGTATGGCAGCCGCCACAAACTTGGAATGTGAGTCCAATTGTGCTCCTCGCCATATTTCTCGAACCCATCACCATCATCAAGAGGCTTCAAAGCATCTAGCCGTGCACTGAACCTCCTCACCGCCAGACGACGTGGTGGTCCATCATGACAGCAATATTGGCCCTAAATCCAGTTGTGTCACTTCTGAATTCGTGGTCAATTGGAAGGAATTGACGATAACAATCGAAGGAGTGCTTGCGACCATGCTTTAGCCAACAGCTACGCAACGTCTCCCTACAGATTGGGCATGGCATCTTCCCATGTACAGACCACCCGCAGAATATCACGTACGCTGGGAAGTCATGTGTGGATGTGTGGTACGCGACCCGCATGGTGAAGTTCTATTTCAATGCCCGATCATATGTCACTATACCTTGTTCCCAAGCATGTAACAATTCATCCACCACTGGCTCCATGAATACACTCATATTCTTCCCTGGGTATTCAGGACTAGGGATTACCAAGGAAAGGAATATGTACTGCTTCTGCATGCAAACGTTGGGTGGGAGGTTAAGGGGAATGACAAACACAAGCCAACAGCTGTATGGCGCAGCCCTCATACCAAATGGGTTAAACCCATCAGTTGCAATTGCAATTGAACGTTAGAGGCTCATGACAAACTCTACATAGTCTCGGTCAAATTGCTTCCATGCTTCACCATCAGATGGGTGGACCATCTTGTCATTATGGTACCGAGGACCATACTTGTGCCATACCATTTGTTTGGCAGAAACCTCAAACATGTATAACCGTTGGATTCGTGGCACAAATGGTAGATAGCAAAGTATTTTTCTGCCAATAGGAAGCTGCCTCTTTTGACCATCACCGGAGTCAACCTCAACAAATCTAGACTCACCACACTTATCACAGTGATCTTTGTCCACATTCTCATTCCTAAATAGCATGCAATAATTTGGACAAACATCTATCTTCTCATATGGTATATTTAGTGCGCTTATCAATTTCTTGGCCTCATACAAGTTAGCGGGCAGTTTGTGACCATCTGGGAGAAGGGTGCTAAACACTCTTAAGAATGCATCAAAGCAAGCAATGCTTGTGCTTTGAATCGAGACTTGACAAAGACAAGTAGTCGTGTGATGGCATCTAGTTGGGACACCTGTGTTTGCCCATGAAGTGGTTGACTCACTGCGGACAACATATCAAAGAAAGCCCTTGTTGCAAGCTCTGGTTCTTCCTTAGCAGGTGGCCCATATGCATGACGCACATCATCTAGCATGTCTTCTATCCTACTCTCATTGTGGCCGCTATCGTCCGTTTCTTCCCTTAGCACATCTGATCTGCTACGTTGTGACTCGCCGTGATAGACCCACATGGTATAGCCTGCCCTAAATCCGTACTTGCACAAGTGTGCGATCATTGTTGCCCTCATTTGTGGTCGTGTGTTCGAACAACGAGAACAAGGGCACAACACACCCCATCCATTACTCCTAGCAAATGCTCGATCCACAAAATCATCGACTTTTCCATCCATTCTTGGCTACAATCACCCATCGCTCACGCCCAAAGGTACATCCAACTACGATCCTCAGCCATCCTAGTGTGCAAAACATAATGCATATTTTAATCCAACTTTTATTTATGTCAAAAATTACAACTACAGAGCAAGCTAGAAGCTACCCTAGGATGCATGCCCTATATATGTACACAAACAGATTGACATGAAGACAATATACATGATCAACGGAGCATAAAAACACTTTCTTTCAATATATATGAATACCATTATAAATGAATATCATTATTTATTAATACGTTAATGTAGCATTGTAATGACAGCATATCAATCCACCATAAATGGACAACACAAAAGAAAATAAGCAAACTTTATTTCTTTTTCCACTTATCCACTACCTTACAGTACTTCTTGGAGCTGAGGGAGCTGCAGTGGGGAAGATGGCTGCAGCTGTGTGTCGGTGGATTGTTTGTCAAACCTGTTTGATTTGTTCATGAGCTGAGTTAAAACATGATTGCTTTTGTCTATTGAATTAAAGTTGCCATTTTAAATTTTTATGAAGAACAGAAGAAGATAAAAAATGAAACGCAAACTCATGTGTCCCGGACTCCCGATAACAGACGTTAACATGGTTAACTAACACAAGTACAGTGGCGGGTTAGAGTTGGATTAGCATTTGTCAGTTACACTAGACCTTTCAATTCCAATTCAACCAAATTATCACAGCATAACTCAAAAATGATATTGACAAATCAATGGGAATCCGTCTGATTTTCATCATCACCCAGAATCATGCACATATTAACTCAAGAGGATATTAAAACAATACTCTAACCGTCTCCACTAAGAACTCAATGGTAAATGAATATTTCATATAATGTAACAAGGGCAAAAACAGCATGCACAAGTCTTGATACTCTTAACTATTCAATAATAGACACATCATAAAGCATTGTGAATGAACAAACAAAATGTTCTCATTTGTTGTGATAAATGACATGATCTGTCAGAAGTAGTTGGTTGTTAAAATCATATTGGAAAATCAATGCATGAAAGTGAATCGATTCTTGAAACTATTTCAGGGTTCAGTATGCTACAACATTGAACTTTAATTCCTAAACAGCAAGTACTCTTGGAATATCAATGCACATAAGTAAAACACCACAAAATTGGCATTACTATCTACAAATCTAGCTGAGAGGGCATTAGAAACTACAAAAGACTAGAACTCAAATCTACAAGTATGATATTAACAAGTCTTAGCTCTAAAGATCATAATTGCACAAGCTCTACCATCTAAGAAGTACAATCTTAATTCCCTCATGAAACATCTATATGCCTAGCCAATTTTGAGGTCGCATTACATGATGCTAATCACAAAGTTATCTCCTTTCCCAATTCCCAGCAATCATCCCTTGACTCCATGTGCACGGGCATTGGACAGGAACCGATATGATTCATTCAACAACAACCCAGAAGAAGAAATTTTAGATCTGAAATTTTGTGAGAGGGGAGGTGGAGTCTTACCTCACCAGACCGAGGATGTGTAGAGCAGCCGGAGGGGGCGGCGCCGGTCGGAGGAGGGAGCGAGGGAGGCGGAGTCGGGGGTGGCGCCGGCAGAGGAGGGAGCCGGGGGAGGCGGAGTCGGGGCGGCGCCAGCGGCTGGAGGAGGTCGGGGCGGTGGCGTCGAGAGAGGAGGGAGAGTCACCGCCTCACGGCCTCATGGTCACGGCCTCGCCGCCATGCATCCGCACCACGCGCCGGGCGCCGCCACCAGCACAGACTCCATCACGGCCTCGCCCTCTTCCCTCGCCCGCCGCCGCACACCTCACGTCCTGGGCTCGCTACCGCTAGGTTAAGCGCCTGCCTTGGCCGGGAGGAGGAAAGACCGAAGGAGCTCCAATGCCTTGAGTGAGTTGAGTGGGATGTTGGGCTCTTTTCTTCGGTTGGGCCGCTGGGGAGGGGGGGTTTCGCGCCGGATGGGGCCCGAAGGGTAGGTCCGCCCCTGAGGGGGAGGCGGCGCCTGGTCGCGGAGGTGGGGGAGGAGACGAGGGGAGGCGGCAGGCGGCAGGACGAGGGGGTGACGGCGGTGGCGGAGGTGGTGGAGGCGGCGGAGGACGGGAGGAGCAGTGGTGGTCGAGAGAGAGAGTCTTGGGGATTGGGGAGAGGGAGCAAGAAGACGGGGGTTGGGGAGAACGGGTTAGGAGTTAGAAAACGGGCGAAAAAACGGGCGCGCGGTGTGGGGAAAAATGGCGCGGCCTATTTTTTTTAGCTCCCGAGTGTCTGTAACGAACGACACTCGGGAAATCAGTTTTCCCCATTGCTCCCGTCAAAGTTTCCCGAGTGTCCGATCGGACACTCGGGAAATGTTAATTTCCCGAGTGTTTTCTTCGCGCCCCGAGTGTTTCGTAAGGCACTCGAGAAGTTCCCGAGTGTATTATTCAAAACACTCGGGAAACTTCTGAGCACTCGAGAAAATAGACGATTCTGGTAGTGCATCTTTAGGTGTAGCTACACAAAGTATTCCACCATACACAAATAGAACTTGGTGAAGAAATATGAGCTTGAGTACTGGTCTTATCCTGGCCTAGAAGATAACTGGTCTTGCTCAGATCTTTGAGAGTACAACCTGCTCGGGCATCGAGCACTTGCAAGCACAAAGGTGATTCATATGCTCGCAAATAGAAATAGCACATAGCCTCAGTTGTACATTAACAACACGAAGTCACGAATTGGGTATTTTGGTTGTCTACTTGTCTGGTCGGTTCCTAGCAACCAAAACACCTAGTGTCGGCTCAAGGCACGAATCGTGCATTCATCCAATCAAATGATAACATGACAACAAATTTAGTAAAAAACTTGACAAAATCAAGAACATGCCACATTTGTTCAATCACCATGGATATTCCAAAATTGCTACCAAGGGGAGATAAGCAGTAAGTAGCATAATGCCTGAGGAGGTGACGAATCAACCACTATTTTGTGTTGAATCAACCATTTGAATCTCGCATTGGCAAGCACAACCAAACGACACATCTAAGCACCTCTTACTGAATTCAACTGATCTCCTCTGTCCATTTCACCCCTCGATTACTAACGAACCACCACGCTCACTTGGGCTGCCCTAAGAAACGACACGAAGTCACCAAGCAACGCAGCATACGAATTGAGAGGTGCGCCTCACCCGTAGCGACGGTACTCCTCCCGGCCGCCAGAGAAGGTGGGGCGGCAGCGTGGGCGTGAGGAGAGGGGGGGGCCGATGCGGGAGGCGGAGGGGTGGCACCGCGTGGCGGGGAAGGAGGAGGGGGCCGGTGCAAGAGGAAGAGGAGGGGCGGCGGCGCCAGCGCTGGAGGAGGAGGGGGCACCACGCGGGAGGAAGAGGGAGGGGGCAGCGGGTCGAGAGGAAGAGGGAGGGGCGCGTCGCGGGAGGAAGAGGCTAGGGGCGGCGGGTCGGGAGTTAGAAGGTTAGGGTTAGGGTTTGGGTCCAGACGGGGGTTTTGTCCGATGGCAAAAGCGGGTAAATAATTTCGAACTTGAGTGGTGAATGTGGAATGAGGGTTTCGAAGTCATGAAGTCGCTCTGCGGTAGCTTCGCTTCCTTTTAACGTTATACTGTGCTTCTAACCTGAAAGCCGCCCATTTGGGATGGCTTCCGACTTTTCCGAGCAAAAAGCCGAAGCCGAAGCCATCCCAAACACGCCCAAAACCTCTTCAGCCTAGCCTTATAGCCGTGCAACCCAGCTGGAAACCATTTGTAGGACCGGAAAGGCGACTAGAGGGGGGGGTGAATAGACGCTTTCTCTATTTTTCACCTCGATCGAACTCAACTCTACTTTCACTTCAATAGCTATAAAAGCTATGAAGATCTGTATACAGACACAGCGGATAACCTGTGTTGAATCCGATCAAACCCCGACACAAAAGACTAAAACCACCTCATAACTGCATGCACAAAACTGCAGCTAAAAGCAATAAAAAAAAATCAAACAAAGAACCGCTGGCAATAAACACCAAGGACTCGGTAGCTAAGAGCAAGAGGCAAATCGGAGATCACTACTGCCGCATCATTGAAAGCAGGCCAAGGCAAGGTAACTAATCCAAAGCATCACTCGTATTGATGGCAGCACACCAAGCAAATAAGAAAGTAAACAGTACCTTGCTGGCTATGAAACAAAGGCATCTCTCACATCAAAGATAGCAGCCTTGATTCAGTAGCCACAAGACCATTAAGAGCTTTACTTCGGCTGACACAAAATCAGCTTCTGCCGGCCTCCGTCACACACGACAAAGATGTCAGAATAACTAGCAAAGAACCGCGGTCGACAAACAAGCACAAATGATCACGACAAGATAATAAAATAAACTAAAACAAAGACAGCTAGGAGAGCCCAGATTGATGGGACAAGCAAACAAATTTTAGCCACCTAGATCAATTCACTCACACGCATGTGAAGAAAAAGGGATGATCATTACAGCTGTCGCCACACGCTGTTTTTTTTTTGACCAAACATGGCACCGCAGCCTAGATTTTCAACCGACGCTCTGCTTTGGTTTCTTCGGGGCGTAGCCCAGGCCGCAACTCCTAAATTTTTTCGGGCAGGCAGACCACACAAGAACTGCGATCAACTACTGAGTAGCCGCCGACACACACGCAAGAGAGAGCAGCTGAGGCAAATAAATAAAACTGAAACAGCAAGCCGCCAGCTATTAAAGATCCAGTTGAATAAAATAAACGCATGAGGCAAAACACCGGTCGATCAGCTGCACAGATGGACTGCAGTCTAAGGCAGTAAACAAATATAAACTCATGCCGATACACAGCAGGGCACTTAGCACGCCATCGATCTACTTTTCTCCAACGCAGGGAGTGCTCCTGCTTCGGTTTTTGCTGGGCGGATTTACAGGCGCGCCGCCGGCTTTTGATTTCTACCAGACGCCCAACAAGTGCACGCACAGCAGCCAAATAAACAAACAAAGGATTCGTACAACTTGATGGGACAACCGAACAAGGAATAAACAAATCAGCAAGAACCGCTGGGAGTAAAAAAACAAGAATTCGATCGCATCAGAAGGCAGTCAAATAGAGAACTCCAAGATCTACCTAAAGCACAACAAATCAATCTAGGAAACGGTTTTTGCGTGCAGGATCAAAGCGCCGCCAGCAGCACCTAATTTTCTTCTCTGCTTGGCGCAAGAGGCCGCCGCAACACAGGGATCTAAAAGCGCGTCCCAGGGGCTCTACCAACACCCCCAATTTTTCACAGCGGCAACCAGAGCCTTTGCTTTTTCTGCAGGGCTAACCCTAATGTCCCATCTCCAAAATCCTTTTATAGGGCATGCTCTAATCCTAAAGACCTTCTAGAAGATTTACCCTAATGGGCTTCCGTTAAGGCCCAACATCAACGAAACACACATGCACGCATCTTAAAGCGCCGTCTTCAATTCTCTTGACTTGAACCACTTTCTTTGCGCCGTCCCGCGCCATGGTTTAGCCAAAAGGTCACCAAGATGGTATTTGGTAAAATTACCAAAATACCCCTTCTCGATCCTTCTCCAAAAGACCGAGTCCACAGATCATGAAGCAATCGCTCGCTTCGCCACGTAGGTTGATCAACGGCTCCATGTCGCCAAGTCTCTCCCGCCCGCATCCCATGGCACCATCGAGCACTTGCAACGACTCGCGCCGCTTGATCCAACGATCGACCGGCGCCTGCTCGGTCATCCTTATCCATTCTACGCCACGCTTGAGTCACTTGACCTCACCCGGCATCCATGATCGTTCTGGACCTCAGCTCTCCAAGCTTAGTCCCGATCCTCCTCGCCGTTGACCGTCATTGACCTGCAAGCCACGAATCCGGGAACAAGTTCTTCACAACTTGACCCACGTTAGTGAAAACATGCAACATGCAACACATATGCATTAACAAATATGGATATGACCTAACCCAAAATCAATTCACCACTTACATCAACAATCAGCACAAAAGCCGGTCAGACCGCCGCTGACCTAACAGATCTGAAACTTTGTCGAAAACACTTGAAACTTCAAACCAAAAGCCACATTGCCAATTGTTTCATCATCCTAAGATCATGGGCATATCCCCATGATATCCACACCGTTTTTCAAAAAACAACTGCAGCCGTACCAAACAAGCCCTAAAGGAAGTGCTTCATAAAATGTATGGTCGTGCAATTTCACGGTGTTTACTGTTGAGGAATAGTCACTAGTTAGTCCAGTCTGAGCGATCACCTCATAGACAAGCGTAGAATCACACACAAGAACACAAATACAAAATAGTAGATTGAACACAGCGATATGGAGGACTTATTTCTTCTCTTTATTTTTCTTCTCAAAATCACGTACAATGGTTGGGGGTCCCCTCCTATATATAGTCTACAGATGGATGAGGAGCCCATCATGGGCCAAGCCTGCAAGGTCTGGGCCTAGGTTTCTTAACACTCCCCTTTGGGCACTCATCCGGCATGTTCATGTCTCATCAAAACTCCATGAAAACTCCATGTTCTGTTGTACTGTACGAATTGCCTCATTAAAAACCGTAGCCGAGAAATTTCAGGAAAACTCATCAAGGGAAAAAGAGTACAATCCAACTAATTCCTTTTAATCTCCAGGATTCACTCTTTGGGTACTCGATCTTCGTGATCAAATTTAATAATGAGTTCGTGAAGATTCTCCCCCTGAATTCTGCACTTCTCTAAGTCTCATCATTCTAATTCCACATATGTACCTTTCAAAGCTAGATGCTAGAAGTGACTTAGTGAATAAATCTGCAAGATTTTCATATGACTTAGTATGCGATACTTTAATTTCGTCCATCTTTTGCAATTCATGAGCATAGAAGACCTTGGGGTTGATATGCTTTGTGAGTTGAGTCTTCACAGAACCCATCTGTACTTGTGCAACACAACCTGCATTATCTTTATAGATAATAGTGGAGGTTTGCGTGGTATTCAATCCACACAACTGCTAGATATGGTGAATCATCTACCGAAGCCAAGAACATTCTCACGAGGCCTCATACAGTGCCATGATTTCTAAGTGGTTCGTCGAAGTTGATACAAGACTTTGCTTAGACAATTTCTATGAAATTGAAGTTCCACAACATAGGAATACATAGCATGTTTGTGACTTGGCTGTATGCGGATCCGACAGGTACCCGGCATGTGCATAGTTATTCATAGTTAGGTCTTGGTTCTTTCTGTAGAACAGACCAAGGTCTTTGCTTCCTTAGAGGTATCAGAAGATGTCCTTTATTCCCTACCAATGTATTTTGGTAGGTTCTGCAATATACCTTGCTAATAGGTTTACGGCAAATGCAATGTCCGGTCTAGTATAGTTTGCTAAATACATGAGTGCTCCTACTGCACTCAAGTACGGGAATTCCGATCCTAGGACTTTCTCCCCCTCTTCTCTAGGTCTGTACGGATCATTGTCTTGCGGCAAAGATCTTCCGACCAACGGCACTTTTGAAGGGTATGCCTTTTCAAAGCCGAACCTTTCTAACACATTTTGAGTGTAGGTTGACTGATGCATTAATATCCATTCAGGGGCATGCTCAAGCTGCAAGCCTAGGCAATATTTGGTTTTACCCAAATCTTTTATTTCAAACTTTGACTCCAGGTAAGAGCTTGCTTTCTTAATATCTTCTAGGGTCCCGATGGTATTCAGATCATCTATATACACTGAGATTATACAAAAATACATCCTAGGATTGTCGTATAAATACATAAGGACAATCCTCATTGTTCATGTATCCTTTATTGCATAGAAAGTCACTTAAGCGATTATACCACATTCTGCCTGATTACTTAAGTCCGTACAATGACTTTTTGAGTTGCACACTGTACATATTTCTATGTGCTCTGTCTTGGTTCGAGACAGGGATACCTTCAGGGACCTTCGTATAAATGTCTGAATCCAAGTTTTCATAAAGGTATGTAGTTACCATATCCATCAATTTCATTTTTAAATTTAAGTTTACTGCCATTGAGATTAAATATCTAAAGGTAGTTCCGCCCATGACTGGGGAATAGGTTTCTTCATAATCAACCCCTGGTCATTAAGTGAAACCTTGTGCAACGAGCCTTGCTTTATATCTTACAACTTCATTATTTTTATTCTCTTTCGAACAAATACCCACTTATGCCCTACGGGGTGCACATAGGGAGACGTGCGGCTTACAGGTCCAAACACCTCTCTTTTATTCAGAGATAATACTTCAGCCGCTATTGCCTTCTTCCAATCTTCCCAATATAATCTTTTCTTACATTCAGTGAGCGATGCAAGCTCTGGATCAAGATCGATGATTGTGGCAATTTTCTTTGCAAAATAAATATCGACATTGGCTGTTGTCCTATTCATAGATTATCTCGTGGTCACATAGTTTATAGCTATTTCATCAAGGGGCGATTCTTCTAATGCTTCTACTTGCTCACTGCTGCTTCCAATTACGGGGCAAGTCCCTTTAGTTTTTCAACTCCGATGTGTGCGCACACATCCATGCTGATGTCTCCCTTCGTGGGGATGTTCAAATCTGGTATGTCTTTTACTGATGGTTCCATACTGGTGTTAGGTCTCAACTTGCTCCCCTTCTGGTTCTGGGGAACTTTAGTTATCGGCTGTGTGAAGTTAGTCTTATCCTTTTTCGCCAGGCGTCCCCGATTACTCGGGATTCGAGGGGCTGGAGTTCTCGTCCTTTTATTCTGAGGTCTATGGACGGGATTAAGGGTTACTTCAATTTTCTTGGGTATTTCAGCCCTCTCCGGTGCATGTGACTTGGTCACGCTCTTCAAATCACTAAAGTGGTCAGGCAGTTGATTCACTAATGCTTGCAAATCAATTATCTTTCTGTAACGTCCCAAAATTTGGCTTTTCAAAAATCTTTTGATTAGTTTAGGTCCCTGGAAAATTTCACCGATTTTATTTGAATTAATAAAGCTTAACTGGGAATTTTTGTGTATTTTCTTGGATTTTTCTGAATTTATTTGCTATTTATTTGAGCTCTTTTGAATTTCCAGTCTTTTCTTAATTCGGAAATTCATTTGTATTCCAATTTTCCTTCGTGGGCTGAATTGGATCGGCCCACTTCGCCTCTCTCCTCCGCTTGGCCCGGTCCAGCCCGCTTGACCCAGCCAACTCCCCGCCGCCAATCAGAATCCAACCCGGACGCTTGCTAGCGGCGTCGCCGCTTTAACGCCAGATGTTCACAGGCGTCAAGGCTGCCGCCCGCCGCTTTGTCTTGGCAAGTGCGCGATCGTACATCGCCGCTTTATGGGCGTCCGTGCCCTAGCGTCGCCCACGCCATAAGGGCGCCGCCACTCAGTGCGCCTCGCCTCGCCGATCGCGTCCTCCGCCGCCGCCATGCCCTAGCTTCGCTATTCGAGATCGCCAGCGCCGCCCGGCGCACCGCCGCTTTCACCCGCCGCCCGAGGTCGAGGCGCTGCACTGGAGACGTCGCTGTCGTGCTTTGCGAGATCGCTGAGTTAAGCCGCCGCCGCCATGGACACCGATTCGAGCTCTCGCCGCCACCGACTCAGTGCCCCTCCGCCTTCACCGCGCCGCCCTCGTCCCCGACCCGCGCTAGCCGTCGTCGCCACGCCACCGGAGCGCCATCCCTCTCCAACCCGAGCCGTCGCCACCATTATCGTCATCCCCAAGCTCGTCCCCGTCCCTACCATCACCGGTGAGGCCCCTTCCCCTTCCTTATCTTCCTTCCATCTCGCCGGCTCTCATCGCCCTGTTCCTCTTCAGAGCCGAGCCACCGTGGCTGTTCACCGCCGTCCCATGCGCATGCCGAGCCGTGCTCGACCTCACCCGACCCCGTCGGAGCCGCCGTGCCTAGCACAGCCACCGCCGCCGTGGATCCCGTGGGCACCCAGTACACCGAATCGCCCTGTTGGAGTACATCGCCAGCATTCTCCTACGCCGGCATAGCCGCCACCTCCCTCTGTCCCTGTTCATGTATGCTGTTCATGTATGTGTATACGTATGTGCTCAGGAGATGTGTTCGGTTCCCCGTTGTTTCTAAACCCAGGGCATGTAGTATTTTCCTAATATTTATGCTCTCTGTTAATTCTTGGTTTAGCCCTTGCTTTGCCATCTAACTCTAAAAATCTGCCACCCCATGCCCTGATACGCCATAGCAGGTTGAGCAGCTCCTTGCTCTCGGTGATGCTGCCCTCTGTTGGTTTTCTTTTGGTTGTGCCACATCGCCATGTCACCTAGTGCCACCTCACTGCCCTGTTGTCACCTTGCCACTGCCACCTTGTGACACATAGCTGCCACCCCCTCGGGTCTATCTCTTCCATGTGGGCCCTGCTCCCTTCTTCTCTCCTTGGTCTCTATGGCGAGTGGGTCCCGCACGTTAGGTCCGAATCAGGACCATACCTGTGCCCTTTGCTTAATGCCATGCCACGTCGTTGTTCCATCCTCGCCACTTCGGTGTATGTACACATGTGGTATCCTCGTCGTCGATTCCGTACACGCCACGTAGCCGCCACCTTGCGCCACCTAAGCCGCTTACGTGGCATACCCATAACCCTAACCTTAAACCAAATCGTATGGACTTGGTTCATGTGAACCTATTCCATGCCTTGTGGACCCTATACCATCTAAGTCATATATATATATATATATATATATATATATATATATATATATCTCTTCCATGTGGTACCCACATGTTAACCCCTAACCCTAACCTCAAACCCTAGATTTAAACCTAAACCTAAGCTGTATCCGGGTAGACTTGGCTCACTATGAGCCGAGTCATTTACTCGTGGTCCCCATCATGTCAGACCCTATTATGTGAACTCAGTTCACCATGCACCAAACTCTAGCCCGTGGACTTGGTCTATGGACCAATGGCCCACTTGTCTTTCCCTTTAACTTATTTCTAGAATTAGTGTAATTCTAGAAATTCAATTATCCAGTGGGTCCCACCTGTCATCCACTATTCCTTTTCGAAAATTAATCTGATTTCTAAAATCCAATTATCCAGTCAGTCCCACATGTCATTCACTACCTTTGATCTCTCTCATTCACCAGTGGACCCCACTTGTAAGCCTTCAACTCATTATATTTAATCCAAAGGAATATTCTCTGAATATTCTTTTCTCTCGCAACTTTATTATTTCATGTGATTCTTTCGAGAGTCATATCCTTTCAATCCGAACTCCGATTGAGTTCATTCAAAGTCCTAATTCATACAAATTCAATATCCAGTTATCTGAGATTATTATTTATTTATTTGGAGTTGTTGCTTTCTGTTATTTATTTAGTTTATTTTTTGGTTTATAGTAGACGCCGATATCATGAGAAGTGCTGATCAAGAAGGAGCTGAAGATCAAGGAAGTAAAGATTAAAGATTACATAAGATCATCATTGCTAGCAAGGCAAGTTGTACCTTTGATCATATTGAATCCCAGGTTTCAAAAGTTACTTTGATTCAAATTATTGCATTTACTTTAAATATTTATTTAGATGCTTTTGGGTTTAGTTAATAATCCAATTTGTTATAACCTCCTTGCCTAATTGATATTTCATAATCTTTTGTCACCCTAGCTTGGTTATTTATTAGTTGGTATTATTGTAGCACCAACGTGGGTTGATTAGATGCGATTAGATTGCTTAGCCATGCCACGAATCATCTGCTCATATAAAGTTGCAATTATTAACTTGACTAAGTGACTATGGAACTATGTGATAAAACTGTGTGTACTGTGTGCTATTATGGCATGTGTTGCACTTAACCAACTGGGTGGGAAAGGATTTCGACTGAGGCAAGTGGTGGAAACTGTGTGGCATGGTGGCTGTGTGAATTGGGAATATGAATCTGTGTGTCAAAATAATCTGTGTGGCTTAGTTAGAAATTGGAAGTCTTGCCTTGGTCAATTAAGGACTGAACTTTGTGCGCCATTGAATTGGACCTCTCGTACAACCACATGCTTTTATGGGACGGGCCTAACTTAATAAGTTATGAATTCTTGGCATTGGTTGCTCAGGCGGTAGGTTAAGCTATGTGAATAGGGTGGAGGTGTGTGCTACCATGTAGTCGCATCGCGGAATGGTTCGCCGCTTCCCTGTCCAACGGTGTGTGTTGTACCATACACTGTGTATGGTTTGGTATGACATAAGCACATCGGGAGCATCTATGTTGAGATGAAGTTTCTGAAAGATTTTGTTGTGATCAGCTCTGATCCAGTTGATTGCATCTTGTGGGTAAAGTGTACAAACTCTACAGAGTGTTAAAACAATCTATTCGAATAGCCGCGTCCGCGATCATGGACAATGCTCGGGGATTTCACACGAGGGGTAGATTTTCATAAACGTGTGGGAAGGAGCTGTGTGATCTAAATCATATGGCTATGTGAATAACTGCTTAGGTTGTGTGTGTCTTTGTAAATCAAATTGTTAAATTATGATTATCTATTTGTTTTACTTGCTTTCAATCTATTATTAGTATTCAATTGCAAATGTTGCATCTTTGCAAAATAACCACAGAATGCCGTTCCTTTGGAATAAGCATGCATGTATAATTGCATTTCTGTGGTATGACTTGCGAGTACGGTGTGTACTCACGCTTGCTTTGACGAATCAAGCAGAACTGAAGGAATTGCCAGTCAACAAGGTCTGCTTCAAGGATCGTGGAGAACTAGGTCGTGCACCCCAGCCGATTGCCTGTGGGCATATGGATGGGCTTCACCGAGTTATCCTGCTTGTTCGCCGCAGACTTCATTGAGCTTTTTGCCTTCTGAGGCATTAATTGTAAGCTTTGACCTTAAGGTCTTTACTCTGATGTTTATTGTATTTGCCTATTTATTAGTCATCTTTGTATATGGAATTGATATTTCACTGATGTTGTCACTGTGTGCACTAGCGTGATTCGGGACTAGTGCAGTATACACAGAGGGTCCAGAATTGCATATTTTGGGTCCCGACACTTTTGGACTTCTCTATTTGCTTCACTAGTGCGCGGGTTATGTGCATGGATTCTAATGGCTTGCCACGTTATTTCCCGATATTTTTCATCAATGGGTTGATTTCCTTCCCCTAATGACGGGAAACTATCCTCATCAAATATGCTATCAGCAAAGCGGGCTGTATGCAAATCCACAGTCATGGGGTCCAAATACCTGATTATGGATGCTGTCTCATAACCAACGTATATCCTAGACTTTCGAATAGGGCCCATTGCAGTTTACCGTGGTGGTGGTATAGGTACATAAACTTTCCAACCTAATCTTCGAAGATGAGAAATTTTCGGTCCTGACCATTGCGCTAGTTGCATAGGTGAATGGATGTTATATGCCGATGGTCTAAAATTGATGAGAGTTGCTGCGTGTAGGATTGCATGTCCCCAATATTTAGTTAGTAAATTGCAATTCTAAAAAAGCAGTCGAGCAATAAATTTAATTCTTTTAATTATCGTCTCTGCTAGTCCATTATGGGTGTGGACATGCGGTACAGAATGCTCAATAGTAATTCCCATTACCATGCAATAATCATCAAATGCCTTTGAAGTAAATTCTCCGGTGTTGTACATTCTTATGGACCTCACATGATGATCAGAAAAATTATTCTTAATTTTAATTATCTGCGAGATCAGTTTTGCAAAAGCATGGTTTCTCGTAGACAATAAACATATGTGCGATCATTTCGAGGAAGCATCGATGAGCACCAAAAAATACCTAAATGGCCCTGACAGGGACTGTATAGTACCGCAAATGTCTCCCTAGATACGGTTTAGGAATGCAGAGATTTCATCCTTCACTTCCAGAGCAGAAAGTCTAGTAATTAATTTCCTGGTGGCACATGCAGGGCACATAAAATCTTCCTGATTTGGGAAATTCTTTATATTGATATTATGTCCCTGAGAATTATTAATTATATTTCTCATCATCCTAAGACCGGAGTGGCCTAATCTATCATGCTAGAAACAAAAAAGTTCAAAGCTTCTAAATGTGGTTTTCATGACAGTATAGGCTGTAGGTGCCTTAATATTAGTGTAGTATAGTCTAGTTTCATATGAAGGAAGTCTTTCTAATAACAATTTTCCACTTTCTTCACGCTTTGTAATGAGCAGGTATTCCTTACCATACTCTTCTTCAGTCTCTATGTGGAAACCGTTAGCGCAAATATCCTTAAAACTTAGGAGAGTTCTAGTCAATTCTGGGTACAACAAGGCTTCTTCAATAACCAAAGTTGTGCCCATTGGGAGTAAAATTGTGGCTCTTCCCGATCCTATTATAGAAGTATTGCTGCATGCGATTGTCGTAAGACTACCAGCATTCTTGCTGATCGACTGAAATTTTTTTGTCTCTCTCAAGATAGTATTCGTTGTGCCGCTATCTGATATAAAGTATTTATGAATATGAAGTAGAAAGCAATCCACACATAAATAAAATACTCCAAAAACGGAACATAACTTGCTATTATTAATATGGGAAAAAAAGCCTTGCAGGACTCATCATAAGAATTTAATGTTTTACTCTTCTAGAGCTTACAACTATTATTCAATAATTCAATGTTCCATCACAACCATAAACTGCAAATGACTAAAAAAAAATCTAAGTGCAATGCGTGCACTAGATCGAATTAGCGAAGTATAGAGAAACTTCTGCCTGAATTTGTTCCATGTCCATCTTCTCCTCTTCGGCAACTACGGTTGCGGCCGCTACTATGTCTAAAGAAGGGGTGATGGGGGTTGCTACTGGGATGTCCACATCCATGAGTGCAACTGATGGTTGTGGATCCTCCGTGCCTGCAATGGTGAGATGTGCCTTATGCTATCATTTGCCCTTCTTCTTAGACTGGAATGCATCAATGACGTGCTCGGCTTCGGCAAACCCGTGACTAATGCCCCTATGTGCCACATTTGTAGCATCCTTGGTCCTGCTAGCCATAGGGCTTGTCATCACACTTCTTTTGTCCATCCTTCTTGGCTTGAGCATTTGGCTTGGCCATGTGACCCATGACCTTAGCTTTCTTGCCTCTTTCCTTAGAGTGAGGCTTCCTCACCTTATAGCTTCTGGTATTAGCTTCATGGACAACATTACTACTAGGCAGTTGTGAGATATAGTTCTTCCTTAGAATATCATCTTGAGCTTCCGCAACTTGAATGATGTCAATTAGTTCGGCATACTCCTTGTAGTCATCTTGACGATAGTTGCATGTGGATTGCACCGCATTTGGGTGAAAGGCAGAGAGAGTCTTCTCAATCTTCTGCTCATGCAGTAAATTATGTGATTATTTTCTGGAATAATGGCACGATTTTAACTCCTTTGTTATGGTGATAACTGGCTAGCAGCATGGGAACGTTACTACTCCCATAATAACCTCCAGTAATGGCTCAATAATCTAGGACATTAAGGCAGTCTTTACACTAGAGGCGCGACGGTACACCATGAGGACTGTATAAAAGGCAAAATCATCAAGACAATCGGGGCGATCTGAAGATCATTAGAAGGACAATACTCTAGTCTTTGGCTCCATTTTGTAATCCAGCATACTCAATACATACACACAGGAGTAGGGTTGTTATTCTCCCAGGAGAAGGCCCGAACCTGTATAAAAATCCCCGTGTCTCCATCTCTGTGTGATTTTGAGCCTAGAGGAACCCCCAAATCAAACAATATTTACGTAAGTTCGGTCTTAAAACACTGACAGTTGGCGCCGTCCGTGGGGATCTTTGAGTCATCAGTTTTCCTTCGTCTTTCCAATTCTCATGCTCCCATGGTAGGAGAGTGGAACGAGGAGAATTGGTTCGACTTGGCCGATTACGCAGATATCGGCATGGATGCCGGTTTTGACTACGAGCCGAGTGATGCATCATCCGATGGTGATGTCACCCCCGGAGATTTTTCTCCAGGAGACTTTACCACCGACGGAGTTGAGGAGGGATCCTTATCCCCCACAACGATACGTCTAGATGGGGAACCAGCTTCCTCAGAGGGCAATGGTCAATTCGACCACAATAAGGGCTGTCCCAAGGCAGACTCAGGGCATAGCGAGGGTTCCCTCTCTAAATGTTCAAGTCCACCTGAGACAGTCCGACCTGGCGTGACAACTCCTGCAAGTCATAATTCCGGAACTTCATCAGCACTTGGTGGTTCTCTCCCTCTAGTTAGCCCAGCCAAGGATGCATTCGAACATGCTCTTCCTGCGAGTTCGACCATCCCAATGCATGGCTCACTTGCGGATGGAGACGGCTATAACCCGGAATTCCCATTCCTGAAGGGGTTTGCTCCAAGTCACCAGATGGTGCCATTTAACAACTCCTAAAGCGAGGAGGTCTAGTGGCAGCTAGGGTGCGGCGCAGGCGAGGAGGCGGCTAGGGTTCGGGTGAGGACGTCGAGGGTTGGCCCCCCCCTTAAATATGGCGGCGCGGGAGAGTCCAGAGCGTGGACGCCCAAAACAGCTGTGCGGCGGCGCAACAACCTCCGCGACGAAATCGGAGACGAAGAACAGTAACGGGGTGGGGCCCGCTTGTCAGCGTCTGGGGCTCGGGCGAGTGCAAGTGGAAAAAGGGCGCGGTGAGGTGCGCGAGTGCGGGCGAGGATCTAACCGTCAAATTCAGATCGGACGGCTCACAAACAATGTGATGTTCGGACCGCTCCAATCGGCCATCAAGATCGGGACGCCCATTTGCGATCCAACGGCTGCCATTGACCGGAGAAGAAAACAAGCGGGAGGGAGAGAGAGAGGCTGACGGGTGGGGTCCGCCTGTCAGTAGAGCGGGCGCGCACGCGTGGGCTACACTGTGTTGGGCCGGGGTGGGAGAGAGAGTAGGTTGAGGCCCAAGGACTGTTTGGAGATTTTAATTAGCTTTTTCTTTTTAGAAAATAGCAGAAATTCCAAATGGCAATAGAAATTAGCAAATAAACTTGGAAAAATTCTAGAAAATATATCCAAGCACATAGAATCCAAATAAAATAGTTTTGACCATTGTTCATGTTGACTTTAGTCACATTAAATTGTTTTGCTACTCAAAGTCCAATATTAAGCTTTTAAATTAAATTCAAATAAATCCAAATGGTGAATTTTCTCACTACAACTATTTAAAAGATTTTTAAAGCTCTGAAAATTGGGATGTTACAAACCTCCCCGCCTTAAAGGAATCTCGACCCGAGATTCAGGCTAGCTAGAGAAAAGGCTGGGGAACTCGGCTTTCAACTCTTCTTCACGCTCCCACGTTGCTTCACCTTCTGAGTGGTGGCTCCACTGCACTTTGCAAAAACGAACTGTCTTGCTTCTGGTCCGACGTTCTACGACATCCAAAATCTTGACCGGCTGCTCTTTGTAGGTGAGGTCTTCCTTTAGTTCAATTGACTCCAACGGGGCTTGTTCTTCTGGCACGCGAAGACACTTCTTCAACTGAGAGACATAAAAGACATCATGTACTCCGCTAGCGATCGGGCACTCCAAATGATAAGCTACTTCTCCACGGCGATTCAAAATCTTGAATGGACCAACATACCGAGGGGCAAGCTTCCCTTTTTCATGGAACCTTTTCACACCTCTGAGGGGTGTAACTCGAAGATACACAAAATCCTCGGGCTCGAAACTGAGATCACGACGACGATTATCGGCATAACTCTTCTGCCTCGATTGAGCTATCTTTAGTCTCTCTCTCGGATCATAGCCACTTGCTCTTCTGCTTCTTGAATAATATCTGGGCCAACGACTGTACGTTCAGCAGTTTCTGACCAATTCAACGGGGTTCTGCAGGCACGACTATACAAAGCTTCAAACGGTGACATTTGCAAACTGGCTTGATAACTGTTGTTGTACGAGAATTCTGCATATGGTAAACTCTTATCCCAACGGGTAGCATTTGCTAGAGCACAGGCTCTCAACATATCTTCCAATATCTGATTGACTCTTTCAGTCTATCCATCTATCTGGGGATGATATGCAGTACTGAAGTTCAGATGAGTTCCTAAGGCTTCCGCAAATTTCGCCAAAACGCGAGGTGGCGAGATCCTCGATCCGACACTATCTTCTTAGGCACACCATGCAAACCGACAATCCTTGACATATACAACCGCAGACGATCTCCGATGCGTGGTTTTGACCGGTAGGAAATGGGCAACTTTAGTCGACGGTCCACTATTACCCAAATCGAATCATAACCCGATTGAGTCTTGGGTAATCCGTAATGAAATCCATTCCGATTTCTTCCCACTTCCACTGGAATTTTCAACGGCTGCAACAGACTGCTTTGGTCTCGATGCTCGCTTAACCTTTCGACATACGCCGCACAAGGCAACGAACTCGCGACGTCTCGCTTCGAGTTTGGCCACCAAAACTTATTCTTAACATCCCGATACATCTTAGTACTACCAGGTGAATCGAATACTTTGAGTCATGGGCCTCCTTTAAAATTAGCTGTCTCAACCCATCCACATCTCGTACGCAGATACGTCCACTGATCCACAGTATATCTTGATCATCTATTATGAATTCTTTGAACTTCCCTTCTGCCATCTTCTTCTTGATGTCCGCAACTCAATCTTTTGGTCGAGCCTCGCGAATCTGCTTCTCCAAAGTAGATCGCACTTCCAGACCGCCACAAATCCATCGATACTACTTAGCTTCACTTCGAATTCTTCTTGAAGTTCGAACAAAGCTCTTTCACTACCAAAGCATTGCGGTGGCTCTTACTACCAAAGCATCTAAGAGCGACATTGGCTTTACCAGATGGTAATGGATTCCGAGATTATAATCCTTTATCAATTCTAGCCATCTTCTCTGCCTCATATTCAGATCTGACTGAGTGAAAATGTATTTCAAGCTCTTATGATCCGTGTATATCTCACAGCGATTACCAATAAGGTAATGACGCCAAATCTTCAAAGCATGCACTACTGCAGCTAATTCCAGATCATGGGTAGGATAATTCTCTTCATGAGGCCTTAATCGCCTTTGATGCGTGTTTACGCTCTTCCTTCTTGCATCGGGACACATCCTAATCCTTGACGCGAAGCATCACAATGGATATCAAAATCTTTGCGAATATCCGCAAAATCAAGATCGGGGCTGAAGTCAAACGCTTCTTCAATTCTTGGAAACTTCCTTCACAAGCTGGGGTCCAGGTAAACTTTTTCTCTTTCTTCAACAATTGCGTAAGAGGTTTAGCAATCGATGAGAATCCTTCAATGAAACGGCGATAATATCCGCTAATCCCAAGAAATCGCGAATTTGAGTGATGTCTTGGGTCGTTCCCAATGTAATATTGCTTTAACTTTATCGTGTCAATCAGCATTCTCGCAAATTGCCATTACATGACCAAGAAAATCCACTTCCTTTTTCGTAAATCACACTTGCTAAACTTAGCATACAACCGATGCTCTCGAGCTTTCTAGGATTAATCTCAAATGCTCCGCATGTTCTTCTTCTGACTTGGAGTAAACCAAAATGTCATCGATGAATACAACTACAAATTTATCCAAATATTCCATGAATACCTTATTCATCATGTTCATGAAATAGGCAGGGGCATTAGTCAGACCAAAGGACATGACTAAGAACTCATAATGTCCGTACCGTGTTGAGAAAGCGGTCTTAGGTATATCCTTGGAACAAATCTTCAACTGATGGTAACCTGATCGCAGATCGATCTTCGAGAACACTCCGGCTCCCTTCATCTGATCAAACAGATCATCTATCCGGGGCAATGGGTACTTATTCTTGATGGTGACTTCATTGAGAGATCGGTAGTCGATGCACATTCTCATGCTTCCATCCTTCTTTTTGACGAACAAGACTGGCGCTCCCTATGGCGACGAACTAGGCCTCACAAAGCCTTTCTCCAAAAGTTCTTTTATTTGCTTCTTCATTTCTACCAACTCATCGGCTGGCATCCGGTAAGGTCTCTTCGAGATGGGTGCTGTTCCCGGCACTAGATCGATAACAAACTCGATGTCACGATCTGGTGGTATTCCTGGTAATTCTTCTGGAAACACATCTGGATATTCTCGGACAACAGGCACGTCTTCCAAAGCGACGGTCTTCAGGCTATTGACTAGCAGATGTCCATTACACACTGAGGTAGCTAGAAACTCCACTTTGTTTCCTTTGGTATCCTCGATTGTAACGGCTCTTCGGTCACAATCTAGCATGGCCTTATGCTTGGTTAACCAATCCATGCCAAGGATGACATCTATGGTTTGGGTGTCTAGAATAACTAGGTTAGCTAGAAACTCAACTCCAGCTATGAGTAACTTAGCCCCTAAACAACCCATATTAGAACTTAGCTCTGCTCCAGGCGACTGGACTAACAGAGTACGCTTAAGATGTATAATTTCCAATTTGTTCTTAGTTGCAAAATTTCCAGAAACAAACGAATGCGAAGCTCCGAATCAAATGTAACGGATCACAGTCTTGAATTTACTAGGAACTTACCCAGTACGACGTTTGGTGCTTCTTGGGCTCCTTCCAAAGTGACGTGATTAACACGACCTCTGACAACTGACTGAGGCGTTCCTCCTGGTTGACTGGTTCCCTGAGAAACTCCTTGGTTGTTTTGCACTGGTGTCTTGGCAGGTGTTGTTCCAAGGTTGAAGCGGACTGGAGTGATAGTTCCCTTCTGAGGACACTGATTGGCGAAGTGACCTGGTTGACGGCAATTGTAACACACTCTTGTTTCACTCTGCCGGATGTTGTTCCCTGGGGTGGGATTGACTGGTGTAGGGTTGCGAGGATTCTTAACAAAAGGACGAGGTGCTGATGGCGGTGCAGGGGTCCTGAAAGAACTCTGCGGCTGGAAACGATTAAACTGTTGTGGCACTATCCTTGTCCTTTGCTGTTGTGGCTGGTGGCTTCCCTGCTGAATCATCCTACGCTTGCGGTGATCCTCCAGTTCCTTGCGTTTGTTCTCCATGACCAACGCCTTGTTAATCAACTCCTGGAAATCCGGAAGCGTGGGCAAGCAGATTGACCTGCGATCTGAGTTCAATCCCTTCAAGAAGCGACTCGGCGAGCCTTGTCGAGAGCGGCGTCTTCGCAAAGCATAGCGAGCTAAGCGAGAAAACTTATTCAATGTCGATCATCGACATAGCTCCTTGCTTAAGAGCACGGAACTCATCTTTCTTTAAATCCATGATCCCTTGGTACATGATATCTTGGCGGAAGGTGCGGAGAATTCTTCCCAAGTGATATTCTGCGGTGCCTCATGCTTTCTGTGAAGTTTTCCCACCACTCGGCAGCCTATGCCCTCCATCGATGAGTGGCATACAAAACTTTTCGTGATCGCTGCATTGGGTGATCGCAGCTTCCTCTCAATTACATAAAGCCAATCATCGGCTTCCACCGCGAGACATGGCCAGAGAAAGTTGGCGGACGGGTCCTCATGAATTGACCAACTTGGATGGTCCACGATGACCCTAAGCGGCAGGGGGCTCCTCCTTGGCGATTGTTGTTGTTGTTGTTGTTCATGGCTCGTGATCCGATTCATCATTGTATACATCATACGAGTTTGTCTTGCCATAAAGGCTCCAAAGTTACGCAAGTCAAGAGGTGGTGCTTGGGGTGTCACTTGTCCTGCTGGGAGTTGATCATTCTCTTGGACATTTGGGGTGCGGATCCACTTTGCAAGAAGATGACGAGTCTCGAACCATCTGGTGAAGCCCCATAGGTTACATAAGGTAGCAAGCACAAGATGAGTTAAGAACTAGACAGGGGATAGATTAAACCCAACAAACTGTGCTCAAGAAACTCAATTGAAATAACCTTTATTAATAGCTTATTAGCATGGTTTGCAACAAATGCCTAAGGGTCTTTGCGACTCATACTTGCACAAGGAAAATAAAAGCGAACCTAAGCACACAAGCTACCGCCTAAAGGGCGACTCTGAAAAGGGAAACTGGCTAAGCCTGACTAAACTGGAGCTTAAACGAACTACTCCTCGAGAAAGCCCCCAAAGCCACGGCGGCGCTCTGCTCAGTGTAGACTCTCAAGTGGTGGCATCCTCGCGAATCGGTTCGATGCCACAGGGACCGGTGCAGTTGGAGCAGGCGTCTTGGGTGCAGTCTGTGGCGTCTTTGGGTGCAGTACAGGCTGGCTCCTCATTTGGCAGCTCAGTTGGTCCCTCTAGCTACGCAACCTCTGCTGGATCCTCTGGAATCTCCTCTGGATCCTCTTCTGGTGCTTCTGGTTCCTCCGGATCTTCCTCTTGATCATCCTCGAGCTCATGCTGACCGCAGAGAGCTTGCTCTAAGACGGCGATCCTTTCCTCGCCTCGGCTTCTTCCCAGGCCTGATAGGCGCACCTCAGCTCAGTGGCGACCATCTCCAGCGACTCCTCCTAACACTACTACAAAACAGGCTATAGTAGACGCCCCATCACAGACGGTTCCTTTGGAACCGCTCGTGTTAGTCTGTCGAACCTGTATTTGGCGCCGCCAGCCAGATCGCCGCTTCGAGGCCTATCACGAGCAGTTCTTATTTAGAACCGCTGCGTGATAGTCATTATCACCGAGCGGTTCATTAATAGAACCGTCATGAACTATCCTGAGCGGTTCTATTCACAAACCGCTCGTGATAATTCAGCCAATCACGAGGCGGTTCTCAATAAGAACCGCTGCAGGATAATACTGAGCAGTTCGAATAAGAACCGTGCATGATAATTAAATATCCTGACGGTTCTAATTAAGAACCGTTTGTGATATCTACTTTTCTGCCGCCAAGACCGCGCCGCCTCCGCCAGATCTTGCCGCTCTGGAGGCCACATGTCCTGAGCGGTTCTTTAATAGAACCATCAGTGAATGATCACGAGCAGTTCTATTAAAAAATAAATGCATGATAGGTGCTATCCTGAGCGGTTCTTAACAAGAACCGTCTCGATTGTTAGGCGGAAGCGAAAATTTGAACATAATGGGCGGGTGCAAAACTCACTTTATATAACCTCCATCTCCTCCTCTGCGGTCTCTCCTCCTCCATCTCCTCCTCTGCCATTTCTCCTCCTTTGCCATTTCTCTTCCTCACACCTTGCGCCCGGCCTCCGCCGAGCTTGTCGCCCATGACCTCCGCCGAGCTTGTCGCCCATGACCTCCTCCAACTCGTCGGCCTCATCGTCACCCGGCCTCATCAGAACCATCACCCCGGCCTCCTCCACCTCGCCACGACCTCGTCGTCACTTTGGCCTCCCACGACCTCGTCGCCTTGGCCTCCTCCACTTGCCGCCCGGCCTCCCACGACCTTACTCTCTCTACTCCCTCCTTTGCTTTGTGATGTGGATTCTTGAGTTGATGCTCTTTGTGATGTGGGTGATGCTACTGTGATGTGTGTAGTTCATGTTGAGTTGTTTTGTTTGGGCAAAAATATGGATGGTAGATCGCGCACCGCTAGGTAAAATCATCATAACTTTCGTGATACGAACTCCGATTGCGACGTTCTTTGGCTTGTTGGAAAGCTAACGAAAAGCTCAATCCGAAAATCCATAAGTCAAGGTTAGATTCTCTTCGCGAGGTCTCAAAAAGTGAAAACCCCAAAAAGGTCGTTTAGGGCCTCTAAACGGCCTCGAAGTTTTAGACCGTTGCTTTTTTTTTGCCGCAAAAGGCTATCACAGACGGTTCTAAACAAGAATAAATGCGTGAAAACTCATCATAGGCGGTTACGAACAAGAACCGCGAAATGCGTGATAATAGCTTTCACATACGGTTTTTAATGAAAACCGCTGTGATATTCTCGGATCCGAGCGGTTTTGATGAAAACCGTGCGTGATAATAGCCTTCACGAGCGGTTTCAACAAAAACCGTGCGTGATAGTGCGATATCACAGATGGTTTTGAGCTATGCGTGATAATCGCACTGTTATCACAGATCAACAAATATAGACGGTTCGTAAATGCTCGTGATGACGGTTCCAACCGCTGCGTGATGAGGCTTCTGTAGTAGTGTGAGCAATTGCGAATCGTGCAAGATGCACCATCGTGGCATTGCCTTCCTGTTAAGAGAGCGGAAGCGCGCAGATTAGCTCCCGGCGACTCTGGGATGGTAGCGGAAGACGGTGTTCCGCAGTTCTCCCACGTAGATGTGGCAGACTTGGAGTATGGCCAGGCGTGACGACTCCTGGATTCCCTGCGTGAAGGTGATCCTCCGGACTGAGATGTCCAAAGGCTGGCTGCCTCTGGTGTTCCTCCTAGCGTAGACTGTCAGGCGGCAGACTAAACCATGATCTCGCCCATTGACTATGTACTCGCTGCCGCGGTACATTGGGCAGTCAAAGCCTCCGAGTGTCTGCAGCAACTTCCACAGCTCTGCGACAAGTCCTCCGTTGCGATCTCCGAAGGTCTGAAGGTACGGCATCTGTCCAGGCAGACAAGAGGTAAGAACCAAGTTAAAACAGTGGGGAGAGGAGAAATTATAGCAATAGATGAGTCAAGAGAGATATGAGAGGAGTTAAGCAATTCATTTAGTCTTACAGGTAAATTTTCTTTTAGAAAATAATTTGGACACTTAAGCGAATCGATCTAACTAAGGTCTAGACCTACGATCCAAGATGGCTCGATACCACCTCTGTCGGGACCCAAAATTACACTTGGGACCCTCTGTGTTTAATGCACTAGTCCAGGATCACGCTTAGTGCAAGTGTCAACAAAGGTGGATATCGATCCACACGTTTAATAATAGCATAAACGATAATTTGATTAATAAATAATGGTTTGACCTTACGATCGAGTTTACATTTATTTAAGCCACGAGGCTAACAGAGAAATAAAACAGCGGAAACAAAAGCGGTAGTGGCATCCCATCGATTCACCACAGGCAACCAACTGGGATCAAGACCTCGCAATCAGGCACCTTCGATAAACTCGTCCTCAAATGCTGGTGAAGACTCCTCCTCTTACGCTTGATTCGTCAAAACAAGCGTGAGTACACACCGCATACTAAGCCACACCACGTAAATGCAATATATACATGTTGGCATTTTACAAGGAAAGGCATCTTGTGGTTCTTTTGCGTAAACGCAATGTTTGCAATTGAATACTATTAATAGATTGAAAACCAATAAAACAAATAGATAACAATAATTTTAACAATTGATTTCACAAAGACACACACGACCCTAACAAAGTTATTCACATAGCTAGATGATTTAATCACATAGCTCCCTTCCACTACAGTTTTATGAAGATCTACCCCTAGTGTGAAATCCCCGAGCATTGTCCATGACCGCGGACGCGGCTATTCAAATAGATTAAATTACACTCTGCAGAGTTTGTACACTTTACCCATAAGATATAATTAGTGTAGCTAGCACTAATCATAACAAAGCATTTCAGAAATTCATCTTATTATGCTAGGCCCGTCCCATAACAGGCATGTGGTCGTACAGATGGGCTCAGTTCAATGGCGCACATGGTGAGGTCCTTAATTGACCAAGGCAAGACTACCATATGCTACTATGCCACACAGATTAATTCCCATGCACACAGCTCACACAGTTCACACAGTCCACCACATCACACAGTATCCACCCCCTTGCCTCAGTCCAAATCCTTTTTACCACCCGATTGATTTAAGTGCAACACATGCCACAAAGACACATAGTACACATAGATTATTACAAGATTGCATATTCACTTAGTCAGATTAATAATTGCAGTCTCACATGAATAAGTGATTCGTGGCATGGCTAAACAATCTACTCGTACTAACCAACCCACGTTGGTGCTACAATATTTACCAACTAAATATCAACTAGGGTGACAAAGGATCAAGGTATAACAAGTACACAAGGAAGGCATAACAATTTGGAATTAACTACTACACCCAAAAGCATTTAAATAAATACTTGAATTAAGATGTAGTAATTTGAATTAAAATACTTTTATCAAACTGGGAAGCAAAATGGTCAAGGGTATAGCTTGCCTTGGAATAGGTTTAGGTGCTGGTCCTGGTCTTGGAAAGCTCCTTCTTCTTCAACTCTTCCAACAGCGTCGAAGTCTACTAGCAAACGAAGCACAAAACAAAATAAATAAATAACAGAGGCAAACCAACTCCAAAAAAATAAATAAAAATCTCCATTAGGTAGATCTTGATTTTAGACGAATTTAGAAATTTGAATGGACTGATTTGGAGTTAGGATGCAAAAGTTATGAGGTTTGGAAGTTTGAATCTAAAGAAAACCCCTAGAAATTGAATTATACGAATTTCCCGAGCCTCTGGATCTGAGTCGGGGCTGAGGTGGTGCACCCGCGCGTGTGGCGCTGACGCGGCGCCTACGTGGCTGTCACGTATGCGCCACGGAGGCGGAAACGTTGAGGTGGAGGGTGACGTGTACGGCGGCGAGGGCGGCGGCGCACGGGAGCCAACGGCACGGCGAACGGCGGCGTCTCACCGGCGGCGAGTGGTACGGGAGGGTAGCTGGCGTTATTGCGAACCTCAGGGTGCAGCTCCGGGTGGTCGAGGACAACTGTGGCGACCGGCGGTGAGGTAGAAGCGGCGGCGAAGCTTTGGGCTCGACGGCGACGGCGCTAAGGCGGTGCTCCGGCGAAACGAAGGTGTCCCCTGGGTTCCCCTTGCTCGCGCGATGTCAACGGTGTAGGCGTTGAGGCTCCGGCGGCTTCGGGCTCGTCGGAGTAGGCGGCGATGAGATTGAATCTCCGAGCTCTAGTGGCGGCTAGGGTGCGGCAAAGCGAGGAGGGCTAGGGTTCGAGCGAGGCGCCGAGGGTCGGCCTTCCCTTAAATATGGCGCGGAGAGTCCAGAGCGGACGCTTAAAACGCCGCAGACGGGCGGCGCAACAACCTCCGTGGACGAAATCGAGACGAAGAACGAGAACGAGGTGGGGCCCGCTTGTCGTTGCTCAGGGGCTCGGCGAAGCGCGCGCGGCGAGATCGACCATCAAATTCAGATCGGACGGCTCACAAACAATGTGACGTTCGGACCGCTCCAATCGGCCATCAAGATCGGGACGCCCATTTGCGATCCAACGGCTGCCATTGACTGGAGAAGAAAACACGCGGGAGGGAGAGAGAGAGGCTGACGGGTGGGGTGCACCTGTGATTGGAGCGGTAGCGTGGGCTTCACAGTGTTGGGCCGGGGTGGGAGAGAGAGTGTGTTTAGGCCCAAGGACTGTTTGGAGATTTTAATTAGCCTTTTCTTTTTAGAAAATAGCAGAAATTCCAAATGGCAATAGAAATTAGCAAATGAACTTGGAAAAATTCTAGAAAATTCTAGAAAATATATCCAAGCACATAGAATCCCAATAAAATAGTTTTGACCATTGTTCATGTTGACTTTAGTCACATTAAATTATTTTGCTACTCAAAGTCCAATATTAAGCTTTTAAATTAAATTCAAATAAATCCAAATGGTGAATTTTCTCACTACAACTATTCAAAAGATTTTTAAAGCTCTGAAAATTGGGATGTTACAACACTCAATACCAGTCGGAAGAAGCTTAGAAACTTCAGTATATCAACGATCTGCTCGAGAACTTGCTCGAGCACCTGGCTACGACATCTTCGCTGAAGAGATTGCACGAAGGCTGTGGAGCATGATGAGCAAGCTCGAATGACCCCGACGACATTATGCTGGAAGTCGTGGCAGTACGACTCCATCAGCTTCCAGTCATTCGAATAACTCACCGCATGGGGATCGCCGCAAGTTGCATCGCTCCCCAAACCGGAAAAGAGTTCCTCGAACGCCTGACGATCATAAAGCTCATAGGAGAGGTGATCATCCACCACTCCGACCCAGAGGTCTGCAACAGCAGACAAGGTACGAGGAGTATTACCCTCGTAGGATCAAG
This sequence comes from Phyllostachys edulis, assembly GCA_036346405.1. NCBI lineage: Eukaryota > Viridiplantae > Streptophyta > Magnoliopsida > Poales > Poaceae > Phyllostachys > Phyllostachys edulis. The sequence continues at coordinate 43,714,943 of CM070546.1, read as the reverse complement.
ACTTACCATAAGTTAGATTCACCCATTGCTGGGTATCGTCGAGTACGATCACCTGGTGACGTCAACCCCTCTTTTCTTTAAAGGAGGCATTACGACGTAATAACCGGATATCGGGCATTCTTGCCTAACCTCCGAGCAATTCACTGTCTGCCACGGTTTCGACCAGGGAACATGGAGAAATTTGACGGGTCTCAAAATCCCATCGAATTCCTTCAGATCTATACGACCGCTATCCGAGCAGCAGGAGGAATAGAGCGTCTCATGGCGAATTACCTTCCGACTGTGCTCGAAGGGTCTGCTCGATTGTGGTTATTAAACCAACCAGTCGAGTCGATCTAATCGTGGCAACATCTCCGCGATCTACTACTGGCCAATTTTCAGGGCACCTACCATCGCCCTGGAAAGGAGGGCAACCTACACAGGATGCGACAAAAAGACCACGAAACACTACGCCAATTTAGCAGGCGTTTTAGTCAAGTTCGCAATTCGATTCCTGAGGTTTCTGACTCATCTGTTATCGGAGCCTTCAAGCAGGGAGTCCGCAGCAGAAGGATCACGAAGGACATCGCTTTAAATCCTCCTGCTACTATCATTGAACTCTTCGAGATGGCTGACCGGTATGCGACTGCTGATCAAGCAGTCGAGTGGACCAAAATCATCGATCGAGATGACCAGCACCCTCAGGAGACTGGTGAAGGTGGCACGAAGAAGGATAAGAAGGCCAAGAAATCCAAGAACAAGGCAAAGGGCCAAAAGCCTCAAGCCAATGCTTCTAAGGAGATCTTGGCCGTAAGCGATAAGGAGCCACAAACTGCCAAACAACACCCCGATCGAGGCAAAGGTAAGCACCCCGAATGGAAGAACGATAAGCCTAGGTGGTGCCCTTTCCATAAAAAGGAAGGACATGACCTTCACAATTGCCGAGTTTTCCAATGAAAGATCGAGGACTACTACAACGGCAAGGGGCCACTTCCTACTCTCGAAGAGGTTGGATAGGCTAGTGGTCGTACACAGTCGGACGACAACGAGGACATGCCGTTTCAAGATCCCGAGCACACCATCGAGCACATCTTTGGAGGATTATCGACATACGAGTCAAAACGACAGCTTAAGGCAGTCGAACGCAAGGTAAACTCCATTGACCCTCCTCTTGTCAATAAGTTGTCAAGTGGCTCAAGTCACCATCTCTTTGAGAAGGCCGATCGCTCGATCCCTTTGACTCGACCAGTCGATTTCGATCGTGGTCAAACCCACCATCAACAACCGCCAAGTAAATCGAAAGTGTTGATTGATGGTGGTAGTTCGCTGAACATTTTGTTTACTTAACACCGATTTAAATGCAAGTCCCGTGACCAAGGTAAGATCGGTAAGATATTCATTTCATGGTATTATACCGGTCTTCGCCAAACCCATTGGTCAAGTTTCTTCCTTTAACATTTGGTTCACCAAGTAATTTCAGACGGAGAAGATCTCCTTTGATGTGGTCGATTTCGACATTTGATATAACGCCATGCTCGGATGACCAAATTTTGGCAAAATTCTTAATGGCAACTCATTATGTGTATCAATGTCTTAAGATGCCAGTCCCAAAGGAGTAATCACAATTCATTGTGATAAGAAGATGGCACATACGCAGACCGTCGATCCTCGAGATGGTGGGTCGATACCACTCGGGAAGAAAAGGGCAGCCTTCGACCAAGCACTCGAAGCCTAAAGCTACGCCCAAGCCGAACGACCAAGTCAAAGAGGTTCCCCTGGATCAGGAGGAGCCCTCGAAGACTGTTTGCATCGGGGATACTTCCAACCCCAAGTAGGAAGACACCCTCATCACTTTCCTCCGAGCAAACGCAGATGTCTTCGCGTGGCAAGCATCCGACATGCCCGGAGTCTCCAGGGAAGTGATCGAGCACAGGCTAGCTTTACGGCCTGACAAAGTACCCGTAATACAAAAATTACAGGGATTTGCCCCTGATCGACGAGATGCTATAAGGTCAGAATTGGACAAGCTACTTAAAGCAGGCTTTATAAGAGAAGTCGGCCACCCAGAGTGGTTGGCCAACCCTGTAATGGTTAGGAAGTCTAAAGACAAGTGGAGAATGTGTGTAGACTTCACTGATCTTAAGAAAGCTTGTCCAAAAGATGATTTCCCTTTACCTTGTATCGATTAGTTGGTTGACTCTACTGCTGGTTGCGAAACATTAAGTTTTCTAGATGCATATTCTGGCTACCATCAGATTAATATGTGTCTAGAAGATGAAGAAAAGACCACATTTATTACTCCATTTGGTATATTTTGCTGTGTCAAAATGCCATTTGGTCTAAAAAATGCTGGCGCTTCTTTTCAACACTTGATGCAATCGACTTTTTCACCTCAGCTAGGTCGAAATTTGGAAGCCTATATTGACGATCTAGTCCTAAAAAGTATCAAAAGGCTTGATCATGTTTCGGACTTGCAAGAGACATTCGACAACCTCAGAAAACACCGCTTGAAACTCAATCCTGAGAAGTGTGTTTTTGGAGTCTCTTCGGGAAAATTACTTGGATTCTTGGTCTTTGTGCGAGGGATCGAAGCAAATCCCGAAAAGATATAAGCTATTGTTCAAATGCGCTCTCCAACCACGAAGAAAGAAGTCCAAAAGCTCACAGGGTGTATGGCGGCTTTAAGTCGTTTCGTAGCACGACTGGGAGAAAAAGGACAACCTTTCTTCAAACTTCTAAGGAAGCACGAGGGTTTCGAGTGGTCGAAAGAGGCAAACACTGCCTTTGAGGATGTCAAGAGATATCTTACGAGTGCTACTGTTCTGGTTTCCCTGAAACTAGAAGAGACGCTCTTAATGTATCTAGCTGCCACGCCATTGTGCAAGGAGTTTAAAGATTAGTCGAGAACATGAAAACGTTCAACGACCAGTGTACTACGTAAGTGAAGTTTTGCACGGACCTAAGGAGCGTTACCCTCAGATCCAAAAGCTTCTCTATACCCTCCTCATGTCTTCGAGGAAACTATGGCATTATTTTCAGTGCACAAGATTATTGTGATGTCTGAGTTTCCCTTGGGAGTGATCCTCTAGAATAGGGAAGTAGCGGGACACAAGTCTAAATGGTTAGTAGAACTTGGGGAGTTCGATATCCATTTCGTGTCCCGAACGGCCATTAAATCCCAGATCTTAGCAGACTTTGTCGCCGAATGGACAAATCCTAAACCTGTTCAGGATCCCCAATACGATACCCACGACCAGTGGACGATGTACTTTGATGGGTCACTTACTTTAAGTGGCTCAGGGGCTGGGGTGGTCCTGAAATCTCCTAACAGAGAGAACTTAAAGTATGCCATATAGTTAAACTTTCAGGCCACTAACAACGTGGCAGAATACAAAGGTTTACTAGCCGGCATACGAGCTGCGAAAGCGCTCGCGATTCGACGACTACTCGTGAGAGGAGACTCTCAACTAGTCGTGAATCAGGTCGGAAAAGAGTACCAGTGCTCTAACTCAACCATGTCTCGGTACTTATCGGAGGTTCAAAAGCTTGAAAAGCATTTTTTCGGTTTCGAGGTACAATTCATCCCTCGAAAGGATAATTTCCTCGCGGAATGACTTGCTCGAATAACTTCTTCCCAATCACAGGTACCAAAAGGAGTCTTCTTGGAGCAACTCCAGAAGCCATCTCTAGTGGACACACCAGAGATATCTCCTATTAAGACAGCCTCTCTAAAATAAGAGGATACTCGGATGGATCCTATCTACAAGTATCTTCAGACGGGTTCCATACCCGATGATGATCTCGAAGCAGATCATTTATCCCGAAAGGCCAAAATGTATACTTTGGTCGAAGGAATCCTCTATAAACGAGGCACTCAAGGGGTACTCATGTGATGCATACCGTAGAGAGGACTAAACCTCCTTCACGACATTCACGGGGGCATCTGTGGAACTCATGCTTCCTACAGAACGTTGGTTGGAAAAGCCTTTCGACAAGGATTTTACTGGCCAACAGCCCTCTACAATGCCAAAGAGTTGATTAAGAAATATGTACAATGCTAATTTTATAGCAGGCAAATACACCAACCGGCTCAGACATTACAAACAATTCCTCTATCTTGGCCTTTTCCGACCTGGGGCCTCGATATCCTAGGATCGTTCCCAAGGGCTCTAGGAGGCTTCGAGTTCCTTTTTGTTGCTATTGATACGTTCACAAAATGGATTGAAGCCGAACCTGTGACTGGAATAACAACGGAAGCCGCAAAATGGTTCATGATGAGAAGCGTGTTTACTCGATTTGGAGTCCCAAGTCGAATAATCACAGATAATGGTAAACAATTTTTGAGCGCAAAATTTCAAGAATTTTGCGACGAGTTGGGTACCAAGCTCTGTTACACCTCTGTCGCCCATCCCTAAAGCAATAGGGCAGTCTAACGAGCGAATGGTCAAATAATGCAGGGAATTAAAACTCAAGTCTTTTACCAGCTTGTTAAGCGCTCGGGGCTTATGCGACAAGAATTACCCTCAAGATATGGGCGATTCGACGATCGCTAGTCCTGCAACATGTGAAACACCTTTTTTTCCTAGTTTTTGGTGTCGAAGCCATGCTTTTGCCAGAACTAAAGATCAGGTCTACAAGGGTCGAGAGTTTCAATGACTCAGCCCAAGAACAACTTCGAGCTGATGACATTAACCTGGTCGAAGATAGGTGAAATCGGGCCTTAATCCGTTCAGTAATCTACCAGCAAGCCCTGCGCAAATACTATGATCGTAAGGTCCAACCTCGCAGCCTTGCTGTAGGTGACTTAGTATTGAGAAAACTTCAATCTCAGTCTAATTGGAACAAACGTTTCCCCAAGTGGGAAGGTCCTTACACAGTGGTCGAAGTTATACGTCCAGGTTCGGTACGACTGGTAATGGAAGACGGCCGGGTTCTCTCTAATTCTTGGAATATCGACCAGTTATGCAAATTCTACATGTAAACGACCAACCATTCAATAAAGCATTAGGTTCTTTCTATCTTTATTGTTTTACTTTGAGTAGTGCTTTGACAATTCTTTCCACCATACCCTGGTCGAAGGTCCGCCTTCGACCAGTTCGTAGTCGTGAGCGTTTCCACGATAATAGACTGGTCGTAAGACATTATACGACCAATACCCAATTCATCTTTACACTGGTCGAAAGGATGGTAACACCATCTAGTCAAAGCCTCTCCTCTCTGCACGTGGCCACGCCCACTAGAAGGAACTTCCTAGTGTCGATTCGTTCCTCCCTTTTTGCTACCAACACAAAGAGCTTGGGTTCAAAACATGGTCGAAATAATATCAAGCCGACTCTTAGTACCTTAGTTTATTTCTTCATCCATTTTTTGAAAAATAAATTAAGCCGAGTATACTTTTAAAATTTGCTCGACTACTTTCGGTAAACTCGGTTTATTTTAACTGGTCGGAGGAAGCTGCAACACCTAGTCGAAGACTTTTCTCTCTGCACGTGGTCATGCCCACTAGAAGGAACTTCCTAGCGTTGTCCTGTTTATAACTCTTGCTACCAGAGCGAACCCACTGAGTGCATTGAAATAACTTGAACAATTTTTTTAAGGAACTTCAGACATTTAACTAACTCAAGTTGACCATTCTTGATTTGATTAATCTGGTCGGAGATGGTAACATCACCTAGTTGAAGCCTTTCCTCTCTACACGTGGTCCTGCCCACTAGAAGGAACTTTCTAGTGTCGACTCGTTCCTAGTCTTTCGACCAGTGCATGATAATCATGATCGAAAAACTACAAGTTAGCTAAACCTCTCTCTTTTAAGAAAACCCATTTAAACACTATTTACTCGGTTTATCTAAATAAACCAAGCAAATAGTTGGGGGTTAGGATAAAGTTATTAACTTGACTTCAATTCTTAGTCTTGCTCTTTTTTCCATTCATTATCTTATGAGTTACTAACTACTCGACAAGATAGTTTTCAGGAAACAAGAAGGGATATATATATATCAACATCAACAAAAATTTGTCTTTACAGGACTCAGGACTCTGGTACATACTACCTTGGTGAAGGAGATCTTATTTGCATACCCTCCGTGACTGCCTCAGCGATTGACTGCATTGTTGTCATTAATTGCTCCGCCTCTGCTTCAGGGCAAACGAAGTCGTCTATGACAGGTTGCAGATTAAGGTTAGGATCATGATCTTTAAGTTTTGCTAGGACAAATCTTATTCCCTCTTCGATCGCATCTTTTATCGAATCGAATTGGTTAGCCTTCAGGGTAGTCACCAACTCTTGTAAAGTTCCGACTTGTTCGCCAATGGCACTCGAGTGGGCAGACAGTGTGTCATCACGAGGAGTAATCCCCTCAGCATGAAGCCCACCGAGTACATTGTTCAGAAGTGAAACGTTGTCTTGAAGATTAATCTTCAAAGCCATCATTTCCTCCTAATTGCGAGTCGAAGCCTCGCGGAGTCGTTTTATTTGTACTACTTGTTCTGAAAAGAAGACCAGTCAGATAAAATAACCTTGAGAGGAAAACACAACCAATCACAAGTAAAGATGTGCTTACCAACGAGTTGACAATCTAACTTCTTGACTTCATTGGCGTGAGTGGCAGTGTCCTTGAGGTAGCGCTGCTCCCACGTTTGGACCTCTTGGTCTTTTTCTGAAAGGAAATATGATTCAGAGAAAGAAAAGAAAGTCAAAAGCGGTCTTAAGTTCAGCACTTACCGTTTAGTCGTCCCTACAACTTTTTGTTTACAGAGTTTGCCTCCTGAAGCTTCTTCCGGAGGTCTTCAATCTCCTCACTTAGCTTCTTCTTCTCGGCTTTCTCCTAGTCGAGAGAATCAGCTAAAGTCTTCTCGTCACTCTTGAACCTGCAAAGGGAAATAGTAGATGTCAGCACCAAACGAGCGGTCATAAGTTCTTCTACGACCAAGATCTAGTCGTAAGTCATTCTATGACAAAACCATGGTCACAAGCTCTTCTACGACCAGTAACTAGTCGTAACATCTTCTACGACAAACCCCGCAAGTACTGTGTAAGTGGTCGAAACATAAAAGGCTACAAAAAGCAGTTACTTACCACTTCTCTGCCTGCTCGCAGAGTTCCGCTTTTTCCTATCGCAATTGGACAAGTTGCCTATTGTATTCAACAACAGTAACAATTTGCTCCAACGCTCTCTGCATAGAGAAAGATAGTTGGAAGCAAGAAAAGATATGAGTGCAAATACCGAACAACAGGTACTTACATTCATTGCCCTTCGTGCAAACGAAGACACTACCCTCGTGGGATTCCTCAGTTCATCAATCTCTCGCACTCGGTCCCACCACACCTCTTTGAGACGCACATCATCAAAAACATCCCCTCCATCGGGAATATTTTTGGGGTGAGGGACACGAGCACGAGGTTTGAGAGCAGAAGATCCCACATTGGAAGACGGCCTGAAGAACTCAGAGGCGAAGTTAGCATATTCCTCCTCCTTTGATTTGGTAATGCCAGCTCCTCCTTGAGGACTGGGGAACGCTCAGAACGGCTTCCTTCAAGGCGATGGCTTGATGCCTCCTTGTATGAGCATTGTCTTTGCCTCAGTCTCTATGACCACTCCTGTGGTCGTAGCCACTTCTGGCCCTACGACCGCCCCAATGGTCGTAGCCACTTCAGCACTAACAGTACCCTCCACCATTTGGATGGTGGTTGACCCTTTGACCATCACCACTGTTGTTCCTTCGCCTGCCGAAGAAACTGCAGTGGGTTCCTTGGCAGGAACGTCCTTGATGATGAGAGGAGCCAAGCTAAGATCATAAAAAGGGAAACACTATTAGGTGGTAAAAAGTAAAAGGAAAATGCTGTTCTTACACTTTTGTCTCTTTTTTACGTACCTCCGAGTGTCGGACTTGATTTTAAGTTTGGAAAAAACCCTCCCTAAGGAAGGTTTCTTTGACTTTTTGTCAACCACACTTGGTCGAGACTCAAATTGAGGAACGACCACGACCACGTCTGGTCGTGGGTCTTGATCGAGCACCTCATGGGCAGTACTACCCTCAACCACGGGCACTGCTGGTGCAGCAGTCTCCTTCACAAAAGACATGAAACTCTTCTAGTTCTTCTTTTCTAATCGCTTGATAAAACCGCATGAGGCAGAAACTGCGAAGGTTTTATTGTCATAATATAAGGGTACCTTGGCCTTGGGGGCTTTGGGTTTGAATACTTAAGCTATTCCTACCGCGATTGCTTCCTCTGCAGCAATTATTTCCGCCGCAAGATTAGCCAAAGGTGCAGACGAAGTAGCAGAGCTCGAGCTTGCGCCGTCCTTATCAACAGCCTGCACGAGCCTCCTCCTCTTGGTCTGAGGAGCATCTACTTGCCCAACAGCAGGGCTCGAACTTGAGCCTCCCTTGTCGGGCGATTTTAACGAGCCGACGCCTCTTAGCGGGGAGAAACAAGTCTCTTCATCAGTGCATACGACGACCATCAGTTCGACCTCTTCATCGTCCTGACGGTTCTCCATGCCTACTTTCTGCAGAAATCAAAAAGAGAGATATTATAAAGCAGACGTAAGTTCTTCTATGACCATCACCATGTCGTAAGCTTTCCTACGACAACCTCCCAACAGAAGTTTTTCATTTACGTAACCACGATCGTAAGCCTTCCTACGATCAGTACCCAGTCATAAGTTCTTCTATGACTACAAAGTCCTAAAGATGAAATCAACTCTCGATTACCTTTAGGCGCTCCACCTTATCCTCTAGGGATAGGTCAGCCAAGATTGGAGGCGCCACCACATGGGTTGGGGGTTTCTCACAGATAAGCTTGACCCAAGCGTCAATCTCCTCTTATGAGTGGTCTACAGGGATAAGAAAACTTTCAGTAAAGCCTAAATAAAAATCAACAGGAAGAAGGCTAAGCTTGAGGTTTACTTACCCTCCGAGTAGTCCCTCGTCGAGTCCATTGGCCCCGAGTACCTCCACATCTGATGAGCCCTCTTCTTCAGAGGACTGATACGACGTGTGATGAAATCCTTCACCATATGCCATCCGGTAAGCCCCTCCTTCTTCAAGTCTGCAATAGCTTGGATGAAGGGGACAATCCGACCAAGATTCTTGGGAGTCGAATCCCAAGCAGAAACCTTCTCGACCGGATTCCCAATGAAGGAGAGGCTGTCCTCATTGGTTATCTCCCAATAGAACCACCTCTTCTTCCACCCCGGCTATGACGACCGGGTAAACATCTGAATATACTCCTTTGACTTCCCGTCGTGGAGCTTCAGACTGTAGCTACCGGCGACTCCGCATAGTTTGGTCATTCCGTAGTAGTACTGGAACAACTCCAAATCAGCCGAAATCCCAAGGTATGCCTCACACAGGTACACGAACACCCCCAGCATTGTGATAGAGTTGGGAACGAGATTCACCAACTCCACCAGAAAGAATTCGAGTACCAATGTGAGGAAAGGTTGAGCGGGCAATCGAAAACCACACTCACAAAATACCTGGAAGACAGGGATTTGCCCAATGTCCCCTAACGGCCAATGCTGCCCAGCGGCCTCAATCCACTTCACAAATTCCTCCTTCGGGATCTTCTCGGAATCAACCAAAGCTCTGATTTTGGTCGCATCCAACTCCGATTCGACCCACTGGGAAGCGGCTCTGGCCATTTCTCCCAAAATCTGAAGGTTTGGATTTGGAAAGATTGGGGAAGAAGGCCCGATTTGGTCGGCGGCGGAGAACTCGAAAGCTTGAACAACGAGAGCAATTTGGCGAAGGTAAAAGACCTTATCCTCACCCGCAGTAAATATTTATAACCGCACACCTGAAATTAAAAAGACATGACTACCTAACGGTTGCCACCGCTTCGGGAACCGCTCCAACAGACAGAAATAAGGGAGTCGATTGGGATTTTTAAATTTGTCTGCTCGAGGAAATCAGGTCAGTCTTTACACCTCAAGCGAAATTACCTTCTTGACCAAATCTTTTTCTGGTCAAATACAACAGCGATTGCAAATTTTTTGCTTCCAACCATGGTACTACGACCACTTGGTGCTCGAAAGATTTCCTTACGACCACCTTATAAGTTGCAAGATTATTTCACAACTTTCTTGACCAAGTAAACTTCTGGTCAAATGAAACACTAGTCGAAGAGTCTTTCCTTCGACCATCTTTCTACAACCATCTATTGATCGTAAGACCATCTACTGCTCCTTCTCCAAGTAAGTTATTTTCGCTTAAGTTGGGGGGTAAATTACGCGGTTATTCTCTGGAATGATGGCACGATTTTAACTCCTTTGTTATGGTGATAACTGTCTGGTAACATGGGAACGTTACTACTCCCATAATAACATCCAGTAACGGCTCAATAATCTGGGACATTAAGGCAGTCTTTACACTGGAGGCGCGACGGTACACCTTGAGGACTGTATAAAAGGCAGAATCATCAGGACAATCGAGGCGATCCGAAGATCATTAGAAGGACAATACTCTAGTCTTTGGCTCCATTTTGTAATCTAGCATACTCAATACATACACACATGAGTAGGATTGTTATCCTCCTAGGAGAAGGCCTGAACCTATATAAAAATTCATGTGTCTCTATCTCTGTGTGATTTTGAGCCTAATAGAACCCTTGAATCAAACAATCTTTATGTAAGTTCGGTCCTAAAACACCGACATGGGCCATGCCCTTAAGGCCCATTTCGCCCAAGTAAAAAGGAGAGGAGGTGAGGGGGTTTAGGGTACCCCTACCCCTGTTGACAAGGTGGCGACGTAGGGCTCACCTGCGCGGCGGACACTCGGCGCGAGGTGGCAGCGGCGGAGCCGCCCGTGCGGAAGAGGCAGCGACAGCACCGCTCGTGTAGAGGCACCTATACGGAGGCGCCAGCTGAGGTATGACGGCACCTATGCGGAGGCGGTGGTCGACTAAGTGGGCACATGGCGCGAGGCGGTGCGACGATGGGGCCAACGACGGTGCGCAATGCGCCCGTGCGAGAGGGCGACGATGGCTTTAGGCGCGCAGAGCCTATGCGGGGTGGTGCACATGCGGTGCGACATTTAGGCCGACGGGGAGGCCGGTGCGGCTTCGGGCGGCGCGGAGTCGTGCGGTGGTGGCGCGCATGCGGCATGGCGAAGACGGTGGCGGCGTGGTTCGGCGGCGTGGAGCCCATGCGGGTGGCGAGCTTTTAGGTAGCGCGAAGCGCCATGGTGCCGCATGCAGGCGGCATACGAGCAACAAGCGCTTGCGGCAAGATGTTTACCGTATGGCGTATGCCCACGGGATTTTGCATCGACCGTTTTTCTCTTTACTATTCATCCATGAATAGTGGAATCATCATCTACAGTTTTCATGTAATCTACCGATTGGCTTGGCCGGCGACTTCAAGTCGACTCGCGATAGATTAGAGCGGATTTGCAATCTACAATCCACAGTGTAATTGACATCCACTCCTTCATGCAACCTACCGATCGGCATTGTGCTGGCAACTTCAAGTTGGCTCGTGGTAGATTAGACCAGATTTGCACCGTAGGAAATAATCCAGAAAGCCAAATTTGCGGAATTGAAAGCGATCTAGAAAATGCGATTCAATCTATGAGCGTCATGCTACAACGGTTACCTTTCGATTCGAGTAGAGTAGGCCTAGAGGTAGGCTGGACTCGATCGTGCTGATAACGTGTTGAGGAACCGTCGCTGGCGAGTCCAGTCTGAGCGATCACTTTGTAAACAAGCGTAGAATTGCACACAAGAACACAAGTACAGAATAGTAGATTGAACACAGAGATATGAGGGACTTCTTTCTTCTCTTTATTTCTCTTCTCAAAAGCACGTATAATGGTTGGGGGTCCCCTCCTATATATAGTCTACAGATGGATGATGAACCCATCATGGGCCAGACCTGCAAAGTCTGGGCCCAGGTTTCTTAACATTTTCTTACAACAGAGGGTGCACAACCAGAACAACATCAGGCACGCGCGTCACTGCAGCCACTTAAAACATGACAGCTGCTCCTGCCATGCGCGAACTGCCACTCGAATACCCACACGTTTGATGTCGTTCCCTTGAAATGATAATGGGATCATTGAGCGGTAGCTTGTAGGCTGTAGCCGTACGTATGGCGAGGAGAACAAGCTCCTCTGTAGGAATTTTTTGTAGATACAACACGTTTTCGCATCGTATTTGCAGTATTGACCGCCTCCGAACCGTATTTGCATATATAGCGCCGTTGTCGCACGACCATCGTGGGGAGCACCCTCCTGGCCGCCACGTCAACCCGTTGCCGCACGACTACCGTGTGGCAACGGCCCGCAGCCTGCCACGTTGCCTCCGCACGCCCGCCACGTCATCCATTGCCGCATGGTGGCCGTGTGGTAATGGCCCTCGGCCCGCCATGTGTCCACCAGTGGCTAGGGTTTAGTTAGGTTTGGCTGAAATTTGTACGAATTTTAAAATGTAGCAAATGAGTTCAAAAATTATGAAATTTATTGTGGAGCCTCCCGACATAGTGTACTTGCTTATGTAAATTTTCCATAATTTTATTCATTTAGAATTTTTCTCGCTATTTCATATAAGTGCGAAAACAAAAAAATCAGCAGAAAACCGTGCCATGTGTTGCTTGCACAAACATCCGAATGAGGCCCTCCCTCCATCTGCCTTTCTTTTCTACTGAAAGCAACAAGCAATCTTGTCATCCCGTCACCACCATCTATTCCATCAACTCCTTGTCTCCCCCGTCTAACCCTTGTCTCCTCCATCAAATCCTTGTCTCCCCCCTCCCCCTAAATGCATGGCAAACTTAATTAGCGTGCTCCCGCAACAGCTATAAACTAGTGCGAACGAGCATGATTTCATTTCATAGTCGCTCGCTCTCTCACTCGCTCTTCCGCTCGTTCATTTCACAGTCGCTCACTCGCTCTTCCGCTCGCTCTTTTGCTTTGTCGATTATTAACTGCCGTCGTTCGCAGGTAGTTTGGTCGTAATTTTTTATTTATAGTGTTAATTAGTTACAAAATAATTAGTAGTAATTAATTAGTAAATTAGTGTACATTAAATTTTAGTGTTTAGTTTGGTCGTAAAGCGAAATCAAATAATAATAAATGCATTCAGCGAAGAATAGAGGAACATAATCTAATTAAGCTAGCTTATCATGTAGCTTATCACCCCGGGAAAACTACTCTGCAATTAAAAAGCTAGCATGTTTAATTTATAATCTTTTGTGGTCATTAGCCACCTTCTCACTAATATTCTCTATATTCCATGTGTTGCAAGCATGTCTCTACCGGTGCTTCTGGAACACTTCTACGATGAGGACCCCCGGTGCAAGCTATGGATCGCCGCTGACGCAAATGGCCCTCCGCCCCTGCTGCTTGGGGGAGGGACTGTTGGGCACTGGACGATCGCTACGTTCCGATCCTCCAGGACACGGGCTTGTTGCCCCTTGTGAGGCTAGTGTCCATAGGACGTCGGTTCATCCTACACGGTAGTTTGCAGTCGGCACTTGTCGACAGGTGGAGGCCCGAGACGCACACCTTCCACTTTCGGTGGGGTGAGATGACGGTTACCCTAAAGGACGTCTCACTTCTGACCGGTCTCCCAATCTGGGGTGAGCCGCTTGTTCTGGGCCCTCTGGGTGCGTACTGGAAGGCCGAGCTGGAGCACCAGTTCGGCCAACCACTCCTGAAGCATGTACGTGGTGTCCCTCGGACTTGGCTGAGGCAGTTCAAATAGTGCACCTCACGAGGTCGTTAGGACGCACCTCGTTGCCTACCTTCTCCAGCTCTTTGGTTGGGTCCTATTTCCAACCACACCGGGCGATTTTTGCTACCCCAGCTTCATCTGCGTCGCCGTGTCTTTGGTTGACATGGGGGCTAGGCCGATGCCTCAGTATATCTGGGTATCAGCCGTCCTTTGCGCCACATACCGGGGGTTGTGTGATGTTTGATGGCATGGCACCGGTGGTACCCCTAACCTGGCTGTCTGCTACGTGCTCCTGCAGCTGTAGAGTTGGGAGCACTTCCTTGTTGGGTGGCCGTCCATCGAGATAGCGGTGCATCTGTACCCGGTTCTGCATGACGAGATAGACGGGCCCACCATGGGCTTACGGTGGACTACTGGCCATCTGCGCTGGGTCAACACAAGACCGACGAGGTGCTACACGTTGTACCACAACAAGTTCGAGTCATTGCATGAGAGCGACATCATATGAAATCTATGGTATCCACAGTTCGTGCACATGGTAGCACCGCACGGACTATCCATGCAATGCATTCGAGACGTTCCACTATGGACGACGGACTGCCACCTGGTGTTCACACATATGGTAGAGCCTTACGCGCTGTGGCGCGTAATGCGATAGATTGGTGCACACCAGGTCATGCCCCCCTTGACGGCAGGCCCCTGCCACGAGCCGTACACTTGTGAGTCAAACTCCATCCGAGTAATGTTTACAGTTCTTACATCTTCTTTTCTAACATCAATTCTTCTGGAAACACAAGCAATCGAGGCAGGGTGGGCATGCTCAGGACTGGCGCCCAGTCCAGCACGAGTGGACTACGGCATGGATGCAGAGGGCACACTTGGATGTCTTGTGTACCCCGTGTCCGTACGACCTTGAGACGTACGGTGCATACATGGAGTGGTACCTACCAGGGATGCGCGCAAGACTTACCATTCCTCCACCGAAGCGCCCAGAGTAGGTGATAGAGGAGACGCACTAGTAGACCCTCCATCGTGCGTACGATCATCACAGTGCTTCACGGCATAACGACACCATAAGACACTTACAACCTCTGGTCGTTTCATTGACAATATTCGTACTCTTCGTTAATGAACCTATTATGTATGTCACCACAGTTGGAGTAGGTGCACAACATCTTAAGGGCATCGGAGGCCGCCATCCACAACCCAAACATTACACCGGCGGGATATAAAATAATTATGAAGTACATCTCGACGCAGTCGAAGAAACTGATAAAGAACTTGAGCTGCGGTCGTTCAACGGACGACGTCCTGCACATCGGACACCAAGTGGGGTGGAGGGCGTGCTCACCTGCTAGGTCACCACGGCCTAGCGAGTCCGGCCGACGTTGTAGCATTCCCCGTCGGTCATCCGTGGCCCAGGTCGGCAGGGAGGTAAGTACGTTAAGTTTTTTTGGTTATGCCTTACGTTCTGCTAACATCATGTCATTCTCCCGCCGCAGGTCCGTCGGGATGAATCACTTCTGCCGTCCGCACCTGGTACACAGACTAACGCTCCTCTTCGGTCATCTGCACTATACATCCGGGAGGTATGAGGTTCTTAGTTTACATCCAGAGTGTTTATTTGTACTAACATCGTTCCGTCTTGCAACCTTCAGTTGGCCGTGGGGGTGACGCCTAGTTCACGTCAACTAATGATGAGGATACGGGCTTCCCAGCTCATGCTAGGGAGTAGTACACATCACCAGGGTACGGACAATGGTAACTAGGGTTTGGAGCGTACTCAGGGCATAGCTCCTCCGGGTTCGCTGTCCCACCGTACGTTCAAGGCTAGAGCTCCTCTGGGTACGCGGGAACCCCGTAGATCCAAGGCCATAGCTCATCCGCGCAACCAGAGTTGCTTGCATCGTACCCCGGTAGTGAATTTTTTGAGTCTGTCACTCATGACTTATTCGGAGGTGTCCCCGAGGTCGGCATGTCTCATCAGGATGACATGAATGCCTACCAGACTCTGCTGGGCTGGAGTCAGCCTACTGGTCCACCTCCGCTCACTCAACGGTCTTCGTACCCCCTCTAAACCGATATGCGCTCTCCGGACCGATAGACGTATTCCACGGGACATGCCTGACGCAAGACCAGGATGCGCACGCAGAGGCAGCTGCCATGAGCAGAGGGAGGTGGCTCAGACGAGTTAGCCATATTGTATCAAATGTTATGCGATTATGTTTTCGTACATTCGTATTCATATTTTGTTTTGCTATATTTGTACGCGTATTTTGGTTGTTATGACTGTATTCCTGCGCCATATTGTATATTGACATCTCCAATGGAGTTACAATGCAACTTTTTTCCATACATTCCAAGTCACATGAAATCATGAAACCCAAATTTTTGAAACCTAAAATCCAAATTTGCGTGACCTAAATCTTTAATTTTCGAGACAATTCCAAAACACATATCAAATTGTCAAAACAGTACACAATCAAGTCCACTACGTGAGGAGCCTTCAAAATAAAATTCATAATTTTTGGAGCTCAATTTGTACATTTACAAATTCGCCCAAATAGGACACTTATACGAAATAACGAGAAATTATGAATGGATAAAATTATGGAAAATTTACACAAGCAAGTACACTGTGTCGAGAGGCTCCATACAAAATTTCATAATTTTTTGAACTCATTTGTTATATTTTAAAATTCATACAAATTTCAGCTGAACCTAACTAAACCCTAGCCACTGGTGGACACGTGACGGGCCGAGGGCCATTGCCGCACAGCCGCCGTGCGGCAACGGATGACATGGTGATGGGAGTGGGTGGGGGAGGCGACGTGACAGGCTGTGGGCCGTTGCCGCACGGCGGCCGGGGAGGGTGCTCCGCACGGTGTGTCAGGAACTGAAGAAGAAGTCTTAGTAAAGTGAAGAAAACGTTTCAAGGTTTGAAGATGCAACGGACAAAGTCATTGCAGAGGTCTTTAAAGGAAGATCAACGGCTGTCGAGTACGAGTTCCAAGTGAAGATCAACGGCTGTCGAGTACGAGTTCCAAGTGAAGATCAACGACTGTAGAGTACCAAGATTCTTACTGTGCGATGCAAACACAGTAAAGATGAACTTCTGAACTTACTGTGGTCGTAATATTCTTTTCACTGGGAATATTCCCATGTAAGGGCTATAAGGCTCTGGTTACGGGTTGGTTTTTGCTATTGTGAATATTATCTTTTCCATTAGCTTCTAGATAGTTTGAACTAGTCGCTGTAGAACTACTTTCCTCTTTCATTAACAGATATTGATATCTGGAGTTATTCTATCACGATTTTGTTGAATTTGAGTGTATGATTTCTGAAGTTTTTGTCATGGTAGCCGTGCGGCAACAGAGTTATATATGCACATATGGTTTGCAGATGAATCAATACTATAAATACGTTACGAAAGCGTGATGTATCTGAAAAAAAAAATCAGCAGCTTGCCGTGTCGTGTTGTCACGACTAGCTAGATCGATGGGCAGCAGCATCACCGTCAAATCAGCTCTTGCAGGTCACGCATAGCCCGGCGGCACTGTCGATCGGAATTCAGAGGCGTGCAAGTACAACAACGCAGCTGCAGCAGTAGCAGCACGTGTGTCCGTTTTGTTACCGCGAAGTTTCGACGTGCGTACGTCTCCTGCACCGGCGCACGGCCGCACGTACATCGCGGCCGCTGTTCCGGCTCAACCCCCAACAGCGACCAGATCGACAAGAATCGCACCCTCGATATGGAGCCCTGCCAGTGCAGCTTCTGTTCTCGCTGGACCATGCATGCAAGTCGTGCCAACGCCGTACGCGCGGCAGAATAGTGTGGTCGACAAGAATCGCACCCACGATATGGAGCCCTGCCAGTGCAGCTTCTGTTCTCGCTGGACCATGCACGCAAGTCGTGCCAACGCCGTACGGGCGGCAGAATAGTGCGCTTCCCCTGCTGCGCGCCAGGGCCTGTCCGGCGCGACGCCTTTATTCTGTAATCGTGGCACAGGCCGTCCTGATCAATCATCGCGCGCGGGCGAGGGCAAACAGCTGGAACCGAATTCGCTGGAGCCCCCTCGCCCCCGATCAGCTGCCATCAAGCCACTGCCTAGGCCCCGCAGCTAAACTGTGCCCTATTTATTCCTCATGGCCTCACTCTCTCACCATAGTGCAGTGTGTGGTCCACTGTGATTGCTAATCAGCCACTGCAAGACAGATCAGATCAGATCAGATCAGATCAGATCTGATAGCTTTATATTGCGGAACTACTAATTCTAAGCTGGTCTCGAGATGATCGAAATGATGCCGGCAAAACATGACGTGCTAAGCGTAGTTGGATTAGCATGGTGCGCGACGAGAAATGATAACGTTTTGTTGGTAGATGGCAGAGGTGTGGCTAGCTTGTGTTTGATGTAATCCTCCCCTCTGATTCTGCTTCGGACACGGCAGCGTCGGTGTGGGGCGATGACTTTACACCTGGTATGTGCCGTTCTTTGGAAGATGCTATTCGCCGGCCCCTCCGTTTTGGCAGCTTTTATGGCCTCCAAATTGGATTTGAAACACGATGTCCACGACGATGTTTCTAGCCATCATGCAGTGTTTTTGTCGCTAGCTGCGGTCAGAGTCCTGGCGTCAAGTAAGCCATCATGGCTCCGCCCCGACAAAACTGTCACATGCATATTACGGTCTGTATACACTATTTTCTCTTTAAAAAACTATCACATTCTGAAAATTTATTTACAACTCTATTATATATAAATTATAGTAAATTATTTATGTAATTATGGTTCTTGGTCACTGTAATTATTCTTGAAAGTCTTAATAACTCATATTTTTATCACATAATTCGAAATCTCACTTGTATTTTGAGAGGTTGAGCAAAAACAAAAACAAAAAAAAATTTATATACCAACAAAATACAGCAATGTGGTGAACCCGTTATGATCTTAACAAACATTAAGAGGTTGAGCGAAAACAAAGACAAAAAATAAAATTATATACTAACAAAATATGACAATCTGGTGAACTCATTTGACGAGGATTAAAACATCTATGTATTATCTTAATACATAATAAAAGACCATACGTCTTCATGGTCGTAACTCCTAAGGCTAACGACCTCACTGGTCGTAAGGATTCTAGAGGTTACATAATGGTACCTTGGTCGGACAAGGTCATGCACCTAGTATCCGACCAGGTAGCTGCTCGAAAAAGCTATGAACTAGTATCTATAACTGATCCCAAGTATATTCTTACCATGCGATGAATATAGCATGTGTTGTATACTTTATGTCACACGGTTACATAGTCCTAAAGACACTGACAACAACTATGATACGGTTGAGTGTCTCTAAGACACTTAACCACAGAGTAGTTAACACATTGTTAACTAACGCCTCGCCCCGACCAGTCGCAATGCTTCACCAGGGACGCCTTCTCCAAGAGTAACTGCCATCCCTTTGGAAGTTATTTAAAGGTGGAGCACAGAAGACCAAAAGGGGGAGGGGAAAATAGGCACACAGAGAAGCCAAGGGATATTGAGAAGCACACTGATAATCACAATCTGGTCTGAGACAAGCAAGACAGCATCATCAGATTAGATCATAGCAATCTTCATATTCAGTGTCATTAGGATTAGTCCCGAGTAGGGTCGTAAGCACCCCCTTGTAAATCCAGTTCATATCAATAAAGAGTGGCCCCATTCTATCCCATGAAATATCACGTCATTTTCCTCTTTTATTTCGTAAGATCGGCGACTCGATCGTCGACAGCTGGCGCCATTCGTGGGGAAGAAGACGTAAGTTTCCTGGAGAAACTCTCCGCGCATCAAATCCTCGCTCACTCCTCGTAATCGCTCATGCGAATATGGCCGGAGTTTGGGACGAGGAGAATTGGTTCGACCTGGCGAACTACTCCAACCTCGACATGGAAGGATGCATCCGTGCCATGCAAGAAAATGGCATGTCATCCTCCTCCTCCTCCGCCGGTTCGCATGTCGCCGACGTTAGCGAAATCGACCGGATGGATGATGATCCACCACTACGACAAGTGGCGCTTCCAGACATTCCGACCAGCTCGGAATGTCCAGAAGCCACTTCAAGCCCGGTCCTTCCGACCAGCGAAACAGTTGAAGAAAAATCAGCACCGCCACTCGAGAATTTTTATACTCTCGATGAAATCATGGCTAAAAGGTACTCACCTACGGCTTCTGGTAATTCCAGGAGCCAACCGACATCTGGTAACGGTGTCGATGAAGCCTCCACTGATCGTAGGCCAAGTGGAGATGATAAGGCTCAGCTACGATCAGTAGTCTGCCGGATCAGGCTGAGCCCACCAAGAAGACCTCAAGAGGTGCTCATCTCCGACCGCTCTCCGTCGTGGAAACTTCTAGTAGAAGCATTGGAAGGCTCTCCATTAGTTACAATGGAAGCTCGTCAGAGGATCGCTGCTGGAGGCACGAGGTCAATACGATCAGATATGCAAATCAAGATGCCTTGCACGATCCTACACACTCTGCCATGCCACCACGTGTTGGTAGAGACGTTACGGGCCATCAAGCACCAACTTCCGGAGGCAACAGAACTGATCGGCGTCCATCAATTAACTCGCTTGGCACTGCCCCACCAAGAGTAGTTGGTCGGATGGAACTAATCCGGAGGTCAGGGGAAGGTTTAGACCTGCGTACACCTGCTACCAATATAAACCCCCCGAGACCCTCTGTAACTATACGAAACCTACAATGTGTTCAAGATATATTAAATAATTCTAACCCTGTTCTAGCAGAAACCCCAAGTTTTGTACAGCTCGTAGGCCAAGTAGCGGAGATTCTGCAACAAACCATGCAACGAACAGAAGCGTATCAGGAACAGAGGAATTTAGGAAGTCGGACCATGACTTTGCCCAACGCTCCTCCCTCAGTAGAGGGCAACATGGTCGTGTTGGGGAACAATCAATACCAAGGCCTCCTCGACGATTCCGGCCAAGGAGTCATGAGGGAAGAAGGTTATTCCAGGTAGCCACTCCCTCACCACGTCGAGAAGAACAATCACTTGGACCTGACGATCTCCGACATCATCTAAATCAAGCAGGCAGTCAAAGGCATCATACCAATGTCTACGACCGGATCGGCACACCAGAGCTCCAGCGTTCCAACCCTAGCAACTGGTCTCCGACCGATTACAATTCGGCACCTTTCCAAAGAAGGCGCCATGAATCGATCATAGGTTGTCGAGCCTTCTCTCGCAGGCTCCAAAGCGTGCGGCGCCAAGCAGTTCCGACGCCAACTTGGACAAGTTCAATGGGACTCAGAACCCATTAGAGTTTCTCCAAATATATACCACCGCCATCAGAGCTGCTGGTGGTGACGAAAAGGTAATGGCTAACTATCTGCCCACCGTGCTCGAAGGGTCTGCCCGGTCATGGTTACTTAACCTACCGGTCGAATCAATCTATACTTGGGGGCAACTCTGCAACCTTCTAATCGCGAACTTCTAGGGTACATACAACCGCCCTGGAAAGAAGGACGACCTCCACCGAATCTGGCAAGGCTCTGATGAGACTCTCTGTTAATACATCAAGAGATTCAGCCAGGTTCGTAATTCCATACTAGAGGTTGCAGAGTCTTCTGTTATCCAGCCTTTTAAAACAGGTCTGAGGAATCGATGGTTTACGGAGGATATAGCAATGAACCCTCCATGAACAACCGTCGAACTTTTCGACATGGCCGACAAGTACACCACCGCTAGTGAAGCAATAAAGTGCTGTGAGGCCATTGATCGGAAGGACAAAATCCCCTAGCCTGGCTTGGACAAACCAGAGAAAAAGAATAAGAAAACTCTCAAGAAGAAGAAGAACTGCAGACCCGACGACAAAGAAGTCCTGGTTATCCCTAAAAAGTTTACGAAGGGTAAAAAGGACTATACCAGTCAAGGCAAAGCAAAAGCCCCGACCGAAGGATTCTAGAAAAACAAGAAGTGGTGTCCACTTCACCAGACAGTGGCACGACCTCGCTTTGCCGAGCCCGCAAAAGAAAGCGGAGGACTATTATGCGGGTAAAGGACCATTTCCGCAATACAGAGCTCGGAGAAACGAAGTTCTAAAAAGGACAAAGATGGCGACGAAGAAATGGAGTACCAGGAGCCTCAACACACGGTCAACATGATCTTTGGAGGTTCTTCTTCATACGAGTCGAGGCATCATCTGAAGGCCATGCAGCGGGAGGTCAACCTCGTCGAGCCTCCAACCATCATCAAGCCATCAAAGTGGTCGAACACGACAATCTCCTTCAGCAAAGAAGACTGCCCCATCCCTTCAGCTCGACCAAGTAGGTTCCCTATTGTTGTTGAACCTATTATTAATAAGTGTAGGGTTAATCGAGTTTTGATAGATGGTAGTAGTTCTTTAAACATTTTATTTGCGGGAACTTTAGAAGACATGCAAGTTCCCAAGTCCAAGGTGAAACCAGTGAAATATGCTTTTCACAGTATAGTCCCTGGCTCCACCGCTAAACCGATAGGACAAGTTTCCCTACCGGTTACGTTCGGAAGACCTGACAACTTCTAAATAGAAAAGATCTCATTCGATGTAGTGGATTTTGAATCCGCATACAATAGAATCCTTGGTCGACCGGCCTTAGCAAAGTTCTTGATAACCACGCACTATGGTTATCAAAGTTTGAAAATGCTGGGATCGAAATGAGTCATCACGGTTCAAAGAGATCAGAAAAATGGCTTACGTGTGTGATAAAAAATCCTTAGAACTGGTCGATGAACTTCTGACCAGAGAGGCTAATCCATCTACCGTGCAGGTCAAGCACTCGAAGCCAAAGATGACGCCAAAGCCATCCGACCAGACAAAGGAGGTACCGCTCGACAAAGGTGCTTCTCCGGACAGCACCAAGTTACCACTTGGGTCAGGAAACATTGACCCATCTACCCACAAGATACTGGTCGGGGCAAGACTCAACCCCAAATAGGAAGAGTCACTCGTCTCCTTCCTCCGAGCAAATCAGGACGTATTCACCTGGCAGGCATCCGACATGCCCGGAGTCCCCCGGGAGGTGATCTAGCACAGGCTAGCTCTCCAGCCTGACAAGAAACCGATCAAGCAAAAGTTGAGGTGTTTTGCACCTGATTGGAAGGAGGCAATCCAGTCGGAGATTGACAAGCTCCTCAAGGCTGGGTTTATTCATGAAGTTGACCACCCTTAGTGGCTCGCTAATCCTATAATGGTTAGGAAAAATAATGGAAAATGGCGAATGCGTATTGACTTTATAGATCTTAATAAAGCTTGTCCAAAGGATGATTTTCCCCTTCCACGCATTGACCAACTTGTAGACTCTACTTCCGGGTGTGAGTTACAAAGTTTTTTAGATGCATATTCAGGGTACCACCAGATTAATATGTGTAAAGAAGATGAAGAGAAAACTTCCTTCATCACTCCATATGGCACTTATTGCTATGTTAAGATGCCATTTGGTCTCAAAAACGCTGGTGCAACTTTTCAAAGGTTGATGCAGAAAACCTTTAGTCCACAGATAGGTCGGAATCTAGAAGCCTACATTGATGATCTAGTCGTAAAGAGCACCAACGCTAGCGATCATATCCTCGACCTACAAGAAACTTTCAACAACTTGAGAAGTCATAACCTCAAGTTGAATCCGGAGAAGTGTGTGTTCAGAGTTTCTGCTGGAAAACTGCTAGGTTTCCTAGTCTCGGCTAGAGGTATTGAAGCAAATCCAGTAAAAATATTGGCCATCGAGCAGATGCGCCCTCCGACTACGAAGAAAGAGGTCCAGAAACTAACCGGCTGTATGGCAGCGTTAAGTCGTTTCACAGCAAGGTTAGGAGAAAAGGGATTACCTTTCTTTAAGCTTCTTCGAAAACATGGGAGTTTCGAGTGGACTAAAGAGGCAAACGATGCCTTTGAAGAACTTAAGAAGTACCTTACGAGCCCCCTGATCTTAGTTTCTCTAAGATCGGGAGAAACATTGCTAATTTACGTGGATGCAATGCCATAGACAGTTAGCGGTGTATTGGTCGTAGAATAGGATAACATCCAACAACTAGTATATTACGTAAGCGAAGTCTTACATGGACCAAAGGAAAGATACCCACAGGTACAAAAGTTGCTTTATGGTCTCCTTATGTCTTTAAGAAAACTGAGGCGTTACTTTCAGGCCCACAAAATGGTCGTACCAACCGGATATCCTCTTGGTCAAGTCCTTGGAAACAGGGAATCATCAGAACGAATAGCAAAATGGGCGGTTGAGCTAGGGGCGTTTGACCTCCATTTCATCTCACGAACAGCAATCAAGTCCCAGGCAATAGCAGAATTCATTACCGAATGGACAAACCCTGAACCCACCCAAGGGCCCGAGTATGAACACCACAAAGAGTGGATACTATACTTTAACGGTTCCTTGATGCTAAAAGGCTCGGGGGCTGGAGTTGTCTTGATATCCCCTACTGCCGAACACGTCAACTACGCCATCCAGTTAAATTTTCCTGCCATAAACAACGTGGTAGAATATAAAGGTTTACTAGCAGGACTCTGAGCAGCTCGTTCGCTCGGGATTCGCAGATTACTAGTGAAAGCGATTCTCAACTAATAGCGAATCAAGTAGGAAAAGAGTATCAATGCTCAAGTACTAAGATGTCATCTTATCTAGCGGAAGTACGGAAACTTGAAAAGCACTTCTTCGGTTTCCAGATCCAACATATTCCTAGAAAGTAAAAATTTATATTAGACCAGTTGGCACGGATGGTCTCCTCAAGGTCGACCGTCCCGCCCAGAGTTTTTCTTGAGCAACTCGATTCACCCTCGGTGGTCAGCCTTCCGAGAACATACATGATTCTCTACAGGTCGTACAAACCAGTCGTGAAAACATGGATGCTCCACAGGTCGTTGACGGTTGGCGCTGTCACGATCAAGGTAGAGATTAGATGACATCGATCTACAATTATCTACAGCATGACATAATTCCAGAAGATGATGTAGAGGCTGATCGTCTAGCACAAAAAGCCAAATCATACACTCTAATTGAACGCATCTTGTATAAACGAGGATCTCATGAAGTGTTGATGAGATGCATATCTCAAACGGATGGCATTAAATTGCTAACTGAAATCCATGAAGGAGTCTGTGGAGCACATCATCCCTACAGAACACTGGTCGGTAAAGCCTTCAGGCAAGGATACTATTGGCCAACTGCCCTTCATTGTGTGAAAGAGCTCGTGACAAAGTGCGTACAATGTCAGTTTCATAGCCAACAAGTACATCAGCTAGCACAAGCCTTGCAGACAATTCCTCTTTCCTGGCCTTTTGCAACCTGGGGACTGGACATTCTGGGACCTTTCCCAAGAGCACCTGGGGGCTTCGAATCCCTCTTCGTCATGATTGACACGTTTACAAAATGGATCGAAGCCGAGCCTGTTGTTAAAACAACAACTGAGACCGCTAAAAGATTTCTCACAAAAAATATGGTCACACGATTTGGTGTACCCAATCGTATAATCACAGACAATGGTACCCAGTTCTCCAGCGGTCAATTCCAATAATTATGCGAAGAACTTCGTATTAAAGTTCATTTTGCTTCTGTTGCTCATTCGCAGAGCAACAGAGCAGTTGAGCGAGCTAATGGTATCATTATACAGGGGATAAAACGCCGAGTGTTCGACAAGTTAATTAAACGATCAAGAGCTTGGGTTCAAGAAATCCCGCATGTATTATGGGCCATTTGAACCACGACCAGTCGTGTGACCGGTGAAACACCATTTTTCTTGGTTTATGGTGCCGAAGCCATGCTTCCTCCAGAACTAAAAATTGGCTCTGCTCGGACTGATTGTTTCAACGAAAACGATCAGAATGAATGATGACTTGATGACATCAATTTCCTTGAAAAAAGATGAAATCAAGCCTTGGTACGATCTGCAGTCTATCAACAAGCCATACGAAGGTACCATAGTCGTAAGGTACAACATCGTAGCCTCGCTGTAGGTGATCTAGTTCTCAGAAAAATTCAGAACCAAGCAAATCGCAACAAGCTTTCCCCTAAGTGGGAAGGTCATTACACTGTGGTCGAAGTCACCCGACCAGGTTATGTACAATTAGCCATGTCGGACGGACAAGTTTTGTCAAATTCTTGGAATATTGATCAATTGCGTAAGTTCTATGTCTAAATCTTTTGTACATTATTTCAATTCTTTTTTATTTCATTAGTACATTCATTCATTTCTTTTCGACGAGTGATATGATTTATATATCTATGCCTATATTCTGGTCACCTACTATTATTTATTTGAGATGGTCGGAGAAGACAATTTTTCTCTTCGATATCCTTTATTAGGATCTCTGTTACTTTTTGGCAACGACATCTGTGTCATACGCTGTATAGGTCCTAGTCATGATCATTTCATGATTCCACGCTTGACCATACAAGTAAACAGAGCATAATACAAATAACTTCATATAGTGCCTTATACTGTTAAGATTATGAAGACTATATTTCTTTATTTCAAAATTCTGTTCTACTCTCGTTTGGCTACTGGTCGGGATACGGAAAGCCTCTTAGTCGAAGTCTCTCCTTTTTCGCACGTGGTCCTGCCCACTGGAAGGAGCTTCCTAGCGACGGTTCTTTTCTTATGATCCTCACTGCCAGTCAGACTTGAGCCTGAGCACATTTTGAGAAATGTGTTTCTATATCTTCTGTTCTTAGTAGTATTCTCTGACCAGTTTTGGGTTGTATATATAAACACGATCACTTATCGTTTTTTTGCATACATTCTTGCATTTCTACTTTTGTCATCCCAACAGATCTTTTTTCCGACCATGTACAGTTTTGTTTGATATTTTAATTATGACAAACAAAGATCTATAACTAGTTGAAATCATACACTGGTTCCGACCAAAATGATTTCCTAGTATTGTTACGATCAGTTTTGTCTTATGATCAGTATATGCCTTCAAAACAATGGTTTCGACTTTTATTCTCTTTCTTGGCTAAACTGCTTGTCTAGTAAGGCTCTTCTACTACAAAGCAGTCGAGGGCTCAGAAGTATACGAGAATTTCAAAAAGTCAAAAGGATAAACAAAAGACTTGCTGATGGAAAAAAGGTAAGTTTTATACATTTTTATAATTCTTATATTACAATGTCCTACTCCAGAATGTCTCCAAACTAATTACTGCTTGATGGAGATCCGACATCCATCTCCTCTACAACTTTGTCTCGAAGCGGCTTTAGTTCTTTCATAAACTTGGCCGCTTCATCAGGCAGGCAGTTGAAGTCATCTTCAACGGCTTGGAGATCAATGGAGGGGTCGGAAGTCTTCAGTTTTGCCAGCACAAAACTAACTCCATTGGCAACGCCTTCTTTCATAGTCTGAGCATAATTCTTTCGAGTAGTCTTGAGAAGACCACTGAGATCTTCTAGAAGTTGGCCCCAGAAGTTTATTTTCTCTATTGGATCTCTTAAGTCAGGCACACTTGATCCTGATCTCATATCAAATATTATCTTGTTTAAAGCATGAATCTTTTCATCAAGATTTTGCACAAGAGTTGCCTCCTTATCCTGCTCAAATTTCAGAGCCTTTTTTTGCTCTGTTCAGTGCTTGCGTTTGCTCTACACGAGTAAAACAAGCAGTAAGTACAATATGATCAAAGGAGGATATTAAGTCAAGTCTATGACCTATTACCTTCAATTTTCTTGTTAAGAGTCTCATTTCTGGTCGACGTCTCTGAAATCGACCGATCCTTAGCCTGATTTTCTTCCTCAAGCAGTGCTATTCTGGCTTTATTAGCCACGACTTCTTCTTTTATTTTCTCCAAATCTATCGAATATGATAAGAGAGAATAATTAGAGAAGGACAAAGTATTGAAGAAGGAAAAAGGTTAAGAGGAAAGTTCTTACTTTCCAATTGAGTGCTTTTCTCCAAATCCTTAATTATTTGGGTCATCCTCGACCACAAAGAAAGTTCTCGACCATATGCTACACAAATAGCATTTTTCTCTTTAAGTTTCCTGTAAACTTTTAAAAGGGAAATTATAAAACTGGTCGTAGATACTTACCCAGATTGCCACTTCGTTATAATCAGCAAAAATAATATCAGAACCTATATTAATTTGATAGTCCGATATTCTACCCCATGCCTCATCAAGCTCCTTATTCTCGATAAATCGGGAAACAAAAGGAAACTTGTTATGTTGGGAGGGATTACCAACAGTGATCGGGACTTGTTGAGAGCCTTCAGGGGCAACTACCTCCACAGAAGGAGTTAGAATCACCAATGGATCCAGCTCGACCGTTGGCTTCACCACCTGCTCGAGGGCTTTCTCGACCACTTTATCCCCAGGAACTTTGTCCTGAGATGTACCTTGGACAAGGACTTCCACGAGTGCCTGGTCCTCAGGAAGATTCTGGTCAGAAACGACCGGAACACTAGACGACCTATACAAAACAAAGAAGGGAAGTTCAAAACACCAAATCACCAAAAACCATTAAAGGTATGCACTTATACGACCTTTTTCATTTGTACATACTTAGTTAATTTCTTGGATTTGACTTTGAATTGCGGTAGAGAAAACTCTGTACCACTAACCTTCCTTTTCTTTTCATCCAATTTCGCCGGTTCCAAACCGGCAGGGTTGGTTAAACCCCTCACATCCTCTAACATGATGTTGAAAGCAATGTCCTCGATCAATTCATCAAGGGTTGCGTTCCTGGCCATCGGGTCGAAGGGAGTGGTTTCATCAACCTCTAGATCAGTTGTTTTAGTAACAACTGTAAGGTCGTGAACGTCCAATCTGGAGTCTACAGCCTCTGTAGCTATGCTCTGCGGGCCTTCAGTCTTCTCCACCTAAATCAAAAAACAAGTTTGGTTAGGTGATGAAATTTTCTATCTAAAGCATATATATTCTTCTTTTAAAAATGCCCTATTACCTCGGGAGATTCATCTTCTTCCAGTGCATCTGGGCACGAATCGGTCGGAGTCACGGTGGGATTTTGATCCTCACCGGATTGTACGACTCACAATCCGACCGCCGACAAAAATAGAGCAAGATCAATAAACTGGTCGGAGAATATGTATACATGATAAAAGAGATTTGATTATCTACCTTAAGTCTTGCTAGTCTCTCTTCAACAGAGACTATTGCCAAGATATCGGGGAATGTAGCCTTCTCACCAGGCTCCTCGGCGCAGATCATCCTGATCTGCTCTCTGATTTCCTTAGGAGAAAGGGCTTTTTTTTAAAAAAGGAATGAGACAAGAGCAGATTTTAAGGTGTTACGGTAATCAAGTAATAAGTCATACTGGTCGGAGCTTCTTTCGAAGACTTACCATCTCGTGAAATAGCTTCATCACGACCAATGGATCAGAGCAGGGAATGAGTTCGGAGCCTCAGAGGACTAATCTGGCATTTGGTGAAATCTCTCACCACATGCCAAGAAGTCAAGCCCTTGATCTTCAGGTCATGGATGGTATCCACCCATCTTCCGACCACCCCTACCTTCTCCATGGTTTTCCTCCACTTAGGATTCTCGTTCGCCCTAATTCCGGCAAAGTAGAGACCATCATCCCTCGTAACCGTCATGTAGAACTAGTTCTTTTTACGAGGATTTTGAGTACATTTGGATGTACTCATTAGCCTTCCCGTCGTGAAGGCGCAGCATGCATTCTCCAAAAGCCCCCGTGGATCTCCCCGACATCGCCATTCGATAGAAATACCTAACGAGCCTCAAGTTTGAACGCACTCCCAGGTACGCCTTAGATAGGTAGATGAAAATACTAATAGTAGCGATGGAATTAGAGGCCAAATTCACCAATTCCACCTCGTAATACTCTAAAATATGAGGAAGGAATTTGTGCACCGGTACCCTCAGCCCGCACTCGATGTGGACGAGGAAGATTGGAATTTCCCCATCTTCGCGGCTCAGAAAGTGCTCCCCGGCCACTGACCTCAATCCGATCAGATTCTTGTTTGGGAGCATTCCCATCTTCTCCAGCGCTTCAAACTTCTTCTCACTCAGATCCGAAGCCATCCACTTTGTGATTTGCTCTAATATGGAGAAATTTCTCAAAGGGATGAGTAGTGGTCGGAGGAGGCTTTGAGGTCGGGAAGACAATAAGAGGTCGGAAAGATTTTCTTAGCAAAGAACTGAAGAGGATCAGAGAAAGATCTGGAAGCGTAAAAAACTCTAAAGCCCAGCAATGGGGATTTTATAGCTTCAGGTCTTTAACTGCAATCTGGAGT
The DNA here is from genome assembly GCA_036346405.1 of Phyllostachys edulis. Taxonomy (NCBI): domain Eukaryota; kingdom Viridiplantae; phylum Streptophyta; class Magnoliopsida; order Poales; family Poaceae; genus Phyllostachys; species Phyllostachys edulis. Next base: position 43,685,041 of record CM070546.1, on the reverse strand, counting down.
TATCTAAAAAGTTCAACGGAAAAAAGCCTCTTTTTGTCCAACGGACAAAAAAAAACTCTTAGGTTCCCAAGGCAAGTTCTCAACTTTAAAGTGAACAAAGACCACTTCGTATATCACGACATTAAATGGGGTATGCCCGATACGACTTCATCGGAAGAAAAGTGTTCACACGATCTGTTCATTTAAAGTTCGGGGGCTAGCTAACAAGGATTGAAACATCTATGTATTATCTTAATACATAATAAAAGACCATACGTCTTCATGGTCGTAACCCCTAAGGCTAACGACCTCACTGGTCGTAAGGATTTCAGAGGTTACATAAGGGTACCCTAGTTGGACAAGGTCCTGCACCTAGTTTTCGACCAGGTAGCTGCTAGGAAAAGCTATGATCTAGTATCTATAACTGATCCCAAGTATATTCTTACCATGCGATGAATATAGCATGTGGTGTATACTTCATGTCACACGGTTACATAGTCCTAAAGACACTGACAACAACCATGATACGGTTGAGTGTCTCTAAGACACTTAACCGCAGAGCAGTTAACACATTGTTAACTGATGCCTCGTCCCGACCAGTCGCAACGCTTCACGAGGGACGCCTTCTCCAGGAGTAACTGTCACCCCTTCGGAAGTTATTTAAAGGTGGAGCACAGAAGACCAAAAGGGGGAGGGAAAAAGAGGCACACAGAGAAGCTATGGGATATCGGGAAGCACATCGATAATTACAATCTGGTCTGAGACAAGCAAGACATCATCATCATATTAGAACATAGCAATGTTCATATTCAGTGTCATTAGGATTAGTCCCGAGTCGGGTGGTAAGCATCCCCTTGTAAATCCAGTTCATATCAATAAAGAGCGGCCCCTTTCTATCCCAGAAAATATCATGTCATTTTTCTCTTTTATTTCGTAAGATCGGCGACTCGATCGTCGACACCATTATGTTCCGAATAAAAAATCATAATAAATTCAGATCCAAATCATCAAATAGGAAAAAGTACAAATATCAAAGCATATTCAAGAATAATTACAGTGACTAAGAACCAAAATTACATAAATAATTTACTGTAATTTATGTATAATGGAGTTGTAACTAAAGACACGTCACTCGCGTATCATTTTGAAGATTTACTTCCACACATCAACCACCTACACATTGTGCACGTGCAACACACTTTATAATATATAGTAGGTAGATCACAACTAGCATCATTAATTGGGTGCATCTAGTACAATAATCTTAGCACGCCACAGCCAGCTAGCACGTGAATTACTAATATTTGTAAATAATATAATCAACAATATGAATCTTATAGACATCTAACAAATAGAAAAGTGACAGTTTTAGCTTCAAAAAACTATCGAAAGTTATATAGCAATTCCTATTAAATAAACTTTCTCGTCTGGTTCCGTGGAAACGTAGATGGGAATCCCAAATGGTCAGGAAAGTGGTTAGCGTCTTCCTTTAATCCTACTTTGTGTTTTGTTTCTCCACCAACACCGCTAAATTATTCGATATACCATGGGAGTAATACACGTACCTTTTAGCAAAAGGGACATTCCGAGAAAAAATGGATTAGAAGCTAACAGCAGCATTAATAATGCCACGAAATCGTTGTGCAAGCATTACTACTCCCAAACAAACCAAATAATTGAAATTGACTAGCATGGCAGGTGCTGCTAATTCCGAGCCAGGTATCTTTCTCTCATTGCTTTCGTGAGGCACAAATCAAGAAAAGCTGAAACAGGATGGCGACCTGCCTAAGCAATTAGTAACAACCTTGATAGTTTCTTCTCCGGGCCTGAGAGGAATACACAAAACAGTCTTCCAAGTGGTAGCAACTTACAGAGTACAAGAGTGAGAAACTTATTCTTACAAAATCTCATAGTAGTAAACTGCACAATGTTCACATTTCTATACCTTTGATTTTAGCCATACAGAAACCATAAGAAGACAGAGAGAAAAACAGTGTTAAGGGGGTAAGGACTAGAGAAAATTAACAAAGTACAGTCTCTAATCTCCCAATTGGTCTTGCCCTTGTGTAAAATGCCTTTGAACAATATATACGACGATGGCTAAATTAACAAAAAACCTCAAAAGTACTCGAGGTTGAACTCGCCGACCACCGCGCCCCGGCCGACGTCGAAGTCGAAATGCGGCATGCTCTGCTCTTGCTGCCCGTGGCAGGGCAGCACGAACTTGTGCTCCAGCGCCTCCCCCTCGCCGCCGTAGCCAACTAAAGGCTCGACCTTACTCTCGGAGGCCCAATGCAGCGCCTCACCGGCCTCGAGCACATTGTTCACCTCCGGCGCTCCCAAGGCGCACTTCCAGTTGCTGCTGTTGCTGGAGCTCTCGCCGTAGCGCAGGTTCTCCGACACGTCCAGCACGCTGCTGTAGTCCACGAACCCGGCCGCGTCCTTGCCACCGAGGTGGCCGTACAATGCCATGGCCGTCGCGTCGAAACCGCCGCCGAACCCGTCGGTCACCGGGAACGGGTCGAACACCTGCTGCTGTTTCAGCGCAAAACTGTCGGCGGCGATGGCGGCCGGTGGCTTCTGGTCTTTCGACGCCGGGTCCAATGCCACCGCCGCCGCGGAGGAGATGGGCTTGTGGGTGCTGGGGTCGATGCCGCGCTGCCGCAGCTTCCTCTTGAGGCAGCTGTTCCAGAAGTTCTTGATCTCGTTGTCCGTCCGGCCCGGCAAGTGCGATGCAATCTGCGACCACCTGCGCCGAATTCGTTTCGTTCATCAGGCCACCTATCGCTAATTAATCGACTCCACATTGCTAAATTCTCGAAGGCATTGTGGCATTACCTGTTCCCCAGGATTTCATGCAGGCCGACGATGATGTCCTCCTCCTGCTGCGAGAAGCTGCTCCGCTTCAGGTCGGGGCGCAGGTAGTTGATCCACCGCAGCCGGCAGCTCTTGCCGCACCTCTGCAGACCTGGAGCACGCATTCAGCACAAGCAATGGCCAACGACGGTGAGAGCAGGTCACACATGCAACAGAAGAGCAGAGTAGGTAGGAGTGGAATAGTGTGTGTGTGCGCGCGCGCGCATGCCTGCGAGCTTGGGCACAGAGCTCCAGCACCCGACGCCGTAACGGATGATGTGATTGTAGAGCTTCTCGTCTTCCTCGGGAGACCACAACCCCTTGCGCAGCTTCTGCTGGACGCCGCCGGTGCACGCGTGTCGCCCCATTAGCTTAGCTCGTCCGACACGCGCGCGCGGCCGGCTGAACGAACAAACGAACGAACGGCCTCGCTACCGGCTAGCTACCTAGCTCGTCAGCGTGTCTGTGCTTTGATAGTTGGTTCGTTGCCTATGTATCTATCGGCCTTCGAGGCCGGCCGGGGTATATATGGGGAAGCGTGCCATGAAGTCAAGAACTGCACACGTACGGTACGGGGAGAGGAGGGCGGGGAGACGAAGCAGCAATCAAGTGGGTTTTAAGCAATCCAGGGAGTGTTTGTGTGTATGAGAGAGAGGAGAGGAGAGAGAGAGTGTGTGTGTGTGTATTTTGATGTGCTTGTACTGCAATGGGTTGGAGCTTAAGAACTAAGATACCTCCGGCCTGTGGCAGATGGTGCGATTAAAAATAGAAATAATTGGTTCTATAGCGCGCGGGTGCGAGGAAGAGAAGCAACTACTAGTCTACTACCAGTGTAACAGTTGAGAGAGCAGAGGCCAGAGAGAGGAGAGAGAGGGGAGTGAGTGAAGGGCCTACCGCTACAGGATGGAAAAGACGGAGGAAAAGCTGGGTTTGTTGGAGATATGATTCAGATTTTCCCCATTAACACATGGTTATGGAACACAGTACACCATTAATTCCCTCGGGGACTAGTGCGACTACATGATACTCTGAGCTAGAAAAACGCAGCATTATTATTTGTGCTTGCTGCATTTCGTCAGCAGGCACCGTGAGGTTAAATCGACCGTAAATGGCAGTACATTTCCACACAGCAGCTATGCTATGCTGCTACGGAGTATGGTACTAGCTAGCTTATGCCGAACAACGCTGATGGTGTTAGCTTCCTTAATTGCGCTTAGTTTAGTTACTAATCTTACCAACCGTGTGTTCCAACCATATCCTTGGGCTTTGCCGACTGTCGCGTTCCACCCATCTTGATTTGCAAATGGCGATCGCGTCGCGCCCGCGCGGTGGTGAACTGTGACAAGCAGCAGCTAAGCTAGCCAAGGGTGGAAGTCGGAAAAGTTGTGGCCGAGGTCGTATTCGTCCGTGTAAATACAGCATTATTTTTTGATCACTGTCCCCAAGATCCTTCTGCAGATAGCAACCGACAGTTAGAATTGCAGTGTCGGCCCCGCGTCTTTCGACCAAACCCCCTATCGCGCAGTGTCAGTTTCGTGTTGTGGGAACAACCTACCTACATAAAACCGTGGCAACGGTAGCAAGAATTAGCTAGACTTGGGATTGTAGACTTGCAGTGGCAATTTTAGAAGGATAAGAATGACAAAATTGCATTTGTGCGTCGTTTCTCCCTGTTAAGGGAGCCCGTGCATGCTATAGATTCAATTTGATAGCATCCTTGTATGTATAGTTCTAGGAACACGATAAAACCGCCGGCTATATATTGGATAGCTCAACCGTGTGGCATCTTGGTTTCTAGGTTATGATCGAAGTTTCATTCCCATCTGTCACAGCCCATATGTGTGGCTTGTTTCTGTGTGTTTTCTATTATGATTTTTGGGGATTTAAACCAATAGCTTGTAGGTTGTGCTTGTGAGTTTTAAAATAACTACACTGGTATTTTCTCAAAAAAAAAAAGTGCACTAGTCAGTTATCCCCGCTCAAAAGAATACAAGAAAAATATTTTGGTCCGTCAAGAAATCAAAGCATGAGCACAAAGTGACAAACGCTGTAAGCTAAATGGACTTGGCCCCTTGATGATTTGTCTTACTGTGAGCAATAAACCTCACCTTAGAAAACAATATCACATGTCGTCTTCATCCTATTTTCTTTTGATGTCGGAAAAGTACATGCACGGAGCTTATGGAGGGGTAATTTGGTGTAAGTGTGTAACCTACGTACTGCTTTTAAAATTTTTTTAAGTTGTACGTACTAATTCTAGAAAGATGCAAAGGTGAAAGGTGAAAGTTACCGCTGAAAGGTGAAAATTACATAACCGCTTTGGTTTCATCAGCTGCAAGAAAGCCGAAAGAGGGGCAGCAGAACGCATACTATGGGTTTAGTCTAGCAGCTGGTTTATAGGTGGGCATCTTATTTAAACCCTAGCAGAGACTTTAGACTATAAATAGGAGGTACTAGTCATCGTAAAAGGCTGATCATGATAAGAACAATTAAGAGAAGCAAGAAGTCCTCTAATATCTCTGTGTTCAATCTACTATTCTGTATCGTTTGTTCTTGCATTGTTCTAAGCGATTCTACTCTTGTCTACGAGGTGATCGTTTCAAACTGGACTCGTCAGCGATAGTTCCTCAACACATTATCAGCATGATCGACTCCGGTTTACTTCTAGACCTACTCTACTTGGATCGAAAGTTAACCGTCGAAGAACGAAAGTCGTAGATCGAATCGTTTTTCTAGATCACTTTCAATTCTGCAAATTTGGCTTTCTAGATTATTTTCTACGGTGCAAATCCGCTCTAATCTACCGCGAGCCTACTTGAAGTCGCCGGCACAATGACGATCGGTAGATTGCATGAAAGAGTAGATGATGATTGCATCGTGGATTGCAAATCCACTCTAATCTACCGCGAGCCGACTTGAAGTCGATGGCCAAGCCGATCGGTGGGTTGTATGAAAGAGCACATGACGATTGCATGGTAAATTGTACATTCATTGCATGAACAGTAAGAAAAAAAGGAGCTCGCGATCGCGCTCGTCAGAACACCACCGCTGCCGCCCAAAGCCCCGCCACCCGCATGGGCACCCCACGCCGCCGCTGGAGCCCGTGATAGCGCCGCATGGCTCAGAGCTACCACCGCGACGGCGCCGCCCCACACGCGCCGGCGACCTTTGCACGCCTTAAGTCGGCCTTGTTGCATCCGCCGCAGCTACCGCGCCGCCGCCGCTTCCATGCTTCTCCCACACGAGACGTGCCTCGCACGGACCTCCGTCGTGTCGTGCGCCGCCGCACGACGCGGCCTCGCTGCCCCGCACAACCATCCGTCGCATCGCACGTCGCCGCACGGCCTCCGCCACTTCACACACCCGCCGCCCCGGCCTTCAGAGTGCCTCCGCAGCGACCCCAAGACAAACCATCGCACCCGTCGTGCAGCATCGTCGGCTCCCCAAGCACTAGTAGCGCCACCGACTCCAGTGTGAAGTGCACACCCCGCCTCCACACGGGTGCCCTCCCCACCGGCCCGACACCGACGCGCTTCACACCGCCGAGCCCATCGCGCTGCCTTTGCATTTTCACCGGCCTAGCTAACCGCCGTGCCACCTCGCTTTAGCACCCGCACCCGGGTTAACCGCCGTCGCCACTAGCGTACAAGGCAAGGGAAACCCTAGCACCCCTCCCTGTGTAGGCAACGGCTAGGCCGGTGGTGGGCCAAGCAAGGAAAACGGCCCGACCCAGTAGAATTCCGGCACCAGTTGTGGTGGGCCAAGAAAGAAAGAAGGTCCGGCCAAAAGAAAACCCGAGATAAAAAAAACCAGAAAGAATAGGAAAAATCCCAAAATTTGCAAATAAACCCTTGAGATTCTGAAAATTACGAGGAAACATTTCAGGAAAGAAATTCTTGTAGAATAACCCCTCTGAAAATTTGAAAATTGCGCAAAAAATTGTCTCAGAACTGAAAATTCACGGTTTAGCCCCTGAAAATTGCAAAATTCGCTGAAAATTCATATTCCAGCAAAAGAGGGCCTCGGGAATTCAAATTTTGAATCTTGTTGAGCATTTGAAGCATGTTTAACTTTGTTATTATTATTTTTATGCAATTTATTTATTATATTTATTGTTTGGTTATCTATAATTGTTTATATTACTTTTAATCACTGAAAAATAGTAGTAAATCATGAAAAATGCATAGAAAAATATAGGAACATGAACTGAGAGTTCGAAGAGCACTATGAGAATTTTGCAACCATTTTACCTAAATTACCAGCAGTAATCTTATGAACTCTTTGCATAAAAATGTAGATGACTGGCATCACAAACCAAGAGTTCGAAGTGCTGGCATACCAAAATTTGTACAGAATTTGTACTAGTCTTCAATTCTGTGGTAAGGTAATCACGGATGAGTAGAAGATTAAGAAGACTATCCCTACTTTTCACCCGAATGCGGTGCAATCCGCACGCAACTGTCGTCAAGACAGCTACATGATGTATGCCGAATGGATTGACATCATGCAAGTTGCGGAAGCTGAAGATGGTGTTCTAAGAAAGAACTACATCTCACAGCTGCCTAGTAGCAATGTTGGCTATGAAACCAATACTAGAAGCTACAAGATGTGGAAGTCTCTCACAAAGGAGAGGGGCAAGAAGGGTAAGATCGTGGATCGCACGTTATTGATACTTTACAGTCTAAGAAGAAGAGCAAATGACAGCATCAGGCACACATCGCCATTGCAGGTACGGAGGATCCACATCCATTAGTTGCACTATGTGGACATCCCAGTAGCAGCCCCCATCATCCCTCCTTTGGACATCGCAGCGACCGCAGCCATAGGTTCCCAAAAGGAGAAGATCACCATGGAGCAGATTCAGAAAGAAGTTTCTACATACTTCACTGATTCGATCTGGTGCATGCATTGCACTTAGATCTTTTTACAGTAACTTGCAGTTTGTGATTGAAGCAGAACATTGAATTATTTTATTCTTTGAATAATGGTTGTAAGCTCTCGGAGAGCAAAGCATTAAATTCTTATGATAAGTCCGGCAAGGTTTATATTCCCGTATTTATAATAGCAAGTTATGTTCTAGTATTTGAAGTATCAAAACGCATGTGGCGTCCTATGGAGGAAATTGTGCTTAGTGGATAGCGGCACAATGAATACCACCTTGAGAGAGATGAAATCTTTCAGTCGATCAGCAAGAATGCTGGTAGTCTTACAACAATCACAGGCAGTGATACTTGTATAATAGGCTCAGGAAGGACCACAATTATACTCCCGATGGGTACAACTTTGGTCATTAAATAAGCCTTGTTGTACCCGGAATCGACTAATACTCTAAAGGATATTCGCGCTAACGGTTTCCACGTAGAGACTGAAGAAGAGTATGGTAAGGAATATCTGCTCATTACAAAGCGTGAAAAAAGTGGAAAAGTGTATTAGAACGACTTCCTTCATATGAAACTGGGCTATACTACACTAATATTAAAGCATCTGCAACCTATACTGCCCTAAAAACCGTATTTAGAAGCTCTGAACTTTTCTATCTCTGGCATAATAGATTATGCTGCCTAGGTTATAGGATGATGAGAAAGGTAATTAACAATTCACAGGGACATAATATCAATCTAAAGAATTTCCCGAATCAGGAAGATTTAGTATGCCCGATGTGCCACCAGGAAATTAATTACTAGACCTTCGGCTCTAAAAGCGAAAGATGAAGTCCCTGTATTCCTGCACCATATCCAGGGAGACATTTACGGTCCTATACAGCCCCTGTTAGAGCCATTTAGGTATTTTATGATGCTCATCGATGCTTCATCGAAATGGTCGCACGTATGTTTATTGTCTACGAGAAACCATGCTTTTGCAAAGCTAATCTCGCAGATAATTAAAATTAAGAGTGATTTCCCTAGTCATCATGTGAAGTCCATCAGAATGGACAACGCCGGAGAGTTTATTTCGAATGCATTTGATGATTATTGCACAGAAATGGGAATTAAAGCTGACCATTCCGTACCGCATATCCACACCTAGAGTGGACTAGCAGAGGCATTAATTAAAAGGATTAAATTTTTGCCTGGCCACTTTGAAAAATTGTAATTTACCAATTACATGTTGGGGACACGCAGTCCTGCTCGCAGCAATTCTCATCAATTTTAGACCATCGGCATATAACATCCATTCACCTATGCAACTAGTGCAAGGGTCAGCACCGAAAATTTCTCATCTTTGAAGATTTGGTTGCAAGGTTTATGTACCTATACCGCCACCACAGTGAACTGCAATAGGCCCTCTCCGAAAGTCTGGGATATACGTTGGTTATGAGACAACATCCATAATTAGGTATTTGGACCCCATGATTGGAGATTTGCATGTAGCCTGCTTCGCTAATAGTATAATTGATGAGGATAGTTTCCCGTCATTAGTGGGAGGAAATCAACCTTTTGATGAAAAATGTCGGGTAATAGAGTAGTCCAGAAGATAATTAAAGTCCAGAAGATAAGTGAAATCCATGCACATGACCTGGAGTCGGAGTTCAAAATGAAAGATTTGGGTAAAACCAAATATGGCCTAGGCTTGCAGTTTGAGCATGCCCCTGAAGAGATATTAGTGCATCAGTCAACCTACACTCAAAAGGTATGAGAAAGGTTCGGTTTTGAAAAGGTATGCCCTTCGAAAGTGCCAATGGTCGAGAGATCCTTGCAGCAAGACAAAGATCCGTACAGACCTAGACAAGAGGGGGAGGAAGTCCTAAGACTAGAATTCCCATACTTAAGTTTAATAGAAACACTCATGTACTTAGTAAACTGTACTAGATTGAACATTGCATTTGTCGTGAACCTATTAGCAAGGTATAGTGCAGAACCTACCAAAGACATTGGTAGGGATAAAGGACATCTTCCGATACATCTAAGGAAGCAAAGACCTTGATATGTTCTATAGAAAGAACCAAAATCTATCTATGAATGGCTATGCAGATACCGAATACCTGTCAAATCCGCATACGGCCAAGTCGCAAACATGCTACGTATTCCTATATGGTGGAACTATAATTATTAAACTCATTATTAAAGTTTGATCATGAAGATCGAGTACCCAAAGAATGAATCCCAGAGATTAAATGAAATTAGGTGGATTGTACTCTTTTTCCCTTGACGAGTTTTCCTGAAGTTTCTCGGCTAAGGTTTTTAATGAGGCAATTCGTATAATATAACAGAACGTGTATCATGTACTCTTTCTCCAAATTTTTTCCACGGGGTTTTTATAGAGTTTTGACGAGACATGAACATGTGAGGATAGGTGCCCAAGAGGGAGTGTTGGAAAACTATGGGCTTGACCCAGCAGCCGGCCCATATGTGGGCGCCCCATCCAAACCCTAGTAGGGACTCTAGACTATAAATAGGAGGTGCTAGTCATTGTAAAAGGCTAATCAAGAGAAAAGCAATAAAGAGAAGCAAGAAGTCTCTCTATATCTCTGTGTTCAATCTACTATTCTGTACTGTTTGTTCTTACATTATTCTAAGCGATTCTACGCTTGTCTACGAGGTGATCGTTTCGGACTAGACTCGCCAGCGATGGTTCCTCAACACAAAGAAGCCTATGCCGTCCCAGCCCAACTTACTGCAGAACAAACAAAATAGTACAGCCCACGCAAAACAAGCAAACAAACAGTACTATTAGAAGGGGAAAAAAGTGAGATACAAATGTTCAGTGCTACATACGAGCCGGCTACATGGATTCCATCTTAGTACGTAGGGGCGTGCGTGTCTTGAGAAGACGATGAATTGTGCAATCATTCAGCTTTCAGTACACTAAAAGCGACGGCCCCAAGTTCTAGTTTGGCATGGTTGCAGCTTAAAAAACAAATGGTTTGTATGACTGAAAAGTTGAATGGTTGAACGGTTGAGCTGAAGATGTTTAGTGTTTGATAGTCTGCCTTTTAGTTAGGTTGACTGGCCGTTCTATGTTGAAAAATGTCTCAAATGCCCCTGAGACAAATGATTACTTGTTTGATGCCGTTTGAAAGACATTTTGAGTGGATTTGATTTTTTTTGTTCGCACATTTGCATAGAACTATAATTTTAAGCATCAAATATACTAGAGTGAGAATTTTCAAGTATGAAATACAAAAAAAGTTACATAGAATCTTTGCTTTGAACCTCACATATGTGTCGATATGAACCCGACAAGAGACACTAATTTATATGTAGCATTTCGTAGCAAAGATGACAACTTTGTAATCTAAACTCCAATTGAACACTCACATCCATACAAGTTAATTTTGCATACATCTATAATATGAACTCCAATTGAACACCAGCATAAGGATTCGACAAAGTTACAAAAAAAATCTCAGGAAACATCCATACATGTTAATTTTGCATTCAACAATTCAATTTGGTACAGATGAACAAGCTTAAGCTACAGACAAGCATTTGCATCAGTAGGAAGGAATTAATTGAACCAGAAATCATAGCATTGACGCAACAAACAATTAATTTGTCAAAAACTCTAATAATCATTATCTGAGCACAATTTCTGTAGACCAAGAACTAGTAATAGTACTAAACATCTGTAAACCTAACCAAGCACTTGTACTACACCATGAATCGACATAGTGCTAGCTCTGTACGCAGAAATTGCAAGTTCTTCCCAAATTTCCTCTTCTCTGAATGATGGATGATGCACATACAGAAATTGCAAGTTCGTGCATTGGTAAATCCCTAATTAGCCTCAAACTCATCAACTGAACAACAAGAGCAAATGTGAGGCCATGGACGCATTCTATTGAGCATGTGTTAGGCAACAAGAACAACAATTAAATAGACCACGAACAATTCTAAGCATAAACAGATATGACAATAGAGAAAATCACGTATCACAATAGAGATCTAGAGGGCGTACTCATCCTTAGCAACTCAGATATGAAGGAACTAGGGGAAGGTGATGGATTACCACAGCGTCGGTGGCAGAGATCGAGGCAGAGGGGCTAGGTGGCCGAAGGAAGCCATTGGGCCGAGGAAGCGGGAGGAGCCAAACGGAGTACGACTTCGGCGAGAGGCGGCTGGGGACGAGGACAATGATGGGCGGCGCCGAATACTACTACAGATAGGGTCATCACAAACGGTTTTTGAACCGTCTGAATTTGTATGTCTGTGATAACAGTCAGTTATCACAGACGGTTTTTGAACGGTCTATGATAAGGCACAACACAAACGGTTTTTTGTTAAAACCGTCTGTGAAGGGCTAGTATCACAAACAGTTTCCACCAAAAACTGTCTATGAAGGGCCAGTATCACAGACAGTTTTCACCAAAAAACCGTCTGTGATACGTAGGATATCACAGACGGTTCGTAAATACAAACCGTCTGTGATATGTCTCAAGTCCCATTGGTGATACTAGCCCTTCACAAGCGGTAATAGACCTTCACAGATGGTTTGTGAATAGAACCGTCTGTGATACTAGACCTTCACAGACGGTTTCTAAATAGAATCGTCTGTGATACTATCCCTTCACAGACGGTTTCAATAAAAAACTGTCTGTGATAGTTCTTTATACCTATCTCTTTTTTTTATTTTTAGCTAGCCTCAGGACTTGCTAGCCATGCTCTCTAAAAACAAGCACATAGAAAACAAATACATCACAGATAATCAATTGTTGACAACTCGAAGTGATCATTTACAACTCAAAATCAATTACAAAAGAATTTGTTCAAGTATTGTCGCTATAGTTACAATTGGATTACAATTGAATCAATTGTTTGAAGGTGGTTGAGAGGTGTCGACGGACTAAAACTCTCCGTTGGCGTTAATGACCTTTGTCTTGATGAAGGCGCAGAGCTACCCTCGAATATCCGCGATCTCTTTCACAACGAGTGCATCTAAATTTATGTTCAAGCCCTGTCGCTAGCAAGAGTAAAGTAGTAAGCATATATATTTAAATTTATAATTAGAAAATAATTGTTGTGAGATTGACAAACCTCGGGATCCTTCATCTTAGCACTCATGATTTGCTGCATATGATGGCGAACGTAGAATACACATAGGTGATCTTGTTTTTGCTAGCGGCACTGCAAAAATAGAATTACATATATAGGTATAGTCAGTTCGAGACGCATTATTACGCAGTATGATATAGGATTATTGTGTTGTAGTGCGTACCGAAAATCGCGTCGTGTGTTGCAGTGTGGCGCTTGATCCCTTATATGGCCCCTCCGTCGACAACATAGGTGATGAACGACCTATATGATTCCAAAAAGTTATTCTCGGCCATTTCAAATGAAGGAAGACTACAATAGAGTTATGTATGGAGGAAATGAGCATACCTGTCGAGTATTCCTTTCACAAGGCTGAAGTCATGAGTTTTGTTGAGTAGGGAATCAAGGTATATTACCTTGTTCCTCTTTGGTATAATAACTAAAAGGATCCAGTGGTACCTACTCATGTATGTTGCTATAGTCATTAAACCTAAGTTCCTGCTGCGTATAAAGTACAAATGAAATTTATATTGCAAGTAGTGAAGCACTTACTTCTGGTTGTAGGGCACCAGTATGTAGTCATTATCGTCTTGATCAAGCAATCCCACCGTTATATATTTCTCGACATAGGATGCGTCTTCGTTGATGGTTTGCTCAAAGACCACATGTGGGTCGAGGAAACCCACCGGTTCGGATCATTCCCAGGCTTTTTTCATCATGTATCTCTACATAAGCAATGAGTTGTGATATTTATCGGTATTACATGAATGTAAAACTTGATTGTACACACTTACAGTATCCAGCATCGTAGAAGCGAGGCATCGAGGGCATCAAGGTTGAATAGGTCGAATAAGTTGTTGAAGCCCACGACGAAGTGGCCCGGCTCATGGAAGAAATGCTCCTTCGTGTATCTGACGGTGATTCCAGTATCGCACCGCTTCTCTTTGCTCTTCCACAAGTACCAGACATGCAAAGCCTGACAACCTACTCTAGCGCGAGCTAATACTGTGTCGGGGGGCCAACGAACTTCCGATGGAGTATTTCCAAGGCTTGGGACGCGCCTTAATGTTCTTCGAATTCGATTTGGCCTTAACGACTGGCCCGCTACACGTCTTCCTGTGAGACGACTCGAGATTCGATACGGCGGCACGCTTTTCTTGTTCTTTCGGTGTCTTCTTTACGGGAACCGATGAGGTGGCCTTTTGAAGCGAAGGTTGAGGTGGAGTCATCGAGGGTCCCGTTTGAGAGGAATGGTCGTGTCGAGATCGCGGCACTACTTCGTCCAGGGCGATGTCCTCCTTGGGCCAGTGGATAAAAGTGTGCATGGCATCCCCTAGTGTTATGATGTCTTCGTTCGGGCGAATCTCCAGCGGGACGATCATGAAATTATCATGTACCATGTCCACCCGGACCCTGGCGTAACCCTGCGCCAGCTGGGCACCATGCTGCGTTATCCCTTCCTAGTGTGGATACACCATCCTCTGCCTAGCCTCAATAGAAATGGACCCAACCATCGTCACTTGGAGCTTGCAGGGCGTCGGCTCCTACAAAATGATACGCAATTAGCTAAGGTGTCCTATAGGTCTATTTTTGGAGCATTCCAGATATGTACATTACCTTGATGTCGTCGATAGGTAATTGGACGTCGTCATGTTCAGAATTTGGAGTGGACGGGACGCTACTCCGATGTTGAGGAGGACTGACTCCCAGAATAATGGGGGCGGCTTGTGACTGGTTGAGGAGTTTATTCATTTGATCTTGCAATCTTGTTATCTGTCCTTAAAATTTTGCAATAAGCACCTGTTCCAACTGGGCGTCGTGCTCAGCCTTGGATCTCTTCTTACTCCTATACGTGTCAGAGTCATGTCAGAATCCATCACTCCAAGGTACGTAAACCCCAACACCTCGCTTACGACCTAGGAGCTCCTTGTTTCCCAAGGCCGTAGATATTATATCCTTCTTCCTGTCTGCTTCGAAGGAGCCTTGGGAAGATTCGGTAGTCAATGCATGCTGCAAGAGGTCATCATGTTATTATAGACACTATGAAGTTATGGACTTATTAACAGCTAGGTAGTTCAACATATTTACCAGACATTGGGACACTACCTCATCTACCGGGTTTGTGAAAAAGATGCCGCCTGAAGACATGACTGATGCCCTCGCTCTTAACCAGCTTTGGGCACGCTCGTTTGTGATCCTAGCAAATGGCCCAGTTGCGTTCTTGTCCTGCGCCGCCCATTCTGTGGTTTTACCCGCGTACCCAGCGGTGTCGAGCTTGTGGGGGTGAGTGTTTTATGCCTGGATAGCTTTGTGTGCCGCACTTTGCTCCTTAAATTCGACCGTCGTCTTCATCCGCACAAAGTTGTCCCATATATCCCACGACAAGAATTGATACTTCGTGAAGGGCGTCCGACCCGTGTTCACGTACTTCGTGACAAGCGTGCTCTTGAAGGTCCTCCACACGTGGCACATCGCAAGCAAAGCCTGCCGTTCCACGTGTGCCTGGTCTGCTTCTGGGATAGTGAACGAGCTTGAAATTTCAGTGCACTGCTGGCCTCTCTCTACGTCCGTTAGAGACTTCTAGCTTGGTATGGTGATAGGGACCCGTTCCCTTCCAAGTATCCCACAAATGGTCCGAAATCTCACCGCTGATTTCTTGGGACTCAGAGGGACCCAGAGGCACTAACCTCCGTGATGGTCAGTTGGCCCGCAGGCAATTTCGATATTTATCTGCCATCTCGCTTACGTACTACTTTCCTCGGAGATCCAGACGCATTCGGCGACATCGATGCCGGTGGTGAAGATGGTGCAGACGTCATCTCGCTTACTTGCTATCTATATAAGTTACCCAACCAATTAACTAAAATTGCCTTGTAAACACATTAATTATATAAACAAATATAAGTTATCCATCGAACTTAAATATAGAATACAGGGCACACAATCAAGATAATAGATAAAAACACTAACTGTACGCTTTCCCAAAAATATACGTAAGGAGTATGATTGGCATACAGTTGCACTAGATCACAGCCAAAGCCAAATAGTCAGTTGTGAGAGTGAAGGGGATAAGGGGAGGGTAGTATGGTCATGCACAGGGCAAGGTAAAGAGTCACAGCCGAAAGCCTCAACATTAACATCAGAAACACATCAATAAACAGCATAAAGCACAAATGATTGATGATAGTGTGTGATCTCAGAAGGAGAGTTGCAAAAGAACAAGTCTTTGTCATCTCAACCCTATTGTCTATACTCTTCATAAATTAAACATGACAATACAGATTCAAAATTTGAGCTCTAAATAATACTTTACTAGACTGTCAAATGACTTCAAAATCAAAAGATCACAGAGTAAACTTTCGATCAAATAGGGAACCAATGTTGATTATACACAGAACTTCATATTACCAACAGGACTTGAAAAGCCTTAGTGCAGCTAAATACAAAGCACAAGATCAGCAAGCCTGCTACTTGGACAACAGAAGGTCTAACCAACAAGACTGCTAGTAACCACCAGAGCCAAAATGCTTTACAACTAGTTCTACTCAAAGGTGATAGATTGAAAACAGATCAAGATGACAACAGTAACTAACAAAGTAGAGCTCAAATATGAATTGATTATCAGTTCAATTTCAGTATTTAACCATCTTCATCATAGAGCAGAAGCTAACCATGCCACCATCACCCTCAATGCCCAAGAACACCCACCATGGCCATAATCTCATCATATGCGCAATGAACTAAAATTTCAAAATTCAAAACTCTGAGAGTTTAAATAAAATAGATTGCAAGTTGATATCCACTAGGTATTTTCGAAGATAATTTCCCTTGGAAACATATTTTATACAGAAAAAATAGAAGTTACCCAACCAATTAACTATATAAACAAATAGTATATATTACTCAAATAGTATCAAAGGATACATTCACAACAAATCAAAGCATATATAGTACGTACTACTCAAGGAAGTCTCCAATATATCCAACACATAGGTATCCAGTATGTACTACTCAACCATGTCTAACAAGCTATATAGAAGAAAAAAATGTGTAACACAAATTAGAGAATGTCTAGATGCATGCAGATGCCGCAAGTTTGACATATTATAAGATTGTAAATTTAACAATGAACAGTCACTGTTTACTCATGAATTTCATACATCACATATTGCCATTGGACCATGACTTGTTAATATAGTATAGATTATACTATTAGCAATAAGCTTCATTAAAACACAACCATAGATAGGTTAAGGCTTGTGAAGAGCAAACATTATGAGATTAACCAAGTAGGATAGTGCTTTCCTAGACCAAACCTTTCCTCCATTCAGAAACCAGCACCATTTGTTAAGCCTACAGAGGCCAAACAATAAGAATGTGTCTCCTGCTAAGCTAGCGCATAACAATTGATCAGTACATTTTTTTCTTAGACCAAACATTTCCTCTATTTGGAAGTACCTAGTTGATAAGTACATTTTTTCTTCTCTTTTCTTAAGAAAAAGCCATCACCAATAAATAAAAAGCACCTTAGTTATCAACAACTGATCACAAAGGCGCCATGACCAAAGGGCCGAGCTGAACAGCATGGCCGAGCCCAAGCAATGGGCGCTTAGGAGGTGCGGCGCCCGAGGGAGAAAGAGAAAGAGGGAGAGAACAAACCGAGCTGGGGAGGAGGAGCCGGAGACGGCGGCAGGCCGGGCCAAGGGGTGGCGTTGAAGGTGAGTCGCTCCCGAGGAGCAGCAGGGGCGTCGGCGGCGGGGAGAAGGGGAATCGGGGCGGCTGAAGTTGGCGACGAAGCAGGGGGTGGCTGGAGCTAGCGGGAGGAGGCTTCGGGCGGCGACGGCATCGAGGTTTGGTGCGCTCGGGTGGGGAGGCGAATGGGCGACTGAGTAAGGCACTGGGGTGGGAAGTAACGAGTAAGAGCAAAACCCTAGCGAGGTACCCTTCTAATATAGGGATTCACAGACGGTTCTATTACAGAACTGTCTGTGGTACTAAATCACAGACGGTTCCATAATAGAACTGTCTGTGATATGGAGCATATCACAGACGGCTCTATTATGGAACCATCTGTGATATGCTCCATATCACAGACGGCTCTATTATGGAACCGTCTGTGATTGCGTATCACAGACGGTTCTATAATAGAATCGTCTGTGATTGCGTATCACAGACGGTTCTATAATAGAACCGTCTATAATATGCCACTATATAGCACAACCTGGTTCTATCACATGAACTTGGTTCCATAATTCATTTGACTTCAAAAATTCATATCTAATTCAACTCAACTCCAAATCAAGTGAAACCAATTTTGATATTCCACATTACATCAAAATAAGATATTGCAAGTCCATAACACATGACAATTCCACATTGACATCAAAATAAGAGAGTACAAGTCCATAACACATGACAATTCCACATTGACATCAAAATAAGAGACTACAAGTCCATAACACATGGCAAGTCCACATTGACATGTCTCATGTTATGGAATAAATTACAATGGAACAAATTCTTAATTAAAATATAGCCCTTCATGATGATCGGCACGCATATAGCTAGCTTCCTCACTGGGTTCTTCCTCAAGCCTAATGCCGTCTCCGAAAGGAGGCAATTCGTCAAATTGATTGTGATCTTCCTCATCCACGACATTCTCAACTCCGACAATCCTTCTTTTTCCATGAAGAACTACGTGGCGATTCTTATTTGCCGGATCGGTTACATAAAAAACTTGAACAACTTGCTTAGCAAGTACGAATGGTTCGTCCTTGTATCCGACACGTTTAAGGTCTATAGTAGTGACGTCGTACTTGTCGACCTTCACGCCCTGCGGAAGTTTAACCTAATGGCATCAAAACAGGAGGATCTTGAAAAGTACGTAGTCGAGCTCCCAAATCTCCTCTACAAACCCATAGTAGGAGTTCAACCCACGTGCCCCGGCGGTATTAAACTGCTCGTGAAATGCATCTATGTAGACACCGCTGTTCTGGACTGTGCTCTTCCTATCATGAGTTGCTGTATAAAATGTGTACCCATTTATGTCGTATTCTTGCTATGTCACAATTGTAAATTCTGGCCCTTTTGCCAACCATAGCAGCGTATCATCACTTGATTCACAATTGTAAATTCTGGCCCTTTTGCCAACCATAGTAGCGTATCATCACTTGATGACCTCCCAGTGAATCGCACCTTTAATCATTCATTGAACCGACGGTTGTGCTCTCTCGTGATCCAAACCTCCGACCGGTCTGGATTCTGTTGGCGTACCATGTCTTTGTGCTCGTCGATGTACGGGGACACTTGGGTCATGTGTTGCAAGACCGTGAAATGAGCTTGAGCGTACGTATCCAAATCGGGAGTGATTGATTTCCTTTCGATGGTGCCGATACCCTCCAGTCTCCCCTCATGACGAGATAGAGGCACACCTATCGGTTCCACTTGAGCCATGTAGTCGACGCAGAACTCAATGACCTCTTCGGTTGCATAACCTTCGATGATGATGCCCTCCGGTTGAGATCGATTCCATACGTAGGACTTGAGAATTCCCATGTACCTCTCAAACGGGTACATATGACGTAGGAACACATGGCCGTATATCTTTATCTCTTTCACAAGGTGAACAATGAGATGGACCATGATATCGAAAAACGACGGAGGGAAATACATCTCAAGATGACATAGAGTCGTCACCACCTCGGCCTGCAGAGTATCTAGTCCTTGGGGATCGATGACCATCTGAGCAATTGAGTTAAAGAAATAATACAGCCTCAAGATTGCCACTCGGACCTTGTTCGGCAAGATACTCCTAATTGCAACAGAAAGCATTTGTGTCATCAGCACATGATAATCATGAGACTTAATACCAATTAATTTCAAATCTTCCATAGAAACAAGTTTCTTAATGTTAGCGAAGTAACCGAACAGAACTTTCACACCATGCAAGCTCTGGCACAGTTCATTTCTCTCGGCCTTGTACAGAGTGTAGCAAGCTGGGGAAAGGTACGTTCGTCCTTTATCGGTCTCTTTCGGTGCTAACTCGGTCCTTATGTTCATATCAAC
Source organism: Phyllostachys edulis (assembly GCA_036346405.1). Lineage (NCBI taxonomy): Eukaryota > Viridiplantae > Streptophyta > Magnoliopsida > Poales > Poaceae > Phyllostachys > Phyllostachys edulis. The sequence goes on along the minus strand of CM070546.1, from coordinate 43,665,170 downwards.
CAAGTCACGCCGTGCGTTAATGCCATGCTTTGTTTTGCCACTAATGTTCAGTAAGAGACCAATCAAGCTATCACATACATTCTTCTCCACATACATGACATCGATACAGTGGCGAACTTCTAAGTGCTCCCAATAAGGCAAGTCCCAAAAAATTGACCGCTTCTTCCAAATGTTCTTCTGACGGGTTCTTAATTTACGTCCCTTCCCAAGCACAACATCGATATCCTTAACCATATCATAGACCTCTTTCCCTCTAAAAGCCCTTGGAGCTGAATCGTCCTCCTTATTTCTATCGAATTGTTTCTTCATCTTGCGGTATAGGTGAATCCTGGGAAAGAACCTACGGTGACGCATATACACGCTTTATGCTGAGTTGTTCAAACCATACACTCTCCGCACCATCTAAGCAAAGGCGGATGTGCTTTGGCTCCTTTTGTATCGAAGTCTTGACAGTTACCAAGGGCAAGAAAATTATTGATGGTGCAGAACAACATGGCATGTAAAGTGAAGTTCTCTCGTTCGTACGTATCCCATACTTGTACCCCTTCGTTCCACAGTGTCATAAGATCTTCCAGCAATGGTGTTAGGTACACATCAATATCATTCCCAGGTTGTTTCGGCCCTTGGATAAGTAGTGACATCAAAATGTACTTCCGCTTCATACACAGCCAAGGAGGAAGGTTATACATACATACATTGATGGGCCAGGTGCTATGTCGGCTGTTCATGTTACCAAAATGATTCATTCCATTTGTACTTAACCCTAACCTTATGTTCCTCAATTCCGCACCGAACTCTTCGAAGCTCCGATTGAAGTATCTCCACTTGGCAGAATCAGCAGGGTGTCTTAGCTTTCCATTTTCTTATGCTCCTCCGAGTGCCAACGCAGCAATCTTGCCTCCTTTGGGTTCACAAATAAAAGTTTCAAACATGGGATCACAGGCAGATACCACAACATCTTAGCAGGAGGTCATTGCTTCACCTTAGTAGTATTCTTACGCTTGTATCGGGATGCTTTGCACATGGGACATATATGCATGTCTGCATACTCTTTACGGTAGATGATACAATCGTTCAGACATGCATGTATTCTTTCTACTTCCATTCCCAATGGACAAAGAACATTATTTGCTTGGTAGGTGGTGCTGGCAACATGTTTCTCTCCAGAAGGATGTTCGCTAGGAGACCTAACAACGCCGTGAAACTCTTGTTGGACCAACCATTGCTTGCCTTCAATTTCAGCAGTTCAAGCATGGTTGACAACCTTGTGTATTCCAGCTTGCAGCCAGGGAACAAAGGTCTCACCGAGTCCTCCATTATGCCCTCGAATTTACAAAACTCTCTCTCACTGTAGGTCTCTTCTGCATCGCGTAGCATCTGATCCAGATTGTCATCGTGCGACCTATCTTCATCAAAGGCACAATCCATATCTGGCATATCGTTGACTTCCTCTGCGATGTCATCGTTATTAACTTCCTGTATAATCTGCTCTTCACCGTGACCGGTCCAACATGTGTACCCTTTTTTGAAACCCCTTCGAATCAAGTGCACTTTGATCTGCGCTGGGTTATTAAACATCTTCATATTATCGCAATCAATGCATGGACAGTACATAAATTTTATCCACTTCTTCAACATATCTTGCTCGGCGGCTCTTCTAAAAGCAAACACGCCATTAATTTACTCTTAACTCACACGGTTCACACCATACATCCAGTTTCGGTCCATCTACGCTACATATATAACAAATTAGTGTCAAATTAGATTAATAAACCGTAAGTATGTACTCTTTCTATTGACCAAACAAACTTAAATTGATTGACGATTAACCTAGAGCAAATATAAAGGGTTACAGATCGTTATCCTCAGAGCTCACGATGAAAATACCAAATATCTCGCGAGATTCCTCTCCTTCTCCTTCTCCTCTCCTTCTCCTGCCAGCCTCCTTCCCTTCCCTTCCTTCTCCTCTCTAAGCTGGCGCAGTGGGGGATGAGGTAGCAGGGGTGGCGGCTCAAATGGGAATGGGCGGTGGTCCGTCGGACCAGTATTATATAATGTCCGCTTATCACAGGCGGTTACATTTACAAACCGTCAGTGATATATAACTATCACTGCACGGTTTTTAATAGAACCGTCTGTGATAATTCATAGACATTTCTTCTTTAAGAACCGTCTGTGATAGCAGAGATTATCATAGACGGTTCTATTAAAAAACCGTCTGTGATAGTTGCGTATCACATACGGTTCCTTTCGAACCGTCTGTGATAAGTTAAACATAGACAGAACCATCTGTGATAAGTTAAACACAGACGGAACCGTCTGTGATGAGGTGTCCACTATTGCCTGTTTTGTAGTAGTGGAAGGGTCGACAGAGTAGGCAAAGGGAGGCGGCGCAGGCGGGATTCCACACCGACGGGTCAACCCTAATCGCATCTCCAAGTCCCTGTGCCTGTGGTTTGGGGTGGAGGGGAGGAATGGGGATGGGGAAGGTATAGTCCTCATTTTTATATGTGGTATGAGATAGGTAATTTCTTGGTACTTTAAGTGGCAAAGATGTAACTCCGTCTCGCAAAAGCCATCGAAGCTATCATTACACGGCTTGTGGGTTGCAGCTTCTCGTAGTACAAACCCGACTGAAGCTAAGCCAAGAAGCTACGTCGAAAGCCTGGTGTGGAAGCCATCCCAAACGGAGCCTAAAGCTGCTCGCCGCAGCATGCAGGAAAATCTGGCAATCCGCACTTAGTCCCACGCCACGAAGAAAAGCAAATGCGGCAAAGCATGATCGTGTTGTATATGTCAACCTTTTCTTTTCATATTCTAGACTGGCCTTAGACTCTTAAGTGCGCGAAACTGATGGAGCTTGGCATGCAGAGCAACGTATATTTCTTCACGGGCGATAATATATTAACGGTTTGTGTTCTTGCAGGTTGCAGCCAATGCATTGTCGCGAGGGGAAAACACAGCACACGACCGAAGACCGATTAGTACCCCTGGTTAATGATGCCAGCTAGTATTGTATATGGGGGGGAGAGAGAGAGAGATGCGAAGGCTACAACCGCAAGGATAATGATGTAGCGGGGGATGTGTCCGTCCGGGCGGGGGAAGCTAGCGTGAGTTGGATAAAGCATAAAGGGTTAGCGTAGCGCGGAGACCACCACGCGCGCGCGCGCACGGCCGTGAGCGTTTGGTGACCTATCAGGGTCGCGCTTAGCTTCGAACCTGCTCCACCATGTTTGGACCTTAGTTTTAGTTGGGGATGACGGTTGCGCACTTGTGCTCTGCAACTGCATGCATGCATCGACGGTGAGGCAGCTGTGCCCATTTACTCACATAAATGTGCACCGTTATTAACTCACCAGTAGGCACTAGGCAGGCAGGTACGTTGCGACTTGCGATACCCCACATAACTATGTGATCTATGTCTTGTTTCTTGGATATTTAGGTTTTTTTTTGGCCAGTGTTGGAGACATATGCTGGAGTTGGCAAGGTGGCAATCGTATGCATGTCTCGCCTTCAAGGGAGGCGTTCCGGAGGAATAAGATAAAATGATAAATGGTATAGTGACTAATGAGATTTATGGATGATGAGGATTTGTCTGGGTCTGTTTGACTTCAGAGATTGCCTGGTCCGCTTATCACCGGTCTAGCTGTGACTACACAATTAATTGCTTGAAAGAATATACTTTTAAGTCGTTTTGGATATTAACATGATCTTCAAGCTGACGCTTTGACCATCATTTTTTTATGAAAATATGTTGTTTCAAATAAAAATAATTATGCATTTTGAAAGTGTATTTCATGATGGATCTAGTAATACTAATTTCATGTTGTCAATCTTGGTAATTATTTTTATATTAATGGTCAAACCTAAAAATGTTTGACCGACATATATTCTAAAACGACATACATTTGGAATTGGAGGTAGTAAGTGACGTTTTTGACTTTTTATGGTCTACGAGATGTGACTTTGACCGTCTATGATATTGCTACATATCACTGATGGTTTTTGTTGAAAACCGTCTGCGACAATAAACTCATCACAGACGGTGCGCCATTTTGCTCGCTTCCTGATCATCCGGTGCAGTGTAGCTCCTCAACAGAGTTTTCTTCTCCATCTCTAGCGCTACGGTAGCCGCGGGAGATCTCCAAGCCTGGTAAGTCCATCGCCACTCCGTGCCCGGTTTGAGTATCACCTCACCTCACTGAGCCTGCTCATGTGGTCTATTTCAGCTATTGTCGCCCACGCCGAGCTGTCACCGTGGACCTCCCTGTCACCGCCGCCGCCATCGACGCCAACTCTTCTCCGGTGAGTCATCGACCCCACCAAGATCAATTTCCCCACCTATATGTCCCCCTAAAGCTGTGCATGTGCTTCGTTTCAGTTTATTTCCACCGAGAAGACCTATCACCAAGGAGCATGCCGCCGTTGCCTCTGTTCACCGACGACCAGCCGCCTTGGACCTTCCCCGACTTCATTGACACATTCCTCGTGATCGAGGTGAGCTACTAGAGCATAAGCATCCTTTAATTTGAATAGTTTCGGACGTTTACGCCGAAATAGCTAGTGAAGCCCATGGCGCTACCATGGGACATCACCATTGACTCGCCTCAGGTGACCTTAGGGCCCCGAGCCACGACTATTAGCAATGCGATGGCACCCTGAGCCCAATTTGAGCTTCACATAGTTCGTTCATCGTGTACCATGCTTCTGGAGGGAAATGCAAGGAAGGGACCTTGCGACATTATCTAAAATTTCTGGTATTCGCTAGTACACATTAATCCTATATAACACTTCGTAGTAATGCCTCCCGTACTAACTAATTTTATTTTTGAAGTACCACCAGCAGCCGCTGGTCTGCAACCTCTGTGGATACTATGTTTGCCACAACATGGAACTACTCGTCAGTTCCGCGACGACCAATGATCCTCAGGCTTGTCAATCTTGCAATAATTATTTCATACTTATCAATTTATACGCACGAATTTGATCTTCCTAGTGATAGGTTGCGAGCATCGATACAATTGCGTTGGAACAGGGCCAACTCATAAACATTCGAGGACAGTTTGAGTCATTCTTGAACCGTGAGGTCATAAATCCAGATGGGAAGTTCCACAAGGTATATTGAACTTGTGTAACATCCTAGTTTTCCTGAGCTTTTTAAATTTTCAAAATAAAAATAACCATTTGGTTTTATTGAAGTTCTAAAGCTTAACTTGAGATTTTGGAATTAAAGGTGTTTAAAATGACTAAATCAAACTTCAATTAATTCAAATTTGGTTTGTTTTGAGTTTGCTGGAGTTCTCGGGTGTTCAACACCCCTTTCTCTATTCGTCTAGACCTCCCTCTCGATTGGACCTCCCCCTCAGTCCAGACCTCTCTCCCGTTTGGACCTCCCCCCCCCTCAGTCGAGACCTCCTAGGTGGTCCTGGGAGACCTCCTGGGTGGTCCTGGAGTTTGGTCACAACCACCCCTCTGTTCACGACCTTCCCTTTGGTCACGACCACCCCTCTGGTCATGACCTCCCGTTTTGGTTGGACCACCCTCCCGAGTTTTGACTAGCCCCACCTGTCAGCCCTGCTCACCTTCTTCTTCCTTCCGTTGCGTCACTGCTGACGCAAAAATCCTAGCGCATTAAATGACGTTGTGTCGCATTAAATGATATATGGAATTGTGGCGTGGCCACTGTTGTTAAAATTTATTGTGCCATGACTAGGGTGGTCATTTGGCCGGGTTGAACCCAAAATGATTTATACTCGGGTGAGTGATCGTGCAGTAAAAGGGGTGCAGGAAGCATATTGGGATCTGGATGTCTCGCCTGAGTAATCAGCAATGGCCATTGATCTGGGCCATACCGTGCAACCACAAGTTCATTATGGGGTAGACCTGGCCAACTAATCAGCAATGCTTTGAGTCGGTTCTGTTTTTGTTGAGAATGTCGCAAGAGGGGGCCAGGAAGCACTACTACAAAACAAGCTATAGAAGACACCTCATCGCAGACGGTTCATTTGGAACCGTCTGTGTTGGGTCTGTCGGGGCTAGGGACCAGCCTATCACAGACGGTTCTTATTATAAACTGTCTGTGATAGGCACCTTTCACAGATGGTTTTTTAATAGAACCGTCTATGATAGTTCACAGACGGTCTTTGTTGAGGACCGTCTGTGATAATCACCGTTATCACAGACGATTCTTGATAACAACCGTCTGTGAATTAACACAGATGGTTCTAGTTACAAACCGTCTGTGATAGTTATGTATCACAGACGGTTCTTAACAAGAACCGCTCTCGATTGTTAGGCGGAAACGAAAATTTGGAAATAATGGGCGGTCAAACTCGCTTTATATTAACCTTATGCACCTCTGCCCATCTCCTCCTCACAGCTCATACCTCCATCTCCTCCTCCGCCATCTCCTCCTCACACCTTGCGCCCCGCCTCCCCGAGTTTGTCGCGCTGCCTCCTCCAACTCGCCCGGCCTCATCGCCACCGGCCTCCTCCGAACTGCCGCCTCGGCCACCTCCACCTTGCCCTGCCTCGTGCCACTGGCCTCCCACAACCTCGTCGCCCTCGGCCTCCACCACTTCATCGCCTCGGCCTCCCATGACCTCACTCTCTCTACTCCCCCCTTTGCTCTGTGATGTGGATTGCTGAGAGCTAGTGTTAGTACTCTGTGAATGGATTGAGTTGATGCTATTGTGATGTGGGTGATGTTGTGGTTTATTGTTGGAGGCTCTCTGTACATGTGTAGTTCATGCTGAGTTATTTGGTTTGGGCAAAAATATAGATGGTAGATCGCGCACTGTCCGGTAAAACTGCCATAACTTTTGCATACGAACTCGGATTGCGACATTCTTTGGCTCGTTGGAAAGCTAACAAAAATTTCAGAATCGTCTGTGATACATAACTATCACAGACGGTTTGTAACTAGAACCGTCTGTGTTAATTCACAGACGGTTCTTTGGCTTGTTCAGAACCGTCTGTGATGACGTTTTCACATACGATTTTTGTTCAGAACCGTCTGTGATGAGTTTTCACAGATGGTTCAAAAACCGTCTGTGATGACGTCATATCATCACAGACGAACAAATTCAGACGGTTCGGAAATCGTCTGTGATGATGGTTCCGAACCGTCTGTGATGAGGTTTTCCCTAATAGTGAAGGCGAATCCTTAGCGAGCAGAATCGAGTCAAAACAGAGCTTTGTAAAGGCCTTGTCACGTGCTCTAGACTACTTACCTAAGGTAGTGAGCAGGGGCATCGATAGGTGTCCAACCAACTAGAGAGGTCGTGTCTTGTGGGTCAAGCTGTACAACCTCTGCAGAGTGTAAAACTATTCGAATAGCCGTGTCCCCAGTTATGGACAATACCTGGTGATTTCACGTAAGGGTTAGACTTCTCTCAAAAATGTGGTCGTGGTTGGTTCCGAGTGGTCTAGGAAGTGAACAAGGTGTTCACGAATGGTCTGGAAAGTGAATAGGGTGTTCATGTGTTGTTTCAACGAAACTTGATTACTTATGTATTAATCTTTCAACATGTGCTTTGCAATCTACCTACTGTATTTCCAGTCAATTCTGCTTTCTGCAAAGTAACCATAAAGCTCTTGTCAAGCCTGGCATGAATACTATTTGCATACATTTTCCTATGACTTGCTGAGTACATTCAAAGTACTCACGGCTTTGAGCCCTCTGGTTGATCAGTCGCTGAAGAGGACCTAGGGAGCTCCGAGCTCTATGAAGAGTTCTTCGAAGACCTTGCGAGTTAGGATATGCCCTCTACTCGATTGCCTGTGGGCATACTGAATGGCTTCCACGAATGTTTTGTCTTCCGCTGCGAGCTCCCTTTTATTGTAAGCCTTGCATGGCAACTCTGTGAAAACCTTGACCATAAGGTCTTTTGCTCCTATTAATATTATTTGTCTACTTCTTCTATAGGTTGTTGTATGGTTTTGATTACATCGGTGTTGAAACTGTGCGAGCTAGCTGTTGATCCTGGGACTAGCTCAGAATGCACAGAGGGTCTCGAGATTGCTTACCCGGGGGTCCCGACAACTTGATTGGGATAAGATTGAACTTAATGGTACATGTGTGTAAATATACATGAATGGTTAATTTGAGCTAATTGATTTGTGAAATGGATGTGCTTGTTTCTGAAATGAATGTGAATTAGATGTATACATGTACTTGTTGTGTTTCAGCTTGTTTCAGAGGGCGTGGCTAGCATTTCCTGAGGCTAGCCAATAAACATAAATAGATTTAGCAGTACAAAAGAATATCACAGATGGTTCCTTAGGCCAAACCGTCTGTGATACATCAGCTCTCACAGACTGTTTCGTCTACAAACCGTCTGTGATAGTCAACTGTCAAAGACGGTTCTGAGTTAATAACCGTCTATGATAGTATGCATCACAAACGGTTCGAAAATCGTCTGTGATGACCTCATGTCATTACTGACCCATAAACTCAGACGGCTCACGAAACCGTCTGTGATGACGTTTTTGAGCCGTCTGCGAAGATCTTTTCTGTAGTAGTGTGAGCTCAAAATTTTAATTTTTAGATAGTAGTAGTAGATGATGCAATAGACGGTGTTATGTTTATGTTTATATGTGTGAAAAAAAATTAATATTTATTGTACTGTTTAAATCACCCCACTAGTAATTGTTGACAACTTGCATCCCCTTCTCTCTCTTTTGCATCCTGTTTATTCCTTCAAGGAAACTCCAGTTTCGGTTTCGGTACCAGGGGACAACTGCTACGACGTCCAGAATCCATACTGGTAGTTGACGTTGATTATTTCAGACTTCAGACAAGTGGAAGATAAAGGAAGAAAGAAAGAACACCGAGCTAGTATATAGCATTGCAAAGTTGTTATCGCTGCAACTTCCACTACTACGAGTCTACGACTACGTGGCAGTACGCAGGATCCATGAGTGACATGTAAAAAGAATCGATCGCCCAATTGATTAATAAGAATTGTTACCGCAAGTGCATGTCTCTATTGTGGACAAAAGGATCCTGCGGGATTCTCCTACCTGAGGCTTGATCTTGACATGCCTCCTCTACAAAGGAAAGTAAAAGGGCAAAGGGGAGAGCGAGATCAGAGGGGGCGCATCATGGTGGCTCCTCTTTGAAGTTATGCAAGCCCAAAGCTAACATCTAAGGGTGTGTTTGGTTATCTGTATAGGGTTGGTTCGCATGAGTAGATACAACTTTTTGGGTGTTTGGTTGTCTGGTTGGGTGAATGAACCTGACTAAGTAGATGCAAGATTCCCTCTCAGGCCAGGCCTGAGGAAAACACTCGATTCGAGCTTCCCTCCTCAGTCAGGCTGATCGCATGCAGACTGGCCAGCGCTCATGAGTCTATTCACCTTCTCCCCCGCCAGATACAGGTAACCAAACAACATCTTAGCACAGCCTGGTCTAACAGAAACAGGCAACCAAACAACTCATCATTGCATCCACTCAGCCTGGTTAGGTTCAATCTAGATGGCATATACGGACCAGGCTAAGGACATATAGGCAACCAGACACACCCTAAATGGCTGCATGCCTGCATTACACATCACATTACGCACATACGGCTCGGCACAACCACATGTTACTAGTTTCTTCATCGCGATGTTGCTGGCTTGCTCTCGCCTCCCGGGACATATACGGTGCGGCACGGCGCGGCACGGCACTACACTAGTACTACCAGTTGGAGGCCGTTGCCATCACAAAAGATTGGCGTGATGTGCACTTGCCTTGCATGAGTAACTTGCATGATTGAGCTGTTCGCCAGCTACAATGGAAAGCGCCCGCTGAAGCCATGCAAACCAAACTGTGCACTAATTAATTCCCCCACCTAATTTATCCTGCCTTTTTCTCATTTCATTAGGAAGCCAGGCCCGGCCAGTACACTACTAGTACTGTTGCTTTCTCTTCTATTTCTTGCTCTCACGGCACACTGGTAACTCGATAAGATATGAGCTAAGGGGAAGCTAGGTAGCTAATACTAGCTACTAGCAACAAGCTACAGCCATGGAGGTTAAGAATCTGAACCAAGCAACGTAACCAACAAATTAATAGTACTATCCGGTTTTGCCGTGAAACGTGCATGTTTGGATTGCAGAAAGTTTTGGTGCTACTAGCATTTTTTCGGCATGAGGAGTGGCCGTACGTGCAGTAGTAGTTTGTTGAATTTCCCTTTTTTTCAGAGGAAGTTTATTAGATTCATTTGTTTCCTTTTCCTTGGATTCGACAACCATTCGATCTAGAAACGGAATCGGTTTTCTGGTGCATGCTGAGCTAACTGACTAATCATTCCGGTGATTGATTTCACGGCCTTGGAATTGAATGCGAATCATACCGGTCTTGAATTCGCGGACACAATCTTCGTACTACTACCAAATACTCCAGTCTTGTCCTGCGCCAGTCATTACTGCATATCAGAGATGCATGCGTCCTAGGGCATTTTCAATAGTTTATTTATTATCGTCTCTTAACTATGTTATGTTCACAAAATTCTATATAGGAGAGGAAAGAGAGCATAGGTCGTCTCTTTTATTGTTCACGCGAAACAAGATATGATACATTAATCTACTCTAGTTGACATGTAGGCATGTTACAAAGAAAAATTATAAAATATAAATATTGAAGAATATACTAGAGACTATTTGTTAGAGATATTATCTCTAAAGATGATGTAGCATATGTTAGAGACAAGATTATCTCTAACTATTGGAGATGCCCTTAGTAAAACTTACGGGCAAAGCAAAAGTTAATAATAAGGAAAAAAAATTATGTATCACTGCAAATGTTCCAGATATCTAATCAGCTATTGTAAAGTGACATCTTCGTTATATGTCACTACATTTCCAAAACATTGCCCCTTTATGCTACCGTCACTACAACAAAACTATGCATAAAGACGTTTTTATTTTGACGCTTTTATATTCGTCTCTACACCGAGAAACGTCTCATATGTAAAGACGCTTCGACACGTTTTATACCACGCCACAAAATCTCTTAACTCAGATCCATCACCCACCTCCATCACCCACCTCCCCACCACTCCATCTCTCCACCTCCCCAACCTCCAATCTGCGCCTCCTCCACATGACCTCGCCTCCACGCCCGCGGCCGACCTCCTCCGCGCCGCCGCCCACGCCCGCGGCCGACCTCCTCCGCACCTTCCTCCACATCCGCGCCGCGCCTCGCCTCCACGCCCGGCCGCCCCCTCCTCCGCTGCTCTGCAGCCCTCGCGAAGTCACGACTCGCCGCCCGCCGCGCAAGGCTCCGTCCGCGCCTCCCCACCACACCATTGTCGCGGCTGCCGCCTGGCTTCCATCTCCTCGTCCTCCGATGCCTCCGCTCAGCAGCGCCCTACGTGCTCACAACACCACTCTACTACGCCAACACCTCGCCGCACATGGGCAGCGCTTACACTACCATCGCCACCGACACCATCGCCTCGCTTCAGCAAGCCTCCACGCGCAAACAAACTCAACAGTATTTTTCTAACAATTAACAATTAGGGCTCGTGCAAGAGCAAAATGGGAGTAACTCGCACAATCTCATGTTAGGAACTTTGAGTTTGTTACACTAGAGCCACCGCAGTTGATACTTTGATAAATGTCTCTTGTTGTATAACCTGTGGTGGATGTGTCATGTGCCACTCCAAAGGCTTGTGCAATCGCAAGAATGTAGATTAATATATTTCATATATGTTTGCCAAGTAAATTGTCTGTGTTCATATATATAATATACTTGAGTTAGCCTTCCAAACAAACATATATACTCGAGTTCATCTGAAATTGGATCTGGGTTGACCAAGTAAATTGTTCATGTTGATACGAATATGGGTTGCAGAGAGGTATCCTATGTTTGTCAGATATTCATACGAGTGCATATTGCATAATTTGTAACTTTCTAGTCATGCCGCCCTAGATATAATTCATATAAGGCTACAAATACAATCTTATCATAGTGGAAATGAAAAATGCTTAATGTACGCAATCTTACATGCATAGTTTTCCAGTTCAATGATTGGATTGCTAAGTTTTGACAATCTAAGCTAGTGGGAACAAAATGCACGCTTTCTGTTGCTTAACTCTCATTGTCCAAGAGTCTATTAATGATACTTCTATGGTTGCAGAGGTTGCTAGAGAAGAGGGTTATATTTATTACTGGAACAGATGAACATGGTGAGAAAATTGCCACGTCAGCTGAGGCTAGTGGTAGAAACCCAAAGTATCATTGTGATACCATTTCAAATTCATATAAGATGCTTTGGGCTGATGTATGTCCACGATTCCAAGTATTTTCATTTTCCATGTTGTTCATCACCACATGGAGTAAATCCTGAGCTCATTTTTGTCATCCTACTTTGTTTCACATTCCTGTAGCTAGACATAGAGTATGACAAGTTTATTCGCACCACCGATCCCAAGCATGAGGCTGTTGTCAATGACTTCTATTCTAGAGTACTAAACAGTGGTGACATATATAGAGATGATTATGAAGGGCTTTACTGTGTGAGCTGTGAGGAGTACAAGGTAAGCTTTTGTTTCTACCTTCTCAAATAGTAGTACTAGTACATTATTTTTTAGGCAAATATATTAGTGCATTTAAATACTTAATAGTCAGTATAAATACTTGACTTCAAAGTAATCAGTATAAGTAATAATCAACATATCAGTAAGGTAGTGGTTTGCCAATGATGTTTGGCATACAATAGGTAAGCTTTGTCCTACTTCCTTTTGATAATCATTGAATAGTAATACAAACAAGAAAAATATTACTGACCATTTTAGATTGAAATGCCTAAATCTTTGGGTTAATATTTGTGCTTGTAGCATTCGATCTTCTTATTAGTTTTAGTTTTGTTTTAACGTTACTATAATGATAATTTGAACATTTTTTCTTCATTGAAGGCCCTTCTCCACAATGTCACAAAGATCCAAGCCAAAGACGCCAAGAAGGAAAAGAAGGTGCTTGTGTTGTCCTTCAAATTATTTTGAACTCTACATTAGCATGAGTCTTGAGTATGACACATAAGCATTCATAGTTCAATTATAAAATATTGTAACAGTGGTGGATGAAGATAACAAAGCAAAGAGATCTTGCCCCAATGCTGCGCCACATACTCCAACAGGTCTGGTAATACGTGATCCTGGAAAACACCTTAGAAACTTGACAAGCCAAATGACGATTTTGATGCATAAGGAAAAGGCACAAAAAAATTGTTTACAATGATGTAGTCTTTGCTCCTTGCATATTTTGATTTTTCTGATATTTTCTAAAGAAAAGTCTGACAAAGAGACCTTTTTCCAATTTTTTTATTATATGGATGTTATCGCTACCAAATGCAATAAATAGCAAAATTCACAAGGATGTTTTATATTCTCTACTCCTAAGTATTTTTTGTTCCATTTTTCTAATAAATCACCAAGGCACCATACTTAGGAAGTGTGTTGTGAATTGTGATAGAACCCGATGATCCCCTTATGGTGAATTTAGTTAGGTGCCCGAATGTGCAATGCTAAGAAGGCCGAAGAGGCAGTCATGATCGGGCCCTCTTCAAAGGTGACCATCAAGTTCCTTCGGTCATGCAAAGGCACGGCTGTCAAATTTCTTCAGAAAAGAAGAATCATCGAAGAAGTTGAGTAGGGGATCCGAGTATCACGGCCAAACGCAGTGGCATTCCAGATTTCCATTTCATTTTTTTTGTTGATTTCAAGGTGGAAACAGATCTAATTATGTTGTACCTCTAATCATGGAGAGTGAAGTTTGTTCAGAGTTGAGATTATGCAAGGTGGGAGAAATGGAAATGCTTAGTTTCACTTGAAAGAGCTCAAGTTTTGCCTCTTCTATGCATGTGTGGTATTATTTTTGTTTTAAGGGCATTCCAAATCTTATGAGAACATGATGCTTCCATGTGACGACATGTGCTCAACTGTTTTCTAGTTTTTTGGATGAGGTGGAATAATGTCTTCATATGACGATATATGTTTCCGTTTGTAGCAAAATGCACGAATCAAATTCGAAATAATCCAATTAAATTCGAAATAAAAAAGTTTACATTAAGATGTCAAAAAGACGCTTTTGCATATCTAGAGACGTATATAACGTCTCTACAGAATGTGTATAAATTGTGCACATATGAATTAAATAAATTTGTAAAAGCGTCTCTATGTTTGTTGGCACGCAAATTGGACGTGTCTATATCACTAAAGATGTTATGTAAGTGCATCTACTAAAACGTCTCTACATACATAGACATGAATTTTAACGTCTCTATAAAGCGTCTTATATCATGTATACATGTTTTACCAGCGTCTCTACGGTTCTTGACACGGTCCGTGGGGAGGCGCTCCAAGGACGCTTTATAAAAACGGCTCTACGATCCTCTAGAGATGAAATAACACGTCTCTAGCCTATAGATTGGACGTCTCTACATGGGTGTTGTGTTGTAGTGCGTCATCAACTCTGTTAGATTTAGCTATAATACCCATTCTGCCCTCACCTTTCTCTCCATTCTTTTTCTCCTCCTCTCAAGTCTCAACTCTCTCTCTCTCTCTCTCTCTCTCTCTCTCTCTCTCTCCCCCCTCTCCTCCTCCTCCTCCTCCTCCTCCTCCTTGGATCGGCTAGATCCAACCCCTCCTCCAGCCTCCTCGCCTCCCTCCGCCCGCCGACCCGCGTGGGACCTCTTCCCCGATCACCTCAGCTGCCTCTTCACCTCCCTCCACCTGTCGGCCCGTGCGGGACCCCTCCCTCGGCCGCCTTTTTGCCTCCCTCTGCCTACTAGCCCACACAGGGTCGGCCCTTGATCGCCTCCCCGATCGCCTTCTCACCTCACTCTGCTTGTCTGGCCGCGCGGGACCCCTCCTCCAACTGCCTCCTCGCCTCCCTCCACCGTCTCCATAAGTTGCCACCATCTCCTCTCACCGAAGTACCAGACCAAGCAGTACCTACACCTTGTAGTCCATGGCTGATTTTGTTTGGACGAAGAAGAAGACAAGACATGGGCAAAACAGTATTTGTACAGCTACTTCACTTGCTAAGAAGCACTTTGAATGTAACTTTTGCTAAGTGTAACTAAGGGGGAAAGAATATAGAATTTCCGGTCGTTTGTGAAATCATTGCAGAATAAGTGGAGTTGCCTTGATAGCTTTATTGCCACAGCCAGTCCCAGCTAGTAGTAAGTTATCATTGAGCCAAGAATTAGCAACAGGAATAGTATGCAACACATGAGAGAAGGCAACGTGGTTGCACACTCTGCATCTGCCTTGCAGCTTCGGAACTGTTCTGCCGGCCGACATGCATGTCATAGCCACCATGTACACTCCCTGCAGCTCTGCTCCTTTGTCATGTTTTGCCGAAGCCTTGTTCCATTTCTTCCCTTCCAGGTCAGAGCTCGGTAACTGGCATTTCCCTTTTGGTGTTCCTTACTACTTTTTCCAAACGATATGACATTTTTCTGTGTGTTAGTGTGTACCAGAAATCCAAGCCCCCATCATGTCAACTGGAGGCATCATTGCCGCAGTGAAAAAGGTACAACTGCAAGGGGACCTAATCACCGTGGATAATCCTAGCCCGTGTACGAAACGATAGAAATGATACATCTATTGTACAAAATCATTATAGATTGGGAGCATGATAGATGTTGTGCTATAATCTGAGTGTGCGGCAGACACTTGCCACGGACTAAGAGCTTGACATGTAGCTTTTCACGACGATTTTGCATGATAAAAATATCATTTTTATCATTTTAAGCATAAGAGGGCTATTTTAATTTTGCTATTGTGTTTCAAGAAGAGACAAAAAAAAACTCTAAAATCTTGCGTGCCACCTGCTTCCCAAGGAAGATTTGATCATGGAATCCTCCTCTGATGTTGACCTCTGCAAAGGAACCTTCCTCTCTGGTTCCCAAAAGCATTAATTTTTCTGCCTCTCTTTTTTTTAAAAAAAAAATCGCTAAAATGGGTACATTCCCTGTTTCAATGGAGTACAAACTTACAAAGCAAACAGCTCAGGTGACAGTACATCCAACAACTGTGCTACATGACTGATCTTAGTACAGGAAGAGTTGTCAAATTAAACATCCCGACATCGGCGTACAGTAGAAGGGTTCATCAACAAATAACCTAAAAGGCACTGCATGTTAAGGATACATGAATAAGAAAAAAGAACAGCGTACCAACACACGGTTTAGGTTTAGGTTTTTTTGACTTATAGCTTAAAGACAGCTTTTTGGTTTAATCAGCTTATAAGTCTCTAAGCTTTTAAGCCAAACTTTGTTGTTTGGTAGTCAGACTTTTTGTATGATGTTGGCTTATTGAGTTGTGTGTGAAGGATGAAAGGTCTGAAATGCCCTTAAGGGTTTAAAGGACCTTGTTAAGCATGTATTTAAACTGTTTTTTTTTCATGGGACCTGAAAATATGACGATACATACATTTGTACATATGAAACAAAATGGATATCGTTCGTAGTGCATGCAAGTATTTATTTTGGACATTGCGCAACGGAAGAAATTAATATAGAAATGCCAATATCAGTCAACTAAACAAAATAACACAGTAACAAAATAATATTTAATAATATATGATGCAATTATCTTGTCACCGCAACATGTATATATCATACTAATGTAATATGTTTACCCTCTTGCGACCATTAAAGAAGTAGCAATACTATCACGAAAGACATCCATATCTCCATCATCGATTGCTGATCCATTGACATTGTGCCCTCCAAATGATCTAGTTTGTGTATCGTTTGGATCATAATCTTTGTCAAGATCACATCTCTCAAAAAGCGCATCACGTAAAGCACTATCTCTAATGAAGTTGTGTAGCGCCATACATACAATTATAATTTTCGTTTGAATCTTCATTTTGTAACTTGGCAACGCCAACAAGATTCTCCATTTCATCTTTAACACGCCAAAGGAACGCTCAATCACACTGCGAAGAGATGAGTGAGCATGATTGAACACCTCGTATTTCCCACTCGGTTGTCGACCATGGCGAAATTTTGGTAGATGGTACTTTTGTCCTTTGTAAGGAGCTAGATAGCCCTTTCGATTGGGATAACCCGCATCAACAAGATAATATCTCCCTGTATACATGAACTTATAAATGTTGACAATACAAATTTGGAATGTTATCATAATAAATACTTATATGATTAAAGAAGCTAATTACCTTCAGGAGGATGTGGAAACCGGTTCGAATACTTGTCCAAAGTGTTATTGAAAATACTTGTGTCATGCGCTGAACCCGGCCATCCGGCGACAACAAAAGTAAACCTCATGTCAAAGTCACACATTGCCATCACGTTTAGAGACGTTTATCCATGACGACCAGTGTGAGCAACCTGCTCATCCGCTGGAACAACAACAGGCACATGTGTGCCATCAATTGCACCTATGCAAGTGTTAAAATGTGGCGGAAGCGGTTATCTAGAAGTCTCGGATGCACTGTTGTGAATTCCGGATCCGTTGGTCTAATATTATCTTCAGATAAAAGATAGACACATTCCAAGACTTCACCAAACTTTCTATTGATTGTTTCCGTTGACCTTTTGAAGCGGCTTTGAACTTGAGTAACTGACTGAGGGTCACCAACTGTCCACAAGAACAAAGAAAAAGATTCTACGGAAGTCATAGTCCTAGTTGATTTCAAGCCATAATTTGCAACCAAAGTTTCATGCAAACTATCAAAAACAGCCCTACTCATTCGGAACATCGAATAACAATCTCTCTCATCGCCTAGTTGCTCAACAACCCATTCATAACCAGTTTGGAGTGGTTGTCTCCTCTCCTTTTTGTTTAGATAAGTGTTGTAGTAGTGCATACCTACATAACCAGCTGCTGCAACAAAATCCTGAAATGGTAACTTCCTCTTTTTTGTTTTTTCGATATCATCTTTGCTTAAATCGCTCTCGATGTCTGAACCATCAATGTCACTATCAGTGGTTGAACCATCAATGTCACTTGATGAACTCATCTACAAATAATAACAATAATTAGCAAAATAGAACATGACATCAAGACAAAATTTAATTGAGAACACATTAGAAGGTAACAATAAGATGAGTACGACAATAACTGAATAGTTTCAACCCCATTATGGTTTAACTGAGAACACATTATAAGGTAACAATAATACGAGTACGACATAACTAAATAGTTTTAACCCCTTACATGATTATCACTGAATAGTTTTCAAATTAAAAAAATAACGAAAAAAAAGATCTAATCTTTCTTCATCTTGAGATCAAACATCCTCCTGAGCCAATTCATCTTTACTTCATCGGTCTTCATGGTGACAAACACTTCCGATTTTCTAGTTTAGTAAAGAGCCTTGTCGCAATGAAGTGTTCATCACTTCGGTACTACCCACTGAATAGCTACATCCATAGCATCCGCTATGGATGGACCACTCAACAGACCTTTTGCCATAATGTCCACCATGCGCTTGAAATCCCTAGCGATGGGATTTTTCTTGTTCTTCTTTGGGCTAGGATTAATATTATTTGCCCTACGCTTTGCAACGACCTTCGGTTGCGTGTAGACGACCTCAATGTTCTCCCCATCAGCGGTGGCGTCTTCCTCGCCGTCCTCCGCACAATCAATATCCACAACGGTTTGGTCTTCTTGTGTAGGCTCACCCGAGATGGCTGAAGTGTTACCCGTAACATGAGCCTTGTCAAACATACGGTCCATATCATCTAGGTTCTCAGGTGGTCCATCACGAAAATGTTTAGGATATTGCTGAAAATAATTAAAAAAACTGAAGTTAGCTAAAATTAAAATATGAGATCATACACATTAATAAATAGACGTTTCTGCAATAACTACCTTGTGCTCCTTCCACCAAGCATCGGATGCAGATATAGTTCCTTTTTTATGATCCCAACCAAGCCCAGTTGCTTTCTGTTTCAAATCGTTCCACAAGTTCTATTCTTTCTTCAATGTTTCCCACTTATTTTTTAGTTATTTTTTGTCATGCTTTTTCTCTGTCATTTCAAAAAACTTATGTTGAAGGTTCTTGTAACCCCTGGTATTCAAACATCCCAATGGCCTATTCCCAGCACCAACTTCCTCAGCACAGATCTGACAAAATGCCCTGTTGCCAAATGCATCCCAGTTTGCCTTGCTGATAGGTATTAGTTCCATCTATACAATTTAGATGATGATTTAGAATTTGTAAGGACATAATATAACGATCAAAAGGTGCAGATGGGTTCATTGGTTCAAGTGTTATCATTATCATCAAAGCAACTTGAAAGGTCAAGACTTGGACATCCCCAACCATATCCATGCATATGCAGCATAGGTGAAAGAGATATACATGTAGAAAAATGCTAAGAAATCTACGAGAAGACCAAAAGGCACTCTCCACAACATTACCTACTCATTACAAAGATGAACACAACAATTTTCTTAAAGGCAAACAAAGCTTCCAATGATGCTAGGTAGGACAATCATGTTGTCATCAACTACAAAGAAGTTAAGAATAATACAGATAACCCATTTGACAATATAACTTTGATTCATGGAAATGCCGTTCTCAACTTGGCATCATTACAACAAGACAAAGATAACTCGATACTACATTTGTTGCATCATTTATACATACACAAAATAGCCCTATGCGAGTTATGCCGTTTTAACCTTGTGAGCAAAGCAAAACTCTACCAACCATGAAGGTCAAGCAAAGCTATTGAACAAACTAGAAAATGGCTTACGAGTTAGGCATGTCAAATGATAGCTCCAGAATTGGACATATTAGCCTCAAGTCTTAGTACCTTGTATCACCCTCCAACAAACAAAAAGTGCAGATGTGCTAATGATAGCTCGAGAATTGGACATATTATGTTCAAACATGTTATGTCTACTTGATGACATCTTGCTACTACACTTCTATTCATTTATGTCTTGAGTAAGATGAGCATATAGTGTAAATGTGCTAATCTAATTCATTCAAGATTCTCCTAATCATATATGCCATGGTTTAATACTTAAACTAGCATACCAAATACAAGCTTAGTGATGTTTCATGGTCATCTTAAGATTGTAAATTAGCCCACCTATAGCTTTTTAGATCATATTATGTTCAAACATGTTATGTCTACTTGATGACATCTTGCTACTACCACAAAATTGAAACAATTTGTTGTCTTTAACGGACCACTACCTCCAAACATCAATTCATCAATAATACATCATTCAAGTATTCAACTCAAAGTCCCAAACCCAACTAGAAGGGAAGCTGCTTGCCACAACAAAACTCAATTGGGCTCACCTTGATCTAGGAGACGCGACGTCTGTGGGCAAAGGAGAAAGCGGCGTCTGGAGGCGGACTCAGTAGGGGAGGAGGTGACGGCGTCCGGAGGCGGAGTCGGGCAGTGAGGCGGCAGCGGCCGGGAGGATGAGTTAGGAGGCGAGGCGCGCGTCGGGGAGATATGTGATGGCGATGGGGATAAGATGGGGGCGGTGTTCAAGGGTGGCGATGGGAGGCGGCGCTCGGGAGGAAAGCGGGAGGCGGCGCTCGGGGGAGGCGGGAGGTGGCGCGTCGGGAGGATAAGCGAGGAGGCGTGTTAGGGAAGTGAGCACAAGTGGTTTGGGGGGGGCCTTGGCAAGGTTTGGGGATAGAGCAGGAGGCAGCGGGTTTGGGGAAGGGAGCCGTCGGGAGGGGATAGAGCAGGAGGAATTGATGCGAAAAAACGGAACGATTTGCAATTATATACCAATGGCAATTTGCAGGTAATTTTAACGAAGTTCGGTGGCAAAGAGATATTCTATTCCGCAAAAGCCAAAAAAAGCACCTCTTCCTTAGTTTATGGCTTTTAGGCTTAAATTGGCTTAACTTATTTTAAACTGGACAAAAAAAATACCCTCTTTATTTAGACTTAGATTTTTTTACTTTTAAACCAGAGAAAAAACCTAAACAAAGAGAACCTAACATTAACACACACCTGCCAAAAAGCGTAAACTGCGTCCCACTGGCCACTAGTATTTCGGCGAATTCGGAATTCCCCCACGCTGTACGCATGGAAAACGACGTGCTTGTCGCGCTGTCTGCAATCCAATTCCTGTGCTAGCTAGACTGCTAGCTATAGCTACGAGTACCGTTTCTGCGCTGGCCGCAGGATTCGAAGACTTTCATTGGCTGCTGAGCGCGACGCCTGAACTGTACTCGTTTGACACCCGCGCGCACCATCGAGCGAGCTAGCCGAGCCTATCCCCGCGCGCCTCGTGCGTGCATGCGCATGCGCATCGCTACGTACGCATCAGAGGTGGGAGTGTGCCGTGCACGACACGGCACGACGGGCCACGGGCCTGCACGGCAAGCTTCCAGGGCTGTGCCATGACAGCACGACACGTTGATTCATCGTGTCACCGTTGGGCTGTGCCGGTATGGGTATAGCACAAGGCAGTTGTAGCGTAGGCGCGGAGAAAACGGCGCAACACGGAGGAGACAGTGCGTGGGCAGGGCCGTTCCTGATGGAGGGCCGGCAGGGGCGACCGCCCAGGGTCCACCAGAGCCAAGGACCTCCGATCCTGATACATCATACTACATATACGTATACGCATAATCAGATATCCTATATATACTCTATTCTTTCTGCAGGCCAGATAACTACTAACTAGATTGTGGTTAGAGTGTAGGGATGGGTATCCTGATACATCTCTTTTCTCTGAATTAAGAGTGTTGCAAATGATTTTGCCATGTGACAATGTCTGCTATTGAGATTTTTTAGTTTGTTAGAAATGTAAATTGTTATCCAAATGTTTCAATTGCTTATCAATCTTATTTACTATACATGTGACTGTAGCATCAACTGAAAGAAGCTTTTCAAAGTTGAAGTTATTGAAAAACTATTTGAGGTCATCAATATCACAAGAAAGGTTGAATGGTCTGGCCACTTTATGCATTGAAAAGGATATGTTAGATCACATTGGCGTGGATACTATTATCAATGACTTTGCATCTAGAAATGTTAGAAGAAATTGCTTTCTATGAGTAGTTTGTATCTTTTTGATGTATTGAATAGCTTTGCAGTTGATATAAAAGTATCATTATTTGTTTATGTTAGAATAAAGGGCCTCCCATTTGTCTCGCCCCAGGGCCTCCAAAATGTCAGGAACTGCCCTGCGCGTGGGTCGAGGGTGTGTCGGGCTAGGACGAGGGGCGGGCGGCTAGGTGGCGGCATGATGTGGAGGAGACCGCTGCAGATCCTTCTTCTCCTCGCCGCCGCCTTCTTGTTGCCGTGGGCCCGCGACGTTGCCGCCAGGGCCTCCTCCTCCTTGTCTCTCCTCGCAAGCCCGCGACGCCACCGCCGGGGCCTTCTCCTCCTTGTCGCCGTGAGCCCGTCGGGGTTGGAGGCGGGCCCTCTTGGAGATGCCCAGAGGCCGGAGCTGGTTGGGGTTGGAGGTGGGAGGCGGCGGCTTGGGGTCTTGCCGCCTTGGGCAATTGGGCTGAGGAGAGGAGGAATGGAGCCAGAGGATTGCGATTTGGGGAAGAACCGAAGAAAGAATCGAGGAAGAAGAAGAAGAAGAAGAAGAAGAGAGAGAGAGAGAGAGTAGCATGCGGCAGTGGCATAGCAGCACTGCAGCAGGGAGCTAGGACTGGAATCACTGGAATGGATGGATGGAGTGGAGACTGGATCGAATGACCGATGGAGACATAGAGTTATGGTCCTTAACTCCTTAATCCTTATGGACTATGGACGATGGAGACTTGGAGAATGGAGACCGACTCATCTAGACTGGGATGGGGGAGACCACTGGCCATTGAGCAGCGAGGTAGCGAAAAGAAAGGGAAAAGAAAAGAAGGGGAAAAGAGGAAAAGAAAAGAAAAAGGGGAGGGGGGATAGAAGAAAAGCAATGAAAATCAAGAAAGGGAAAAAAGAAAAGAAAAGATAATATGACAGCATATACAATTTTGATATATTAATTGCTCCTTGAACATTACCAAGATCACAATTGAATTCTACAAATAGTTGTTTACTAGAGATAAAAAAGAATGAAAATTTTGCATGGAGCATGTATAGTTGATATATTAATTATTTGTTTTTGTGAAACCACAATTATGTGAAATTATGGACACTTAAAAATTAGAGGGAAAAGTAAAATTTCATTGATATTTTACACACATTGTTACTACCTCATTAAAAATGTTACGCCCCAGTGTGGGGTTTCTCTGGTAAGGAAAAGAGTACAGTAACTACATTCATACATATATGTTGGCTACTCAACATTGTGATCGGCTAACATCTCTGCGATATCAGGATCCTCTAGGTGATGCTGATGTCGTTCTTTTGCCAATTCTTCGTCCTTAAGGCAGGTGATTGCATGCACCATCTTGGGCATGAGGGATGACCTCATTTCTTTAATTATTCTTCCTACCATGCTGAACATCGCTTCCGAAGAGACGGAGGACACCGGAACCAGTAGAACATCTCGTGCGAAATGGCACAGCACAGGGAATATCCGCTTGTTGTTCTTCCACCAACCGAGTAAGTCTAACTTGCCTCCGTCGGAAAGATCAGGGTCGATGTTTCCAAATTCATGCTCCAGGTAGTGGTTCAGCTCTGAGGTAGAATTTCACTTGGGGACGCCTGAGACTGAGAGGGTGAAAAACTAGAGTTTCCCTTCAGCTTCTTCCACAAGTGTGTTGTCAAGCTTGTCTTGACTGGATGCGTCTGCTGTGAGGCCTCTAATCTCGTGTTGTTACCAAGCTTATTATGGTACAAGCGAAAAATACGAACAAATTCCTTTTTGATGTGTTCAAAAGATTCGGAGAAATCAAAGCTGAGGCACTCACCTATTCCCTCCATAGCCATATGCAAACCTACTATTTTTTTTGTAGGATCCAAAATGATAGCAAAGTAATATAGATGTGAAATAGATCCAAAATATTTAACAAAATTTTCTTCCATTGCTACACCAACATGACCTAAAAGGGGATGCCCTTAGATTTAGCAAACTTGTCTACAATTAGGCAAATAAAATATATAACTAAGTAAGAGGTATGATAGTAAATACCGGATAGAGTCTTAGTTGCTTTGTAGAAAGGTTTCAAAAACTCTCAAAAATAAATAACAATTTCCCAATCTGAGTTAGCAACTATCACCTTATCTGAGTTAGCATTGACAAAGACAGATATAATATGTTTATACCCTTGTACCTTCTTCAGCATGTTGTATGTCAAGTTCCACCTCACCTTCATGTCGAGACCGAATTTTCTTGGAGTATTGTCATTGGCTACGTAATTCTCCGTGAATTGGGCTGCCACCACTGTTGAACTTGTGAGGAAACGAAGGGCATCGTAGATATTTTTTAAATAAACATCGATCACCTCCATATCGTCTTGCACAACGAGGTTGAGGATATGACATACGCATATCTGGTTAAGAACATATCCATCGATATATGTCTGCAACCTTGGAGTGAGGATATTCATAGTCGTTATTCGCCGATATGTTATCAAGAGTTATAGAAACAATCTTATTTCCTATTTGAAAATCCCCAATTACCCCTAGTATGAGCTCGGCAATGGCATCTCCAGTGTGTGATTTAGTAATTAACTTAAACCCTATGACTCTTGTTTAGCTTATACTCATCATCTAAATAATGGGCTACAACACTAAGGTAGGTAGTTCTCTGGTGTGATGATGTCCAAATATCAAAAGTTAAAGCAAAAGAGTACTGAACTTTTAGGAAAATTAGTTTTAGTGTTGCTAGCTCTCTACTATACATCCCTAAAATATCAGACGATGTCGTTCTCCTACTAACGTGTTGGTACCGTGGATAAAAGCGGTGTTGGATCATTCTTTCGAACAAGCGACTTTCACCCATCCTAATCGGTTGATCCTCAGAAATAACGTATCTAGTAATTTCCTCACGGGCATAATAAGAGTTGTATGCTCACGTACTTACAGAGCCATCAGCCTCGAAGTTGAGCTGCGTCTGGACTCTTGCACCTCAAGTGTGCGCCCCCATCTTTTTCAAGCATGCTTTGTAGTGCCGGTTCAAGTGCCCTGTGTTGGTGATATACCCTAGAGGCAATCATAGAGATGATTGTATCACGTCTATATATGTTTATGAGTATTGAATAAATATTATTCTGTTCCTTGAATGAATCATCAGTTATATAGATCAATAAGTATGTGACTTGCTGGTGAAGCTCTTTAACATATATGATGTCGTTCTAAATGTATCCCTGGTCGAATGTCACTAGTCGGAACACTAGTGACTTATCGACCAGCACATGTATTGATTGATGACTATGTTTCACCGGTCATGGATATAGGGATATCGAATCAATAATGTGAACACATGTTAGAGAACACGGTGTTGGATTGACCCACCTTGAGACACTGTTGAGATTGTTATGATTCTATGTATCATCAGTTGGTCTCAAGCAATGATGATGTATAATCCTTAAACCTGAGATCAACTTGGTTTTCTACATGTGTAATGGTACACTTAGGGGTTACCAAACGCTACTCGTAACTGGGTAGTTATAAAGGTAGCTTTCGGATATGAGATTTGCCCCTCCTAACATAACAGGAGAGATATCTATGGACCCCTCGATGTGGTCAGATAAAAAAAGGGCATGGCCATGCCACTGGTGGTTGAAGAGTTCGACCACATGAAGTTATCCGATACTCGGTCGAGAAAGTATTGAATAGTCCATGGATGACATAATATCTTACTTGGAGTTCAACCAGATATCATGAGGCAAAGGGAGAATACATGAGAAGGTCATTAAGTTTGATCAGATACGGACTAGTCATATGGAGATACGAGCTGGCCGTAGACTGGTCAAACATAATCACTAAGTGGTCAAAACCTACTCGTAAGGAGTTACGAACTGGTTGAGACTAAATATGAACTAATCGTATAGAGGCACGAGCTGATCATTAGTGATAAGAACCTGGTCGTAGATTATATTCACTACTACAGAAATGCTAATATCGACGCCGATCACGCAGCGGTTCATCGAAACCGCTCAGATAAACACAATCTCGAGGCGGTTTTGTTTACCCACCGTGCGTGTTATTCTCCGCGCTAAAAACCGCTCAGGAAGATGTCATATCACGCAGACGGTTCATGTTTGGAACCGTCAGGATACTTCACAGACACAGACGGTTCCAAACATGAACCGTCTGTGATATTACCCAATATCACAGATGGTTTTTGGTTAGAACCGTCTGTGATACTTCACAGACGGTTCCAAACATGAACCGTCTGTGATATTACCCAATATCATAGACGGTTTTTGTTAAAAACCGTCTGTGATAATTAACTCATCACAGACGTATATATAGCTCCGCCTCCCCGGCCAACAGATATAGTCTTCTTGATCTCCATCTCTGGCGCTACGGTAGGTCCATCGCCGTTCCGTGCCCGGTTTGAGTACATCGCCTCACCTCACTGAGCCGGCCTGGTCCATTTCAGCTATATATTGTCGCCGAGGAGCTTGCCGCCATCGCCTCTTTGTTCACCGATCGACGACCCAGACGCGCCTTGGACCTTCCCCGACTTTCATTGACACCTTCCTCGTGATCAAGGTGAGATACTGAAGCATAAGCATCCTTCAATTTGAGTAGTTTCAGGCGTTTACGCCAAATCGCTAGTTTCAGCGCCCATGGGACATCACCGTCGGTTCGCCTCAAAGTAGACCTTAGGGCCGAGAGCCACGACTATATAGCAATGCGATGTCACCCCTAAGCCCAGTTTGAGCTTCAAATTAATCCTCTTGTTTTTAATCATTTAGTTAATAAACTAACGAGTCTATGACATGTGGGATCGCCATAGATTTTATAAATAAAATCATGAAATAAAAATGAGTCACCGACAAGTAGGGCCCACATGTAAGTTAATAAAATCGAAAAAATGTAAAAATGAAAAAATCGTAATTAAGCCTCGTAAAATACGCTTTGAAAGTCATCACCCTTTATTTATTTTCGTGGTTTTCAATACGAACCGTGTGATGGACCGGTCGATGTAAACCGAGAACCGTGTGAGTGAAGAGTACATTAATGGCGGTTCGCCTTTTACAAGAGCCGCCGAGGAGGATATGTTGAATAAGGGGCGGAATATATGTAATGTCCATGCATTGATCATGAGAATCAAGATGTTTAACAACCGAGCGCAAATCGAAGCACACTTGATTGAAGGGGTTTCAAAAGGGTTATACATGTTGGACCATCACGGTGAAGAGCATATTATCTGAAGTCAACGATATGCATATTATACAGAAGTCAACGATATGCGAATGATGTCGATTGTGGTTCCGATTCGGATAGTCTGCACGATGACAATCTAGATCGGATGCTTAGCGATGCGAAGGAAGCGTGATGAGAGGGAGTATGTTCAATTCGGGCGTGATGGAGGACTCGGAGAAACCTTTGTTCCTGTGCCGCAAGTCGAATACACAAGGTTGTCATCCGTGCTTAAACCGCTGAAATTGAAGGCAAGCAACGGTTGGTCCGACAAGAGTTTCACTTGAGTTGTTAGGTCTCTTAGCGGACATGCTTCCGAGGAGAAACGAGTTGCCCAAAACCACCTACAAAGCCAAAAAGGTTCTTTGTCCATTGGGAATGGAAGTAGAAAGAATACATGCATGTCCGAACGACTGTATCCTCTACCGTAACGAGTATACAAACATGCATGTATGTCCGGTGTGCAACGCATCCCGATACAAGCGTAAGAAGCAATCAGATGACGACGAGGGAATCGAGGTGAAGAAAGGACCTCCTGCTAAGGTGGCGTGGTATCTTCCTGTAATTCCCCGTTTGAAGCGGTTTTTTGCGAACCCAAAGAATGCAAAACTACTGTATTGGCACTCAGAGGAGCGTAAGAATGACGGAAAGTTAAGACACCCTGCTGATTCTGCCCAGTGGAGAAACATCGATAGGAGGTTTGCAGACTTCGGTGCGGAACCGAGGAATATAAGGTTTGGATTGAGTACAGATGGAATGAATCCTTTCGGTAACATGAGCAGCCGACATAGCACTTAGCTCGTGGACGCTCTCAGATCTACAACCTTCCTCCTTGGTTGTGTATGAAGCGGAAGTATATTTTGTTGTCGATACTTATCCAAGGGCCGAAGCAACCTGGGAATGATATTGATGTGTACCTAGCACCATTGATGGAAGATCTAAAAATACTGTGGATTGAAGGGGTACAGGTATGGGATGCGTACAAACGAGAGAACTTCACTTTACGTTCCTTGTTGTTACGCACCATAAATGATTATCCCGCTCTTGCTAATCTGTCGGCCGAGTACAAAAGGGGCCAAAGCACGTACTCACTTTGCTTAGATGATACTGAGAGTGTGTGGCTGAATCACTCGCGCAAAATCGTGTACATGCGTCATCGTAGGTTCCTTGGAGGGCTCACCCATACCGCAGATGAAGAAACAATTGACGGAGAGAAGGAGGACAGTTCGGCTCCAAGGCATTTAAGCGGAAAAGAGGTCTATGATATGGTTAAGGATTTAGATGTTGTGCTTGGAAAGGGATGTAAATCGAGGACAAGTAAGAAGAACATGTGGAAGAAGAGATCAATATTTTGGGACTTACCTTATTGGGAGTACCTAGAAATTCGCCATCGTGATCGACGCCATGCACGAGAGAAGAATGTATGTGACGACAATTGGTCTCTTCTTGAACATTCGTGACAAAAAAAGGATGGTGTCAGCGCACTGCTTGACTTGGTTGATATGGACATCGGACTGAGTTAGCACCAACAAGGACCGATAAAGGACAAACGTACCTTCCCCGCTTGTTACACTCTGTCCAAGGCCGAGAGAACCGAATCGTGCGTTTGCTTGCATGGCGTGAAAGTTCCATCCGGTTACTCGCCAACATGAAGAAACTTGTTTCGTTAAAAGATTTGAAGTTAATTGGCATGAAGTCTCATGATTGTCATGTGTTGATGACACAAATGCTCCTGTTGCAATTAGAAGTATTTTGCCGATCAAGGTCCAGAGACAATCATGAGGTCGTGTTATTTTTTAACACAATTGCTCGAAGGTCATCGATCCCGAAGGACTAGATGCTCTGCAGACGAGGTGGTGACGACTCTATGTGATCTTGAGATGTATTTCCTCCGTCGTTTTTCGATATCATGGTCCATCTCATTGTTCATATTGTGAGGAGATAAAGATGTGCGGGCCCGTGATTCCTACGTAGCATGTACCCGCTCGAGAGGTTCATGGGAATTCTCAAGTCATATGTACGGAATCGATCTCGCCAAAGGGCAAGATCGTCGAAGGTTATGCAACCAAAGAGGTCATTGAGTTACGCCCGATTACATGGCTTAGGTCGAACCGATGGGTGTGCCTCGATCTCGCCATGAGGGAGGCTCGAGGGTATCGGGACCATCGGAAGGAAAGCAATCACTCCAAATATGGATGCGTATGCTCAAACCCATTTCACGGTCTTGCAACACATGGTGAAGTGTCCTCAGATATCGACCAAAGACAAGGACGTGCTTGACAATGTAATCCGGTGCGGCCAGATGTTTGGATCACGAGACAATACAACAAACGGTTCAACCAATGGTTGAAGGAGCGACTTGCTAGGAGCTCGTCAAGTGATATGCTAACATGGTTGGCAAAAGGGCCAACATTTACAGTTGTAACATGGCGAGGATACGACATAAATGGGTACACATTCTATACGCAGGCTCAGGATATAAAAAGCACTAACCAGAACAGCGGTGTCCGCATAGATGCATTCAGTACCGATGGGCTGAGGAGCTCTTATGGGCAAATAGAGGAGATATGGGAGCTCGACTACGTGCTTTTCAAGATCCCCCTATTTCGGTGCCGTTGGGTCCATCTCCCACAGGTGAAGGTCGACAAGTACGGCGTCACTACCGTGGACCTCGAACGTGTCGGATACAAAGACGAACCATTCGTATTGGCTAACCAAGTTGTTCAAGTCTTCTGTGTTACCGACCTGGCAAATAAGAAGCGCCACGTAGTTCTTCATGGAAAAAGGAGGATTGTCGGAGTTGAGAATGTAGTGGACGAGGAAGAATACAATCAATTTGACGAGTTGCCTCCTTTCGAAAGCAAGCATAAGGGTCGAGGAAGAAGAACATGACGAAACTAGCTACATACTGCGTCGATCATCATGAAGGGCTAATTTTTAAAGATTAATTGAACAATGTGTGTATATGTATATATACGCTCGATGAATGGTTAATTTTAGTTCATTTGAGTTAATTAATTGATTTGTCTTGTGAAATGGATGTGATTGTTTCTCAAATGAATGTGAATTGGATGTATATACATGTACTTTTGTCTTTTCTCGCTTGTTTCAGAGGGCATGGCTAGCATTTCACGAGGCTAGCCAACAAGCGAATCGATCTAGATATTAACCAATACAAAATAATATCACGACGGTTTGAACTACAAACCGTCTCACATGTATATCACAGACGGTTGTTTATTAAAACCGCTCATGATATATGTATATCATGCACGGTTGTTTATTAACACCGCTCGTGATATATCACATATCACGAAGGTTCTAAGTGAGAACCGCTCGTGATACATCACATATCACAAACGGTTCTAAGTTAGAACCGTGCAGCGATAGTGTGTATCATGAGCGGTTCTAATTTAGAACCGTCTGTGATGTCCATCCCTATTTACATTCGGACTCTAGCTAGGGTTTGCTACCGCCAAGATTCTCAAACGATTAAGTTTCTCAACTCCTCTCGCTCCCTCCTCCTCGAGCCTGTCGCCACCGTCCTCGACGCCTCCTCGAGCCCGTGGCGACTCCTCCCCGATCCGTCGCTGACGCCTCCTCCTCGGCCCGGCTCACCTCCCCGAGCCCGCCGAGCCTCCTCCTATAGCTCCGGCAGACCTCCCCGAGCCCACCGCGCCTCCTGCCCCGAGCCCGCCGCCTCCTCCCCTCTCCCGAGCCGCCGCGCCTCCCCTTCGACGCCGCTGTTGCTCAGTCGCTCCTGCTCGTCCTTCTCCTCGACGCCCAAAGGTAACCAATGCCGAGTTACCGATCGACCCCCACGCCTTTCCCTAACTATTTCTATCAATAATCTGTCATGGTCCTTCATGATAATTGTACTTGTTTTAGGAATTTGGTATTTGTTCTAGTCAGTTATTCATATGGTATTTGTTTTGATATCTCTTTCGAATACATTGCAATGTGGTGTGGTGGGCTTGAGATGAATGCTCTGTGATGATAATAGTCTTGTATCTTGAAATTGTTTTGATAATCGGGTTTGTACTTGAGCTCTAATTGGAATGCTTACTCTACATCGATAGCAATATCAAAATATTAAATCTTAGCTTTATCTGATTTCATTTGTTCACATGATGTTCTATTTCTTATGAAGATGTCTTCCGCTCATTCGAGTCGAGTCCGCCTCATGTGTGCGATGATGCACCATCCTCTGGAATAATATCCAACCGCGTAGAAGAAGAGGAATATCGAAAAGGTCCACGGCCGATTTACCATCACAGTCGTCGATCGGGACCCCTATCAATCTCGCCGAAAGGCGGCGTCGCATTCCGGAGAATGGCGGAATAGTTGCACGGAACGGGTCAAGATCACCTACGATTCGTGGAAGGTGGTGCCGGACCCATCAAAATCGTCAGGTTGGCGGAAATTCTCGCATCGCTCGAGATCCGGTAGAACTCCCGGACTCCGTCTTGACGACGCAGCGTTGCTCTACAGCGCAAAGCGTGGAAGAACTTCAAGAGCACGCTTGTCAAGAACTACGTGGAGAAGGATCCGCCGCCCTTCCACAAGTATCTATTCTTGGAAGAGTCTGGCCGAAGTTTGTGGCAAAGAAGACGACAGATGAATTTAAGAGTGAAAGTGGCGACACGGCCCTCCAGCAAAAACAAGCACCCCACGGACTCGGCATCATTGGTATACGGGTAAAGCCCCGATATGGAGGGATCGGGAATAGCGAGCAAGCGGTTTGAATCTCTCCTGCTATTTCGAGATCACCGATGTCTTGGCCCGAGCGGTGGTTATTTGCGAGGTTATGTATTCGCCCACGGGAAGTGTACTTTCCAAACCCGAAGACCGGGAAGTGTCCCAACGCTGGTAAGATATCGAACTACCTAGTTTGTAATTACTCCATAACTTCATAGGAAGTGAAATGACATGTCGGGCTATATTGCGATAACGCCGAGTGCACAATCTTCCCAAGGCTCATTCAGCAGATAGGGAGAAAGATATACTCTCTGCGGCCCTAGGAAGCAAATGAGCATCCCGGTCGCACGAGAGGCGCGGTGTTTTTGTTACATGGGAACAATGGTTCCAAGCGGACTCGGATCGTCTTGGAGTAGGAAGAGAGCCAAAGCCGAGCACGA
The DNA here is from genome assembly GCA_036346405.1 of Phyllostachys edulis. Classification (NCBI taxonomy): domain Eukaryota; kingdom Viridiplantae; phylum Streptophyta; class Magnoliopsida; order Poales; family Poaceae; genus Phyllostachys; species Phyllostachys edulis. The sequence continues at coordinate 43,632,817 of CM070546.1, read as the reverse complement.
TGCAAAGCTACGAGAGGATCTTTGTGCATCCCTCAGAGATGAGCTCACTGAAAAAATCAGAGCGGAGGTCAGTGAAAAAGTCACACAGGAGGTCACTCAATCCTTTGAGGAAAGGATTCGTGCGTTTGAGCAAAAGCAGATAGAGACCTTTGAGGAAAGGATTAGGGGATTACAAATGCCAAGTCAGTTGGAAGCCCCTGCCCCTACTATACCGCTAGCCAGCCCCCCAAACATCCGAGTAGCTGCGCGTCCAACCCTAACCCTACCACAATAGGTGATGACAGATTTTCCGTCGATGACATCCAGGTAATAATTATTATCTCTGGAATGCTCAATCCATTGATAGGCTTGTTGGAGTAGCTAATTTTGTACCGTTATGTACGTAGGTGGCTACAAAGTGCAAGCTCCAAGTGAGATATGTCTCTGTTGCCCTAGATGCTGCTTGGGGCCAGGTGTATCCATCCGGTATCGGAGCTTTGGTGCACGGTGCGAATCTAGCGCCGGGTTTCGCAAAAGTGAATGTGGACGGTGTTTGTGCCAATTTCGAGGCCGTCCCGCTGAAAATTCCCCCCAAACGATGAGGTCATGACTCTAGGGCAAGCCGTTGGAACATTCATCTAGTGGCCCAAGGAGGACATCCGCTCGAGCTACTGCTCGGTGTCAACTTCACGGAATGTCTGCGAACGGCATCAAGTCCACGGACTCGACCGCACCGGTTACTCAGACCGACACGGCAAGGGCCCATTGCATCACATGCATCTACACCTCATGCTCGACCGTCTCTTGTGAAGCCGACCTATACAAAGCGAGTACGCAAGGGCAAGGGCAAATCGAAGGCGATCGAGTCTCTCTCGATATCCCTTCTTGCCGTTGGCGGAAATACAAGCTAGGCGAGCCATTGCTCGAGAAGTTAAACATGCCCTACCCTAGGATTTGGATTGCACGGAATTGCATACATGGTACATGGAACAGTCCAACAAGTCGGTTGATCAACGACGCTCGGGTGTCACCGTCAAGTTCAAGGAGGATCATTTTAACCACGTGTATAAGACGTTGTCTTCACGGTGACCTTCGACGACTTGTTCTGTCTCTTCAACCTCGGCGAGCTCGGCGTCTCACTCATACGATCTTTGGACAATCGTAAGTGTGTACAATCACGGTCAATGTTAGTGTAATATCGATAAATGTTATATATAACTCCTAGCTTTTGTATAATAGATACATGATCTGTGAAGCCGAAAGAAGGAGATCACCGGTAGGTTTCCTCGACCCACACATTGTCTCCGAGCAAAGCATCATGGCGAATGCAACATTCGCCGAGAATTACGTTATAGATTTTTCATGGCTCACCGCAACAAGGAATTCATACTTTTGCCCTACAACGTAAGTAAGTAGTGTTGCACTACTGGCTATACTTGTTCATTTGTACTTTATAAGCAACACGAACTTAGGTTTAATGACCATCTTGACATACTGTGTAGGTAACATTGGATTCTAATTGTAATTATACCAAAACGAAATCGTAATATACCTAGATTCCCTCAGAGGGCCACTCACAACTTCACAACTATCCGGAGTTTAATCATCGGTAAACACATTTCCTCCATAGAAACTCTATTGTAGTCTTTCCTTCCTTTGCAATGGCTAAGGCTAACTTCTTGGAGTCACGAGGGTGTTCGACGTGTTACATGCTAAAGGATGGAATATGAAGGGAATATTTGGGACATGATCAAAAATTCCGGTACTTGCTAGCTAGTACACATTAATCCTATATAACACTTCGTAGCAATGCCTCTCGAACTAACCAATTCTATTTTTTGCGGTGCCACCGGTAGCCAGGCCATAGCGTCTGTGGATACTATATTTGCCACAACATGCAACTACTCATCGGTTCGCGATCACCAATGATCCTCGGGTTTGTCAATCTTTCAACAATTATTTCATATATACTTACCAATTTATATAAGCCCGAATTTAACCTTCATATCGACGAGTTGCGACCATCATTTGGCTGCGTTGGAACAGAGCGAGCTCATAAAAATTCGATCACACCTTGCGTCATTCTGAGCAGACGGTCATAAATCCAAATAGGAGTTTCCACGGTGTAGCGATTGAACTTGATTGGGATAGATTGCACATAATGGTACATGTGTGTAAATTAATGTACATTAATGGTTAATTTTAGTTAATTGATTTGTGAATTGGATGTGCTTGTTTCGAAATGAATGCAATTTTGATGTGCTTCGAAATGAATGAGAATTGGATGTGCTTGTTTCAGAGGGCATGGCTAGCATTTCTGAGGCTAGCCAATAAGCGTAAATAGATTTAGCAATGCAAAGACTACCCGCAGGCGGTGCGTAGGCGAAACCGTCGTGATAGATGAACTACCACACAGAGCGGTGCATAGATGAAACCATTGTGATGATCGACTACCACGAGACGATGCGTAGATGAAACCGTCGTGATATTCGACTACCACAGGCGGTGCAGATGAAACCGTGCGCGATAGTCGACTACCACAACGATGGTAGTCGACTATCACGACGGTTTCATCTGCATCGCCCGTGGTAGTCGAATATCACGAGCGGTTTCATCTGCATCGTTTGTGGTAGTCGATCATCATAGATGGTTTCATCTACAAACCGTCTGTAGAAGTCGATTATCACGCATTTTGCATCTACAAACCGTCGTGATAGTATGTATTATGCAGCGGTTCAAAGCGATGCGTGATGACCTAATGCATTACTGACCCATAAACTCAAACGGCTCACGGAACCGTCTGTGATGGCGTTTTTGAACCGTCTGTAAAGGCCTTTTCTGTAGTAGTGATTGCATTAAGGTTCATTCGATATAATTTATGTGTATTCGGGAATCGTTATGTCCTGCTATGAACCGCTAACGACTCGTTGTCAGAAAGGGTTTTTGAGTCACAACCGATTACACATGAACCTACAGGGTCACATACTTAATGGGTTGGAACAAACATGTTCAAATAGGATCTGTCATGGGCCCCATATAAGGAGATGCATAAGGTTGTTAGGAAGATACGAGTTGACGTGAGTTGCTCCACCGAAACTCTAGCCGTCATCTTCTCGAGAGAGCCCTGCCATGCGACTTGGTGCTAGCACACCGGCGTATAGTGTTCCATCCCTAGACGTGTGGATATCGTAGAGGCGCTACTGCGTTTGCTGTTGCGCTTGAAGATGATCTACAACCTTGGCGAGGAACGCGGTTGGTTGCTGGAGGATATGATCGGAACCGAGAACGATCGACTACGTTGGACGTTCAACTACACTGGACGATCGACTACGTTGGACAATTTACTACGACTACTACATCGACACGCTATACATCGGATCATGCTACTCCAACTCTACTTCCGCTGTGTTGCATGTCTGGTGGTAACGATCTGTGATCTTCTATTTGCATAGCTTTCTGGTTTACGTGGTAGAATTTTTAAATTGCCTACTAGTGTAGCCTACCTGTATCCCTTCACCCCGTCCCTCCACCTGTACGAGCAGTTAATTGAGATTTGCAATAATTACAAGTTGTGATCTCTACCGTTTGTGCTATCTCGAATTTCCTCACTCTAGGTCATGTGTTTCCAACACTCCGCCCTTCGCCCAACGTTGCTGCTGCCGGGCGCGGACCTACAATATCAACTCCTCGATAGCACAGCGCTACCGAGCTCCACCGCTCCCTCCGCTAGCTTCATGTTTCGACTGCTTGGTAGCATGCTTTCTATTGTACAAAGCACTAGAGCAAAGAGAGAATAAGAGAATGAAAAATGTGCTTTCGCTCGGTGGTGAATAAATGAGCAAAAGATAAGCTGAGCTTCGTGTGGTGAAGAAATGAGTTGTAGACATTCATTTTTATAGTCACGGAGCATCAGAGAGAAAGAATCTCATGTAGAGCCGATGTTTTGCCCGTTGTCTCGCTCCCTCGTCATGTCTTATCCTATCAAATTGTGTCATATCATGTCCCATGACTCGCGAGAGCCGTTATCTCATGGTTTTGGTCGTTGCCTCTTAGCTTTGTGTTTGTGCCATTGTGCCGACGTGACAACCCAATAGCTGGTGCTGCTGGCTTCTTTTGATAAAAGTACCAACATGACTAAGTGCAGTCTACTCCATGTGAGAGCAAGGCAAACTTTCTGTAACAGTACTATTCCACTCGTCTAGTTGTATGTATGGCCACAAGGTGCACGGACAAAAAAACCGTAGGGAGCCATTCCATCTATCTGTCACTGTGTCAAAAGCTGAGAGGCACCGAGCTACAGGCGCGTCTAGTTGTATGTACGACCACAAGGTGCGCCGACAAAAAAAACCGCAGGGAGCCATTCCATCTATCTGTCAATGTGTCAAAAGCTGAGAGGCACCGAGCTATGTCACTGTCTCTGCTCTCTGGTCTCTCTCTCTCTCTCTCTCTCTCTCTCTCTCTTAGTCTTTCCATAGTCCCAACTCTCATACTCCAGTCCTGTTCACTTCCATCTCCCCCACCCAGCTGGCCTACACCCCCATCTCCCCCATATCCCCTAGGAGGGCCACGACTACCACCTCCGATCAGACCTCCCCCATTTCCCATTCTCCCCCATCTCCAGTCTCCCCCCATGACCCACCCCCGACGCTGTGCCTCCCCGGCTCCCCGTGCCACATCCCCCATCTCCCCCATCTCCGGTCTCCCCCCATGGCCCACCCCGACGTCGTACCTCCCTACGTCCCCCTGCCCCCTCCGGCTTCCCCTACCTCCCCCTTCTCCCCCTGTCGCCTCCCCTTTCTCCCCCTCTCCCCCACCCCCGGCGACAACCCCTACTGCCTTCCCCGCCTGGTCGCCTCCCCCTTCTCCCCTTCTCCCGGTGACAGTGGTGGCGAGCTCACTGGAGCTGGTGGCGGCGAGCTAACCGGAGACGGTGGTGGCGGGGATGTCTTTGGAGACAGTGGCGACAACGAAGGGTGCACCGAGCAGACGTGGCGAAGATGGTGCGCCGAGCGTGTCCTCAGTTGATGAAGACAGCGAGTTGGCGACGCCGACGCTGCAACACAGATGCGGTGCGGGGATCGCGACGCAAGCAGGCTTGGTGTACTGCCGTGCTACGGTCGTGCCGGCCCGGCCCGAGTATGGCCCCATTAGCCGGGACATGCCGTGCCGCCCGTCATGCTACGTCCGTAGGCCCGGTCTAGCTCACCTGTTCATACCGTGACATGTCGGTCGGGCCTCGTGCCGGTCCGGAGTGACACGGCTCAACTTCCATGTCTAGTACGGATGTACGGATGCATCAATTTACGACTTCCCGGCCTCGATCCGGTGGCACGTGGTACGTGTCCGCGCGATATATCAGGAGCGAGCTAGCGTCGACGACGTACGTTGCTTCTGTGGTGCAACCATCTCTAACCTATAATTACTTGATTAGCCCATCGCCTCGATCGATCCCGGGTCGGTTGCTTTCGTGCGTTGTGCGATATTCCACCTAAGCTAAGCTAGGGGGACGCCAATCGCCAAGGTGTCGACTCGACTGACGCGACGACGATATATGTTAGTAATTTGATCGTCTTTTTGACGTGTCGCGGAGCAGGCCCTGCGTGGCGCACTCACGAGGTTGTTGACTGCCGGGCCGGGGAGGGGAGGGGTGTGTCGGCACGAGACGTATGGGAGCCAGCCTAGAGCGCGCGCGCGCATATTCCGGCCGCGCGTTGCGTTGCAGCTTGCACCGATCGAGCCGCCGGCCGGCGCCATCAGCATCCGGTACGTGTGGTGTGGTACGTTTTAGATGATTCCGCCCATGCGATCGCGTACGTGCGCGCGCGCGCGCCGACAGGTCCCCACACGGCCGCAATTGTTGTTTGCCGCGCGGATCGGTCGGCTTTACTCACTTCGGCCACCTTTGTCAAACGCAGATAGACATGTCCCCTGCAAAAGGCCGGGCTGGCCAGCCGGGGCGTCGAAAGGCGCCGCTGGAAATCGTGGCCTCGTTTGCCTCCATCGTGCTCGTCAGCTGTAACCGACTCTACCTCGACGATGTGCATGCCTTGTTCTATCCATCCATCGATCGATGAAAAATATATGCCATCAGATTCGAGGCACAGCTAGCAGCTAAGCAAGGCACGTTACGTTACGTTACGTGCGCACGGCCGGGAGGAGACCGATCGAAAGAAGCACAAACCAAACCTACGCGACATCGAACAAATCACGCACGTTCGAGCAACACGCCCGAGTCTCCATCTGTAATTACTTTACTGTACAGAACTACAGTGACTCCCTTAATGATCTTATTGCATCAATCCGCTTCGATCGATAGGTCTCGGATGGGATCCGGATCGAAGAAAAGTAGCTAGATCATCTCTATAGCCCAAATTAATCGCCCCGTAATCGCATTGGTTCGCAGATCGTAATCGAGGCCCGTGAGGATGGTTGACTTGAATGTCACGTTAATTAAGTGCGATTTGGGAAGAACCTGTCGTCGATTCGATGGGTGATGGAGCTGACTGTGCGTAAACATGGAAGTAACTACTCCTACTATTTTTAAATACATGACGTTTGACCAAACGTGTAGTTAAATTTATCTAACTTTGACTAATAATATATGAAAAACTATTTAGATTGATCATGAGTGAATAGTATCATTAGATTTGTCATGATAAATATTTTTATAATATAATAATTTTGTATTTTTTTACTAATAAAATCATATAAAAGTAATGATCAAAATTATATAAATTTAGCTACACGTTTGATCAAACATCGTGTATTTAGAAATGAAGGGTGTATATACATACAAGGTGGATTAATTTTCTGGACCCCTCGTGTGTCAGTGTCCGTCTCGTCGAAGTCTCCGTCAGCCAATCAACCCCAAAGGCTGCGTATGCTTCTTCTAGAATTTTTTTTCCTGCGGCACAGCTTAATCACACCGGTGATAAAACTGATAGCTAGACCTTTAATTTATAGTTGCTTTTAAAGTTTTTTTTGTGTGTAATTTAGCCTTCTGAAAAATTTCACCAATTTTATAAGAGTTAATTAAGCTTAGTTAGAAATTTCAGAAATTAAAAAAGATATAATGTGAATAATTTGAATATCAATTAATTCCAAAACTATTTTATTTGAGTTCCCTATGCTTGGAATTATTTTCCAGATTTTTTTGCAATTTTCTGAGCTTATTTGCTATTTTTTTGTGGCCATTTTGTTTTTCCTATATTTCTAAAAAAACTAATTAAAATCCCAGAAGGCTTTGTGGGCCGCATTCCTTCCGCGGCCCACTTCTTCCTCTCTTTCGCTTGGGTCGAAGCCCATCTCCCTCACATGTCAGCCTGCTTGCTTCCTCTGCGCGCCAACCCATTGCCACGCTGTCATCATCACAGGCGCGTGCGACACGTGTCACCCACGCCGTAGTCATCGCTTATGTGGATCCGCCAGCCTTTGACGTCGTCTTCGGTGGACTCGAGTTCGAGTCGGGCACCGCCCCGATTTTCTCGGCGTCTGCGCCTGCCTCACCAACCCTAGTCGTCCCATATAAAAGCCCAGAACCCCCGCACGTGCCGCAAAACCTAGCATCGCCATTTCCGCTGAAGGGAGTCACACCGCCATTGTCTTCATCATCTTCGACGGAAAAGCCACCACGGCCATATCTTGCCTCTGTGTTCCTCGCCACCTTGGTGAGTCAATCGTAAATCCCCTCGTGCCATCTTGTGACCCTCATCTCGATCTACCCAATCCATCTTTCAATTTCATCTTTTGTCCCCCGTCACTATCCACACAATCTACATCACCGTTCCACCTTCTACCCAATGCTCACCTTTTCATCGCCCGTCGTCATTGCCACCATGTGCCATGTCACCGCCGCCCACTCGCTGGAAGTCGGCTACGGCGATGCCGATCGCACGTCACCGTGTTTGCCTTGTCGCCCTCGTCCAAACGCCCCCCTCCGCGCGCGCCTCCGTGAACCCTGCTATCGCTGACCATCAGACCCCGATCACCGTCGTCGCCACCGCCGTCGTGGCTGCCACCTCGGTGCCACACTGGCTCTACCACAACGCAAGTGCCACCCATGCACAAACCCTAGATCTAAACCTGCGTGGACCTAGTCCATTGTGAGCCAAGTCAATGACATGTGGGTCTCACATGTTAGTGCTATTTCATAGACCCAATTCACCGTAGACCCATGAATCTGATCTATAGACCGTGGACCCCACTTGTCAGTCTCTCAGCCTTTATCCAAAATTCCAAGAAATAAAGATTCCAAGAATATTACCCGAGCCATTTTCCAAAGCCCGTTCTCCCTCATACGAGCTCTGATTGAGCTCATTCCATTTTATAAATTCATCTAAACTCAAATCCTATCTTCTAGTATTTTATTATAATTTTTAGATTTTATTTTATTTTTGGTTTTTATTTGCTTTCCGTTATTCGTTGCGTTTAGCATTGGTACTTCGGGAGCATATGAGGGAGTGAAATTAGCTCAAGACTAGGACCAAGACTTGTTCCAATGCAAGTTGTTTGTTGATCATATTGCACCCATCTTTACAAAGTTATTTTATTTCAAAGTATTGCATGCTAATTCAATCATCAATTGTTTTATTATTTCAGGATTAGCTATGCAACCTATTTAAATTATGCCTACCTTGTGAATTGTATTTCCATGATCAATTGTCACCCTAGGCTGGTTATTTATCAATTGACCAATAATGTAGAACTAATGTGGGTAGGTTTAGTCACGATTAGTATGCTTAGCCTTGCAACGTGGTGAGGATTAAAATCTCTAAATATTACTTTGATATTTAATTAAAGGCCGTATGTTCTTCGTGGTCGTAACCCCAAAGGCTAATGACCCCTGGTCATGAGGATTCCAGAGCTTACTTTATGGGTACCCTGGTCAAGAGGTCATGTACCTGCTACCCGACCAGATGACTGCTCGTAGGAGCTTTGAACTAGCACTTGGACCTGGTTTCAAGTATATTCCTCCCGTGTGATGAAAGGAGCACATGTCTTATTTACTTCAAACCACACGACGTTTTCAGCCCTAAGTCACTAACAATAACCATCATATGGTTATTCTCCCACTAATACCAACCGCTGGTTAGTTGGTTTTTTACCAACTGCCACTGTTCCTCCAACAGGACATGACACTTCCAGAGGACGCCTCTTCTAGTGATAACTACCACCACTTTGTCAATTATTTAAAAGAGAAGACAACCAAAGGGCAAGACATCTGATTCAATCTAGCAAGCAAGCAAGCACGATCTAGACACGATCTACAGCCGCAATAGCATAATATGCCTTACATCAAGTGTAATTAGGGCTAGTCCATCGCCTGGTCGAAGGATCCAATTCGTTGCAATAAAGAGCAATCCTATTCTCTCCCAAGAACTCTTTCCCATTTTTCTCTTTTTTATTTCGTAAGATCGTCGACTCGATCGTCGATAGCTGGCGCCATCTGTGGGGATAGAAGTCATTGAGTTCTTGAAGCTTTCTTCGCTCAAGCATTCCTCATTCACTTCCTTCGCTCCATCGTCACTCATGCGAACATGGTAGGGACTCGGTATGTGGAAAATTGGTTCAACCTGGTGGACTACTCCAACCTTGATATGGATGCATGCATTCGTGCCATAGAAGAAAATGAGATGTCATCATCATCCTCTTTTGTCGGCTCGCCATTCGCTGAGACTAGCGAAATCGACCGGATGGATGAGGATTCACCGCCACCATCTGTGGCGCTCCCAGAGGAACCGGTCATTCCAACCAGTTCGGAACGTTCGAACGCCTCCACAAGCCTAGTCCATCCGACCAACAAGAACGGTGACATGAGCCCAATGCTACAATTAGAGGGTCCATGTATTCTCGATATTGTCATGGACGATCAGTATTCGCCAACAGCTCCTACGTATTTCGGGGCCAACCGACATCTTGTGAGGGTATCAATGAAGTTATCACTGATCGTAGGCCAAGTGGGCATGGTCAAACTCAGCATACGATCTGCAATCCGCCTGATCAGGCTGAGTCTACCACAAAGCCCACTGGAGGTGGTAATCTCCGACCACACCCCATCGTGGAGGCTCCTTGTGGAAACAATGGAATGCTCTCCCTTAGTTACGACGGGAGCTCATCGGAGGATTGTTGTTGGAGCCACGAGTCTAACGCAATCGGAGATACCAATCAAGAAGATGTGCACAGTCCTTCACGGCTTGTCCCACCACCACTTGTTGATGGAAATGGTACGGACGCTCAAGAACTAACTAGCGGAGGCGAACGAACTAATGGACGTCAATTAGTTAATTCGCATGTTCCTACCTCAAAGCGTGTGACAGGTCGGGTAGGACAAATTGGAAGGTCGGAGGGAACTTCGACTCATCGAACGCCCTTTGCTGGCGGGAATCCTTCAAGACCTTCGATAACAATCAAAAACCTACAATGAGTTCATGATATTCTGAATAACCCAGATCCTGCTCTGGCAAAGACTCCGGGTTATGTTCAACTTGCAGGGCAGGTGTCAGATATCCTCTAACAAACCATGCAGCATATAGAAATGTATCGGGAGCAAAGGAACTCGCAAAGTAACACGATGACTTCGTCCCAGCACTCCTTCCTCGGTAGAGGACAGCATAGTCAGATGGAGGACCGAACGATACCAAGACCCCCTTGTAGATTCCGACTAGGGAGTCACAAGGGAAGACAACTCTTTCCAGCAGCCACTCCTTCTCCTCATCAAGAGAAACGATTGCTTGGTTCCGATGACCTTCGGCATCGTCTAAACCAAGCAGGTGGTCAAAGATGTAACACTAACGTCCACAACCGGATTGGGACACAGGATACTAGTTATGCAAATCTAAGGAACTGATCCACAACCGACTACAATCTGGCTCCTTTTCAAAGAAGGCACCACGACTCCATTACGGGCTGTCGAGCATTCTCGACACGTCTCCAAACTGTTCGATGGCCAGACAGGTTCCGACCAGCCAACATAGAGAAGTTCAATGGGACCCAGAACCCATTATAATTTCTTCAGATCTATACTACCACCATCAAAGCTGCTGGTGGTAATGACAATGTGATGGCAAATTACATGTCCACGGTCCTTGAAGGATTTGCCCGGTCGTGGTTGCTCAATCTACCGATCGGATCTATCTACACTTGGGAGCAGCTTTGCAAATTACTGATCGCAAATTTCCAAGGGACGTACGACCGCCCCAGAAAAGAAGACGATCTCCATCGGATCGGGCAAAAGACCAATGAAACTCTTCTTCAATGTATCAAGAGGTTCAGCCAGGTTCAAACCTCTATTCTAGAAGTCACAGAGTCTTTCGTTATCCAGGCTTTTAAAGCAGGGCTGAGGAATAGGCGGTTTATGGAGGATAATGTGATGAACCCTCCACGAACGACCGTCAAGCTTTTCGACATGGCTGATAGATATGCGTCGCGAGCGAAGCGTTTGAATAGAATGAAGCTATTGATCGAAAGGAGAAAATCCCTCAGCCTGGCCTAGAGAAACAAGAGAAGAAGCATAAAAAAGTTCTCAAGGGTAAAAAGAATCGTAAGACCGACAAAAAAGAAGTTCTTGCGATTCTAGAAAAAATTTCCAAGGCTAAGAAAGACTATTCCAGTCAGAACAAGGCAAAAGCCCCGGCCGACAAATACAAGAAGAATAAGAAGTGGTGTCCACTTCACCAGACAGCAGGGCATGATCTGCGCACCTGTCGGGCCTGGCAAAAGAAGCTAAAGAACTATTACTCCGGTAAAGGTCCCTTCCCTTCCATACAGGAACTTGGAGAACCAAGCTACAAGAAGGACAAAGATGGTGACGAAGAAATAGAGTACCAGGGGCCTCAGCACACTGTGGATATGATCTTTAGAGGATCTTCCTCGTACGAGTTAGGGCGCCATCTGAAGGCCGTGGAGCGGGAAGTGAACCTTGCCGAGTCCCCGATCACCATCAAGCCATCGAGGTGATCGAAAACAGTCATCTCCTTCAGCAAATAAGACTGCCCCATCCCGTCGACTCGACCAGGTAGGTTCCCTATCGTTGTTGAACCTACAATTAATAATTACAAAGTTAATCGAGTCTTGATAGATGGAGGTAGCTCTTTAAATATTTTATTTACGGTAGCATTGGAAGAAATAAAAATTCCCATAACAAAAGTAAAACTTGAGAAATATGCCTTCTATGGCATAGTTCCTGGTTCTACTATAAAACCGATAGGGCAACTGTCCCTACCAGTTACATTTGGAAGACCCGACAACTTCCAAACAGAAAAGGTTCCATTTGATGTGATGGATTTCGAAACCGCATACAATGGAATCCTTGGTCGTCCGGCATTGGCTAAGTTCCTGATAGCTACGCATTACAACTATCAGAGTTTAAAGATGACACGACCAAAAGGAGTCATCACAGTTTGAGGAGATAGAAAAATGGCATATGCATGCGATCGAAAATCCCTAGAACTGGTCGACGAGCTTCCGACTAGGGAAACTAATTCGCCTTCCATGTAGGTCAAGCACTCAAGACCAAAGATGGCCCCAAAGCCTTTCGACTAGACTAAGGAGGTTCCACTCGACAAAGACGCTTCTCCGAAAAGCGTCCAAATGCCGTCTAGGTCAAAAAATGCTAACGCATCTACCCAAAAGTAGGGGTGAAAACGAATCGGATAGTTTCCGACCGATCCGGACGGAAATGGATTCAAATTATCTCGGATCGGATTTTTCTCGGATAATTTTCGGATCGGAAACGAATTCGGATTTTTTTGTCGGAAACAGAAACGAATACGGTAGCCATGCTATCCGGCGGATACGGATTATCCGGATAAGATGATGTCTGGATATCCGGATTTCAGCCCATAAGAGAAAAGGTGATTTTAATTGATTTCCGAATTTCAGAAAATGTAACAAATCAAATAGCCTTTTAGAAAATAACAAATAGAGTTAAAAAAATTCTAGAAAAAATCACAGAAATTCCTTATATTATTTTGAACTTAATAAAATTAATTCCAACTTAAATTTAGTTTTTATTTTTGCGCATAAATTATTTTTAATTTCTGAAAAATAGGAAAAACCTTTTTAAAATCGAGAAAATTCAAGAAATTAATTAAAATTTCCTTTTTCACTTTAAATTCAATAAAATCCCAGAAAACTCAATAAATTTTATTTTTGACATTGAAAACTAGGAAATTAAATAATTGACTTTATTTTATTATTTTTCTTTTTAACCAAGAAAACTCTTTTAAATCTCATAAAATCCAATGAAATAATAATTTTATTAATTTTATTTTTGGTAACATACTTTGGGATATTACAGGTCATTTGTGTATAGATTAACCATCTAGCTTTGATCAATGTTAGTGTGAACTAAGTTTTATATATGTATGTGATGAACTAAGTATGAATGCGTGATGACTTTTGACTTTGCGAGTTATGACTTTTGAGCTAAATATGGTAAACTAAGTGTTATGTTTGTGATGAACTAGTTAATCTGACTTGCTAGTGCCAATATTATGTGTAGTTCTTGAAAATATGAACAATTCATGAATGTTTGTATCAAATAAACTAGTTATATGTTTTCATTAATTTACGGCATACAATTTAAGGGGTTTCTATGTTCCGAAAAATATCCATGACCGTATTCGTTTCGATTTGTATTCGCTCCGTATTCGTATTCGATATTATTCGTATCCGTATTCATATCCGGGTATTCGTATTCACATCCAGATCCAGAAAAATATATGAAAACAAATATGGTAGAGCTATTATCCGTCCGTATCCGATCCGTTTTCACCCCTACCCAAAAGGTACTTGTCAGGGCAGGACTCGACTCTAAATACGAAAAGTCGCTCATCTCCTTCCTCCGAGCAAACCTAGACGTATTCGCCTAGCAGGCGTCTGGCATACCTGGAGTCCCCAGGGAGGTAATCAAGCACAGGCTAGCTCTCCACCCTAACAAGAAACCAGTCAAGCAGAAGCTAAGGCACTTAGCATCTAATCGGAAGGAGTCAGTCTAGTCGAAGATCGACAAGCTCCTCAAGGCTGGATTTTTCGTGAAGTCGACCACCCAGAGTGGCTCGCCAATCCTGTAATGGTTAGAAAAAGCAATGAGAAATGGCGAATACGTATTGACTTCACAGATGTAAATAAAGCTTATCAGAAGAATGACTTTCCCCTTCCACGTATTGATCAACTTGTAGACTCTACTTTCGGGTGTGAGTTGTTAAGTTTTTTGGATGCATATTCAGGGTGCCACCAGATTAATATGAGTAAGGATGATGAAGATAAAACTTTCTTCATCACACCATATGACACTTATTGTTATGTTAAGCGTTAAGATGCCATTTGGTCTCAAAAACGCTGGTGCCACTTTTCAAAGGTTAATGCAAAAAAAAAACCTTTAATCCTCATATATGTCGAAATCTAGAAACCTAGTTGATGACTTGATTGTGAAAAGCATCAACGCTGGCGACCACATTTCCAACCTACACGAGACTTTCAATAACTTAAGAAGGTATAACCTTAAGTTAAATCCAGAGAAGTGTGTGTTCAGAGTTTCTTCTGGAAACCTTCTTGGTTCCTAGTTTTGGCTAGAGGAATTGAAGCAAATCCGATAAAGATATTGGCTATCGACCTGATGCGTCCTCCGACCACAAAGAAAGAAGTCCAAAAAACTAACTGGTTGTATGGCAGCGCTGAGTCGTTTTATAGCACGGTTAGGAGAAAAAGGATTACCTTTCTTCAAGTTTCTTCAGAAACATGAAAGTTTTGAATGGACTAAAGAGGCAAATGATGCATTTGAAAATCTTAAAAAGTACCTTACGAGTGTCCCGGTCTTAGTATCTCCAAGATCGGGAGAAACATTGCTGATATACGTGGCTGCAACGCCACAAGCGGTCAGTGTTATCCTGGTCGTTGAGCGTGATAACATCCAACGACCAGTACATTATGTAAGCGAAGTCTTACACAGACTAAAGAAACGATATACACAGGTACAAAAGTTGTTCTATGGTCTCCTTGTGGCTTCAAGGAAACTACGGCATTACTTTCAGGCCCACAGAGTGGTTATACCTACGGGATATCCTCTTGGTCAAGTTCTTAGAAACAGATAATCATTAGGACGAATAGCAAAATGGGCGGTTGAGCTTGGGGCGTTCGGCCTCTATTTCATCTCACGAACAACAATTAAGTCCCAGGCTTTAGCAGAATTCACTACCGAATGGACGAACCCTGAACCTACCCAAAGGCCCGAGTACGAACACCACAATGAGTGGACAATGTACTTTGACGGTTCTTTGATGTTCAAAGGCTTAGGGGCTGGAATTGTCTTGATATCCCCTACTAGAGAACACATCAAATACGCTATTCAGCTAAACTTTCCTGCTATAAACAATGCGGTAGAATATGAAAGTGTACTGGCAGGACTCCAAGCAGCCAGAGCGCTCGGGATTCGTAGATTACTAGTGAAAGACGATTCTCAACTTGTAGTGAATCAACTAGGGAAAGAGTTTCAATGCTCAAGTACAAAGATGTCATCTTATTTGGCAGAAGTACGGAAACTCGAAAAGCACTTCTTCGATTTCTAGATCCAACATATTCCTAGAAAGGAAAACTTTCTAGCAGACCAATTGGCGCGGATGGCCTCCACGAGGTCACCTGTCTCGCTCAGAGTTTTCCTCGAGCAACTCGATTCACCCTCAGTGGCCGAGTCTTTCGAGGACTTAGATGCTCCGCTGGAGGTCGTGCAAATCGACCCCAGTAGCAATTGGATGACGTCGATCTACAATTATCTTCAGCGTGGTATTATTTCTGAAGATGATGTAGAGGCTGATCGTATAGCTCGAAAAGTCAAATCATACACTCTGATTAAAAGTACCTTTACAAACGGGGATCTCACGAAGTGTTGATGAGATGCATATCTCAAACGGACGGTATTAAGTTGCTATCCGACATACATGGAGGAGTCTATGGAGCAAATCATTCCAACAGAACACTGGTCGGTAAAGCCTTTAGGCAAGGATACTACTGACCAACTGCCCTTCATAATGCAAAAGAGCTCGTGACGAAGTGCGTACAACGTCAATTTCATAGTCGACAAGCACATTAGCCGGCGCAAGCTTTGCAAACGATTCCACTTTCTTGGCCTTTTGCAACCTGGGGACTAGACATTTTGAGACCTTTTCGATGCTCTTTTTACCTCTGGGAGACCATCATCTTGTGTGGTCACCGAGCAGGAGTCAGTCAGAACAACAGTCGGAGTAGAGCCCTCGCCGGACTCTCTTTTCCTCAACCCGACCGCCTACATATTCGAGCAGAGTTATATACCATTCGGAGGATATATATTAAAGATGAGGAAATTTTTTTATTTACCTTAAGTCTCTTTATTCTCTCTTCCTCAGAGACAACAGCCAGAATGCGGGGATCATTTTGATCTGCTCTCTGACTTCCTCAGGGGAAAGGGCTTCAAAAAAGAGAACAAAGAAAATTTCAAGGTTACAAAATAATCAACCGAATAAACCATATTGGTCGGGATTTTTCAAGACTTACCTTCCCTGGAATCATTGGTCGTATCGTCACGACCAATGTACCAGAGCATGGAATGTGCTCGGAACTTCAAGGGAATTATACGGTGCATGGAAAAGTCCCTCACCACGTGCCAAGAGGCCAATCCCTTGGCACTTAGGTCTTTGATGGCTTCAATCCATCTTTCAACCTTTTCAGTCCTCTTCGCGCTGGATCTCTAGTTTGGATTCTCGCTCGCCACTTTGCCAACGAAACAGAGGCGGTCTTCATTCGTGACCGTCATGTAGAACCAACTCTTCTTCCATGACGACCACGAAGACTTTGAGTACATACGGATGTACTTGTCAGCCCTCCCGTCGTGGAGACGCCGCGAGCACTCCCTAGGTCCGCCCGCCGACTTCCTCGACTTCGCCATCTTGTAAAAGTACCTGAAGACCTTCAAATTTGGTCGGATCCCTAGGTACGCCTCTCAGAGGTAGATGAAGATGCTGATGTTAGTGATTGAGTTGGGGTCTAGGTTCACCAATTCGACTCCATAGTACTCGAGAACCTTGGAGAGTGTGGATATCATGGGGATATGCCCACGATCTTAGGATGATGAGACAATTGGCAATGGCGTTGAGGGTTTGCGGAATCACCCGTTTTCGGCGTTGCTCCAGTTCTGTCAGGCCTCTGGCAGTCTGACCGGCCATGGTGGCGGTCAGACCAGCCATGCCTTGTATGGTTTTTCTGGAATGGTAGCTGGCGGTCAGACCGGCCAGGGTGGCGGTTAGACCGGCCAGTGGAGCAGTCTGACCGGCTTTGCCTGAGTGGTCAGACCAGCCACTTTAATGACTTTGGATTTTGGAGCTGGGCAAAAAATAGAGGGTGTAGGCAAATGAGAGGGTTCTTCTGCACTTAGTCCCATAATTTTTGGAGCTTCCAGGGAAAAGTTCTATTCAATTGAAAATTCCAGAAAGTTTTGGATTTCCTTGAGTGGAATTTTGGCTAAGTCGAGGCGGTCGGGCCGACCTTGTCTTGTGTCGAGGCCGGCCGAAGCGATCGAGCCGACCGCCAAGGGTGTGAGTCGACCGGTTTTAACTTGTTCATCGGCCAACTCGGTGGCGATGATTGTTTTGTTAGGTCAAGTTCATGGGTGTCATTGCATATGTGTTGCAAGATGCATGTTTTGACTAACGTGGGTCAAGTTGTGAAGAACTTATTCCCGGAATTGGTTTCTTGGTCTATTGCTGTGCAGGTGGCTTGCAGGTCAATGACGGTCAACGACGGTCAACGGCGAGGAGGGTCGGGACTAAGCTTGGAGAGCTGAGGTCCAGAACGATCAAGGATGCCGGGTGAGGTCAGAGGACTCAAGCGGGGTGCAGAATGGACATGGATGGTGAGCAGGCGATTCGGGCGATTGGTTGGATCAAGCGGCAGAGTCGTTGGAAGTGCTCGGTGGTGCGGTGGGATCCAGACGGGAGAGACTTGACGACATGGAGCCGTTGATCAACCTACACGTGGCGAAGCATGGGATTGCTTCATGATCTGTGGACTCGGTCTTTTGGAGAAGGATCGAGAAGGGGTATTTTGGTAATTTCACCAAATACCGCCTTGGTGACCTTTTGGCTAAACCGCGGCGCGGGTCGGCGCATGGTGAAGCGGTTTAGGTCAATCGATGATGAAGACGGTGCTTTGAGATGCGTGCGTGTGTTAACCCATTTGTGTGTGGGGTCTAATGGGTACCCTAATGGAATATTCTCTAGGATCTATCCTCCTCTATATAAGGGCTAAGTGCTGGTTGCACTTAGAAACCCTTTGGCCATTTGTAACCCTAATTGTGTGTTTTAGGGTTTTGAGGAGAAGAGATGAGAAGCTAGGGTTTCTAGAGTTTGGATTGAGTTGAGTGCTCATGTTGTGAGCTTTGTCCTCCTTGAGGGAGTGGTTGTAATCATTTATCTTCTCAAATCAATCTAAGGAAGATTGCAACAAGATGAGTTCTTATTTGTTCTTCCTCTCTATTTTGTGATTTTAGGGCTTTCTTCGATCCGCGGGTTTTTGATTGGTTTCTTGCGTAGATCTAGCTTGCTGTGACATGTGGGAACCTATCTAGGATCATCTAGATCATCAATCAACCACGAGCAAGCTTTTGGATATAAGTTTTGGTTTTGCCCGGTTTTGGTGAAGAAAGGGTGATTTTCGGGGATTTTGCTCTTGAGAGCTTTTGGCTTGATTCTTCCTGTGATTGAGCGTGCTAAGATGTATGGGAGACCATCCTTAGCCATCTTGGATTGATTCCTCCCACGAAATCATCTCAATCACCATTTTCGCTTTTGGCTTGGTTTTGAAGCACCTTTCGTTCAAACTGAAAAAGATAGGAACTTTGGCATGGATCTCTGCAATCTTTGATTGGAATAGGTTCCTAATATCTTTAAGAAGGTGTGTCTCAAATTTTGTGGAGTTTGGCCTTACGGATCAAAAGTTAGACCGATTTGAGTTTCGGTTTTCGGGCTGTTTGGGCTGTTCATCGTCAGGCTGGCGGTCAGACCGCCAATATCAGAGGTCAGACCGCCCCATGTTGAGGTCAGACCGCCGTTCTGAGAGGTCTGACCACCCAACTCTTTGTGAAGTGAGTTTTTTTGTAATTTTGGTTGTTTTGCTTCGGGGTTTTGATTGGATTCAATACAAGTCTTCCACTGTGCTTGTATATTGATCTTCATAGGTTTTATAGCTATTGGAGTGAAATTAGTATTGAATTCAATTAAGGTGAAAAAGTGTTCGTGCTCCTATTCACCCCCCCCTCTAGTCGCCTTTCCGGTTCTACAGAGAGGAATTTGTGTGCTGGTAGCCTAAATTTGCATTCGATGTAGGCAAGAAAAACAGGGATTTTCCCATCTTCGGTGCTCGGGAAATGCTCCCTGGTCGCTGATCTCTAAGAAATCATATTGTTGTCATGGAGCATCCCAATCTTCTCAAAAGTCTCGAGCTTCTTCCCGCTTAGGTCAGAAACCATCCATTGGTAATCGAGTCCGATATAGTTGGATCTTAGGCGAGAGGATGAAGAGAGGTCGGAGAGGTTTTTAGTGAGAGAATAAGATGAGGTCAAAGAAGGTTTCTTGTGAAAAGATGAAAGGGGAATGAAGGAAAACCTGAGAGCATAAAAGTCCTAAAGCTGTGTACAATGGGGATTTTATAGCTACACCAGCATTAACTGCAATCGGGAGTTACCCAAAGTTCAACGAACAGAAAAACTCTTTGGTTTCCCAAACGGTTCCTCAACTTTAAAGTGAATACAGACCACCTTGGTTTTTACGTCATTAAATGAGGGCCTACCCGATACGATTTCATCGAAGAAAGGTTGACACTACATATTTATTTAAAGTTTGGAGGCTAACTGACGAGGATTAAAATCTCTAATTATTACTTTGATATTTAATTAAAGACCGCATATCCTTCGTGGTCGTAACCCCTAAGGCTAACGGCCCCTGGTCATGAGGATTCCCGAGGTTATTTTATGGGTACCTTGGTCAAAGAGGTCTTGTACTTGCTACCCGACCAGATGAGTGTTTGTATGAGCTTTGAACTGGCACTTGGACCTGGTTTCAAGTATATTCTTCCCGTGTGATGAAAGGAGTATATGTCTTATTTACTCCAAACCACATGACGTTTTTAGGCCTAAGTCACTGACAATAACCATCATATGGTTATTCTCCCACTAATATCAACCGCTGGTCAGTTGGTTTTTTACCAACTACCACCGTTCCTCTGACCGAATGCGACACTTCCAGAGGACGCCTCTTCAAGTGATAACTGCCACCACTTCGTCAATTATTTAAAGGAGAAGACAAGGGCAAGACATCTGATTCAATCAGGCAAGCAAGCAAGCAAGATCTAGACACAATCTACAGCTGCAATAGCATAGTATTCTTTACATCAAGTGTAATTAGGGCTAGTCTATTGCCTGGTCGAAGGCACCCCCTGTAAAGGATCCAATTCATTGCAATATAGAGTAATCCTATTCTCTCCTAAGAACTCTTTGTCATTTTTTTATTTTATTTCGTAAGATCGGTGACTCAATCGTCCACACAATGGGTTATTGATGTCATTTTAAAATACAAATCCGTACATGACTAAGTGATTATGCAATATCTTTGTGAAAGGTTGTGTGTCATGTGTTGTCACACGATGATGGCATGTGTCGCACATTAATCAAATGGTGGAGAAAATATTTTATACTGAGGCGAGTGGAAGTATTGTGTGACCTTGGCAAGTGTGTTGGGATGTGATAGGATGATTTAGTTAGATGATATGGATGTCTCGCCTTGGTCAATCTAAGGACTTAACTCTGTGCACAATTGAACGGAACCACATCATATGACCACATGTCTGGAATGGGACAGACCTAGCTTAGTATGTTACGGAGTCTCAATGTTGGCTGTCTTAGGAAGTAGGTTAGACTCAGTGAAGGGTGGAGAGTGTAGGCTCATTTGTTGAGCTGCATCATAGGCAAATCCTGTTCTTAAACCCAATAGTGTGCTCCGGGCCAACACCTGTGTGGGGCTAGGTTATCGGCTTTACACTCACTGAGAGGGAAAACTGTTGAGATGAAGTTTCAGAAAGGCTTTGTTGTGATCATCTCCACACATGTTGATTGCATCTTGTGAGTAAAGCTGTGGATATCATGGGGATATGCTCATGATCTTAGGATGATGTTACAATTGACAATGTCATTATCGGTTTATCGAAACAGCGTTTTCAGCAAGTGTCAGGACAATCGGTTGTACCGGCGTTTAAGTCGCGGTACGACCGCAGTGTGGTAGTATCGGCCTTTACTTAGCGGTAGTACCGATTCTGGTTATAAGTTTCGTTTAACTTGGAGAATTGTTTTTGGGTTAGGTCAAGTTCATAGGTTTCATGGCATATGTGTTGCATGATGCATGTTTTGACTAACGTGGGTCAAGTTGTGAAGACTTGTTCCCGGAATCGATTTCTTTGTCTATTGTTATGCAGGTTGCTTTGAGGTCAATGACGGTCAACGGTGAGGATGATCGGGACTAAGCTTGGAGAGCTGAGGTCCAGAACGATCGGGGATGCCAGGTGAGGTCAATGGAGTCAAGCATGGCGCATAAGGGACAAAGGTGACCGAACGGGCAGTTCGATGCGACGGGTTAGATCAAGTGGCGCGGGGAGTCGATGCAAGTGCCATGGTGGTTTTGGTGGGAGCCGGATGGGAGGGACTTGCCGACATGATGAGAGCCGCTAGATCAACCTACACGTGGCGAAGCATGGGAGGTGCTTCACGCAGTTGGGACTCGGTCTATGCAAAAAGATCGAGAAGGGGTATTTTGGTAATTTTACCAAATACCGCCTAGGTGACCTTTTGCCAACTCATGGCGCAAGGTGAAGCGGATTAGGTCAAGAGATGAAGACGGTGCTTTAAAATACGTGCGTATGTGACCCGTTTGTGTGTGGGTCTTAACGGGAGCCCATTAGGATTCAATCT
The DNA here is from genome assembly GCA_036346405.1 of Phyllostachys edulis. NCBI lineage: Eukaryota > Viridiplantae > Streptophyta > Magnoliopsida > Poales > Poaceae > Phyllostachys > Phyllostachys edulis. Next base: position 43,610,853 of record CM070546.1, on the reverse strand, counting down.
CCTAGAAGGTCTAAGCCTCCACTATAAATAGAGGAGGGAGGTGGCTGCACCCCCTTAACCCTTTCATTTCTTGTAAACCCTAGTTTTGCTTTTGTGCTTAGGGAGTTGATAGTTGGAGGTTAGGGTTCTAGAGAGTTGGATTTGATTTCGTGCTCATGTATTGAGTTTTTGTCCTCCATTGATGGAGTGGCTGTAAACCAATACCATATCAAATCAATCCAAAGAAAGTTCTCTCAAAGATGAGTTCATTTGCTTTCTTTCTCTCTATTAGGTGATTTGGGGTCTTTCTTTGATCCGTGAGTTTTTGCTTGGTTTCTTACCGTGATCTAACTTGCTGTGATATGTGGAAACCCATCTAGGATCATCTTGATCATCAACCACCCACGAGCAAGTCTCTAGATCATATTTTGTATTTGGCTCGGTTTTTGAACCACCTTCATTCAAATTGAAAAAGATAGGAACTTTGGCATGGATCTCTGTGATCTTTGATTGGAATAGGTTCCTAATATTTTTAGGAAGGTGTGGTTCAAATTTCATGGAGTTTGGCCAAGTGGATCAAAAGTTGTGCCACTTTTAGTTTTTGTCGTTGGGTTGTTCTAGGGAAATCGGTTCAACCGCCCTTATAACTGTGGTTGAACCGATCATTGGTTGAACCGCTTGTTTGCCTACGGTTGTACCGATCATTGGTACAACCGTCCATATAACTGTGGTTGTACCGATTTTGGTTTCTTTAGCCTATCTTTGTGTTTGTTGATTGCTATGCTTGGGGTTTTTTTTATTAGGATTCAATACAAGGCTTCTGCTATACTTGTAGATTAATCTTCATAGCTTTCATAGCTATCGGAGTGACATTGGTGTTTAATCCAAATCAAAGTAAAAAAGTGAGCGTGCTCCTATTCACCCCCCTCCTAGTCGCCTTTCCGGTCCAACAAGTGGTATCAGAACCCGGTTGGTTCAATCTTGATCTTAACCGGTCACTGAACTTGGCGATGGATAAGTACTCGACCAAGCTGCATGTCTTCGATGGGCTCGACTATGCCTATTGGAAGAATCGCATGCGAGTTTTCCTTGAGAGCGAATGACAAACTATATGGGAGGTTGTTCGAGCCCCGCTCGTTTTGCGAAGTTGCTCTACGGCCAAAGTGACCCTCTTGGCTAACAACAACAAGGCAAAGAACCTTCTATATGCTAGGCTTGGTAGGCAAGAGTACGATAGGATTTGCAACCTTGCGACCGCACATGAGATTTGGCACACCATCGAAACATACCATAAGGGATCGTCCCAAATCAAGCAAGTGCGCCAGACGGTCTACAAGCGAGAGTATAACAAATTCGAGATGCGTCCTGGTCAGAGCATCGATGACGTTTTTACTCGCTTTAACAAGGTGATCAATCAGATGAGAGCTATTGACATTGAGTACTCTCAATCTGAGAATGTCACCCACCTCTTGGCTGCAATCAACACCAAAGAGTGGGAGATCAAGGCTACTGCCATTGAGGAGAATGTCGATCTCTCTACTCTCACTTTGGAGTTGCTTTATAGCAAGCTCAAAACTCATGAGATCAAGAGAGGTAGCTTTCCTAAGAAGGATAATATGGCTTTGGTGGCTGATCCTCTCAAAGGGACTCCTGATGGTTCTTCTGAGTCTTCTTCTGGTTTTTCTCTTGCGTGTTTACCTACTGTTCAAGGAGAAGAGTTTGAAAGTCTTTCTGAAGCTGATTTAGCTCTTTTAGTCAAGAAAGTCACACGAGCATATAACAATGTTAGAAACAAGAAAAGAGGTGGCCCTGTGATGTGCTATGAGTGTGGAGAGCTTTATCACATTCGGACGAATTGCCCCAAGCTGAAAGGTAAGAGCAACCACAAGGAGGAAAAGCCAGCTTGGAAGAAGCCTCAAGGGAACAAGCCCAAGTACAATGCTGCCAAGCTCATGAAGGCCGCTCACTGGGTCCTTGCCGCTTCTGGAGAGCAATCTATGAGCGATGTGGACTCCGGGAGCGAGGAGGACAAGGAGGAGGAACTCCCTCAAGACAAGAAAGGGAAGACCAAGGACTTCACTGGCATATGCTTCATGGCCGACATCGTCGACATCAATGACAACAATGAGGTACCTCCCTCCTATGATGTTCTTTCTGCTAGATGCGATGACATGTTTGAGCAACTCATGAGTCAGGATAAGGCCTTAGAGTTTACCATGGCTAGGAACAAGGACTTAGAGTCATAAGTAGATAATTTGACATTAGAACTGGGTTCCCAAGTCGCTTTTAACTAACCCCAGTATTGAGACACATCGTTCTTTTGTGTCTTGATTTTTTAGGATCACCGCAGAAGGAGAAAGAACATGTGGCTCGTCGACTCCGGCTGTTCACGCCACATGACCGGAGACTCAAGATGGTTCACTTCCTTCACGCGGTCGACGGGTGATGACTTCATCAACTTTGGAGATGATACACAAGGGCGAATTGAAGGAACGGGGTCAATCAAGGTGAATGACAGACTCATCTTGAAGGACGTCGCCCTTGTGGACAAGCTAAGGTACAACTTGCTTTCTGTTTCGCAGCTTCTTGATGATGGCTACAAAACTCGTTTTAAGAAAAATACATGTCGTGTGCTTGATTCTGCCGGTGAGCTTGTTTTTGGGATTTCTAGAGTTGGTAGAATCTTTGGAGCTAATTTTTCTGAATCTCTTGCTGGATCTCTCAAATGTTTAATTGCATCTTCTTCTGATATCTGGCTTTGGCATCGACGTTTGGGGCACATTGGTTTTGATCATCTGACACGAGTTAGCGGCCTTGATCTCATGAGAGGTTTGCCTAAACTCAAAGTCATCAAGGATCTTTGTATATGCGCCTCTATAGGCATGGCAAGCAAGTTGCCGCCTCACACCCTTCATTGACTATGGTCATGACTGACGGACCAGGACAGTTGCTTCATGTGGATACTATTGGTCCTGCTAGGGTTCGGTTAGTCGGTGGCAAATGGTACATTCTTGTCATAGTCGATGATTTTTTGAGATATTCTTGGGTGTTCTTTCTTGCTTCGAAGGATGAGGCTTTTGATCATTATCATTATCTTGTTCTTCGTTTGGCTTCTGAACTTCCTGGTGCCTTGAGAGCGATCCGTAGTGACAATAGCACGAAGTTCAAGAATGCTTCTTTTGCCTCTTTTTGTGCTGAGCGCGGTATTGAGCATCAGTTCCCTTCTCCACACGTCCCTCAACAAAATGGCGTTGTGTGGAAAGGAAGAACAAGACCCTAGTCGAGATGGCTAGGACGATGCTAGATGAGTATAGCACACCGAGGAGATTTTGGGCCGAAGCTATTGCTACAGCTTGCCATATTTCAAACCGTGTCTTCTTGAGACCGTCTTTGGGCAAGACTTCATATGAGCTTCGTTTTGGCAGAAAATCGTCTATCTCTCACTTTCGAGTCTTTGTATCAAAGTGTTTTATTCTCAAGACAGGGAACTTAGATAAATTTGAATCAAGGACTTGTTATGGTTTATTTCTGGGTTATCCTGCTCATTCGAGGGGTTTTCGGGTTTTTAATGTTGAAACTAACATCGTCCAGGAGACATGCAATGTCACTTTTGATGAGACTAGCTCTGGAGCTAGATCCGATGTTTCAGGTGACTTACAGGTGACAGAGAGCATTTTTGTTGAAGAAGATGAGGATAAACTTGATACTGCTCTCAACCTGTTGCTGATGTTCCTATGCAAGCTGCCCAAGTTCCAGAACCTGCTACGACTGCTTCACCTCCAATTGAGGCTCCTGCTGTGACTTCTTCATCAACAGTACCTACGGAGGTCGAGGAGACGCTATCTCCCCCAGGCGCTCCTTTGCACATTCAGAAGCAACACCCTCCGGATCAGATGATTGGTAATCTCCATGAGCGAGTCACTCGCTCCAGGTGTCATGATCCAAGTCTTTTCTCTCACTCTGTATTTGTAGCTTCTTTTGAACCCAAAGATATATCACATGCTTTATCTGATGCTAGTCGGGTCAATGCCACGCATGAGGAGTTAGAGAATTTTGAAAGAAATAAAGTTTGGAACCTTGTAGAACCTCCTAGTGGTCATAATATTATAGGAACCCGTTGGATGTTCAAAAATAAACAAAATGAGGATGGTTATGTGGTTAGAAACAAGGTTAGATTGGTAGCTCAGGGCTTTAGCCAGGTTGAGGGGTTAGATTTTGATGAGGCCTTCGCTCCTGTTGCTATACTAGAAGCCATTCGCATCTTGCTTGCATTTGCTGTATCTAAAGGTTTTAGGTTGCATCAAATGGATGTTAAGAGTGCCTTTTTGAATGGTTTTATAGAGGAGGAAGTGTATGTTAGGCAACCCCCTGGCTTTGAGAATCCCAAGCATCCAGATCGTGTTTACAAGCTATCCAAAGCCTTGTATGGTCTTAAGCAAGCCCCTAGAGCCTGGTATGATAGACTTAAGACCTTCTTGCTGAAGAATGATTTGAAATGGGAAAAGTTGATAAGACTCTTTTCATTCTTAGGCATGGCAATGACTTCCTGCTTGTTCAAATTTATGTTGACGATATTATCTTTGGTGGTTCCTCTAACGCTCTTGTTTCTAGTTTTTCTTAGACCATGTCCAGGCAATTTGAGATTAGCATGATGGGAGAACTCAATTACTTTTTGGGGCTACAAATCAAGCAGTGCAAGGAAGGGATCTTCATCCATCAAACAAAGTACATCAAGGATTTGCTCAAGCGTTTTGAGATGGGTGACTGCAAGCCGATCGCCACTCCCATGGCGACTTCGACTGCTTTGGATCCAGATGAGGAAGGAGAAGCCGTGGATCAACACGAGTACCGCAGCATGATCGGCTCTCTCCTATACCTGACGGCCTCAAGACCGAACATTCACTTCGCGGTCTGCCTCTGTGTGAGGTTTCAGGCGTCACCGAAGACTTCACATCGCCAAGTCGTTAAGCACATCTTCAGGCATTTACACTCTACCCTTCAGTATGGCATTTGGTTTTCCTGCTCTTGTTCGCTGTCCATTCGGGGGTTTTCTGATTCTGATTTTGCAGGCTGTCGGCTAGATTGGAAGAGTACATCTGGCACATGTCATTTCTTAGGCACTTCTCTTGTCTCTTGGTCGTCTAGGAAGCAGTCTTCTGTTGCACAATCCACTGCTGAAGCTAAATATGTAGCTGTTGCTAATTGCTGTAGTCTGATTTTGTGGATGGTGTCCACTCTTAAGGACTTTGGGTTAAAATTTGCTAGTGTTCCTCTTTTCTGTTATAACACTTCTGCTATTAACATTGCTAAGAACCCAATGCAACACTCTAGGACCAAGCACATAGATATTCGCTATCACTTCCTTAGAGACCATGTTGAGAAGGGTGATATTGTGCTGCATTTTGTGGAGTCCGAGACTCAGTTAGCCGATATCCTCACCAAGCCTTTAGACCCAACAAGGTTTGCCACTTTGCGGAGCGAGTTAGGGGTAATTTATCCCTATGGGTTGGTTTGAGGGGGAGTTGGATCTTTTCTGATCTTTCCTTGTTCAGTTGATCTTTTCTTGATCTTCTTTTGAACTTGTTGATATTTTTGATCTTTTTAGGCTTTTTGAGATTTTCTTGCGTCTCATTGTATCCTATTGTATTCATATGAAAAACACAAAAAAGATGCATTGTAATATAAGCTTTTCTACTTATCTTCTAAAATTGATGAAGCTTTGCTTATTACCCTTTGGAGCTTTAGTATTTCAATTCTTGCTCAATGCCATGTTTAGTTCTTTGACTTGCTAGAATTATCATGCTTTCATATGTGTAGCTAAATCTTTGCTGTATGAGCTAGAATTCTAAAACAACCAGAACCTAAAAACTGCAATTTGTGGATGTTTTAGCTAGTTGCGTAATTAGTGCTCCTTTTGTGACATTGGCCCTGTCAAAATTGCTTTGTTTGCTCTTGAATCTAAAATTGATCATTACTTGAGCTTCTTGTGCTTCTGAGAATCTAAAACTGCTCATGTGCAAATTGAAAAATGAAAAATCAATTTCAAGATTGTCTTATGCTTAAATTATGCCAAACTATTCTTACGAGACTACATGTTATAGACATGAACTTGGAGATAGTTTGATGATCCAGACAATCTCATAGGGACTGCTTGTCAAAACTGACATGAACCTCAAGATTTGTCGCCCTAGTAGAAGCTTAGGAAGAGTTTGTGGATGGCTCCTAGTCCATGATCTTCTTCACTAAGATATACCTTTAATCAACTTCTGGTTGAAGCTTAGGAAGAGTTTTTGGATGGCTCTTAGTCCAGGATCTTCTTCACTAAGTTAGACCATTAGTCAACTTCAATATTCATTGCAAATGAAAAATTATTGAAAAATGGGCGTTTGAGAAAATTGAGCAAAATAATTCAATACAGGACCTGTTTGTCTCTTAATGTGGTCATTGTTAGCTTTTTGATCTCACATTGACATTTTGACATGGCTAGTATCATTTTAGGATCCCTGTTGATGAACTTGCTAAATTTGAAGCTTTGCTTAAATTGATAAAATTCATTGCGTTACATTGAGCCTTATAGCTTAGCTTTGATATATATGTATTATCATGATCTTGCTAGCACTGTTAGGCTTGATACGTTGTTTGTGCAATATTAGAAATGATAGCTTGTTCTTTTGGGCAATCTCCAAAGCTTCTTGTACTGAAAAATTGAAAAATACAAAAAAAAATAAAGCCACTCCATTGCATTTCATGCATGCTCTGTCTTATGCTTTTTCCTCAATTCTGCATTTGTTATCTCTAGACGAGAGGAATGCGTGATTCCTTAATGACTCCATTGTCAAAGGGGGAGAAGATGGTTGAAAAAGGAGAGTTACGAAAAAGGGGGAGCTACTTGGAGAAGAATTGAAAATTTGAGATTTTCTGAAATTTGAGGATCATAGTGAGGGGGAGTTTCTTATTTGCACATTTTGGTGTTATTGCTACTTCTGGACTTGAATTGCAATTCTTGATCCTCACAATGATCAAAGGTCATATCGAACAAATGTTCTTTCATATGGACCTTAAGTGAGATTTTGACTCTTTTTGGAAATTGAAGCTTTCTCACTTTCTTTTGCCGTATCTCACTTGCCTATGCTATTCTGAAGCCAACTTGGTCATTTCCTATGCTTTCTCTTGCATTTGGACCAAGTTGTGCCTTTGTGCGAAAATGTCGAGTTTTTACTTTTCAAACCTCAAAATTTGTATTTGTGGGAAATTGCCAATGTGTTCATCAAGGGGGAGATTGTGGATATCATGGGGATATGCTCATGATCTTAGGATGATGTTACAATTGGCAATGTCGTTATCGGTTTGTCGAAACAACGTTTTCAGCAAGGTTCAGGACAATCGGTTGTACCGGCATTTAAGTCGCGGTACGACCGCAGTGCAGTAGTACCGGTCTTTACTTGGCGGTAGTACCGATTCTGGTTATAAGTTTCGTTTAACTTGGAGAATTGTTTTTGGGTTTCATGGCATATGTGTTGCATGATGCATGTTTTGACTAACATGGGTCAAGTTGTGAAGAACTTGTTTTCGGAATCGATTTCTTTGTCTATTGTTGTGCAGGTTGCTTTGAGGTCAATGATGGTCAACGGCGAGGATGATCGGGACTAAGCTTGGAGAGCTGAGGTCCAGAACGATCGGGGATGCCGGGTGAGGTCAATGGAGTCAAGCATGGCGATAAGGACAAAGGTGACCGAACAGGCGATTCGGCGCGACGAGTTGGAACAAGCGGCACGGGGGTCAGTGCAAGTGCCATAGTGGTTTCGGTGGGAGCCAGATGGGAGAGACTTGCCGACATGATGAGAGCCACTGGATCAACCTACACGTGGCGAAGCATGGTAGGTGCTTCACGCAGTTGGGACTCGGTCTTTGCAAAAAGATCAAGAAGGGGTATTTTGGTAATTTTACCAAATACCGCCTGGGTGACCTTTTGCCAACTCACGGCGCAAGATGGCGCAAGGTGAAGCAGATTAGGTCAAGAGATGAAGACGGCGCTTTAAAATACGTGCGTATGTGACCCGTTTGTGTGTGGGCCTTAACGGGATCCCATTAGGGTTCAATCTTCTAGAAGGTCTAAGCCTCCAGTATAAATAGAGGAGGGAGGTGGCTGCACCCCCTTAACCCTTTCATTTCTTGTAAACCCTAGTTTTGCTTTTGTGCTTAGGGAGTTGATAGTTGGAGGTTAGGGTTCTAGAGAGTTGGATTTGATTTCGTGCTCATGTATTGAGTCTTTGTCCTCCATTGATGGAGTGGCTGTAAACCAATATCATATCAAATCAATCCAAAGAAAGTTCTCTCAAATATGAGTTCATTTGTTTTCTTTCTCTCTATTTGGTGATTTAGGGTCTTTCTTTGATCCGCGAGTTTTTGCTTGGTTTCTTGCCGTGATCTAACTTGCTGTGACATGTGGGAATCCATTTTGGATCATCTTGATCATCAACCACCCACGAGCAAGTCTCTAGATCATATTTTGCATTTGGCTCGGTTTTTGAACCACCTTCGTTCAAATTGAAAAGATAGGAACTTTGGCATGGATCTCTGTGATCTTTGATTGGAATAGGTTCCTAATATCTTTAGGAAGGTGTGGTTCAAATTTCGTAGAGTTTGGCCAAGTGGATCAAAACTTGTGCCAATTTTAGTTTTCGTCATCGGGTTGTTCCAGGGAAATCGGTTCAACCGCCCTTATAACTGTGGTTGAACCGATCGTTGGTTGAATCGCTTGTTTGCCTGCGGTTGTACCAATCATTGGTACAACCTCTCATATAACTGTGGTTGTACCGATTTTGGTTTCTTCAGCCTATCTTTGTGTCTGTTGATTGCTATGCTTGGGGTTTTTTTATTAGGATTCAATACAAGGCTTCCGCTATACTTGTAGATTGATATTCATAGCTTTCATAGCTATCGGAGTGACATTGGTGTTGCATCCAAATCAAAGTGAAAAAGTGAGCGTGCTCCTATTCACCCCCCCCTCTAGTCGCCTTTCTGGTCCAACAAAAGCGTACAACCTCTGCATAGTGTTAACAATCTATTCAAATAGCCACGTCCGCAGTCGTAGATACGCTCGGAGATTTCACACGAGAGGTAGAATTTTATAAAACAAATATGGGTGGAAAGCTAAGTGAATGTGTTAAGAAAGATTATGCTTTGTGCAAATGTTCAAATTCTTATTTATTTAGTACTATGGTTTACTATGCTTTCAATCTATTATTCGTATTCAAATGCAAAAGACTGCTTTATGCAACAAGAAAAAAAGCAATATCATCCATCCTTTGTGATAAACATTGCATATAGTTAAATAGACTTGCATTTTGTGGTACATCTTGTTGAGTACTCCATGTACTCACTCTTGCAATAATCATCATTCAGTGGTAGACATGGAAGAGTCAACACCCGCACTGGAGGAGTTCTACGATGAGGTTGATCGGTAGGTCTTGTTCTCAATCGATTGCATGTGGCAAGTCGATAGGTTTCGATGAAGTTGCTTTCGTTCCGCTAATGTTTATTTTCTTTAATGCTAAAGCCCTATGTGAATGAATAAATGTAAACTCGATCATAAGGTCACAACTACTATTTATTTATCAAGTTCAGTATGTTTACCTTATATTCGTTATGTATGGAATGTTGTACATCAATGTTGACAATGTGTGCAGTAGTGTGATCTTAGACTAGTACAGTATACACAGAGGATCCTGTGTCGAACCCCGGGCTTGGAATACCCGAAGCCCTCGTGTGTGTACCGTACTAAGCATAAGTAGCAAGTGGAAAACAGCGGAAGCACAATAAATAAAACCCAAAAGTCTAGCGGTGTGCCCATACATACCCTCAGGCAACCGACAAGGATAAGACCTAGCAAGACCCGTCACCGAACCCTCCGGTACTGGGTGCAAAGAACGCGTCGTCCAGTATGAGCACATCCTCATACTCTGATCAACAATTTAAGCCAGATTGAGTACATTTTGTACTCAGCAAGACTTGTAGTGTATCGCAACATAATTATAAATGCAAGGCTATCAAAGGATGAGGCTTTACACTACAAGTTATTTTCAACATTAAGCAAGTTTTATTGGCAATATCAATACGTAGTAATTTGCAACGGAGATTTTAAAGAGCAGTTGACTGATAATGAAATAACAAGTATGTAGCATAACAATAGTAAATTCACAACCCTCCTCGGTTGTGATCATCATTTAAACCTCAGCCATAGACATGGCACTCAAGTTCACAACGAAAAAACCATCCCAACACTTTCCAACAAGACCGGTTTTGCGAAAATAAAGACTATACCCGATGTGACCGCATTTAGCACGCTCATCACCGCGAGCACGGCTATTTAAATAGATTTACACTCTACAGAGGTGTACAACTTTACCAACACGATACGAGCTCTCTAGTTTGTTTGATATCCGTCGACACCACCGCTCACTATTCGTTGGTAAGCTGTCTAGAGTTCGTAACGAAGCCTTTACATCACCTAGACCTAACCTTGCACTAGCCCGGCGAGGAGAATTCAGAAATACGTATGAAAAATGTAAAAAATGAGACAAGCATATTGAAAACGTAATAAATAATTTTATTAATGTTCAAATGGCTGCCTCATTAAAACATTTGCCATTTAGCCCATAAGACATGAAAAATTGAAAAAAAAGTAAACAAATCCTAGAAAAAATATATACTTTTTAAAAAACCAAAATAAATTTATATACAATTATAAAATGAACTATACAAAATAAAACCATATAAGTATTAATAAATGAAAATAAAATCATATAAATATTAATAAATGAAAATAAAATCATATATATATATATATATATATATATATATATATTAAAAATGAATGGGCCTAACAGTCGTCTTTGGGCTCGGTGGAGGCAGGTCATTATCTGCGTCTTGCCAAATTTACCCACGAGAGCGGGTCATGCCGTGCCTAGGCTAAGCCAACAGTGTCGTGCCTCGGGCTGGCCAGCACGGCTCATCTAGCCACCTCTGTTGGTGGCGACAAAGGAGATGGTCGGAGGCGCCGTTACGGCGGCGAGGAGCGGCGGTGTAACATCCCAAACATTCCAATTTTGGGAAGGTATAATGAAAATAAGTGGGATAATAATTCTGAGCATGTTTTTGCATGGAAAACTATTTTGGCATGAATTTTTTAGTTTTGCATAAATCAAATAGCAAAATCACATGCAAACAACAACTTGTAGGAATTTTTGAGAAAAAAACAGAGCAGATAAAATCCTAAAAAATTACAAAAGGTTTAAAATTCACAAACGCATTTTAAAACCCGAGAGACTGACATGTGGACCCAGTTGTCAGATAATCAAAATAAAAAATATGTTTAGTCATTTACTTAATAATAATGAGTGTATGACATGTGGGACCCCTCTGGTTTATAAATAAAATCAATAAAACGAAAACACGAGTCATTGACAAGTAGGCCCCACATGTAAGTTAATAAAAATAAAAAAAATGAGAAAAGCCACCTTAAATTGAGAGGAAAATACGCTTTCTCTGTTGGAAAGCGTAAACCTCACTAAAGTTCAGAGGAAAATACGCTTTCTCTGTTGGAAAACGTAAACCTCTGAAAATACTCTTTCGACATCACCCTTTTTTATAATTTTTGGAATTTTCAAACCAAAGTAAATAAAAATGTTAATAACTTTTGCATATGAACTCCAAATAAGATGCACTTTTTTTTCTAAATTCATCTAAAATCATGCCCTATCTGATTATGCAAAAAGATTTGGGTTTTGTTGCTGTTGAAAATATTTTTCCATATTTAATTTGCTTCCGGCTCTCTTTGTTAGACATCGATTGTTCGAGCGAATTTTACAACGATCCCCCATCCTCGTATTCAAAGCAACCAGAGCAAGGCAAGCACCCCCTTTGACCATGTTGATCCTACTATTTTAATTAATGTGCTTCTTTTTGTAAAATCTATTATGCATACGTGTATGTTTGCTTAAAAATTGCTATATTTGGGAATGACGGTAGTTATAGTCCCATTTGATGCATGATCCTCCTTGAAATATTGATATTCTTATTGTTGTGGCCATTAGGGTATGGTTTAGACGACGAATGATGTCAAATTGCATTTTCGAATGGGAATATCACCTAAACGCTTAGCCTGGCTTTAGTCTTTACTAAAATTGGAAAAATGGATGACATGTTAAATATGAGTAGGAAGATTTTAAAATGATGGTCCAGAGGGGTTTACCTCTGTTATTTTGTATAAAAAGAAAAATAAAAAACTTAGTTTGTGGCACGGGTGAGTTATATTAGAATCTGAGGAGTGTGAGAGGGGTATCTCACAAGTAGATAGGGGGAGATTCTCGTCCAGGTCAATTAAGGACCGAACACCAGTATATCCGACCTATGCGTAAGCGTACAACCACATGTGTTGGTGTGGGACGGCCTTAGCTAATTAAGTCATCGAAAACTAGTTATGCATGTTGGTAGGCCGTGGTAGTGCGAGCATGTGTGATTGCTCGAAGGGGCTCCCTTCACCGAGATGTTCGGAACAAATCCTTTCGACACAACGGTGAATGTCTCACTAAGACAGGGGGTGTACCCAGGTGAAGTGGTGGTGTTCATTCGTCAGGACTAGGTGATGTAAAGGCTTCGATGTGTGCTCCTGACTGCTTACAAAAGGTTAGTGAGTGGTGGTATCGACGGATGCCAGATAAACTAGAGAATTCATGTGTTGTGGATAAAGTTATACACCTCTGCAGAGTACAAATCTATTTAAGTAGCCATGCTCGCGGTGATGAGCGTGCTAAGTGTAGTACTGCTGGGTATAGTCTTGGTTTTTACCAAAATAGTTTTTGTTGGAAAATGAGGGAATGGATTTGTTGTTTATATTTGAGTTGAGTGCCATGTCTATGGCTGAGAATAAGATATTGATTGCAGCCGAGGAGGGATGTGATTTATTATTTATCAAGTACTTACTTGTTGTCCTTTATCTATTTAATTGCTCTTTAAAATTCCGTTTCAAATATTATGTATTGATATTGCAAAGGAAACTTGCTTAATGCTGAAAATAACTTGTAGCACAGAGCGTCATCCTTTGATGGCCATGCATATATATAAACTTTGCGATACACTACAAGTCTTGTTGAATACGGAATGTACTCAATCTTGCTTAAATTGTTGTTCAGAGTTAGAGGACGAGCCTATGCAAGACGACGTGTTCTTTGCACCGGTGATGGGTCTTTCTAAGACTTGTTTCTTGTCTGTTGCCTGAGGGTTTGAATGGGCATACCGCTGGACCTTTTGTTTTATTTACTATGCTTCCGTTGTTTCATTCGCTACTTCTGATACTTGATCTTTTATTTGGTCGGTCGGCGCTTGTAATGTAAAGTTTGTAATCACTTAAGTTATGTACCATATTTGTTTTATTTTGTATGAATGTATGTATGGATGTGTATGCCATCGTTGTGGATGTGTGTACTAGACACCGATTATGGGACTAGTACTATACACACACGAGGGCTTCGGGTATTCAATGCTCGGGGTCCGACAGGCGGAACGCCTCGGGTCTGCGATGGACTTGTGTAGGAGGCGTCCCCCGAGCTAAAGGAGTGGCACACTGGACTCAGTAAGTCCAGGCGGTGCTAATGGGCCGAGCGCGAGGACCTAGGGTCACCACAGGCGAGTCGTCGATATGTAACCACCGCGACGCCATGGGCGGCTACGGGCTCTACTACGCAAGCTCCTCACTCGTGGCGAACTACCTAGCACCTAAGGTTCAGGAGCTTTCCACGATCACTACGGTGAGGTCGGAGATGCACTGGAGCGGCTTGTCAACGGTGAGCGGCGGCGGTAGTGGCGAGGTTCACGGTGATGGCGCGCTTCGGGGTTGAAGGTGCTACAAGGTGTGCAATAGCTCAAAGACATGCTGACAATGGAAATGACAGAAGGAATTGAATGGGGACTCACCGAGTCGATAGAGAACAATAGAAATGGCGGTGGTGGCCAAAAATGGGGAAAAGGCGCACGGGCTTGATCCACTATGAGATAGATAATTGTCGATGTTTTAATATCGATCTTATGAAATGAATGCTAATGGGGGCTCCTTGATTGAAACTACCCAGGAATGAGACATAGAGATTTAGACATGCTAGAGCCTTCTATGGGTAGATAATAACCCTAGTCCTGTGTTCTTGTATTGATTGTGTTTACAACAAGAGAGAAGTCACCGAAGGCTCTACTAATGACTCATGTTTGTTCTGTTACTTTTGTAGCTTCTTGTCTTTGTCCACCGGTGTTATCCCTTATATAACGTCTAAGCGAGTGGCAGTTGTCCATTCCAGGAGGCTCCTCAACGGTTAAAGAGTAGTGCATGTTGATGGTGAAGGGATACAGGTAGGTTACACTAGCTGGCAATTTAAAAATTCTATTACGTAATCCAGAAAGCCATGCAAGTAAGAGATCATAGATCGTTACCACTAAACGCGTAGTGTAGTAGAACAAGAGTTGGAGCAGCCTGATCCAACGTCGAGTTTGTCGATGTAGTGATCGTAGTCGATCATCCAACGTCCTCGGCACCGATCGTCTCCTCCATCAACCTATGATGTTCCTTGCGTAGATTGCGGATCGTCCTCGATCAGCGCAGTGGCAACTACAGCAGCGCCTCTATGGTATCTACACGTCCAGGGGTGGAATGTCGTATGCTGGTGTGCTAGCACCAATAAGCACAGTAGGGCCTTCAAGAAGATGGTGGCTTGGGTTTTGGTGGATCAACTCACGTACGTCCTAACAGCCCACGCATGAAGCCGCCGTTGGCTCAAGACATGGTCATGCCGCCCATGTACGCCAAGCAACAACGACATGTCACAAGACGCGCCATTGTGCTCCATGGCTACTCATCGCCACCTGAAGGCGTCGCCAGCCGCCTCCTCGTGGCTCCAACGGAGCCGCCGCCACCTGAAGTAATAGGGTAGGGAATCCCTACCCCTCGCCCCCTTTGACCAACCAAACAATGGGCCGTAGTGGGCCGACCAAGCTATGGGTCGAAAAGGGCAAGGCCCGACCGAAAAAAAATGGGAAAGAAAGAAAAAAAGGGGGAAATCCTGATTTTGTAATAAGGCCCTCGAAAATTCTGAAAATTACGCGAATATTTTCTTAGAACTAAAATTTCACGTTTTAACCCCTGAAATTGCAGAATTCACCAAAAATTCTTTTTCCACCATAAAAGGGCCTCGGGAATTCAATTTTTGAATCATTTTTTTTTTGCATTTGAAGCATGTTTAACTTTTTATTTCTATGCAATTTACATATTGTGTTTACTGTTTTGATTATCTGTGATTATTTAGATTACTTTTAATCACTGAAAATAGCAGTAAATCATGAAAAATGCATAGAAAAATGCGGGATCACGAACCGGGAGTTCGAAGAGCATTATGAGAATTTTGCAACCACTTTATGTAAATTAATAGCAGTAATCTTATGAACTCTTTGCATGGATATGGAAATAACTGGCATCACAAACCAGGTGTAATACCCCGATTTATTCTAAAGAAGAAAACATTCAAAAGAGAAGAATAGAATTAAGACAGAGGAGTTTTTCGCTTTTTTTCGGCAACCTGGGCCTCGGGCCTTGGCCCAGGAGGCCCATGGGGGGCCGGCCACCTATAAAAGAAGGGGAAAACACTAGGCGGCACTGTAGCTACAGTAGATGCCGCTACAGTGTGCGGTGCTACAGTGCCCTGCCTCTTGGAGCCGCTCCTTCCCGCTGCCGGTGTTCGCAAAGGAAGGAGAAGGAGGGACTGCAGATTGGTTGGCCGAAAGGAGGGACGAGGGATCTTCTTCGTGGGGGATCGTTCAGTGTCTCCCTAAGGTTCTTCAAGGGTAACGAGAGTCGTTCCTCGCTGTTTAATTAAGAATAGATGCAAAAACCGATTAGATTTGATTGGATCAAAGTCTGTCTGCAGTAGATCAAATCTGTCCAGTATGTTGCGTGGGCTGTTTCGATGTCTTAGATACCGAATCAGAAGTGTTGATCTTCTAGAGATATCTATATTATGTTTTTAACTTTCTGTGGCCACCGAGTTCACCTGATTCCGTCGCTCGAGTCAAAAGTTATGATAGATTTAGTATCTGCTGTCCAGATTTCTGACGAGATTAATCTGTTTTGTTATTTCGTAAAATATGAAAATGTAATTGGAAGAATCTGGGTTTTCACCCAACTAGGTTATTGTAGGTAGTTTGATAACCTTTCCATATTGTTAAAGAACGATCAATTCGGAGTTACAGATTAAAAGTTATGATCATTTTAGTGCTGCTGTTTATGCTGTTACACAGTTTCTGTGCTGAAAGTTCATCTATCTGTTAACGTACTAATTTGGCCGAATTGGATCATCTTGTCAACTAGAGTATTGTAGATTTGTTAGTTAAAAATCCACAAAAACTGGATTCACCTCATTCGGAGTTCCAGATCAAGAGATATGTTGTTTACCGTGCTGCTGTCCAGTGGCGTTATTTGACTGAATGCGTTGGTTTCAGTTTAGGGTTTCTAGATAAATCTTGATTCACCGGGGAAGCGATGTAGAATGTTGTTAAGTAGTGTCGTGTTCATCGCGTTCTTATTTCAGTTATTTAATTGTTTAGGAGGTGAAGCTTGGGTTTAGGAGCACCACTTTTTCTCGCTAACGCGTCGCATCATGGAGGCAAGTACATTGCTTATCTTAATGATTGTGATTGACGAATGCTTTTATGATTATACTGTGAGTTCTTATGATTCAAGAGATATTGGATTGTCTATGGTCTTTCATATGTGTTGAATCCATGATTGGAGATAATAATATTTAAGTTCATGTTCCTTCCATATGTGTGTTATCTCTATGATTAGAGAGCGTGTCTTTTCAGTATACATATTTCATTCCATGCATTCATTATTCATGTTCCATCCACGGGAGTGGATTAAAAAGACCCATCAATTCCAGGATGGGCACGTAAGGCCCACCATTCCAACGTGGGCCCCACTATTCTAATGTGGGCGTTTTGGGACACCCATATGAAATGTTCTTCATACGGGACTTGGATCCCCGCATTTTTGTTAAGATGCGGGCTTAAGTGAACACCGACGGGTGTGTCACTAGCAATACCGGTATATGCATGTGTGTAGTCCCTCCATTCCATTCACTTCATTCATTCCATTCATTCAAATACTTGTTCTGTGATTTCTTCATATAGTTCAATGATGTTGACTTGTTAATGTTTGTGGTATGTTCCATTTATTCACTGTACTTGCTGAGTCTTAGACTCACACTTGTTTGTTTATTTATTTATTTAGATAATCACTGATGTTGGCTCATTTGGGAGGGAGTAGACACGCACTACTCATTCACAGCATCCTATTCAAGTTCAAGATTATAAATTAGTTCTATTCAAGATTATAAATTAGTTCTATCTTTCACTTATTATTGACGAACTGTAATAAATAACTTTAGATGGAGAAGGATGGATACCTTCTCCTTGATTCGGTTGATTTATTATTGCTTGTGAACCTTGTTTAATGATGAACTGTAATAAATACATTTAAATGGTGAAGGAAGGATACCTTCTCCATGTTGGGCTGTTTTATTTATGCCTTTAGATGTTATATCATTCAGATTCTTCCGCAATGTGGCTGTATGTTAGAGTATTTAAGTGACATCTTGGCTTCCAAATAGCCAGGGTGTTACACCAGAAGTTAGAAGAACTTACCCAGCATGGCCAGAATTTGTATAGAATTTGTACCAGTCTTCAATTCTGTGGTAAGGTAACCACAGATAAGCATAAGATTGAGAAGTCTCTCTACACCCAAGTACGGTGCAATCTGCATGTAACTATCGTCAAGACGGTTACAAGGAGTATGACGCATTAATTGACACCATACAAGTTGCGGAAGCTCAAGATAATGTTCTCAGGAAGAACTACATCTCACAGCCACCTAGTAGCAATGTTGGCCATGAAGCCAATGCTAGCAGCTACAAGGTGTTGAAGCCTCTCACGAAAAAGAGGGGCAAGAAGGGTAAGGTCGTGAGTCGCACGTTATTGATGCTTTCTAGTCTAAGAAGAAGGGTATAGGACAGCATGAAGTACATCTCGCCATTGCAGGCACGGAGGATCCACATCCATAAGTTGCACTTGTGGATGTGGACAGCCTAGTAGCAGCCCCCATCATTCCTCCTTTGGACATCGTAGCGGCCACAGCCATAGTTACCCAAGAGGAGAAAATCGTTGACGATGATTAAAACCTCTATGTATCAATTTAATACATAGAAGACCATACGTCTTCATGGTCGTGACCCCTAAGGCTAACGACCTCACTGGTCGTTAGGATTCCAGAGGTTACACGATGGGTACCCTGGTCGGACAAGGCTTTGTGCCTAGGCTCCGACCAGATAGCTGCTCGAAAAAGCTATGAATTGGCATTTCTTACCGTATGATGAATGGAATACGTGTTATATGTTTCATTCCATACGATGATATAATCCTAAGACACTGACAATTAACTGCCCTACGGTTAAGCATCTCACAGACAACCGTAATGTAGTTGGCACATTGTTAACTGCCTTACCATTCCGACCAGTCTTAACGTTTCACCAGGGACACCTTCTCCAGGAGTAACTGCCACCTCTTCGGAAGTTATTTAAGGGTGGAGCGCAGAAGACAAAGGGACAACGGGGAAAAACAACAACAAAACACGAGACGACAAACATAGAAGCCTAAGCAGTGGAATTAGAAGCAAGGCATTCAGTCTTAGACTCAGATTCTAAGCCTGATTACTTAGTTTAACATTCCTCACATTCAGTGTATTTAGGGGTAGGCCCTAGCCAGGTCTTGTAAATCCAGTTCATATCAATAAAGAGTGGCCCCCATTCTATCCCAGGATACTTCACATCGTTTTCCTCTTTTATTTCATAAGATCGACGACTCGATCGTCGACAGCTGGCGCCAACCGTGGGGAAGAAGACGTAAGTTTCCTGAAGAAACTCTCCACTCATCAAATCCCCGTTCATTCCCCGTAATCGCTGATGCGACTATGCCCAGGTTTGGAATGAGGAGAATTGGTTCGACTTGGCGGACTACGCCGACCTCGACTTGGAAGGATGCATCCGTGCCATGGAAGAAAATGGCATGTCATCCTCATCTTCCTCCTCCACCGGATCGCACGTCGCCAACGTTAGCGAGGTCGACCGGATGGACGAGGATGCGCCACCACAACTAGTGGCACAGCCAGAGGAACTAGCCATTTCGATCAGCTCAGAATGTCAGGGGATCTCCTCAAGCCTAGTCTTTCCGACCGGCGAAACAGATGACGAAATTTCAGCACCACAATCCGAGAATCTCTATACTCTCGATGAGATTATGGCTGAAAGATATTCACCTATGGCTTCTGGAGATTCCAAGAGCGAGCCGACACCTGGTAACGGTGTCGATGAAACCTCCACTGGTCGTAGGCCATGTGGGGATGATAAGGCTCCACATACGATCGGCGGTTCGCCGGATCAGGTTGAGTCCACCAAGAAGGCCTCAGGAGGTGCTCATCTCCGACCGCTCTCCATCGTGGAAACTTCTAGCAGAAGTCTTGAAAAACTCTCCATTAGTTACGATGGAAGCCCATCGGAAGATCAATGCTGGAGGCACGAGGTCAATGCGATCGGAGATGCAAATCAAGATGCCCTGCACGGTCCTACATTCTCTACCACGCCATCACGTGTTGTTAGAGATGATCCGGGCCATCAGGCACCAACTTTCGGAGGCAACAGAACTGATCGACATCTATCAGTTAACTCGCCTGGCACTGCCCCACCGAGAGTAGCTGATAGGACACAACAAATCTAGAGGTCGGGAGAAGGTTCAGACCTGCGTACACCTACGACCAGTCTAAACCTCCCGAGACCTTTGGTAATTGTACAAAACTTGCGATGCGTTCAAGATATGTTAAATAATTCTGATCCTACTTTAGTAGAAACTCCAAGCTTTGTACAGCTCGTAGCCCAAGTATCCGAAATTCTCCAACAGACTATGCAACGCACGGAAGCGTACCAGGAACAAAGGGTCTCAGGGAGTCAAACCATGACTTCATCCCAACGTTCCTCCCTCAGTAGAGAACAGCATGGTCATGCCAGGGAACAATCGATACCAAGATCTCCTCGACGATTCCGACCAAGGAATCACGAGGGACGAAGGCTATTCCAGGTAGCCACTCCCTCATCACGTCGAGAAGAACCACCGCTTGGACCTGACGATCTTTGACATCGTCTGAATCAAGTAGGCGGTCGAAGGCATCATATCAATGTCCACAACCGAATCGGCACACCGGAGTTCCAGCGTTCCAATCTTAGGAACCGGTCTCCAACCAATTACAATCCGGCACCTTCCCAGAGAAGGCGCTATGAATCGATCACGGGTTGTCGAGCCTTCTCTGCAGGGCTCCAAGCTGTGCGTTGGCCTAAACGGTTCCGACCGGCCAACTTAGACAAGTTCAACGGGACTCAAAACCCCTTGGAATTTCTCTAAATATATACCACCGCCATCAGAGCTGCTGGTGGCGATGAGAATGTGATGGCCAACTATCTGCCCACCGTGCTCGAAGGGTCTGCCCGGCCGTGGTTATTAAACCTACCGGTCGGATCAATCTATACTTGGGAGCAACTCTGTGATCTTTTAATTGCAAACTTCCAGGGTACGTACGATCGCCCTGAAAAGGAGGATGATCTCCACCGAATCCGGCAGGGCTCTGGTGAGACTTTACGTCAATACATCAAAAGGTTCAACCAGGTTCGCAATTCTATACTCGAGGTCGCAGAGTCATCGTTATTCAAAGCTTTTAAAAACAGTTCGAGGAATCGGCGGCTTGAGAGGACATAGCAATGAACCCTCCAAGAACAACCGTTGAGCTTTTTGATATGGCCGACAAGTATGCCACCGCTAGCGAAGCAATTGAGTGGTGTGAAGCCATTGATCGGAAAGACAAGATTCCCCAGCCCGGCCTGGACAAACCAGAGAAAAAGAATAACAAGCCTCTCAAGAAGAAAAAGAACCGCAGACCCAACGACAAGGAAGTCCTAGTGATTCCTGAAAGTTCACAAAGGGTAAGAAGGACTACACCGGTCGAAGCAAAACAAAAGCTCCGACCGAAGGATTCTAGAAGAACAAGAAGTGGTGTCCACTTCACCAGCAGGCAGGGCATGATCTGCGCACCTGTCGAGTCTGGCAAAAGAAACTGGAGGATTATTATGCAGGTAAAGGACCATTTCCCGCAATACAGGAACCCAGAGAGACGAGTTCCAAAAAGGACAAGGATGGCGACGAAGAGATGGAGTACCAGGATCCCCAACACACGGTCAACATGATCTTTGGAGGATCTTCTTCATATGATTCGAAGCGTCATCTGAAGGCCATAGAGCGGGAGGTAAACCTCGTCGAATCTCCGACCATCATCAAGCCATCAAAGTGGTCGGACACGACAATCTCCTTCCACAAAGAAGACTGCCCCATCCCTTTGACTCGACTAGGTAGGTTCCCTATTGTTGTTGAACCAACTATTAATAATTGTAGGGTTAATCGAGTCCTAATAGATGGAGGTAGCTCTTTGAATATATTATTTGCGGGAGCTTTAGAAGAAATGCAGGTCCCCATGTTAAAGGTGAACTAGTGAAATATGCTTTTCATGGCATAGTTTCTGGCTCCACCGCTAAACCGATAGGACAAGTTTCCCTACCAGTTATGTTTGGAAGGCCTGATAACTTCCGAACAGAAAAGATTTCGTTCGATGTGGTAAACTTTGAATCCGCATACAATGGAATCCTTGGTCAACCGGCCTTAGCAAAATTCTTGGTAGCTACGCATTACGGTTATCAAAGTTTGAAGATGACGGGACCAAAGGGAGTCATCACAATTCGAGGAGATCAGAAAATGGCTTATGTGTGTGATTGGAAATCCTTTGAACTGGTCGATGAACTTCCGACCAGAGAGGCTAATCCATCTACCATGCAGGTCAAGCACTCGAGGCCGAAGATGACACCCAAGCCTTCCGACCAGACAAAGGTAGTACCACTCGACAAAGGCGCTTCTCTGGACAGCTCCAAGTCGCCACCTGGATCAGGAAACACTGACTCATCTACCCGCAAGATTCTGGCTGGGGCAAGACTCGACCCCAAATAGGAAGAGTCGCCCGTCTCCTTCCTCCAAGAAAATCAGGACGTGTTCGCCTGGCAAGCGTCTGATATGCCTAGAGTTTCCCGAGAGATGATCGAGCACAGGCTAGCTCTCCAACCTGACAAAAAATCGATCAAGCAGAAGCTGCGGCATTTTGCACCTAATCGGAAGGAAGCAATCCAGTCGGAGATTGACAAACTCCTCGAGACTGGGTTTATTCGTGAATTCGACCACCCTCAATGGCTCGCCAATCCTGTGATGGTTCAAAAGAATAATGGGAAATGACGAATGTGTATCGACTTTACAGATCTTAATAAAGCATGTCCGAAGGATGATTTTCCCCTTCCACGCATTGACCAACTTGTAGATTCCACTTCTGGGTGTGAGTTACTAAGTTTTTTATATGCGTATTTAGGGTACCATCAGATTAATATGTGTAAAGAAGATGAAAAGAAAACTTCCTTCATCACCCCATATGGCACTTACTGCTATGTTAAGATGTCATTTGGTCTCAAAAACGATGGTGCAACTTTTCAAAGGTTGATGCAAAAAACCTTTAGTCCACAAATAAGTCAGAATCTAGAAGCCTACGTTGATGATCTGGTCATAAAGAGCACCAACACTAGCGATCACGTTCCTGACTTACAAGAAACTTTCAACAACTTGAGAAGGCATAACCTCAAGTTGAATCCGGAAAAATGTGTGTTCGGAGTTTCTGCTGGTAAACTACTCGGTTTCCTAGTCTCGGCTAGAGGTATTGAAGCAAATTCAGTAAAAATAGCGGCCATCAACCAAATGCGCCCCCCGACCACGAAGAAGGAGGTCCAAAAACTAACCGGCTGTATGGCAGTGCTAGGTCGTTTCATAGCAAGGTTAGGGCAAAAGGATTACCTTTCTTTAAGTTTCTTCGAAACATGGAAGTTTCGAAGGACTAAAGAGGCAAACGATGCCTTTGAAGAACTTAAAAGTACCTTACTGAAACCCCGGTTTTAGTCTCTCCAAATCGGGAAAACATTGCTAATTTACGTGGCAAAGAACACCACGATCGTTAGCGGTAATCTTGGTCGAGAAAGGAATAACATCCAACGACACATTTTATTACGTGGTTTAAGTCTTACATAGACCAAAGGAAAGATACCCACAGTACAAAAGTTGCTCTATGGTCTCCTTATGTCTTCAAGGAAGCTAAGGCACTACTTTCGAGCCCACAAAGTGGTCGCATCTACCGGTATCCCTTGGTCAAGTCCTTGGAAATAGGGAATCATCGGGACAAATAGCAAAATGGGCGGTTGAGCTAGGGCGTTCGACCTCCATTTCATCTCACGAACAAGAATCAAGTCCTGTGCAATAGCGTAATTCATTGCCGAATGGACAAACCTCGAACCCACCCAAGGGCCCGAGTACGAACACCACGATGAGTGGACAATGTACTTTGACAGCTCCTTGATGCTAAAAGGCTCGGGGGCTGGAGTTGTCTTGATATCCCCTACTGGCGAACACATCATCCAGTTAAATTTTCCTGCCACAAACAACATGGCAGAATATGAAGGTTTACTGACATGACTCGAGCGACTGTTTGCTCGCCAGATTCGCAGACATTAGTGAAAGGCGATTCTCAACTAGTAGCGAATCAAGTAGGGAAAGAGTATCAATGCTCGAGTACCAAGATGTTATGTTATCTGGCGGAAGTATAGAAACTCGAAAAGCACTTTTTTGGTTTTCAGATCCAACATATGCCTAGAAAGAAAAACTTTCTGGTAGACCAGTTGGCACGGATGGCCTCCACGAGGACAACCGTCCTGCCCGGAGTTTTTCTCGAGCAACTCGATTCACCCTCGGTGGTCGAGCCTTCCAAGAACATACATGATTCTCTACAGGTCGTACAAACCGATCATGAGAATAAGGATGCTCCATAGGTCGTTGACGGTTGGTGCTGTCACGATTAAGGTAGAGACTGGATGACATCGATCTACAATTATCTTCAGCATGACATAATTCCAGAAGATGATGTAGAGGCTGATCGTATAGCATGAAAAGTCAAATCATACACTCTTATTGAACATACCTTGTATAAATAAGGATCTCATGGAGTGTTGATGAGATGTATATCTCAACCGGATGGTATTAAGTTGCTAACCGAAATCCATGAAGGAGTCTGTGGAGTACATCATTCCTACAGAACACTGGTCGGTAAAGCCTTCAGGCAAGGATATTACTGGCCAATTGCCCTTCATGATGCAAAAGAGCTCGTGACGGCGCGCATAATGTCGATTTATATCCGATAAGTATATCACCAAGAAACTTTACAAACAATTCCTATTTCTTGGCCTTTTGCAACCTGGGGACTGGACATTCTCGGACCTTTCCCAAGAGCACCCGGGGGCTTCGAATTCCACCCTGTAATTTACCAGTTCCACCCCGTAATACTCAAGAACGCGGAGGAGGAATTTGTGTACCGGCAACCTTTGCCCACATTCGATGTAGGCGAGGAAAACGGGGATTTCCCCATCTTCGCGGCTCGGAAAGTGCTCTCCGATCGCCGATCTCCATTTGATCAGACTTTTGTCTGGGAGCATCCCGATTTTCTCCAACGCCTCAAGCTTTTTCTTGCTCAATTCCCAAGGCAACCACTTCGTGGTCGTAGGAGGCTTTGTGGTCGGAAGAACAAGAAAGAGGTCTAGAGGATTTTTCTTGACAAGAAGTTGAAAGGGATCAAAAGGGGATCTGGAAGCGTAAAAATTCTAAAGTCTGGCGATGGGGATTTTATAGCTTCGGATCTTTAAATTACGATCGGAAGTTTCCCATAAAAGTCCAACGAGCAAAAGCTTCTTTTTTGTTCAACGGACAGAAAAACTCTTCGGTTCCCAAGGCAAGTTCTCAACTTTAAAGTGAACACAGACCACCTCGTATATCATGACATTAAATAGGGGTCTACCCGATACGACTTCATCGGAAGAAGGTATACGCACGACCTGTTCATTTAAAGTTCGGGGGCTAGCTGACGAGGATTAAAACCTCTATGTATCAATTTAATACATAGAAGACCATACGCCTTCATGGTCGTGAACCCCTAGGCTAACGACCTCACCGGGTCGTGAGGATTCCAGAGGTTACACGATGGGTACCTTGGCCGGACAAGGCTTTGTGCCTAGGCTCCGACCAGATAGTTGCTCGGAAAAGCTATGAACTGGCATTTCTTACCGTAAACACAGACCACCTTGTATATCACGACATTAAATAGGGGTCTGCCCGATACGACTTCATCGGAAGAAGGTATACACACGACCTGTTCATTTAAAGTTTGGGGGCTAGCTGACGAGGATTAAAACCTCTATGTATCAATTTAATACATAGAAGACCATACGTCTTCATGGTCGTAACCCCTAAGGCTAACGACCTCGCTGGTCGTGAGGATTCCAGAGGTTACACGATGGGTACCCTGGTCGGACAAGGCTTTGTGCCTAGGCTCCGACCAAATAGCTGCTCGGAAAAGCTATGAACTGGCATTTCTTACCGTATGATGAATGGAACACGTGTTATATGTTTCATTTCGTGCGATGATATAATCCTAAGACCCTGACAATTAACTGCTCTACGGTTAAGCATATCACACACAACCGCAAGGTAGTTGGCACATTGTTAACTGCCTTACCGTTCCGACCAGTCGTAACATTTCACCAAGGACGTCTTCTCCAAGAGTAACTGCCACCTCTTCGGAAGTTATTTAAGGGTGGAGCGCAGAAGACAAAGGGACGATGGGGAAAAACAACAACAGAATACGAGACGACAAACACAGAAGCCTAAGCAGTGGAATTAGAAGCAAGGCATTCAGTCTTAGACTCAGATTCTAAGCCTGATTACTTAGTTTAACATTCCTCACATTCAGTGTATTTAGGGGTAGTCCCTAGCCAGGTCTTGTAAATCCAGTTCATATCAATAAAGAGCGGCTCCCATTCTATCCCAGTATACTTCACGTCATTTTCCTCTTTTATTTCATAAGATCGACGACTCGATCGTCGACAATTGCCATGGAGCAGATTGAGGCAGAAGTTTCTGAATACTTCGTTGATTTGATCTAGTGCGCGTATTACACTTGGATCTTTTATAATAACTTGTAGTTTGTGGTTGAGTTGGAACATTGAATTATTGACTAATGGTTGTAAGCTCTAGGAGAGCAAAGCATTAATTTCTTATTATGAGTCCTGCAAGGCTTATTTTCCTGTATTTATAATAGCAAGTTATGTTCTGATATCTAAAGTATTTTATTTATGTTTTGCTTGATCTCTGCTGCATATTAATAAAGTATATTATATTAGAACAGGTGTGACGCCCTATGGAGAGAGTGTGCTTAGCAGGTAGCGGCACAATGAATACCATCTTGAGAGAGACGAAACTTTTTCAGTTGATCAGCACGAATGCGGTAGTCTTACGACAATCACAGGCAGCGATACTTGTGTAATACACTCAGGAAGGGCCACGATTATACTCCCGATGGGCACAACTTTGGTCATTAAAGAAGCCTTGTTGTACCCAAAATCGACTAGAACTCTCAAGGATATTCGCGCTAATGGTTTCCACGTAGAGACTGAAGAAGAGCATGGTAAGGAATATTTGCTCATTACAAAGCGTGAAGAAAGTGAAAAATGGTATTAAAACAACTTTCTTCATTTAAATTGGGCTATACTACACTAATATTAAGGCGCCTACAGCGTCTACTGCCCTAAAAACCGCATTTAGAAGCTCTAAACTTTTCTATCTCCAGCATGATAGATTATGCCACCCAGGAGTAGACATAATATCAATCTAAAGAATTTCCCGAATCAGAAAGATTTAGTGTGTCCCGTATGTGCCACCGGGAAATTAATTACTAGACCTCCTGCTCTGAAAGCGAATGATGAAGTCCCTGCATTCTTGGACCGTATCTAGGGAGATATTTGCGGTCCTATACAGCCCCTGTCAGGACCATATAGGTATTTTATAGTGCTCATCGATGCTTCTTTGAAATAGTCGCATGTATGTTTATTGTCTACGAGAAACCACGCTTTTGCAAAGCTAATCTCACAGATAATTAAAATTAGAAATAATTTCTTTGATCATCATGTGAAATCCACCAGAATGGACAATGCCGGAGAATTTACTTCAAAGGCATTTGATGATTACTATATGGCAATGCGAATTAAAGTTGAGCCATTCCGTACCGCATGTCCACACACAGAATGGACTAGTAGAGGCATTAATTAAAAGGATTAAATTTATTCCCGAAAACATTTGAAGAATGTAATTTACCAACTACATGTTGGGGACACGCAGCAACTCTCATCAATGTTAGACTATCGGCATATAACATCCATTCACCTATGCAACTAGTGGAAGGGTCAACACTGAAAATATCTCATCTTTGAATATTTGGTTACAAGGTTTATGTATCTATACCACCACCACCACAGCGAACTGCAATGGGCCTTCTCCGAAAGTCTGTTATATACGCTAGTTATGAGACAGCACCTATAATCAAGTATTTGGACCCTATGATGAGAGATTTGCATACTGCCTGATTCGCTGATAGTATATTAGATAAAGCTAGTGTCGGTGTTTTAGAACCGATCTTACGTAAATATTGTTTAATTCGGGGGGTCTCCTAGAATAGAATCACGCAGAGAGATTGACACAGGTATTTTTATACAGGTTCAGGCCTTCTCCAGAGAGAATAACAACCATACTCCTGTGTGTGTATGGTATTGAGTGTATTTTGAATAACCAGGAGAAAAACTAAGACTATTACAGATGATAGTACTTGTCTTCCTGATAGCCCTCGATAGCGTGTGTGTACGCCTCGATTGCCCTCTCTCTTTTCCTCTCTGTCCGTTGCCTTTATATGGTCGTGAAGGAATGGACGTTTTCCCTATTTGAAAAGACGCTCGTCAAATCCGAAGAATTCGCGACGCTTGTAGTAATCATCGGCCGGTAACTCCTTCACGCTACCGCGCTACTAGTCAGAGATAATGGGGTATTATGTGTTATTATTTCGTATAATAACAGCGCATATTGACTGTTTATATTCCTTAATCAATTGAACCCACTTGCTTGTAGGTTTTATTGATCATAAGGTAGTCGTAGCTGACCTGGTCGTAGAAGAACTTACAACTATAAGATAGTCATAGCAAGACTTACGACTGTGAGATAATCGTAGAATATCTTACGACTGGGTAGTGATCGTAGAAGAACATACGACCATAAGGTAGTCGTAGCAAGACTTACGACTATGGGGGTGGTCGTAGAAGAACTTACGACCACCTAGTAGGCTTCTCCCTTATAAAATTAAGGGGTATACCCAGGGACCACGTGACGTCATATTTACTTATAATAAGAATTATAGATAAAAGATAAAATGAGGATTATTAGATCCTCGTAATCTAGCCCCCCAGCTTCAAGTGAAAGCAACTTACTTGGTAAAGGAGTTATAGATGGTCTTATGGCCACGAGAGGGTCGTAGGAAGATGGTCGAAGGAAAAACTCTTCGATATTTGTGTACTACTTTGACCAGAAATATGCTTGGTCGAGAAGGTTGCTTACGACTATCAAATAGTCGTAGAACACTCCTACGATCACGAGGTGGTCGTAGTATGGTGATTGGAAGAAAAACCTTTCCGATTAGCATTTCCTTTGGTCAAAAAGATCTGACCAAGGAAGTAATTTCGCTTGAGGTGTAAAAACGAACCTGATTTTCTTGAACGGACAAGTTAGGGAATTGCAAACGACTCCCATTAGTCTATCCGTTGGAGCGGTTCCCTAAGCGGTGGAAACCTTTGGAATGCCACGCCTTCAGCCCAAGGTACACGGTTATAAATACTTACTGGGGGTAAGACTTAGATATATACTTTTCCCCAAATCGCTCCCGCTGTTCATCGAGTTCTTGTCTTCTCCGCCACCAACTCAATCGAAAATCTCCCCTTTCTGAGAGAAATGGCTGGGAGAGTTTCTGAGTGGGCCGAGTCGGAGATGGATGCGGTGAAGATTCAAGCCCTGGTCGACGCCGGAAAGATTCCAGAGAAGATCCTCATGAAGTGGTTCGTGGCGTATGGGTAGCATTGGCCGTCGGGGGAGGCTGAGCAAATCCCCATTTTCTAGGCATATTGTGAGTGTGGCCTTCGATTGCCTGCTCACCCCTTTCTCACACTTATACTCGAGCATTTTGGGGTGGAATTGGTGAATCTCAGACCCAATTCCATCACAATGCTAAGTGTATTTGTGTATCTATGTGAGGCATACTTGGGAATTCCAGCGGACCTTGAGCTCTTTCAATATTTCTATGGAATAGCTCGACAAACTGGAATAGCTGGAAGTTGTGGTCTGAAGCTCCATGACGGGAAGTCGAAGGAGTATATTCAGATGTTTACTAAATCTTCATGGCCGGGATGGAGGAAGAGGTGGTTTTTATCGAAAGTCACCTCGTAAGACGCCTTACTTTCGAGGAAGGTCACGAAAAGAAATCTTCGTGGGATTCGACTCCCGGGATATCAACCGAATTGCCCCCTATATTCAAGCCATAAAAGACTTGAAAGAAGAGGGATTAACCGGATAGCATGTGGTGAAGGATTTCATCACACGTCGAATTAGCCCATTGAAGAAACGAGTACCTCCTATGTGGAGGTACACGGGGCCAAAAGACCTGACCAGAGACTACGAGGAGGGTAAGTAGTTTTTCGACTTAACTCTCAGTTTGGTCTTCTTCAAAATTATCTAATGAATATCTTTATCTGTTTTACACAGATCTTTCACAAGCAGAGATTGACGCTCGAGTCAAACTCGTTTGTGAGAAGTCTCCGCCACTCGGAGTGGTGGTTCCCCAAATCCTTGCGGTTTTATCCGCAGAGGAAAAGATGGAGCACCTAAAGGTAATCAAAAGTTGATTTTATCCTTATGACTTCTTAGTCGTAGAAAGAACTTACGACTAGGTAGTGATCGTAGAAAATCTTATAATCAAGGAGATGTCGTAGAAAAGCTTACGACTGGATACTGGTCGTAGAAAATCTTACGACTGGTCAGTGATTCTTCTTTTTCTATTTTTCTTTACAGAAAGTAGGTATGGAAAATCGTTAGGACGACGAAGAGGTCGAATTGATAACCATCGGCGCGGGGATGACAATGGACAAGGGCTCATCTCCTCCGACTAAGAAGCGTCGACTCACAAAAGTTGCTGACAAGGGAGGACCAAGCTCAAGTCCCTTTATTTCGACCAGGTCCTCGGCAAAGTCTGCGACACGCACAGTTGCAACAGAAGCCGAGGTTGAAACAACTGAAGCTGAGGAGGCTGAAAAACCTCTTAGGCGCAAGATCCGCAAGGCCAAGGACACGGCTGCAGCAGAAGCCGAGGCTGAGACAGCTGTAGCTGAGGAGGCTAAGGAGGTCGAAGAACCACTTAGGCGTAAAGCCCGCAAGGCCAAGGTACCTTTTTATCATGACAAGAAAACTTTCACAGTTTCTGCCACTCCTAGTTTTGTCAAGCAACTAGAAAAGGAGAACTGGAAGGACTTTATGTCTTTTGTGAAGGACAACGCTGATCCAGCCGAGCCTACAATTGAGGGTAGCGCTGCTCTTAGAGTGGTCGAGACTGATCTCGGCCCTTCGGAAAGTCAGGAGACCAGAGAGATGGTTCCTATTCAAGATCCACGACCAGACGTGGTCGTGGCTGAGCCTATTCTCCAACTTGAACTCCGACCAAACGTGGTCGTAGAAAAGAAGTTGAAGAAATCTTCCGTCGGGAAGATAACTCCTAAGTTCCTGGTCAGGTCCAGGATGCAGAGGTATGTGAAATGAACTAAAGTGTAAGAACAGTATTTACCTTCTTTGCTTTTCACAACCTAACTTGCTCTCTTTTTGTTGATTTTAGCCCGTCTCCTTCAGCCCCCGAAGACGCTTCTATCGAGAAGCTCGTTGTCGCCTCTCCAACGGTTGGAGAGATGACAGCGGAAGTGGTCGAAGGATCGTCCACAGTCCGGGTAGTGGAGGAAGTCGTGGCTCATGAAGCGGTTACCACAACCACTGAGGTAGTAGCTACGACTACCGAGGTAGTAGCCACGACCACTGGGGTGGTCGTGAAGACAGCAGAGGCAGTTATAGAAGCCTCTGGCCAAGGTGGTGATGTACCTGACCACCGTGTTGGAAAGGAAGTCGTTGAAGACGTTCCTCCCGGTACCCAAAGAGAAACTGCAGTTACAGAATCAGAAGACGAGGAATATTTCAACTTCTGTGCTGATTTCTTTGGGCCTACTTCCATCATAGGGTCTTCAGCTTTTAGATCTCACGATCGAGTCCGTCATCCCAAAGATATTCTTAACAGAGGGGAAACTTTTGACAATGAGCGTCTTGAGAAGGTTTGGTGGGATCAAGTCGCGAAGATTGACAAGCTGAAGAGTCCGTCGTTGGTTTACTCGATGTTTGCTCGGTCGACCATGAATGTAAGTATTTATGATACTTTTATATATATATATATATATATATATATATGGTCTTCCTTGCTTCTCCGTCTTTCTTTTGCGTAAAGCTCGAACAAATTGCCTTTGTTGGTGAATATCACCGACAACTCATAGAGCTACTGACGTAAAAAAGCGGAACTCTGCGAACAGGCAAAGAGGTGGTAAGTCACTGTTATTTGTAGTCGTTTTAGAGTTTGACTACTTATACAGTGCTTATGAGGCTTGTCGTGGCAAAACTCACGATTAGGCGCTAGTCGTAGAAAGACTTACGACTGGTTAAATAGTGTTCATGTCTACTTTTAACCTTTATAGGTTAAACAATGACGAAAAAAGACTCTCGCCGACTCGCCGATTATGAAAAAGAGGAGTCGAGAAAACTAGGGAAAAGGTTGGAGACCTCTTGAAGAAGCTTCAAGAGGCTAACTCGCTGTTGTAAAGATGCGGTGAAAAGCTAAACAAAGAAGTCTTGAACTTAAGACCGCTTATGTTGTTGATCTTTACCTAACTCTTGCTTCTTTTCGTAAAAAGAAGATGACATGAGACGACTTCAAAGATGAAGTCAAGAAAAAAACTATGGTTATTCACGAGATTTCTCGATAGCCAAAGATAAGGATCAAGAAATTGAGAGGTCGAGATCTCGCCGAAAGTGTAAGCAATTCTTTACCTACTGATCCTTACGAAGTTCCTTCCTTTTCTAATTCCCATTTCTTTTTTAGAAATTGAGCTTGAACTAGGAAGGCTTGAAACTGAAGTTAGGGATAAAGGTATGATCCTTGATTTAAACCTATCGCATTGCTAAGATAAATGCAGAGGACATCAAGTTATGGGAGAAGCGGCATCTTCGAGACCATTGCTTCCTATAATGCGTAAATCGAAGTTAGATTCTCGACTAGCAGGTAAGGAATTCTTTCACCTGTGATTATTTTTGTTTTCTCCTCTAGGAGTTTATTTTTACTTGACCAGTCTTATTCTTTTCAGAACAAGTGGTTGAAAACAAACAACTCTGCGAGGCTTCGACTCGTAACCAACAAGAGATGAAGTCAGTGAAGATTAATCTTCAAGACAACATCATGCTCCTGAACAATATACTTGGTGAGCTATGTAGTGAGGGAAAAACTCCTCAAGATGATACAATAGCTGCTCACACAAGTACTATTGGGGAACAAGTCGGGACTTTGCAAGAATTGGTGACTACTCTGAAGGCCAATCAAGCTGAGTCAATCAAGGAGGCGGTCGAAAGTGCAATAAGTTATGTATTGGCAAAACTTAAAGCTCCCGACCCCAAATTTTAATGTGCAGCCAATTGAAGTCGACTTCGATCGCCCTAAGGCAGAGGCAAATCGTCTTATTGAAGAAATGCAACCAGTTGGCAGAAAGGACTCGGAGGAAATGCGACTGGGCTCTTCCTCTTCAGAGTAGTTTGTAAAAAAACCTGTGAAAAACGAGCTTTTGTTGATGTATTATATAATCCATCTTGTTTCCTGCAAACCATCTTGTCGAGTAGTTAGTAACTCAAAAGATAATTAACGAAAAAAAAGACTAAGAATTGAAGTCAAATTAATAACTTTATCCTAACCCCCGACTATTTGCTTAGTTTGTTTAGACAAACTAAGTAAATAGTGTTAAAAAGGGTTTCTAAAAACAAAGAGGTTTGCTTAACTTGTAGTTTTTGGTCACGACTGTCATGCACTGGTCGAAAAAGTGAGAACGAATCGACACTAGGAAGTTCCTTCTAGTGGGCAGGACCACGTGCAGAGAGGAAAGTCTTCGACTAGCTGATGTTACCATCTCCGACTAGATTAATTAAATTGAGAACAGCAACTTGAGTTAAGCAAACATCCAGAGAACTTCAAAAAAAATTCGTTCGCCCTTCTTTGGAGGACTCGATAAGTCTGTCCTGGTAGCAAAAGTAGGAAACTGAACAATGCTAGGAAGTTCCTTCTAGTGGGCAAGACCACGTGCAGAGAGGAGAGACTTCGACTAGATGTGTTTCTTCCTCCGACTTAGTTGAGACGAATCGAATACACCAAAGGCGCTTGAATAAATCTAAAAAGTGCACTCGCTTAGAATACTTTTCAAAAGAATCAAGAGATAATCTAAGGTGAAAAAAGTTGGCTTTTAAAAATATTTCGACCAGAAAAGAACCCGAGCTCTTTGTATTGATGGCAAAAGTGAGTAACGAGTCGACACTATGAAGTTCCTTCTAGTAGGCGTGACCACGTCGTAAAGGAGAGACTTCAATAGGTGATGTTACCTTCCTTTCGAAAGGTAAAGAAAACGGGTGTTTGGAATGTAGTCGAAAGATTATGAAAGCACTACTCAAAAGTAAGACAATAGAGGTAGAAAGAACTCGAGTCTTTATTGTTTGAATGGTTAGTTACACATAAAACTTTGAATCGGGTCGATGTTCCAAGAATTCGAGAGAACCCGCCGCCTTCCATTGCCAATCGATCGACCTCGCCGAGTAACTTCGACCCACGTGTAAGGACCTTCCCACTTGGGAGAAAGTTTGTTCCGATTAGACTTTGATTGGCAAAGCCTCAATACTAAGTCACCTACAAAGAAGGTCATGCGAGGTTGACCTTACGATCGTAGTATCTGCGCAGGGCTTGTTGGTAGACTACTGAACGAATTAAGGCCTGGTTTCTCCTTTCTTCGAGTAGATTAATGTCATCCGCTCGAAGTTGTTCCTAGTTGGAGTCTTTGAAAGTTTCGACTCGTGTTGACCGTATCTTTAGTTCTGGAGGAAGCATGGCTTGACTCAAAACCGAAAAAATGGTGTTTCACCAGAGTCCGACCGGTAGTCGCATTTAACCGCCCATAATCTGAGGGTAATTCTTGTACCCAAGCCCCGAGCGCTTGATGAGCTAGTCAAGACTCGGTCTTAATTCCTCTCATTATTTGGCCGCTTGCACGCTCGACCGCTTCCATTACTTTGGGGATGGGCCATGAAGCATAACACAACTTGGTACCCAATTCGTCGTAAAATTCCTGAAATTTTACGCTCAAAAATTGCTTACCGTTATCTGTAATTATTCGACTCGGTACTCCAAATCGAGTAATTACTCATCTCATCATGAACCGTTTTGCCGCTTCGTTGTTATCCCATCCACAGTTCGCTTCAATCCATTTTGTGAACGATCAATAGCCACAAAAGGAACTCAAACCTCCTGGAGCTTTGGGGAACGGTCCTAGGATATCGAGACCCTGTGTCGCAAAAGGCCAAGATAGAGGTATCGTTTGTAATGCCTGAGCTGGTTGGTGTATTTGCCTGCTATGAAATTAGCATTGACACACTTTTAACCAACTCTTTAGCATCGTAAAGGGTTGTTGGCCAAGAAAACCTTATCGAAAAGCCTTACCGACCACCGCTCAGGAAGCATGATTTCCACAGATGCCCTTCGTGTATGTCGTGAAGGAGTGTTAATCCTTCGCTCATGAATGCATCGCATGAGCACCCCTTGAGTACCTCGCTTATAGAGGACTCCTTCAACCAAAGTATACATTTTGGCCTTTAGGATAAGCGATCCGCCTCAGATCGCCTTGGTCTGAACCCTTTGAAGATACTCATAGATGGGCACCATCCGTATCCTCGTATTCTAGAGAGGCCGTCTCAATAGGAGGTGTCTACGGTTCGTCGACCGAGGACTCGCTTCGAGTTGTTCCAAGAAGACTCCTTTTGGTACTACAGATCGGGAAGAAGCCATTCGAGCAAGTCGGTCTCATGAGGAAATTATCCTTTCGAGGGATGAATTGTGCCTCAAACCTTAAAAATGTTTTTCTAGCTTACGACACCGATAAATACCGAGACATTGTCGGGTTAGAAACCGGTACTCTTTCCCGACTTGATTCACGACTAGTTGAGAGTCTCCTCTCACGAGTAGTCACGAATCGAGATCGCTTCACGTCGTATGCCGCCTAGCAAACCTTCAGATCTCGCCACGTTGTTAGTGGCCCGAAAGTTTAATTGTATGGCATACTTTAAGGTCTCTCGGTAGGAGATACCAGACCACCCCAACCCCGAGCCACTTAAAGTAAGCGACCCGTCAGTACATCGATCCCATTGGTCGTGGGAATCAGATTAGGGATCCTGAGCAGTTCAGATTTGTCCATCGGCGACAAAGTCCGCCAAGATCTGGATTTAACGGCCGTCGACACGAATGGATGTCGAACTCCCCAAGTTCGACCGACCATTTTGCCATGCGCCCCATTGCTTCCCTATTACGAGGATCGCTCCCAAGGGAAACTCGGGCAAGACCTGACTATTTTATGCGCTGAAAATAATGCGCAGATTTCCTCGAAGACATGAGGAGGGCATCTGAAGCTTTTGGACCCGAGGGTAACGCTCCTTAGGCCCGTGTAAAACTTCACTTACGTAGTAAACCGATCGCTGTATGCGTTTTCACGTTCTACGACTAGTCTCGCGCTTCATCGCATGTGGCGTGGCGGCTAGGTAAATTAAGAGCGTTTCTTCCGCCTCGAGAGACCGAATAGGAGCACTCAGAAGGTACCTCTTGACATCCTCAAAGGCAAGATTTGCCTCTTTCGACCACTCAAAACCTTCGTGTTTCCTTAGAAGCTTAAAGAAAGGTAGTCCCTTTTCTCCTAGTCGTGCGATGAAACGACTTAAAGCCGCCATGCACCCCGTGAGT
Organism: Phyllostachys edulis; assembly: GCA_036346405.1. NCBI lineage: Eukaryota > Viridiplantae > Streptophyta > Magnoliopsida > Poales > Poaceae > Phyllostachys > Phyllostachys edulis. Next base: position 43,574,561 of record CM070546.1, on the reverse strand, counting down.
TTGGACTTCTTTCCTTGTGGTTGGAGGGCGATTTGGAGAATGGCCTTTATCTTTTGATTTGCTTCGATTCCTCGTATAGATACTAGGAATCCAAGCAATTTTCTCAAGAGATTCCAACACACACTTCTCGAGATTGAGTTTTAAGCGATGTTTTACGAGGTTGTCAAATGTTTCTTGTAGGTCAGTGATATGATTAAGTCTCTTCATGCTTTTAACGACTAGATCATCAACATAGGCCTCTAGATTTCGGCCTAGTTGAGATGAAAAAGTCGCTTGCATCAAGCGTTGAAAAGAAGCGTCGGCATTTTTTAGACCAAATGGCATTTTGACATAGCAAAATATACCAAATGGTGTAATAAATGCGGTCTTTTCTTCATCGTCTAGACACATATTGATCTGGTGATATCCAGAATATGCATCTAAAAAACTTAACATTTCACAACCTGCAGTAGAATCAACCAACTGATCGATGCAAGGTAAAGGAAAATCGTCTTTTGGACAAGCTTTATTAAGATCAAGAAAGTCTCACGCACATACGCCATTTGCCGCTTGACTTTCTAACCATTACAGATTAGCCAACCATTCGGGTGGTTGACCTCTTATAAAGCCTACTTTAAGTAGCTTATCCAATTCGATTTGATAGCATCTCGCCGATCGGGGCAAATCTCCGTAATTTTTGTTTTACGGTACTTTGTCGTAGTAAAGCTAGCTCGTGCTCGATCACCTCCCTAGGGACTCGGGCATATCGGATGCTTGCCACGCCAAGACATCTGCGTTAGCTCGGAGGAAGGTGATGAGGGTGTCTTCCTACTTGGGGTCGGAAGTATCCCGATGAAACGATCTTCGAGGGCTCCCAAGGCCCGAGAGGAATCTCTTTGACCTTGTCGCTCGGCTTTTGTGCAGCTTTTAGGCTTCGACTTCATGGTCGAAGGCTGACTTTCTTCTCGAGTTGGTATTTGTCCAACCATCTCGAGGGATCGACAGTCGCAGGTGTGCGCCATCTTCTTGTCACAACGAATTGTAATTACTCCTTTGGGACCTGGCATCTTAATACATTGATATCCGTAATGAGTAGCCTTTAGAAATTTTGCGAGTTGGTCGTCCGAGTATGGCGTTATATCTTAAATGATCGAAATCGACCACATCAAAGGAGATTTTCTCTGTCCTGAAATTACTTGGTGAACCAAATGTTAAAGGAAGAGAGACTTGGCCAATTGGTTTGGCTGAAGATCCCGGTACGATCCCATGGAAAGGATATTGTACCGGTCTTACCTTAGTCCTGGGTACTTGCATCTCGTCCAGGACACTCGTAAACAAAATGTTTAACAAGCTGCCACCTTCAACCAAAACTCGATTGACCCGACAATTGTTGATGGTGGGTTCGACCACGATCTGATACCGACCTGGTCGAGTCGAAGGAATCGAGCAGTCACCCTTCTCAAAGGAGATGGTGACTTCCGACCACTTCGGTAATTTATTAACAAGAGGAGGATCTATGGAGTTTACCTCACGTTCAGCAGCTTTAAGCTGTCGCTTTGATTCATATGCCGATGATCCCCTATAGATGTGCTCGACGGTGTGTTGCGGATCCTGGAACGGCATCTCCTCCTCGTCTTCTGAGGACTTATGACCACTCGTTTGTCCTACCTACTCGAGAGTGGGAAGTGGTCCTTTGCCGTTGTAGTAGTCTTCAAGCTTTCGTTCAAAGACCCGGTAGTTGCGAAGGTCATATCCTTCCTTTTTATGGAAAGGACACCACCTAGACTTATCATTTTTCCGATCGGGACGCTTACCTTTGCCTCGGTCGGAGTGCGGCTTGGCTGTACGTGGCTCTTTATCATTCACAGCCAAAACCTCCTTAGAACCGCTGGCTTGGAGTTTTTGACCCTTCGCCTTGTTCTTGGACTTTTTTGCTTTCTTATCTTTCTTCTTACCAATGTCGCCTGGCTCTCGAGAGGTATTGTCTTCTCGATCGATTGTGTTGTTCCACTCGACCACCTCAGAGGCAGTCGCATACTGATCAGTCATCTCAAAGAGTTCAGTGACGGTGGTAGGAGGATTTAAAGCAATATCTTCTGTTATCCTTCTACTACGGACTCCTTGCTTGAAAGTCCTGATGATAGATGAGTCAGAAACTTCCGGAATTGAATTGCGAACCTGACTAAAGTGCTTGATGAATTGGCGTAAGGTCTCGTTGTCGTTCTGTCTCATCCGGTGGAAGTCGTCCTCCTTCCCAAGGCGATTGTAAGTGCCTTGGAAGTTCGCCAGTAGAAAGTCGCAGAGGTGTTGCCAAGAATAGATCGACTCGAGTGGTTGGTTTAGTAACCACGATCGAGCAGACCCTTCGAGAACAGTTGGGAGGTAATTTGCCATCACATGTTCTCCTCCTCCTGCTGCTCGGACAGCTGTTGTATAGATTTGAAGGAATTCGATAGGATTTTAGGATCCATCGAACTTTTCCATGTTCACTGGTCGAAAACGAGGTGGCCAGCGAACAGCTCAAAGATCAGGCGAAAATGCCCGACATCCAGTAATAACTTCTTGACGCCTCCTTTGCAGGAAAGAAGGGTTGATATCATCAGGTGGTCGTACTCGACGATACCCAGTAATATGTTGACCTGACCTGTAATAGGTCTCGGTCCTACGAGGGGAATACTCCTCGTAGTTCATCTGTTGCTGCAGATTTCCATGCCGGAATGGTGAGCGATCACCTCTCCACGGGGTTTGTTGATCATCAGTCGTTTGAAAGATATTTCTCCGAGTAGGAGATCGATGCGACTTACTGTTGCATCGATTTCTCCGTGGTGATATGTTCAATCGACTAGTAGCTGAAGAAGTTGTATTGCTACGACTTCCTGAATGATGTCGGCGAGGTGCTTCCAGTCTTGCCATCGTGGACCGAAGCCTTTGTGCGATCTCCTCGACGAAGAGATCGATCTGGCGCTTCGGCGAGTTCTCGAGTTGGATTCTCGAGCAAGTCATTGATGTCTTTGGAGTTCTTGAGCTTCCTCGATTGATATTGATGCGCCAGCAAATTCTTACGGGCTACAATCTTCTTTTGTCGAATAGCCTCAAGATCTTCCATGTCGACTCTTGAGACCGCTCAATGGAGTGCGAGTATGTCGAGGATTTCCCTCGCTCATGAAGGTGTTGGTCCTGTCCGCCATCGGTGGTTCCCTTGCCATTGTCACAAGGAGGCGCGGGCGTGATCTTCGGGAGTGTCCCTAGCTCGGTCTCTAGAAGAGTGACCTTGATCCGAGGAAGGACGAAGACCTCTCACGATGATTCTCACTTGCGCCGAGGCCTCCCCGCTTGAGGAGTAGTCGAGACACCATCTGGCGACTTGGAGCAATCCTCCGTGGGGAACTCGGGTTATAACAGTCTCCATCCGCAGTGTGATCTCATGGAGAGATGGTCGAATTTGCAGAAAAGCATGCTTGATCCCGCTCTCTCAAGGCGTCATCCGGAGAGAGAGGATCACCAGATGTCGTGAAGTCCTGGAATTGTGACTTCCAAAACTTGTCTCACCAAGTCGGACCTCCTTAGGGGGACTCGGACACTTGGAGGAAAAACTCTCGTCGTGTTGTGAGTCCGCCTGGGTGTAGTCCTGGTCAGATTGACCCTTGTCCTTTGAGAGAGTAGATTCCTCCCTTGGACGTACTGTTGTGGGGGTAGGAATCCTCCTCAACTCCATCAATGACATTGTCTCTCGGATCTCGGAAAGATCCTCGGAGGCGACAATACCATCGATGAGTCAATACTCGGCTCAGAATCGAAACCGCATCCATGTCGACGTCTCACAGACCGCCAAGTCAAATCAGTTCTCCTCGCTCCATTCTCCGCCATGAGTGCATGAGATTTGGGAAAAAGAGAGTATGTTGACAAGAGATTACCGGAAGATCCCCACGGTCGGCGCCAACTGTCGGTGTTTTAGAACCGATCTTACGTAAAGATTGTTTGATTCGGGGGGTCTCCTAGAATAGAATCACACAGAGAGATTGACATGGGTATTTTTATATAGGTTTAGGCCTTCTCCGGAGAGAATAACAACCCTACTCCTGTGTGTGTATGGTATTGAGTGTATTCTGAATAACCAGGAGAAAAACTAAGACTATTACAGATGATAGTACTTGTCTTCCTGATAGCCCTCGATAGCGTGTGTGTACGCCTCAATTGCCCTCTCTCTTTTCCTCTCTGTCCGTTGCCTTTATATAGTCGTGAAGGAATGGCCATTTTCCCCTACTGAAAAGACGCCTCATCAAATCCGAAGAATAAAGCGACGCTTGTAGTAATCATCGGCCGGTAACTCCTTCACGCTACCGCGCGATTACTAGTCAGAGATAATGGGGTATTATGTGTTATTATTTCGTATAATAATAGCGCATATTGACTGTTTAGATTCCTTAATCAATTGAACCCACTTGCCTGTAGGTTTTATTGATCATAAGGTGGTCGTAGCTGACCTGGTCGTAGAAGAACTTACGACTATAAGATAGTCGTAGCGAGACTTACGACTATGAGATAATCGTAGAATATCTTACGACTGGGTAGTGATCGTAGAAGAACTTACGACCATAAAGTAGTCGTAGCAAGACTTACGACTATGGGGGTGGTCGTAGAATAACTTATGACCACCTAGTAGACTTCTCCCTTATAAAATTAAGGGGTATACCCAGGGACCATGTGACGTCATATTTACTTATAATAAGAATTATAGATAAAAGATAAAATGAGGATTATTAGATCCTCGTCAGCTAGTTTCCCGTCATTAGGGGGAGGAAATCAACCCCTTGATGAAAATGCCGGGAAATAGAGAAGTCCAGAAGATAATTGAAATTCATGCACATGACCCGCGCACTAGTGAAGCAAATAGAGAAGTCCAGAAGATAATTGAAGTCTAGAAGACAATTGTAGTCCAGAAGATAATTGATTTGTAAGTATTAGTGAATCAACTGTCTGACCACTTTTGTGATTTGAAGAGTGTGACCAAGTTGTATATGCTTGTACGCAATGCACCGGAGAGAGTTGAAATACCGATGAAGGTATCCCTAATCACGTCCTAAGGTCTCAGAAAGGACGAGAACTCCGACCCCTCGAATCCAAAGTAACTGGAGACGTCTGGTGAAAAAGGATAAGAAGGACTTGACATAGCCGATCACCAAAGTTCCCAAGAACCAGAAGGGGAGCCAGTTGAGACCTGGCACCAGTATAGAACCTTCAGAAAAGGCATATCAGAATTAAACATCCCCATGAAGGGAGACATCAGCATAGATGTATGCGCACACGTCGGAGCTGAAAAACTTAAAGGACTTGCCCCCCGTAATTGGAAGCAGCGGTGGGCAAGTAGAAGCATTAGAAGAATCGCCACTCGAAGAAATAGCTATAAAATTTGTGACCTCGGGAGAATCTATGAATAAGACAACATCCAATGTTGACATTGATTTTGTAAAGAAAATTATCACAATCATCGATCTTGATCCAAAGCCTGTATCGCTCGTTGAATGTAAGAAAAGATCAGATTGAAAGAAAGCAATAGAAACTGAATTATTATCTCTGAATAAAAGAGAGATGTTTGGGCATGTAAGCTGCACACCTCCCTATGTGCACCCTGTAGGGTATACGTGGGTATTTGTTCGGAAGATAAATGAAAATAATGAAGTTGTAAGACATAAAGCAAGACTTGTTGTACAAGGTTTCACTCAACGACCAGGAGTTGATTATGAAGAAACATATTCCCCGGTCATGGACGGAATTACCTTTAGATATTTAATATCAATAGCTGTAAACCTGAATTTGGAAATGAAATTGATGGATGTGGTAACTGCATACCTTTATGAAAACTTGGATTCGGACATTTATATAAAGGTACCTGAAGGTATCCCTATCCCGAACCAAGACAGAGCAAACAGAAATATGTACAGTATGTAACTCAGAAAGTCACTGTATGGACTTAAGCAATCAGGCAGAATGTGGTATAATAGCTTGAAGCGACTTTCTATACAAGAAAGCCTACACGAATAATGAGAATAATCCCTATATATTTATATGACGATCCCAGAATGGATTTTGTATAATCCCAGTGTATAAAGATCATCTGAATATCATCGGAACCCTGAAGGATATTTAAGAAAGCAAGCTCTTACCTGGAGTTGGAGTTCGAAATGAAAGATTTGGGTAAAACCAAATATTGTCTAGGCTTGCAGCTTGAGCATACCCCTGAAGAGATTTTAGTACATCAATCAACCTATACTCAGAAAGTGTTAGAAATGTTCTGCTTTGAAAAGGCATATCCTTCAAAAGTGCCAATGATCGGGAGATCCTTGCAGCAAGATAAGGACACGTTCAGACCTAAAAAAGAGGGGGAGGAAGTCCTGGAATTGAAATTCCCATACTTAAGTGCAATAGGAGTACTCATGTATTTAGCAAATTATACTAGACCAGACATTGCATTTGCAGTGAACCTATTAACAAGGTATAGTGCAAAATATACCAAAAGACATTGGTAGAGAATAAAGGACATCTTCCGATACCTCCAAGGAAGCAAAGATCTTGGACTGTTCTACAGAAAGAACCAAGACCTAACTATGATCTATTATGCAGATCTTAGGGTACTGTCGAGACCAAGATACAAACTAAATCGCAAACAAGCTATGTATTCTTGTGTGGTGGAACTGCAATTTCATGAAAATCGTCTAAACAAAGTTTTGTATCGACTTCGACGAACCACTCAGAAATTATAGCACTGTGCGAAGCCGCATGAGAATGTTCTTGGCTTCGGCGGATGATTCACCACATCCAGCAGTCGTGTGGATTGAATACCGCGCAAACCCCTACTATTATCTATGAAGATAATGCAGCTTGTGTTGCACAAGTGCAGATGGGTTATGTGAAGAGTCCTCTCACTAAGCATATCAACTCCAAGTTCTTCTATGCTGATGAATTGCAAAAGATGGACGAAATTAAAGTACTACATACTAAGTCATGTAAAAATCTAGCAGATTTATTCACTAAGTCACTTCCAGCATCTAGCTTTTAAAGATGCATACGTGGAATTGGAATGACAAGACTTAGATAAGTACAGAATTCAGGGGGGAACCTTCACGAACTCTTTATTAAAGTTTGATCATAAAGATCGGGTACCCAAAGAATAAATCCTGGAGATTAAATGAAATTGGGTGGATTGTACTCTTTTTCCATTGACGAGTTTTCCTAAAATTTCTCGGCTAATGTTTTTAACGAGGCAACTCGTGCAACGCAGTGGAATGCATGTCATGTACTCTTTCTCTAAATTTTTTCCACTGGGTTTTTCTAGAGTTTTGCCGAGATATGAACATGTCAGATGAGTGCCCAAGGGGGAGTGTTAAGAAACCGGGCCCAGACCAGAGAGTCCTGGCCCAAGTGGGCTCCTCATCTGTCCAGTAGTCTATATAAAGGAGAGAGGACCCCCACATTATAAACAGTTTTTAGAAGAGCAATAAAGAGAAGCCTGAAGTCTCTCCATATCTCTGTGTTCAATCTACTATTCTGTTCTAATGTTCTTGTATTGTTCTTACGATTTTGAGTTTGTCTACGAGGTAATCGCTCGGACTGGACTCGCCAGCAACGGTTTCTCAACACTTTTCTCGCCTCCTTAATTTCCTTGACTCCCCGAGAGATCAACGTCGCTGGGGATCATCTTAGCTTGGCAATTCAAGAAGAGATTTGCGGCCATGCCATAACCCTTTCAGGGTTTCCATGGCTGCACACCTGTACTACTGACGCTGTGCACTAAGTAGAGACACCAATGAACACCAGTGCAATGAGTGCAAAGATTAATTATTTTGCTTGGTAATGCACCGGTGTTACTATGTCGAAATTGATTGATCTCATGTGGTGTTCTACGCGCATGATCGAGGTTTTGATCAGGAAATAAAGTCGATCGGTCGCCAGCAACATATATCCCTATATATTGTTCCGATGGCGTGCCCGTGAGTGAAGCAAAAGCATAGTGCCTTTCCTTTCTTTGTTTCAAAAGAGCGAAAGTGATCTGCAGGTAGGACCGTTGGGCCTGAACTATGAACAATCGCACAGTACGTGCTACTGAAGAAGAAACAGGAGAGGTGACACCGGCCAGGCGCACGATGAGTCCAACGAGTATCCTGCAGAATAGTGACTTCTTCCATGGCAAAGATCCGTGTGGTGGGGCTGTGTCCGGACACAGCAACAGACCGCTAGCTGGACCCCCATCTAGTCTCATTTGCCTGGATAATTGATAGCATAATTGCAAGAGCAAAATCAAATACTAGGAACTACTTAGGGCATCTCCAATAGTTAAAGATAATCTTTAGAGACAACATCTCCAATAGATAATCTCTAGTACACTCTTCAACATTTATATTTTATAATTTTCCTATAAAACAAGCATGCATGTCAATTAGAGTATATTAATGTATCATGTCTTGTTTTGCGTGCACGACAGTCTCTTTAGGAAGAGACGATATGTGTCCTTTCTCCTCCCACTCTCTCCTCCACGTAGGATTTTATTGACGTGACATAGCTAAAAGACGATAATAAATACACTATTGGAGACCCTCTTACGTGCACAACACATGCGGAAATCTTACTGCTGTGCTACACATATGGACCATATCTTAATGTCATGGCCTCATGGGCACGTGTATTCACGACAACTTTGTGTTTCAGATCCTTGGATTGGAAACTGTGGAGCATTTCTTTCAGATCTTACTGCCAGGGGTGCAAACGGAACGGATAATTTTCAATCGACCGAAAGTTCGCGGAGCGAATACGGGATGGAGACATAGGTATCCGACACTATTTGACTCCGACTTCCGAGAAAAAAATACAGAATATGATACAGGATGAACGATATCTGTCTGTATGTATCCGTATGTCAGGTGGTATGATGAAAGTCTGTTGTGACTTCACTTAGGAACAAGAGAACAGATAGGTGGGCTATTGCATCTAGGGCTGGAAAAATAGCTAGAGGCTCGCGAGCCAGCTCGGCTTGAATCAAGCTCGGATCGACTCGGCTCAGGCTCGCAATTGTTCAATCCAAGCCAAGCCTTGCTTCTGGCTCGCAGTTTTTTCAAGCCAAGCTCGAGCTGCTCGCGAGCGGCTCGTTTGGCTCATTGCCTCCCTCTGTTATTTCTCCCGAGTCCTTGACTTCTAGTTCATCCCCATTCCATTTCATTGCCTCCCTCTGTTAATTCTTCCCCATTCCATTTCTTCTTCCATCCCTCCTCCACTCCCAATCTCTTCCCTTGCCTTATCCACAGATCACTAGCCGAACATGCTTCAGGAGTCCACCCGCTGCCTCCCCCTCCCCCTCCCCCATCTCCACCCGCCGCCTCCGCCTCCCCCATCTCCACCCACCGCATCCCCTCCTCTCCCCTCCCCCATCTCCACCCGCCGCCTCCACCTCCCCCATCTCCACCCGCCGCCTCCCCCTCGCCCAGCTCCACCCACTTCGTCATGTCATACTCATACAGTTCAGTTTAATTGGTATGATGAGTGTATATTCGAAGGCTTCTTCAAAAGCCAGTGGCGAGGAACTTGACATGGAGAATTGACTAACAATAGCCTATTAATGAACAACCAAAACTTGGCCACTTAAATGGATTCTTTGCTGGTGTTAAGCTCACTTTAGGCAACTGACAATAAACCCCTGTTGACTTTATTTTTGTAGGATCATTGGATGCTTCAGATGACAAGATGACACCAATATGCCATGACATCAGGCCAAGAGGACCTTTTGTTTTGGAGTTTAGACTTTAGACTGTTATTTTGAACTCTTGTACATTAAGTGCTTAGTGCTTACTACTTAGCATAGATCCATGGACTGTTATATGGATGATGGATCAATGGCTGGACTGTTATGTTATATGGACAATGGAGTTATGGACTGTTATATATATGGAGTTATGGACTATTATATGTAGTTATGGACTGTTAAATATTAAGTGTTAGTCTTTCAATTGAATGGATTATGAATCTATGGTGAATGCTTGTATGGATTATGGACTGTTATGTTTCTGGCAGTCTTTCAATTGAATGGATTTTGAATGAATGAATCTATGGTGAATGCTTGTGTGGATTATGGACTGTTATGTTTTTGGCTTTATTTTATTGTTTATGATGATTGGATTATAAATTTAGGATGAATGGTTCACATAATCATATTCTGCCTCTGTTTATAGACTTGGGGGGTCACTGGCTTGAACGAGCTTTTTGAGCCGGCTCGAGTTTTTTTTCGAGCTGAGCCGGCTCTCGAGCTCATTTTCCAAACGAGCCGAGCCGAGCCTGCTTTGGAAACGAGCATGAGCGAGCCAAGCCAAGCTCGGCTCGTTTCCAGCCCTAGTTGCATCTGAGTAGGTAGGGGACACTGAGTGTTTTCCCTTCGACATCTCAACGATTAGTTTCTCCGTGTTCGCTCTGATTGCACTCTTACTGTCCAATGTACTATGTAGGGGTACAAAAGAAGCAGATAATTTCCGTTTGACCGACCGAAGACTAGCAAAGCAAATACGGAATGGATAAATAGGTATCCGACACTATCTGTATCCAACTCTGACTCCGAAAAAATACGAAAAATGATACAGGATGAGCGATATCCGTCTGTATCCGCTCCGATTGCACCCCTACTTACCGCCACCTTACTAATCCTCTCCAAAAATCCAAAAAGGGGAACCAACGAAGTGAAGATAGAGAAATAATCCAAGGCCCAGCCCATTTAATAGCAATATGGGCCAAATCGGCTGCAGAAAATGTTGCTGGGCTGCCTGTAATTTTGAGTAAAAATCACAAAACATGTTTTAGGGCAATGGTTTTACAAAAAAATTTAAGGAACCACATCATCTTGAGCTAAAAGGTTTCAAAACCGCCAGGTTTACACTATACCATTCCATCCAACAGGATATGGCAGGTGGGACTCACCCATCAATCGGACTAACAAGTAGGGCCCGCCTGTCAACCCCTTCTCTCTTCTTTACTCCATCCCATCCTCTCTTCCACAATAACTGGTTCGGTGCACGGTGACGATGGCGACCAGCAACGGCGGAGGCGGCCCCGAAAAGGAGGATTGGGATTGATAGGTGGTTCTTACTTTAAAGTCTATATCACGTAAACCCTACTTGTTAGTTTGATTGAGGATTGACTGGTGAGTGTCACTTTATCATATCAGCCTGGGGTTTTCTCAAACCTTGTGCCAAAAACATATGGTTCCTTAAAAAAATGTAAAACCTGGGATTTTGCGTTACTTTCGCACAAAAAAAAAAACTGGGGTTTTATGAAATTTACTATGTATTTTTTTTAAAAAAAATCGTCCCAAGAAAAATAAACAGAACGGATTGTGCCGGACGTAGTACTGGTGAACCTCCGGCCCATGAAGTGATCATATAAAAATAATTCAAGGTCCAGCCCAATCAATAGCTATATGGACTCATTGGGCTACCTGTAATAGGCTGGGCTGCCTGTAATTTTGTAAAAAAAAAAATCGTGCAATAAAAAAGAAAAACAAAGAGGTTTGTTCCGGACGTAATATGGACCTCCTTTGAAACTTTGGAACAATAGGACGAAAGTGCGTGTTACGCCGCGCCGGTGTTTACAACGTGTGTTTTCAGGTAGAAGACACTCCATATTTGTTAGTTTAAACTTGAATATGCAACAAGACAGTAATTTTCTTATCCAGTACAGTAAATTGATCACGCTCCATATTTATTAGTTTGGACTTTGGGCATGAAATTAAATAGGGTAGGCCTATCCAGTGTCAAATTAAGTGGTTCTATGCCTGTCTACAATTCGGTAAGTCAAAATAGAGGGAAATGACATCATCATAACAGTTAGGTATGGCAGACCATTTCTACTATTTGAGCTACAACATTAACTCACTCACTCAAAGAACGTTGAACACATGAACACCAAAAGAACAATAAAACACTGATAATACCCAATAAGTAATGTTTTGTACATTGAATAAGAATTGTTAACAAGAATTTCCAAATAAAATGAGAACGAAGTTTGACGAAACTATAATTAGATCAAAACAACTGAGATTAGTGAGGTATCAAGAAACAGTAAAACCGGATTTGCACTAAGATGTACACTTATTTTCATTTGAAATATCATGAAGCACTTTCCACAAAAGAGAGAACAAGAAGCCAATAATTCTCATGTCAAGCAGGCACATCAGAATCCAGGACTTAGCCAATCTCAATTATATTGAACATGCATGTAGAAGAGAAGTAAAATTAGTACCCAAAACCACTCTCTCCATTTACGTGTTAAAATAAGGACAAATACAAAGATATAAGCCTACTCATGAAGAAGAACTAATGCTGGAGACATTGGAACAGAAGGAGAGGTGAAAGATTGGTGATCGTGGTGGTTGGAATAGCCATGAAATTTTTCTTTTTCTCCTTGCAATAGCTTTTTCTCTTTCTTTTGGTTATAACTTTTCTCTCGAGCAACTATTTAATTACATGTGGGTGCAAATTCGTACCTATATACTGGTTCTCTCTCTCTCTACACACACACATACATACTTACTTACTGGTTCTATTTACAAATAAGAAGGTAATTGCAAGAAAACGAAGAGTGGTCCTACAAAAAGGCCACCAGATCATCAATGATTAATGTTGAAAAAAGGTTATCAGTAAATATTGTGGCCTGGATTAGGAAGCAACTTGGTCCAAAGCCACAAAAATCTGGACCAACAAGCAGGGCACGGTGCCCTTCACAACGATAGACCTTCGAAGATGATTGATTGGAAGACTACAGTATTTTGCAGTTGGGTTAAAGCAAAAAATGATGTCTAAAATTTACAAACCCAAGGTATCTTGACGCATGTAACATCAAACCACAGTTTTATAATTTAATTTAACCTAACCCTAGATGCTTTTGCAAAATGTTTAATCGACCACAGATGAGTGATGAACCCATTTGTGATAAATGATGTGCAAAATGTAACTCTTATGACAACTAATTACATAACGGAAATTACTACCTCCTAGGCAATTCAATATATTGCATAGAAAATGAATAAAGGGCGATTGATGTTCTCATGAAAGAGTATATACGACTGTAAATTATAAAAAGAAAGTTTTCCTTGAATAATTACCTCAAATACATGATCTATTGGGTAGAGAAAAGGTGTTCTGGTCATTGTTCCTTCCATAACTACAGGATGCATTGGTGTTCATTAGTTAACAAGAGTTAAAGCTTATGACATTAATCTGTTGCGATACAGAAGCAAGTTAGATATAGTGATGATATATGTAGCTCATAAAATATAAGTAAAAAGTACAGAATGCCACAACTCCATGTAGTCGATCTGGGCCTCACCAGCGGCTGCTCTCTCGGCGTCCCCATCTCCTCTCATGTCGTCATCTTCCCTTTCCTCCGTGAGAGGATGGGAGGGAGAAGGGGAAGGAGATGCCTACGGCGTCCTAGGATCTGGGCGTGTGGCAACCCAGGAGCGGTGATGAAAGCATGGAAGGTGGCAAGCGCGAGCGAAGGGGAGGAGGCGGGCAGCGAGGGGGCGGTGTGGGCAAAGGGGAGGAGGAGGGCGGCGTGGGCGAAGGGGAGGAGGGGCCGACAAGGGCGACGCGGGTGAAGGGGAGGATGCGGGCAGCGTGGAAGGTGGGGCGGAGGGGCGGGGGAGGGCGATGAGGGCAGGGGAGGGGGAGGTAGGGGATGGTAGGGGATGGTAGGTGAGGGCAGCTAAGCGAAGGAGGCGAGGACGTAGGCGTGACTGCAGAAAAGCGGCTCGTGATGCGTTAAGAGGAAAGAGACAAGAAGCTTCGTGCGACAACCAACGCAGCACAAACACTCGAGAGGCTCCCAAATCTGAACCGAGTGCTGGACACACGCAGCGACGCGACTGGACAAAAATCTCCAAAACATCGATGTGGAGGTCCAAGGAGCCGCGATTTTATTCCCCTATAAAGTGGAAATTTTTTTAAATAGTCTATTTTTTATTCAGAGTTACAAAAATAATACCACTTTTTTTTACAGAAATAATCACTTATAGCTCTATGGTGGGGCGACTTGGGTTAGTCGCCCAACGGGTGAGCAGCAAGTGTCCAAGTCGCTTAACCGTTGGGCGACTAGACCTTTGGCCTCCTAGTCGCCGAACGGCCGAGCGACTAGGACACCTGTCGCTCCTAGTCATCGAATGGCGGAGCGACTAGGACACCTGTCGCTCAACGCTGGGCCCTAGTTGCCCAACGGTTGAGTGACTAGGGGTGCTTATAATGCGCACGCGCACCCGGCCGAGGGAGTTAGCCTTTTTTTGTAGAGAGCGAGTGTAGAAGAGAGAAAGGAGAAGAGAGGAAGGGAAAGAGGAGAGGGGGGAAGATAGGAGAGGAAGAGGGAGAGGGAGAGGGGAAGAAAGTGTCTTCGCATCAACGACGACGATGGTGAGTCTTTAGCATTATTTTTTATGCGTGTACTTTCGAAACCATGGTAGGTTAGCAAGCAACATCATGTGTAGTGACATATTGTTAGCAAATAAAATAATGGTAGGTTAGCTTCAAAAATATTTAGTTGTGTAATGTGTAGTGTCATATTATCAGTGGTGAAGCTAGAAAATATGTCTGGGAGATGTAGCAGTGATGGTAAAGATTGGGCTATTAAGCAATTGTCGGCTAAACGAATGTTAGGGTTGGGTAAACCAGGCATTGTAAATATTTTATTAAGATGATACTTAATGTTTATATATAATTAGTTGCATTTTTCCCAATCAGCCGACTACTTCACACATTTAGTTGCGAAAACAACTTAATTTTATGGAGTGGTGATGATAACAATTGGTAACATCGGTAAATAAGTTTTAAATATGTTAGAACATATTATTAAAAACTTTGTAGTCGTTACATAATATTTTGTTAGAAAGCATAGTCGTAAGTTTGCATATGAAATCATGGTAGGTTACTTTCGAAACCATGGTAGGTTATGAACAAAAAATCACTAGACTTATTCAAGAATGCAACTTAATTTTTAGAATTTCTAAAGCTACGCTATAAGTAATTGAACCCATTAATTGTGTCGTAATTGTTAACTAGGAATTGATTTGCAGGTATGGCTCACGACCCTAGTGGTTCGGACTAGTATGTCAGCCTGCTGGACCGGCTGGTCGACACGCAGCACCATGCGAGCTGTCGTGTCCCACATCCGGTACGTGGGGACAACACGACTGACTTAGGGGTGGTTCATACGTGGACACCCCGACGGGCTTGGAGACTGGACCCACGCTGGGTAGACAGGTTTGTTCGCAAGTTGTGCAACTTCTTTGTGTCATATGTCTGCTATGTAGTTACTTCTTCGTGCTTTGCAAGCTGAGCCATGCCGGTCTTCTACCTCTCACGTGGATGGTGGAGGCCACCAAAGAGGACGGTGCTCCGATCGAGGACGACAGGGAAGTCCAGGCCGGTCTGGAGCGGTCATAATGGTTCCCGTTCAACCGGTCGCTCCTGACAGCCCTGGTGGACTGGTGGCGGTCCGAGACGCACACCTTCCACCTCCCATTCAGGGAGATGGCCCCCATTCTGCAGGATGTCGTGCTGCTGCTTGGCCTGCCTATCGTGGGAGCTGCTGCCTCCCTGCTGGACACGCCTACCGACTGATGCGATGTCCTTTTGGGCAGGTTTCAGGGGGTTCTTCTAGTGGAGGCCGCGCCACCGTACTATGACTTCCAAGAGCGACAGCGGCATGGCCCACCCCTGTGGTGGCTTTCGTAGTTCCGGTTACGTATGCTACCCATTTATATGTTTAGTGATGCACTATCCTAACCATATGACGAGCTTACTAATTATTCGTTTGTGCGTAGGTGGAGCGGATGGTCTTAGAGCCCGCCGACAACCAGGTGTCGCGGCATCTCGAGGCGTACCTGATGTGGCTCTTCGGCTAGGTACTGTTTACCAGCAGCCACGGTGACTCTGTCGATGCCTGCCTCGCGGGGTACACGAGGGCCATCGCTGACGGCGAGGAGCTGTAGGTCAGCTGGGGATCAGTCGTACTTGCCGCGACGTACCATGGCATGTGCGAGGTGTGCTTTCGGACGAAGTCGGCATCTATCCTCATAGGCTGCCCTTTCCTATTGCAGTTGTGGTAGTTTGTAACATCCCTATTTTCTGGCCTTTTTGAAAATTTTGAAAAACCTTAAAAAGGAACCATTTGGTTTTATTAATTTGCTAAAGCTTAAATTGTAATTTAGAATTTTAAAAGCAGTTTAATTTGAATTAATTAAAACTTGAATTAATTAAAGTTGGTTTAGTGAGTTTAGTTGGATTTTAAATTGGTTTTTCCTTTGGCCTTATGTTAAAAATAATTAATTGCAAAAACTAAAAGCAATAGTTAAGCTAAAAATATTTTTACTAAGTCCTAAATAATTCAAGGGATTTCTGTGAATTTTCCTAGAATTTTTGGACGGCTTAAGCTATTTTCTAAAATTGCTTTTGCTTTTCTGGTATTTTCTAAAAAGAAAAGGCCTTAGTTAAATCCCTCCTTGGCTTTGGGCCGATTTCTCCCGGCCCATCCTCGTTCTGCTTCACCCGGCCCGCTCATGTGACCCTCTCCCTCGCCGTCGATTTCAATCGGACGGCTCGCCTCCTCCTCCTTGCGCCTCTCTCTCTCCTCTCTCTCTGGCCCATTGGGAGCACTTTGTCGGCCGCCCCCTGTGATCGTCCCCTACCTCCCGCCTCTGCTGTGTGGCGCCCTCGCCAGCCATGAACCAGCCTGCGCGCCGCCCCTTTGCCCTAGCCCCCTTTTTGTCCCCTTGTCGGACGCGCCACCCTTCCCCTCCTCCGCCGCGCCCGCGCCCCCTCCTTTCTGCCCCCTCCTCCGCGGTTTTCGCCGAAGCCGCGCCGCGCGCCATTAAGGCCGCCGCGGCGAGCTCTCCGTCCTCCTCCTCCGGGCCCCCCCGTCGCCTATAAAAGCGCGCATCAGGACCGCCTCCTCCTCCTCTCCATTTCCCCTCTTCTCCCCCTCTCTTCCTCGCCCTCTCTCACCTAATCGAAGCTCCGTGCCGCCGCCGAAGCTTGCTTCCGCCACACCCACCGCCGCTGCCGAGCCTCCTCGTCGCCGTCTCCACCACCTCCCGGCATCGCTTGTGTGGCGCGCCCGTCTTGCCTCCTCAAATCCTCGGATCTCGCCGGGCGCTGTCGCCGCCTTGAGCCGCCGCCTCCATTGCCAGCGTCCTCACCGCCGGTCTCTCGTCGCCGCCAGCGTCCTGCCACCACGCCCGACCAAGACGCTCGACCCTCCTCACGCTAGTGCCTCATTCGGGCCTCATGCATGCATGGTTCGCCGGTGAGCCCTCGGGCCGAAAGACGCCACCGTGGCGCCACCTCCGCGCAGCGTGGTGCCACGTCATCTCCTCTATTTGGCGTGGCTGCCCGATCAGTCCGAGTAGATTTCATTGATTTTCCTTTAGGAAAATAATTCCAGAAATCAGGAAAATCATTTTTCTTGATTTTATGCATTTTCCTATCTTCCTTCGGCCATAACTTTCTCATTCGAACTCTGATTCGAGTGATTCAAATTTATAAATTCATCTAAAATCCTTGTCTTCCTATTAGTATTTATTTGGTATTTATTTGGATTTTATTTGGAGTTGTTTTCTTTATTTAGCTTTGTTCGCGCGTGTAGGTTCTGGCATTTCGGAAGATTTCGTAGACCCGACGACCGAAGCACCCCTACTCTTCAACGAAGGCAAGTCATAGACCTTTGATCATGTTGAACCCATCTTTATAAAAGTATATTGTTTGATATAAACATGCATTGCTAATTTTATAATAAATGGTTTCAGGTTTAGTTAAATTACCTAATTGCCTTACGCCTCCTTGATAAATTGCAATCGACATGTATCCTTGAATGACATAATCCTTGGACACCCTAGGATGGTTAATTGTTAGTTGGACATTATCGTACTACCAACATGGGCACGCTTTATTGCTTAGTCATGCTCTAGTAGACGTTGGTCTCGATCTCATGATTCAATAAATGTTGTTTTGCCCTAGCGCACATGGTTTGTGGCTTGTGTAGTAACGACCTGTGTTGCTAATAATACGAAGTGTGGTCCTGTGTGAGACCACGACATTTGTTGTCACCTTACTAAAATTTGTGGTGCCAGGACTAGGGTGGTCCTCTGGCTGGGTTGAACCCAACATGATTGAATTTGACTAAAGGAAATATAGAACCGTGGCAGAGCCACTTTTGATAAAAGATGTTGTGCCATGACTAGGGTGGTCATTTGGCCGGGTTGAACGAAAATGATTTATGCTCGGACGAGTGGGTGGTGGAAAAGGTGGGTGCCATAACGCACACTTGGAATGTGGAACCGTCTCATCTGAGCAACCAACTAAGGACTTAACCTTGAACCATTGATCTGGGCCTCAACCGTACAACCACATGTCTAGATTGGGATAGACCTGGTCGACTAATTAGCAAAATTTTGATTCGGTTACTGTCAAGGGTTGATAAGCGGCGCAAGAGGGGCCCGAATGGCGAAACCTCGTGAGGCGAGATCCGAGTTAAAATGGAGCTTTGTAAAACCTTGTCACGTACTCTAGGCGCTTACCTAAGGTAGTGGCGGTGGCATAGATATATGCCGAACAAACTAGAGAAATTCGTGTCTTGTGGGTCAAATTGTACAACCTCTGCAGAGTGTAAAACTATTGAATAGCCGTGTCCCCGGTTATGGACATGCACAGTGATTTCACATGCAAGGTAGAACTTTTATCAAAAATGTTGGAATGGTTTGGTGAATCTTGTAAATGGTTGATGGTTGGGAAGTGAGCAGGTGTTCACTAGTTGTTTCAAAGAAAATTGCTTACTTATGTATTAATCTTTTAAATTGTGCTTTGCAATCTACTTATTGTATTTAGTCAAATATTGCTTTCATAAAATAGCCATAAAGCTATCCTTGTTAAGCCTTGCATGAATATTACTTGCATACATTTCTCTATGACTTGTTTGAGTACATTCAAAGTACTCATGGCCTTGCGCCCTCTGTTTAAATCAGCAGAGGAAGGTGAACGATGAACTCGAGTTCTATGAAGAAGACTTCTTTGAAGACTATGAATTAGGTCGCGTCCTTCACTCGATTGCGGTGGGCATATTGGGTGACCTCCACCGAGATGTTTTGTTCTCATTGCAAGTTACTCGATGTCTTTAGCCTGCGCAACCGTTGTAAGACTTGACCATAAGGTCCTTTTGCTTAATATTATTAATTTATGCGCTTCATCTATAGTTTGGTTGTGTGGATATGATTACACCAATGTTGCAAGCTGTATGAGCTAGCTCTTGATCATGGGACTAATTCAGGACACAGAGGGTCTGAGGGTTGCATACGGGGTCCCGACAATGTGGTATCGAGCCATATCATTGTGGGGCGTAACCATAGTTAGCATGGTCGTTTAGTCAAAACTTCAAAATTTTATTTTATAAATCAAACCAACAACTAACTTGAGTAGTATTCTCCTCTCATCTTATTCTATTGCTCCTCATCTTATGCTAATCTCTCCTTACTCTATTCTCAAGTCTGACTTCTTATCTTGTTCGAACCTTGTTTCTGAATGTAAAGTGACCCCCCTTATCTTGATAATCTCTATAGAATCGAGCTTTACTTAGAGTCGCCCACCCTCATAAGATAGATTAATAGTGCAGTTACCCCTTTTCAGTTTCAGTATCGTTAGGATCTGTGGTTTGAGTTTTGTTTCCTCTTATAGCTTTCCGGCTATTGTTCGTTGGGTTAAACCGACTTTCCCCAATTAGGTTGTCCCGTCTTTCTCCCTTCTCTTACTCGCCTCTGTGCTTTTCCCTCTTTCCTATCGTGCTTTCTTCCTCTCATCTATTAAACTTGAGAAGATCTGTGCAGATGGTTCAAACCCGCAACTCGGCAAGTCAGGAAGAATAAGTGAACCCTGTTACGCCTCCAACCCCAGCCGCAACAACAGATCAGGGTTTAGGACAATTCATGGTAGCACAGGCGCAGTTGATGAATGCAATGATGCAGAACATGAACCAGATGATGACTCAACAGAATCGGTAAGTGCCGCTCTGCTCAACGTCTTTGAACGAGAATAACCAAGCATTTGCCATGCCACCTCCACCCCACCGACTTTCCCTCGGTCAAAGTTGGCGAGAATTTATGAGGACCCATCCACCTACCTTCTCCGGCTCCTCTGAGCCTTTGGATCTGAGATGGTCAGTGTGCTCTCTGAAAAAAGCTTGCCATTACCGGTGTGATGACCGTGAGAAAGTTCTTTATGCCACACACCGGTGGAAGGCACCCATGAGAATGGTGGGAGAACTCTTCGCCGCCCATGAAAACCACGAACATCACTTGACTGAATTTTGAAGCTTTCCGCCTCTCTCATATCCACGACGGAAAGGTAGAAATGAAGAAGAATGAGTTTCGTGAGTGAAACAAGGGAACACATTGGTGAGTGAATATCTCAACAAGTTCACTCAACTCTCGTTATGCCCGGAGGATGTTGCCACCGATGATGCTCGTCATAAGCGTTTCAGCGAGGACTCAACCCTAGCTTGAAGGTTGGTCGTTAACGCGACTATACCAATTTCAATGACTAGTCAACAAGGCCATGCTCATAGAAGAGTCACGTCGCGAACTGGCGGAATCTCATAAAAGGAAGTCGATGCAGCATAATGCTCATCAAGGTCACCCACAGAGAGCCAGAATGAATGTGCAGCCCCCTGGCCGCTTCGTCCCTCCTGTCACCTTCAGTACCCCTGTAGCGGCACCCCACCCGGCTACCCCAGGATTCTGCAACTTCAACAACAATACCAACAACCAGCAGCCAAGGAACAACAATCCTGCTGCAGGAATCACCTGTTTCAACTATCAGCAACTGGGGCATTATGCCAGCAACTGCCCTCAGAAGCAAGGACCATCACCAGTCAGATTCAACCTTGGAGCTACCCCGACCAGAACCCCCATGCCAGGAGCAGGACGTGGAGCACCTCAGACTCCAGCAGCACTAGCCAAGACCCCTCAGACTTTCGGGAGAGGCCGTGTGAACCATGTCACGGTGGAGGAAGCCCAGATAGCCCTGGACGTCGTGCTGGGTAAGTTCCTAGTAAATTCAGCACCTGCCATAGTTTTGTTTGATTCTGGAGCTACCCATTCGTTTGTCTCTCGGAGTTTTGTTGCAAAGCATCAGCTAAAGGTTCTGACTCTTAAAAATGCTATGTTGATTAAATGCGCTGGTTCGGAGTTGAGTACGAACCAAGGTGCCTAAGGTTAAAGTAACCATAGAAGGGTAGAATTCTAGCCAACCTTATAATTATCAATGCCAAATCCTAGATGTGATCTTGGGTATGGATTGGCTTGCTAATCACCAGCGATTTTGGATTGTGGTGATGAAGCATCACATTGGTCAGCCCAGATGGAATCA
Organism: Phyllostachys edulis; assembly: GCA_036346405.1. Lineage (NCBI taxonomy): Eukaryota > Viridiplantae > Streptophyta > Magnoliopsida > Poales > Poaceae > Phyllostachys > Phyllostachys edulis. The sequence continues at coordinate 43,553,148 of CM070546.1, read as the reverse complement.
AAGTGAAGTTTGAAGCCTCTACGGAAAAGTATGATGGAACCTTAGTCTGCAGTGTTAGTGCCTTATCGGTGGAAGATGTGCCGGTAGTCAGAGAATTTCCAGATGTCTTTCCGGATGAGTTACCTGGAATGCCACCGGACAGGGACCTAGAGTTTGTCATTAACCTAGTTCCGGGAACCGCACCCATTTCCAAGAGACCTTACCGTTTGTCGGTTGATGACTTAGTCGAGCTGAAGAAGCAGATTGAGGAAATGCAAGATAAAGGATTTGTCCGACCAAGTTCTTATACAGGGAGCCCCAAAGTGATCTTTGTCCCTAAGAAGGATGGTACCCGGCGGATGTGTGTGGATTACCGCTCTCTTAATGAAGTTACCATCAAGAACAAGTACCCTCTGCCCAGGATTGATGATTTGTTTGACCAGTTAAAAGGAGCCGGAGTGTTCTCCAAGATAGATCTAAGGTCAGGTTACCGTCAGCTGAAGATTTGTAAGGAAGATATGCCAAAGACAGCTTTCTCAACCCGATATGGACTGTATGAGTATACGGTCATGTCTTTTGGATTAACCAATGCACCGGCTTACTTTATGAACTTGATGAATAAAGTATTCATGGAGTATCTGGATAAGTTTGTCATTGTCTTTATTAACAATATCCTAGTCTACTCTAAGAGTGAAGAAGAGCATGAAGAGCACCTTCGGCAGTTACGAATAAGCTTAGAGATCATCAACTCTATGCTAAATTCGACAAGTGTGAGTTTTGGATGAAGGAAGTTACCTTTTTGGGACACGTCATGTCTGCAGGAGGAGTCGCCGTCAACCCCAGTAAAGTCAAGGATGTGCTCAACTGGGAGTCACCCAAGTCAGTACCTCAGGTCAGAAGTTTCCTTGGAATGGCAGGTTACTACCGCCGGTTCATAGAAGGATTCTCGAGAATAGAAAGACCCCTTACCCAATTGTTGAAGAAGGAAAAGAAATTTGCTTGGACGCTATAATGTGAGCAAAGTTTTCAAGAATTAAAGAAGCGCTTGACCACCGCTTGATCTTGACTCACGGATGTTCGGAAGGATTTTGAGATTTTCTGTGATGCATCTCGTCAAGGTCTCGGTTGTGTTTTGATGCAAGAAAGGAAAGTGGTAGCATATGCTTCACACCAATTGAAGCCTCATGAAGTCAATTACCCCACTCATGACTTAGAATTGGCTGCCGTAGTGCATGCTTTAAAGATATGGCGCCATTACCTCCTCGGTAATCACTGTGAAGTTTACACGGATCATAAGAGTTTGAAGTACATTTTCACCCAAGCGGATCTGAATATGAGACAAAGAAGATGGTTGGAATTGATCAAGGATTACAACATGGGAATTCATTATCACCCAGGCAAAGTAAATGTTGTAGCAGATGCTTTAAGTAGAAAGACCTACTGCAATACTCTGATGATCAAAGAAAGTCAGCCAGCGTTGCACGAAGAATTTCAAAAGCTCAAGCTCGAGTTAGTCGAAGAAGGTTACTTAGCTGCCCTGGAAGTGCAACCGACTCTTCAGGATCATATCAAGAAAGCCCAAGAAGAAGATATAGATATCAAGGAGATCAAAAGAAACATGAAGCAGGGTAAATCCTTAAGATTCTCAGAAGATGAGCAAGGTGTCCTATGGTTCGACAAGCGTGTTTGTGTACCGGATCAGAAGGAGCTGAAGCAGTTAATACTCAAGGAAGCTCATGAAACCTTGTACTCCATTCACCCCGGAAGCACTAAGATGTATCAAGATCTCAAGGAATTTTATTGGTGGCCTAGCATGAAGCGTGAAGTTCTTGAGTATATTGCACAATGTGATGTTTGCGGTGAGTTAAAAGTGAGCATCGAGACTTCTTTGGACTTTTGCAACCTTTGAGCATACCGAATGGAAATGGGAAGAAATCGGAATGGATTTTATCACCGGTCTGCCAAGAACTAAAGCTGGATATGATTCTATCTAGGTAATTGTAGATCGCCTAACAAAAGTGACTCACTTAATCTCAGTCAAGACCACCTACTCAGGAAACAGACTTGCAGAATTGTATATGGCCAAGATAGTATGTCAGCATGGAGTGCCAAAGAAGATCGTGTCGGATCGAGGAACCCAGTTCACCTCAAGATTCTGGCAGAAGCTACACAGCGTTTTGGGCACTAATTTGAATTTCAGTACAGCCTACCACCCTCAGATGGATGGTGAGACCGAAAGAGTAAATCAAATCCTAGAAGATATGCTAAGAGCCTGCGCTCTAGAGAACCAGACTAGTTGGGACCAAATGCTACCCTATGCAGAGTTTTCTTACAACAATAGTCATCAATCAAGTCTACAGATGTCCCCGTTTGAGGCTCTTTACGGAAGAAAGTGCAGAACACCTTTGTATTGGACTGAGTCAGGCGAAGGGCAAGTACTTGGACCAGACATCCTGAAGGAGGCCGAAGATCAAGTTAAGTCGATCAGAGAAAAGCTGAGAACAGCCCAGACCAGACAGAAAAGTTATGCTGATAACCGTCATCGAGATTTAGCTTTTGTACCTAGAGATCATGTGTACCTGAAGGTCTCACCTCTCAAAGGGATGCGTCGCTTCAGAGTCAGTGGAAAGCTCGCACCAAGATACATTGGACCTTTTCCAGTTCTAGCCAGAAGAGGAGAAGTTGCTTACAAGTTGGAGCTCCCGCCCCAGTTGTCAGATGTGCATGACGTCTTCCATGTGTCTCAGTTGAAGAAGTGCCTGCGAGTGCCAGAAGAGCAAATGTCGTTAGAAGCAGTTGACTTGCAAGAAGATCTAACCTACGAGGAGCAGCCCATCAAAATCTTGGAAGTATCTAAGCATGTGACAAGAAGCAAGATCCTCCGTTTCTACAAAGTTCAGTGGAGCAATCACACCGAAGAAGAAGCCACCTGGGAACGTGAAGAAGATCTGAAGGTCGAGTTCCCGCACCTATTCTCTAGTCAGCCTGAATCTCGGGGTCGAGATTCCCTTTAAGGGGTATAGGTCTGTAACATCCCTATTTTCTGGCCTTTTTGAAAATTTTGAAAAACCTTAAAAAGGAACCATTTGGTTTTATTAATTTGCCAAAGCTTAAATTGTAATTTAGAATTTCAAAAGCAGTTTAATTTGAATTAATTAAAACTTGAATTAATTAAAGTTGGTTTACTGAGTTTAGTTGGATTTTAAATTGGTTTTTCCTTTGGCCTTATGTTAAAAATAATTAATTGCAAAAACTAAAAGCAATAGTTAAGCTGAAAATATTTTTACTAAGTCCTAAATAATTCAAGGAATTTCTGTGAATTTTCCTAGAATTTTTGGACAGCTTAAGCTATTTTCTAAAATTGCTTTTGCTTTTCTGGTATTTTCTAAAAAGAAAAAGCCTTAGTTAAATCCCTCCTTGGCTTTGGGCCGATTTCTCCCGGCCCATCCTCATTCCCGCCGCTTCGGCCCACTCCATGTGACCCTCACCTCGCCACCGTCCGATTTCAATCGGACGGCTCAGACTCTCCTCCTCCTTGCGCCTCTCTCTCTCTCTCTCTCTCTCGTGACCAGCTGAGGCCCTTTGTCAGCCACCCCCATGTGATCGTCCCCTACATCCCGCCTCCATGGCGCGCCCGCCCCGCCCTGAACCCCACCGCGCCGCCGCCCTCGCTGCCCCTAGCCCCTTTTGTCCCTTGTCGGATCGCCACCCTTCCCTCCTCCTTGCGCCTTGCCTCCCTCCTTCTGCCCTCTCCTCCATGGTTTCGCTGGCTTGCACTTGTCATATTAAGGCCATGGCAGCTCTCTGTCCTCCTCCTCTGGGCCCCCCTGTCGCCTATAAAAGCGCGCATCAAGACCGCCTCCTCCTCCTCTCCATTTCCCTCTTCGCCCTCTCTTCCTCGCCCTCTCTCGCCTAATCAAGCTCCGTCGCCTTGCCTTGAGCTTGCTTCCGCCGCACCCGCCGCCGTTGTCGAGCCTCCTCGGTCGTTGTCTCCACCACTCTCGGCATCTTGTGTGAGGCGGACCAGTCTTGCCACCTCCTCGTCCTCGGATCCTCATGGGAGTCTGTCGCCGCCTCGTGCCGCCTCCATTGCCAGCGCCCTCGCCGCCGGTCACTCGTCGCCGCCGTGTCCTCACCGCCGCGTGCACGCATCGCCCTCCTCACGCTGGTGCCCTTGCCGCCGGCCTCACGCCTGTGGATTCGCCGCGAGCCTCGGCCGAAAGCGCCGCGCTCGGGTCGGCGTGGCGACCACGTGGTCGCCACCGTGGCGCCACCTCCGCGCCACGTGGCGCCACGTCATCTCCTCTGTGGCGTGGCTGCCCGATCAAGCAGTCGAGAGGATTTCATTGATTTTCCTTTAGGAAAATAATTCGTAAATCAGGAAAATCCTTTTTCTTGATTTTATGCATTTTCCTATCTTCCTTTGGCCATAACTTTCTCATTTGAACTCCGATTCGAATGATTCAAATTTCTAAATTCATATAAAATCCTTGTCTTCCTATTAGTATTTATTTGGTATTTATTTGGATTTTATTCGGAGTTGTTTTATTTATTTAGCTTTGTTCGCGCGTATAGGTTCCGGCATTTCGGAAGATTTCGCAGACCCGACGACCGAAGCACCCCTACTCTTCAACGAAGGCAAGTCATAGACCTTTGATCATGTTGAACCCATCTTTATAAAAGTATATTGTTTGATATAAACATGCATTGCTAATTTTATAATAAATGGTTTCGGGTTTAGTTAAATTACCTAATTGCCTTACGCCTCCTTGATAAATTGCAATCGACATGTATCCTTGAATGACATAATCCTTGGACACCCTAGGATGGTTAATTGTTAGTTGGACATTATCGTACTACCAACATGGGCACGCTTTATTGCTTAGTCATGCTCTAGTAGGCGTTGGTCTCGATCTCATGATTCAATAAATGTTGTTTTGCCCTACGCACATGGTTTGTGGCTTGTGTAGTAACGACTGTGTTGCTAATATCTGAAGTGTGGTCTGTGTGAGACCACGACATTTGTTGTCACCTTACTAAAATTTGTGGTGCAGGACTAGGGTGGTCCTCTGGTGGGTTGAACCCAACATGATTGAATTTGACTAAAGGAAATATGGAACGAGGTAGAGCCACTTTTGATAAAGATGTTGTGCCATGACTAGGGTGGTCATTTGGCGGGTTGAGCGAAAATGATTTATGCTCTCGGACGAGTGGGTGGTGGAAAAGGTGGGTGCCTTGATGCGCACACTTGGAATGTGTAGTCTCGTCTGAGCAACCAACTAAGGACTTAACCTTGAACCATTGATCTGGGCCTCAACAGTACAACCACATGTCTAGATTGGGATAGACACAGTGGTCGACTAATTAGCAAAGTTTTGATTCGGTTCATCAAGGGTTGATAAGCGGCGCAAGAGGGGCCCAGAATGGCGAAACCTCGTGAGGCGAGATCAAGTTAAAATGGAGCTTTGTAAAAACCTTGTCACGTACTCTAGGCTGCTTACCTAAGGTAGTGGCGGTGGCATAGATATATTAGAACAAACTAGAGAAATTCGTGTCTTGTGGGTCAAGTTGTACAACCTCTGCAGAGTGTAAAACTATTCGAATAGCCGTGTCCCCGGTTATGGACATGCCTGGTGATTTCATGCAAGGGGTAGAACTTTTTATCAAAAATGTTGGAATGGTTTGGTCGAATCTTGTAAATGGTTGATGGTTGGGAAGTGAACAGGGTGTTCACTAGTTGTTTCAAAGAAAATTGCTTACTTATGTATTAATCTTTTAAATTGTGCTTTGCAATCTACTTATTGTATTTACCGTCAAATATTGCTTTCCGTAAAATAGCCATAAAGCTATCCTTGTTAAGCCTTGCATGAATATTACTTGCATACATTTCTCTATGACTTGCTGAGTACATTCAAAGTACTCATGGCCTTGCGCCCTCTGTTTAAATCGGCAGAGGAAGGTGAACCAGTGAACTCAGAGTTCTATGAAGAAGACTTCTTTGAAGACTATGCGAATTAGGTCGCGTCCTTCACTCGATTGCCGGTGGGCATATTGGGTGACCTCCACCAGATGTTTTGTTCTCGCACGCAAGTTACTCTGTTGTCTTTAGCCTGCGTGTGGCAACCGTTGTAAGACTTGACCATAAGGTCCTTTTGTAATATTATTAGTTTGTCTGCTTCATCCATAGTTTGGTTGTGTGGATATGATTACACCAATGTTGCAACTGTGTGAGCTAGCTACTGATCATGGGACTAGTTCAGGATACACAGAGGGTCCTGGGGTTGCATACCCGGGGTCCCGACATCATTCGAGCGCTTCTCCCTTGGACGGTCCATGCTGATAGACTCTAGTCCGTACCCCGCAGACATGTACCACAGGGGCGCGGTGGACCAGCCAGCCGCAGGGTCCCTTTGGTGCCATAGATGGGTACATATTCCCCTCTATCTTTAATTCAGTCGTATCACGGGTCATCCTTTATAACTACTGTTTCGGCTCGCAGGCACAACATGCACACGTGAAGGTCACACGTGTGTACGAGCACTTCGTAGAGCAGCTAGACCGCCTCACCAGTTACGACATGTGCTGGGACTCATACTCTGATCAGGAGACAAAGGACCATGCTCCTGAGGGGCTGTCCTCACTGTGTTGGCGCGACCGGGCGTACTGGCGGACGCAGAAGAAGCTTGTCTTTGACGTGTTCGACGAGGACTATGTGGTGCATAGGGTGATGCGCCAATTCGGCCTTCGCCAGGTTGTTCCAGTTCCCATCGGGACGAGGATGCCCGACTCGGCCCACGCGTGAGTTACACACAACACATATTCATATTTTTTTTGCCAGTTCTATTATGACGACTTCTAATTGCAGTGGTACGTTTTGCAGGCATAGTAGGAGGGGTGGCACCACGGTGAAGATGGAGCCGTGGGTGGCATAGTGGGCGAACGCTCCCGAGGATTGCATGCAGCAGGACGCAACATACGACCCCAGCACGTACGACGAGTACCTACACTGGTACGCCCCGCAGACATGCACTAGGCTAGTGCGTGTCGTCGACCCTCCCCCGATCATGTACCAGCACCGACCGACACGTATCCTGTACACTTCATGCAGAACGTGCGCCTCGCGGTACGTACTATCGTGTTTCAAAATGTCTGAGTACGGTTACCTCAATTACAAGTTTGAAACTTTCATGCACTCCTTGCAGATGGACATCAATGTTGGGATGGCCAGGGACTTCCAGTCGATCTTGGGTAGGGTCGCCCAAGGTGCGGAGGTGACACATGACGAGTTTCTACAGTTTTTCTATCGGGTCTACAGTGGGGCGAGGCATGCCATGACCCTGAAGTCGTGTACGACAGTCCAGGAGGTGGCCCCATCCACACATACACAAAGGCTGGCACGTCCAAAAGGCTAGTCAGGAGGCTCTGGGGGGCACATCCACATGCCTTGCCAGCGCCTGACATTTCTGGAGGGTTCGGTTGGGCACGTGACTACCCACCTCCCCCGCAGCCGAGCCAGCACGGGAAGGTCCGACTGGGCATGTGGCTACCCACCTCCCTCGGAGCCGATCCAGGCCGGAGGGTCCTACTGGGCACGTGGCTACACACCGCTGCCGCCACCGTCGTCGTTCCTGGACCACTACCCAATAGTGTCAAGTCAGCATTCGTTCTTCCCCAACATGTATGGGCCGTACAGCGAGTATGACCCTTGGTCGCACCACATGGCCCACGCTGAAGGTACGTTTCCTCTCCTCAGGTATGTGAGCGCCGATGTATTGCAGGAATAAACAATATTTGTTTCACAGGTTTTGCACTCCACCCAAGAGTTGACCTCTTCCTACAGGAGGACACCCAGTAGGACGTGGACGCCTTCTTCACAGACGACCCAGGCGAGTTCAGGGGAGCACCTGAGCCTACACCTGTCGAGGTTCTTTCTGGGTCGTAGCTCAGCGATCCCCTAGTGCGCACACAAACACAGGTGGAGTCGACCCCCGAGGCCTTGAGAGCACGGGATCGTATGGCTCCAGACCGCCTCTCCCTGTCGAGCCCTGACCGTGGCACTGAAGAATCTAGCCCGCCATTATATGTTAATGGAGTGTTTTGGTGATTAATGACAAATGCATTAGTGAGACTAACATGCTTATTGATATACTTATTGTTTAGTCTAAATTGGATATAAAGGTGATAATCATGAAGGCATGGATATGATTAATGATAAATCAAATTCATTGGATAAACAAAAGGAAAATCCAAACAGGTATGCATTTATAATGACAAATCCATTTATGAGACTAACTCTCTTATTGTTATATCTTATGATTAGTCTCGCTTGTGTATAAAGAACAAAAGAGGTATGCATTCTACTTTGTATTCTTATACCCCGTTGCATTCCTTGGATCCAAAATATAGGTTGAACTTCACCAAAAGGATTAACCTAAATATGTGCATATGTTCTTACTACATATTCATGTATGCACACATACAAGGAAGTTCACTCTATATTTTGAGGTTTCATTAGTATTGATCCATATTCTGTTTCCACATATATTTGGGATCTTTACTTTGAAACATATCATGTGAATATACTTAACTTGCATAGTTAATATATTCATATGAGTATATAAGACTTGTGTAGTCTAAGTATACTTATATGTGAGTATAACATAACTTGTGTAGTTCATGTGCACTCACATATTCTCGAATATATTTAACTTGTGTAGTTAATATATTCATGTGTATATATGAGACTTGTGTGCTCATATATCCTTTGAGTATATACAACTTGCATAGTGCCTATATACTCATACCAATCTACATTCAATTACTTGCAATTGAAGTGATTATCATCAATTACCAAAGAGGGAAAGATTGTGGTATCTTGTCCCACCATTATGAGTTAATGGTATGGCGTCGTAATTAATGATAGTCATATTATAGAACTAACACTTTCCAAGAGTTGGATGAACAGGTTGAGTTCTATAGTTGGAAACTCTAAAAGATCATCATGTGTTGATGATATTGAAGTCAAGAGCTTGGTGTAAAGGATGCATCATGTGTGGATGCGCATCAAGTTCAAGATAAAGGAAATCATCGTGTGTCGATGATGTTCATGAAGAGGAGATGATCATGAGTTGATCATCAAGTCAAATGAAGACCCATCATGTGTTGATGGAAGTCAAGTAAAGGATGCATCATGAGTTGATGCATATCAAGTCAAGAACCCTGATTTGAAGCAAGGATGTGCATCATCAAGCTTCAAGTGGTTGTGCAAGGCAAAGGTATGACTAGCTAGGGCTAAGGATTTGTTCCTAGTCTTTTATCGGTCTCGGTGTTTGGTTGGGAGACCGGATTGCTAGTATAGGTTGCCGTACTATTAAGAGGGGTCCTTGACTAGTAGCTTGAGTTAGTCATGTGTTGATAGCTTATTGTGTTTGCTCTAGCTCATCTTAACATGTTGCCAATATTTGCGAATGTGTTTTGCAAATAGTTGTGGCTCATGGATAACCCTTGTAGCATGTGACTTAGGTTTGCGAATGTGTTTTGCAAATGGTGTAAATCCATGTACCTTATTCATTGTAGTGTGATTCTATAAGTTGGCAAATGTGTTTTGCAGCTTGTTGAGAATCTCACTTGAATCCTTGTTTGCATCGCGCGTCAATTTGGCAAATGTTTTGCAAATTGGGTTGAAGCGGAATGCAATTTGAGGCATTGATTCTAAAAGTTGGTACATGTGTTTTAGAACTTGTTGAGAGTCTTGTCTTTAACCTTGTATGCATCTTGCTTCAAATTAGCAAAATGTGTTTTTGCAATTTGAGTTGTGAAAAATCAGATTTGCTTTGTTGGTGCTTGGCGGTCGACCTTGATTTCAGTGATCGACCCTTGATGGAGCGGATCGGCCGGGACCTCGAGTCGAGACCCGGTCAGCTTCAGAGAGGTCCTGTTTCGGTCCTTAGCCTTTTCGTGAAGTTTTTGAGGCGGTCGGCAAGCGTATTTTGGGCGGATCGGCCGGTTGGCGGTCTGACAAGCCATTACATGGCGGTCGGTCGGTCGGCTCAACGGCTAGTTTTATAGCCGTTGGAGCCAAAGCGATCTGACCGCCATTACACGCGGTCGAGACCGATTTTGTCGAGGCTCTGGAATCTTTTCCCAACGGCTAGTTTTTGAGTGTGGGCTATATAAAGTCACCTTGGTGGTTGGGAGAGGTTCTTTGGTGATATTGTGAAGGACTTTGCATGTGTTGCAAGTGCCTTAGACATTCTTTTGAGCTAGAGCAAGCCCTCTCTTCCTTTGTGCATGTGTTGCACTTAGTGAGTGATTGAGAGCAAACCCTAAGTGCATGTGTTGCCTTAGGTAGTGGATTTCATATCCATTTGAGCTTAGACACTTGATTGGTTCAAGTGGCGTTGGAGACTTGTTACTCTTGGTGTTTGCCGACACCTAGGCGGCGTGGTGGCGTTGTTGCGCGGTGAGCTTCTCAAAGAAGATTGTGAGAAGACCCAGGCGGTTTGTGAGTGGTGTGGTGCTCACCATCTCCGGAGTGGAGGAAGGAGCAACCCTAGTGGAGCGAGGTGTTGGTTCGATTTGGAACCGGTCCAAGTGGTTGGACTTACCTCGAGGAAGGCTTAATTAGTGGAGCCGCCCAATTGGTTTGGGTTTCCCTCAGCGTGGATTAGGGAGACCGGCAAGTCTCCGATCACCACAGGAAAACATCGCCGTGTCATTGTGGTTTGATTACTTGTGCTTTACATTGTGCAATTTACATTACTTGTATTTAAATCGCTTAAGTGTATGTGTATGATTGCTATCATTTATATTGTCTCATATTGTTGGTGCACTTAGTTGAACCTAGTTGATTTAGTTTTTAATTGTGCAAAACCGTATTTGTTTAGCTTCCGCATTAGAAATCGGTTTTAGTTAAAGAAGTTTTTAAAAAACGTCTATTCACCCCCCCCCCTCTAGTCGGCCACCTCGATCTTACAAGTGGTATCAGAGCTTGGTCTCTCATTTATTAGACTTAACCGTCTAGAGAGTAAAGGATGGCGACTAGAGATTTAGTGCACCTTGGTGAAGCACCTAAATTTGATGGTACAAATTATGCTCATTGGAAAATCCGCATGTCATGTTATTTTAAGGCCATGGGCCTAAATATATGGCGGATTGTAGATATTGGCTTTTCTCCTCCATTGGATCATTTTGCTCCAACAAAAGAGGAAGAGAAATGCTTACATCTCAACACTCAAGCAATTAACGCCTTATTTAGTGCTTTGAGTGTAGGTGTATTTGATGCCATATGCGATCTCAAGAATGTTCATGAGATGTGGACCCATCTTCAAGAATATTATGAAAGGTCCACTTCCACTAGTGATGATTGCATAGAAGAATGGACGTCGGGAGAATAATGCTCAACTTCTAGCTCCGACAATGATGAATCCTCAACTCCATCAACTTCGCCTCATTGCTTTATGGCAAAAGGTAAAAAGAAGGTAAATAATGATGACAATGATAATGATGAGCCTTCATATGATGAGTTGATTGATATACTAGAAGAGCAAAATGTTTTTATGGGAAAGGAGGTTTCAAAATTCAAAGCTTTGAAGAAAGAATTTAACTTGCTTCAAGAAAATTATGAAGTTTTAAAAAATGAACATGAAACCCTCCTTCTTAAAAATTATACTAGCTCTAAAGTGGATATAGGGATTACATGTGATCTATTAGATGATTTGACTTGTATTGCTCCTATATCTTGCAATTCATCTAAAATTAATGTATCCACTTCTTGTGATGATTTAATTGATGTGCCTTGTTGCTCAAAATTAGATGGACCTATTTCCTCTATACTTGTTGAGACTAACCTTGTAGAGGAAAACAAAAAGCTCAAGGCCCCAGTCTCAAGTTTGAAAAATGACTTGGATAGAAGCTATAAAGGGAAGGCTACTCTCGATGAAATATTAAGCAAGCAAATATGCTTACAAGATAAGAGTGGCATTGGATTTACTCCCAAGAAGAAGAAGGAAAATAGCAAGATGAGGCACAATGCAAGACACACGAAGAATATTAAGTGCCTTAATTGTCATGAGAAGGGTCACATTTCCTCCGTGTGTCCTAATAAAGAAAATGACAAGAGAGGACTTGGTTTCGTCACCAAGAAGAAGATGAAGAACATCCCAAAGCAAAATGGAAGACAATTCAAAAATATCAAGTGCTTTGGATGCAAAAAAGAATGGTCACATTGCCTCGGTGTGCCCAAATCAAAAGGATGTCAGGCCAAGACATTCAACAAAGAGGCAAACTGGAATTGAGCAAGATAAGAAGACATCAAGGGGAAGCAAAAGCCCTACTTGCTACAATTGCCGGGAGAAAGGACATTTTAGTAAGGAATGTCCCAAAGGTATCACTCCTAAGCCAATTATTTATAATAATCATTATTTGCTTAGGAAGGATAAATATGGCAATGTGTTTGCTAGGAATGTTAGTTTACATAAAACTAATGCTAGGGCTATTTGGGTGCCCAAATCCATTGTGACTAACATTCAAGGACCCAACCGAGTGTGGGTACCAAAAGGTGCTTAAATGTTAAATAGGTACTTGGAGAAGTATTGGAGGTTTGGCTCACTCATAAAGAGGTGGATTCCATCTTATGCAAATTTGGAGCCAAGCTTGAGGAAGATCAATTCATATCATAAACCAATGCTATCTAGGAACAAGTATTTACATTGAAGTATCTAGCCCTTATACCTTGTGTAGGTTGCATTCATATAAAATCTTAAAGGGGTTGTTCTTGCTCTTGTGCTAAAGCTTGTTTATTGATTTCTTGAGCAAGAAAGTAGTGGCACATTAAGGGGGAGTGATAAATCATGATCATGTATACTACATCCCAAAATGTGCCCAAAGAAATTAAGTGCTAGCATAGTTTTTCAAAAACGAGCCATTTAGCCAAAAGTCAAAATCTTGAAATTATTAGTATAACCTTTGAAAAACTAATTGCAAAATGTATACAAATGCTTCTCAAAGGTTTACCAAAGGTTTTGGTTCAAGAAAAAAACCTATTTTAAAAGAAAATTAGTTTCTAGCCAAAATTGTAGATCTTAGCTTCTTGTTTTTTTTGACTTAAACTAGGTTTACATGTAAAATCTATTCTAAGAGGAATTTGAAATTGATCTCAAAAGGAAAAACCTAGAGTTGGCCATTCTAAACATTTTTGGTATTCAAAAGTTTTTCAAAAGGCCAACCTATCAAAAGTTATTTGATCTTGAAATTCATCCAAAATTCTAGTTTGACCTAAAAGGTCACTTTCTAACACTTAAGTGAGTTTTGCCATTTAAGCCAAGATTATTCACATGAATAGGTCCATAATGGTATTAATGACTCATACATGCAATTGGTTGCTTGAAATATCCTAAATTGCTCAATTTGGATCTTTTTGAGAAAGTTCTTGAAAATGAAATTTCATTTGCGAAAATAAAAGATTAATTCATAAAAACTATTTAATATTTGGACTTTAAAGGGCCATATTAGTTGGAAATGCTCCAAAGATGTTTATTTGATTGATTGTGTGAAAACTTGGAGCAATGTACAACAATTCACTCAAATTCCAAATCTTGTCTTTGGAATCTGCTTTGTCGAGTTCAGCCTCAACCGGCTCGATCTTAAAACCAGTGATCGATCCGACCCTTGGTCTAACGCCGTGTGCCCAGCGGTCTGACCGATTTCACGTGGAGCTTAACTTCACCCGAAGGGGTATTTTTCCCCATCTCCTCCTCAAACCGAAACTGCCCTTCTCTCTCCTTGCTCTTGGTCGGTTCATCATCTCCTGCACGGATCTCCCTCTCCGGCCATCTCTTGAGTCTCAAAAGGTATCCTATTGTTCCCCCTCACCTCCTCTCTCCATTCCTCCAATTGGATTGAGCATTGGTTACCTCATTCTCTCATTGCTTGAAACCCTAGGTGAGGGAGTTTTTGTCAAATCCGACAAGTTTTGATCCTCATTGCCTCAAGGAATCATCTCCTCGGATTCCTCATCTATCTACCTTGGTAATCCCTCAACTCATTCTTGCAAATCTATCCACATTGTTAATTTTCCCAAAAAATTCTAGGGTGTGTCTTGAATGTGCCCTATCCTTGTCAAATTTTGTGGAAACTCCTTAACCTACAAGTGGATTAGGAATGTAATAACATGTATTCACTATGACATTATCCTGCATTGCAAATTTTTGGGCTTTATCCCAAAATCTGTTTGCCTCTGTCAGTGGCGGTCTGACCGCCCATCCTGGCGGTCTGACCGCCCGTGACAGAAAGCTGAGGGAGGGCAAAGTGAATATTTGTTAATTCAATTCTTGAATATTCTTTGACAATCTATGCAACCCTTGTTATCCTTTTCAGTGATCATGCCGCGCAAAATCACCGCTGGTCGATCATCCCAACCTCCTTCGTCTGTTGAAGACTTTCCTGAGGAAGCAGATGAACAAATGCAAGATGCAGAAGTGGAAAGATCAGCGAGCGACAGCGATAACCATGACAGCGATGAAATTTATGAAGAATCAGATGATGGTGATGAGAATGATGATGAGGAGGTAGCTCCAGATCCAACTCCATTCATTGGATTAGACGTGTCCAAAATGAAAAGTGAGAGGTATACAACTTTACGACACGCCAATCAGTTTAGATTCCCAAGAGATGCCACTCAAGATATGTTTCACACTATGTTTCAGCAGAATGTCTATCATGTTATCTATGCTAAGAAGAAATTTGCTAATCATAGATTTGTGAAATGGAGCTATATAGGATGAATCCAGGTCTCAATGGTCTATTCCGTCTGCATTAGAGAGTAGGCTTAGATTCTTTGGTATCTCTGAGTTGCAACTTTCATGCCAAGGTCATAAGACAATTTTATGCAACTGTTTATATATCCCCTGAGCATGATCACCTTATTTGGATGACTGGACATGAAAAATTTGAAGCCACCAAGAATGATTTCATGCTAGCCTTAAACGTAAAGGAGTCAGATGGGATTAACATTCATGTTCAAGAATGCCTAGCTCTCACACAAGTCGATGAATACTATGATCAGAATCATCAATATAATGTTGGGAAGGTAACTGGATTGCTCCCTCTCCCAAAGATTGTTAATGGATAATGAGAGCTACTTTCTTCCCCAGGAGTGGGAATAATGATGAGATTCATGGGAGAGCTTGGAATGTGATTAGGTGCATTATGGAAGGCTCTAAATTTGATGTCATGAATCTCATTATCAGGGAGATAGCTACTTCTAAGGGAGATAAGAACAAGTCTATTTATTTTGCTCCCCTACATCATGAAGCTTATTAAGAGGATGACTACTTTTAATCTCCCTCTCGATGTGGAGCATAAGGAGTATAGACCGAGAGATCCTCCTCCTCAGATTCCTCCACCTCAGGTGTCCCCTCCAGCTCCTCTTCAGTCTCAGGGACAGGGATCGTCGTCACAGAGTCATCCAGGGCAGGCCTCACAGGATCAGGATGCAGTTCTAGCAGCTCTTACTCGCCTTCAGACCAGCGTAGACACTTTGCATACAGAGTCTATTCAGAGACATGCAGAGAGTCTTCAGAGACATGCAGAGAGTCTTCAGAGGGATGCAGAGACTAGAGCCTTGATTGAGGATCTGAGCTTGAGAGTGACTCGCATGGATGAGAGACTCACTGAGTATCAGGAGCAGCATCTGCCAGTTGCTTATCGGAGGTTCGGCCATGGTCAGCGTCCTCCATCCTTCACTCAGCGGGGAGATCTTCCACCGTCTTCGTCAGACGCTCCTCCCTCTTAGTTGATTAGGTTTCATATTTAGGTCGATAGACCTTGCTTTGTAAGGATGAGCTTAAGTATTATTCTTGTAATATCTCTTGTAAGCTCATAAACCTTGGATGCTTTATTACCTTAAGTCTCTTTTGGATGATGAAATATTTAATGAATTATGCTATGTGTTATGCAATCTTTGTTTGTCATCCAAGACTTGTGCAGGTTGAATGATTAAATGACTATGATATGGATTATGCGTCATTGAATATCGTTGTCCATATTATGTTTGTGATTGGATCCTGTTGTTGTTGTTGCATGATGTTCATATATTGATTATCTATTGTCATGCTCCGTGGACCAATTGTCTAGAGGAAACTCCGCCAAAATTTCCTAAAAATCTTCCAATATGCAATGGGTGTTGTCTCTTATCCTGTGCATATATTTAGGGGGAGTTTTCTCTCATTGGTTCGTATTTGAATGTGTTTCAAATCAAGTTTGTCTCTTCTAATTGGCCTGTGTTTAACTTGCTTTACTCTCTAAGGTCATCAAAGAAGAGTTTGTGCCATTAGCTCTTGATCAAAAATCAACTTAATCAACTTTCCTCAAGACTGTTTTTGGTCACCGGTGATCTGGCCGGTGACTCGACTGATCTGGCCGCCCTTCAAGTGATCGACCGGCAGACAAGATGATCAGACCGCTTTGTGACCAAGAAATGGCACAAAGAAAATGGAAATTTTGTCAAAATTAAAATGAGTTCTTTAGCCAAGCTCTTTCTTCTGTTTTTTCTATTTTATTGGCTTGACTCTGTTTTGGATTTTTGGTGCTTAATGCCAAAAGGGGGAGAATGTTTATATGATCAATATATTTGGATTCTCTCTTGTGCTATCACCTTTGCATGCATAATACATAAAGAAGTTAACTCAAAAAATGCTTAGTATCATGCATGATTATAGTTCAATAATTTAAGTTCCTACATTATGTTGACTATTATCCAAATATTGTTATTGATAAAGGATTTGTCATCAATCACCAAAAAGGGGGAGATTGAAGAATCTAGCCCGCCATTATATGTTAATGGAGTGTTTTGGTGATTAATGACAAATGCATTAGTGAGACTAACATGCTTATTGATATACTTATTGTTTAGTCTAAATTGGATATAAAGGTGATAATCATGAAGGCATGCATATGATTAATGACAAATCAAATTCATTGGATAAACAAAAGGAAAATCCAAACAGGTATGCATTTATAATGACAAATCCATTTATGACACTAACTCTCTTATTGTTATATCTTATGATTAGTCTCGCTTGGGTATAAAGAACAAAAGAGGTATGCATTCTACTTTGTATTCTTATACCCCGTTGCATTCCTTGGATCCAAAATATAGGTTGAACTTCACCAAAAGGATTAACCTAAATATGTGCATATGTTCTTACTACATATTCATGTATGCACACATACAAGGGAAGTTCACTCTATATTTTGAGGTTTCATTAGTATTGATCCATATTCCTGTTTCCACATATATTTGGGATCTTTACTTTGAAACATATCATGTGAATATACTTAACTTGCATAGTTAATATATTCATATGAGTATATAAGACTTGTGTAGTCTAAGTATACTTATATGTGAGTATAACATAACTTGTGTAGTTCATGTGCACTCACATATTCTCGAATATATTTAACTTGTGTAGTTAATATATTCATGTGTATATATGAGACTTGTGTGCTCATATATCCTTTGAGTATATACAACTTGCATAGTGCCTATATACTCATACCAATCTACATTCAATTACTTGCAATTGAAGTGATTATCATCAATTACCAAAGAGGGAAAGATTGTGGTATCTTGTCCCACCATTATGAGTTAATGGTATGGCGTGGTAATTAATGATAGTCATATTATAGAACTAACACTTTCCATGAGTTGGATGAACAGGTTGAGTTCTATAGTTGGAAACTCTAGAAGATCATCATGTGTTGATGATATTGAAGTCAAGAGCTTGGTGTAAAGGATGCATCATGTGTGGATGCGCATCAAGTTCCAGATAAAGGAAATCATCGTGTGTCGATGATGTTCATGAAGAGGAGATGATCATGAGTTGATCATCAAGTCAAATGAAGACCCATCATGTGTTGATGGAAGTCAAGTAAAGGATGCATCATGAGTTGATGCATATCAAGTCAAGAACCCTGATTTGAAGCAAGGATGTGCGTCATCAAGCTTCAAGTGGTTGTGCAAGGCAAAGGTATGACTAGCTAGGGCTAAGGATTTGTTCCTAGTCTTTTACCGGTCTCGGTGTTTGGTTGGGAGACCAGATTGCTAGTATAGGTTGCCGTACTATTAAGAGGGGTCCTTGACTAGTAGCTTGAGTTAGTCATGTGTTGATAGCTTATTGTGTTTGCTCTAGCTCATCTTAACATGTTGCCAATATTTGCGAATGTGTTTTGCAAATAGTTGTGGCTCATGGATAACCCTTGTAGCATGTGACTTAGGTTTGCGAATGTGTTTTGCAAATGGTGTAAATCCATGTACCTTATTCATTGTAGTGTGATTCTATAAGTTGGCAAATGTGTTTTGCAGCTTGTTGAGAATCTCACTTGAATCCTTGTTTGCATCGCGCGTCAATTTGGCAAATGTTTTGCAAATTGGGTTGAAGCGGAATGCAATTTGAGGCATTGATTCTAAAAGTTGGTAAATGTGTTTTAGAACTTGTTGAGAGTCTTGTCTTTAACCTTGTATGCATCTTGCTTCAAATTAGCAAAATGTGTTTTTGCAATTTGAGTTGTGAAAAATCAGATTTGCTTTGTTGGTCTTTGGCGGTCTCGACCCTTGGATTTCAATCGACCGCCCTTGATGGAGCGGATCGACCGGACCTCGAGTCGAGACCGGTCGGCTTTTTTCCGAGAGGTCCTGTTTTCGGTCCTTAGCCTTTTCGTGAAGTTTTTTGGGCGGTCGATCGGGCGTATTTTGGGCGATCGGCCGGTTATACTCTGACCGCCATTACATGGCGGTCGGTGGTCGAAACTCAACGGCTAGTTTTATAGCCGTTGGAGCCAAGGGCGGTCTGACCGGCCATTACACGGCGGTCAGACCGATTTTGTCCAGAGGCTCTGGAATCTTTTCCCAACGGCTAGTTTTTGAGTGTGGGCTATATAAAGTCACCTTGGCTGGTTGGGAGAGGTTGCTGGTGATATTGTGAAGGACTTTGCATGTGTTGCAAGTGCCTTAGACATTCTTTTGAGCTAGAGCAAGCCCTCTCTTCCTTTGTGCATGTGTTGCACTTAGTGAGTGATTGAGAGCAAACCCTAAGTGCATGTGTTGCCTTAGGTAGTGGATTTCGTATCCATTTGAGCTTAGACACTTGATTGGTTCAAGTGAGCGTTGGAGACTTGTTACTCTTGGTGTTTGCCGACACCTAGACGGCGTGGTGGCGTTGTTGCGCCGGTGAGCTTCTCAAAGAAGATTGTGAGAAGACCCGGACGGTTTGTGAGTGGTGTGGTGCTCGCCATCTCCGGAGTGGAGGAAGGAGCAACCCTAGTGGAGCGAGGTGTTGGTTCGATTTGGAACCGGTCCAAGTGGTTGGACTTACCTTTGAGGAAGGCGTAATTCGTGGAGCCAGCCCAATTGGTTTGGGTTTCCCTCAACGTGGATTAGGGGAGACCGGCAAGTCTCCGATCACCACGGGAAAACATCGCCGTGTCATTGTGGTTTGATTACTTGTGCTTTACATTGTGCAATTTACATTACTTGTATTTAAATCGCTTAAGTGTATGTGTATGATTGCTATCATTTATATTGTCTCATATTGTTGGTGCACTTAGTTGAACCTAGTTGATTTAGTTTTTAATTGTGCAAAACCGTATTTGTTTAGCTTCCGCATTAGAAATCGGTTTTAGTTAAAAGAAGTTTTTAAAAAACGCCTATTCACCCCCCCCCCTCTAGTCGGCCACCTCGATCTTACAGGCACCCCGCACTAAGGAGGGCCAAGCAGGCCGTAAGGGTGGGCGCAGACCGGGTGCGGGACGTGGCAACTAGGGGAGAAAATGGATCGAATAGTTGCCGATCGATCCGGACGAAAACGTATTTGGATTGTCCCGGATCGGATTTTTCTCGGATAATTTTTGGATCGGAAACGGATTCTGATTTTTTTTCAGAAACGGAAACGAATACGAATACGGATTATTCGGATAAGCGTAATCCGGATATCCGAAATTTGAAAACAGCCCAGCCTGGCCCACTTAGACTTAGCCCAGCCTGGCCCACTTAGACTTAGGGCATGGAGGGGATGGCTTCTTCCACACACTTCCACTCCACACTCAGTCACCACGCCGCCGGCTCTCCTGCGCCTCGGCGCCGCTCTCGCCTCGCCGCCAGTGACCACCTCGCCGTGGCCTCGCTCCACCGCCATCTCGCCCGTCGCCCGTCCTGGCGCCGCCCGCCTCGCCGGCTACTCCAGTCCTCGTCGGTGGCGCCCAGGTCGTGCACATGAACGCGTCACGCGTTAGGGGCAGCTTCGCCATCTGGGGCAGCCTCTTCTCCGCCTTCGACTGCACCATGGTCTTCGTGCGCCAGAAGGAGGAGTGGAGGACCCGTGGAACTCCATCATCACTGGCGCCGTCACCGATGGGTTCCTCTACATGCACCAGGGCACCGGCGCCGCCGGCCGCTCGACCCTCATGGAGTCATGGGCGGCGCCCTCCTCGCGCTCATCGAGGGCGCCGGCCTCATCTTTCGGCAGCGTCCTCGCCACGCCGCAGAACCTCCGTCGCTCCCGGCCGATGACCTAAACACGCCGCCGCCATGGCATTGGCGGCGGCGGCATCCTAGGCCTACCTTAGGTGCCCGTGTCTAGTGTCCCTTCCGAGGCGGTGAGCTCGGCGGTGGGGTGGCTGGTTCGGGGGTCTCTCCTCTCTCTCTCTCCAAAATGAAATCAAGCTCCCAAACCCAGACCAGGCAGGAATCCCTCCCCAAATCCCTCCTCAATCCACCTCCGCCTCCGTTCCCGGCTCGATCCGCCGCGGTTGGTCTCCGAAAGCCCGAATCTTGGGGGCTCTCTAGGGCCGGTCGGGCTCCAGTCGCCGGCGTTGAATCCTCCCAATGTTCGATTTTTTTTCCCTCTACCCCCTACCCATCTTGAATGCTGATGCTCTTAGTGCTATGCTTATTGTGATTTTTATGAGTTCATTTTTACAGAATCTGTGATGTGTGGCTTATAGTTTTGCAGTAACTTATCTATGGCTAGCACTTAACTCTGAAAATTGAGCACATTTGTTTCTCTTTGTTATGCATCAACATGTCCACTGAAATTGTCTCCTTCATAGTTGAATGATCATACCATTACGATGTCCATATGCATGCCTATTGTTATAGATAATTTATCCTTATAAAATTTCACTATTGATTCCATGAATAATTGCTTTGATGTTGTTTAACTAGTTAATTTCTATCTCTTAAAAATGGTTGTAGTTTCTAATTATACACTTGGGGGTACATGTGAGGGTAGGGGTGCTTAACATCGCCGATCTTGGGTCCCAAGCAGGAAAAAAAGTGAAGGGGCATGAACTGTTTGTAATAATTATTTATGTAATAATTATTTGTTGTAATAAATGTTTATTGTAATAATTGCCATTAAATACGCTAATCCTTGATTCACATGGTGGAGAAATTCGTGCAACATGTTACAATTCGATGCTTAATCAGTTTTACGACCTAATTGAGGTTGGTAAGGTGTACTTGATATCTAGAGGATCAATAAAACTTGCTCAGAAATAGTTTACAAGGACTATGAAGTAATTCTAGATGCTGACAATATGAACAATTCATGAATGTTTGCATCAAACAAACTAGTTATATGTTTTCGTTAATTTCTAGCATGCAATTTAAGGGGTTTTTATGTTCCGAAAAAAATATTTGTGACCGTATTCGTTTCAATTCGTATTCGCTCCATATTCGTATTCGCTATTATTCGCATCCGTATTCGTATCCGCATCTGGGGAAAAATATGAAAACAAATATGGCAGAGCCATTATCCGTCCGTATCCGATCCGTTTTCACCCCTAGTGGCGACGATGGAGGAGGCGCTGCAGGTGATGTAGCGGGTGGCCAGTAGGTGGTCTTTGTTGTGTTTTGTGTACTTGTATTAGTTGTTTACATATTTTACTTCATAGCTACTATGGCATGGTTGTGTATGCATTCCCTCGTGCATTATAATATAACTTACCTTACTACTTACCAACTGTTCATACCTCTGTCGCTCAACTGTTGGACGACTTGGGAGCCAATAGTGGTCGAACGGTTGAGTGAGTAGTCCACGTGTCACTGAACCGTTGGGCCAGTTAATGCCCGCCAAGTCGTCGAACGGTCGAGCGAGTAAACGACATGTCGCTGAACCATTGGGCCAGTAATTGCTGCCAAGTCGTTGAACGGTTGAGCGACTACTCGACGTGTTGCTCAACCATCCGACCACTACCTGCTGCCAAGTCGTCGAACATTTGAGCAACCAGTCGACGTGTCACTGAACTGTTGGGGTAGTATTTGCTACCAAGTCATCGAACAGTTGAGCGACTAAACGATTGTATAGAAAGCCAGAACCCGACCCCCTGACGGTCTCTTTCGCCATTTCTCTAGGGAGAGAACGAGAGAAGCTCGGGCTAGGAGATAACGGGAGGGAGAAAAGGATAGGGGAAGTGGAAAAAGGGAGAAAGTAGGGAGAGGCAGAAGTAGAGGAGCTCGGGAGAGGGAGAGAACTGGAGGAGAGGAACTCGAGAGAGGGAGAAAAGGGGCCAAGAGGAGATCGGTTGGTGAGAGAGAGAGAGAAGAAGAAGGAAGCTCGTTCATAAGAAGAGAAGGTCTTCGTGTGAAGGTAATAGTCTGTTCTTGTATTCGTCTGAGTGTAGGCAACGTATAGCTACTTGTCGGTTTATCACGTATTTGGTGAATGTATGTTGATAAATTGCTGGTTGCAATATTTGCAATATGTGCAGTGATAAATCAGTCATGTTGGAGCCCGTAAGATTAAAAGTGCATTATAGTGTTGGTACAGTTCATGAAAGTCCGTACGGTGTTGACCTGAATGGTTTACCGCAAGTCAGTATGGTACTCCCGGACGTGGAGAATGGTCGAATCGAAGATGTCCTGCGCTGGCTCACCGGCAGCTTCTGTAATATCCCATTTAAACATAAAATAAATTAGTGGTTAGTACTAAAATTAAATAGAATTAGAAAAAGAAAATTAAGAACTTTGGAGGATTTTTTTAGAACTCGGGCTTTCAGCCCATAGCTCTTTGAGCCCATGTGGGAAACTAAACCATAGCACCCCCAAGTACTATAGCACGACCAAGGGGTATTGTAGCGCTGCCGTCACTGTAGCACGCCCCTCTCCTTCATGGTGGTGACCCCTCTCCTCCGGTGCTTCTCCATTGTTGCTGGCCATAAGGAAGAGGAAGGAGAGGGAAGAAGAGAGGAGAAGGAAGAGGAAGAAGGAGTTCCTCGTGGGAGATTGAGAGACCATGTGGAGGTCGTCCCGTGTGAGTGATGAGTAATTGACAAAGGTTTTAGGTCAGTCGAGTTTGGTTTGTGTGGTCGGACTTTGTCGTTGCGCGGTTCACGCGTTTTCGTGAAGTCAATCAGGGCTGTCAGGATAATCGGAACGACCGGCGTGTTATGGGCGGTACGACCGCAGGGCGGTTGTACCGATTGGTAAATGGCGGTTGAAGAATTCCAGAGAAGCTGTTTCTCGTGTTCTGGTCTTCATTGGAAATCGGAACGACCGCAGTATTGGGCGAGACGACCGAGTCGCGGTTGATCCGCTGGTAACATGGCGGTTGTCCGATTGTATTGTGAGGTTCGGCCATTTTGGTGTTTTGAGTTTTGGATAGGTCATATCCGGTGTGTTCATGCATATGTGTTGCATATTGCATGTTTGAGCTAACGTTAGGTCAAGTTGTGAAGAACTTGTTCTCGGTTTCGTGTTTCTTATGCGTGTGGTCTGCGGGGCGCCGAGCGGAGTCGTGGCGAGACACGGTGGATTGGACTAAGCGCAGATGGCGCCGAGGTCGAACAGTCGGGATGTGTCAAGACGAGCGTGGACTCGAGGTGGTTGCGAGGCGTCTTGAGACAAGGAGCGCTGAAGCTTCCGGAAGGTCTGAGAGGCGAATCGGAATTCGCAAGGTCGCACAAGCGGGCGGGCTCCGTTGGACTTAGCGGGCGAACGGGAGGAGACCCGTTAGCCAAGGCTATATAAAGGATTGGAGGGCTGCATGCCCTCTTGAGCACTTGAAAAGGAATTAGGGTTTGCTAGAGTCAAAAGAGTCTTTAGTGGCTGTTTTTGCTTTAGGCTTTAGTGGTTGAGGGTGTTGGTGGAGGCGGTGGGTGCTCCTGCTTGTCCCTTCGTTGCTTCCCTCCTCAAGAATGGATGAGTGTGTGTTCTTGAGGTTTGAGAGTGGGAGAGGATGAGATGAAAGCTTGTAATCATTCCTCTTGTATCAATCATGTATCTCTCTTCCTCTAGATCAATATGAGATGGTGTTTGTTTCATATTTGAACTCTCTGTCATTTATTTCTTCGATGACCTCTTTTTGAAGATTTCTTGATCCTTTGTTTCTCTGGTTGTTTCTTGCCCCAATCTACCTTGCTATGACGTGTGGGAATACATCTAGGGTGATCTAGATCATCAATCATCCACGAGCAAGTGATTGGATTAGAGGTTTGTTCTTGCGGTTTAGCATCCTTCTTCGTTCAAATGCAAAAAGATAGGAACCTTGGAATGGATCTCTGAAATTTTTGATTGGAATAGGTTCCTAGTATCGTTAGGAAGGTGTGGTTCAAATCTCGTAGAGTTTGGCCAAGCGGTTCAAAAGTTACGTTGATTTTCGTTTTGAAACCCGAAGCGGATTTTGCTGTTCGGGACAATCGGATGAACAAGGCTTAACACTGCGGTTGTCTTGGGACTGCGGTACAACCGGTCATTTACTAGCGGTTGTCTCGATCTGCGGTACAACCGCCGCTTACTCGCGGTTGTACCGATTGTCTGATTTGTTCGGCTCTTCCTCGTTTTTGTTTCTTTGAGCTTTGGGGGTGAGAGTGGATTCAACATAAGACTTCCTCTGTGCTTAATCATTGATCTTCATAGCTCTCATAGCTATTGGAGTGATTTATAAGTTGAATCCATTCTTTGCGAAAAAGATTAGGTGCTCCTATTCACCCCCTCTAGTCGCCTTTCCGGTCCTTCAATTGGTATCGAGCGGTTAGCTCTTTTCAATAGATCTTAACCGGTCTCAAGAGCCGTGGCGATGGACAAGTACTCGACCAAGCGCTTTGTTTTGATGGCATCGATTACCCTTCGGAAGAGCGAATGGAGACATACATCCAGCCTGTGGGTATGCCATCTGGCGAAAGGTCAAGGTTCGATTATTGTTCTGCCGATGAGAACATCAATGCCGGAACATGGTTGATGTTGAGGCGAATGCAAAGGCAAGGAACATCATCATCCGGGGTTTGAGTCGTAGTGAGTTTGACCGCATATCTCACATTGTCGTCGCCTACGATATCCGGGTGACCCTCGGCGATACCATGAGGGCACCACCCAGATCAAGACGGTTCGACAGGACCGGTTCAAACGAGAATACAACAAATTTGAGATGCTTTGGTGAGTCTCTAGATGAGTGCTTCATGCGTTTTCACAAGATCTTGAGCAACCTCCGAGCGGTCGGTCTCACATACCCCGACTTCGGACAATGCTCGTCGGATGCTCACGGACTCGTCTGCGTGTTTGGGAGATGAAAGTGACCACCATCAAAGACACGACAGACCTCTCGACCTTGACTCTTGATGCGGCAGTACTCACGCCTCAAGACTCACGAGATTGACGTTGTCTCTCGAGGTCAAAGTCACTGATCGATGGCCTTGGTCACCGATCGATTAAACCTCGAGTCCTCTTGCAATTTCTCCTTCTTTGCTCTCTGTGACATAAGCGATGATCGTTAGAGCGACTTCGGATGAGCAACTTGCCCTCCTTGCTCGTAGATTCTCCCACGCTTACAAAGGGAGGAGGGACAGAAGAGAGGAGGACCGTGATTTGCTTCGAGTGTGGTGGCCCCAACCACATTAAGCAAACCGCCCCAAAATGGAGAAGGGCAAGAACGACTCTGCGGTTCGGGCAAGAACGACTACACCGACAAGAACGCAACAAGAAGCCTCCAGCTCGGACGCCCAAAGACAAGAAGAAGTTCAAACTTCGGCAAAGCCAAGAAGCTCTTCCAGCGTCCTCACGCCTCGACGACCTCGACCTCGGCGAGGTGGAGGGATGGAGCGACGATGACGGACGGGTGACCAAGAGCCCAAGCATAGCGGCGGCGACTTCTCGGCATGTGCTTCATGGCCCTCGAGGGCGAACTTCAATGACAATGGTGTACTCCGACTTCGGACGAGGTAGATCCCACCTCTGAACAGCTCAATCATGCTTTTCTTAAGCTAGGAGGTTTTCATGCTAAAGCTAAGGCTAGGTGTGCCGAGTTAGAGAAGGAAATAGATAGTGTCACTAGAGATTATTGCTCTTACATCCGCTCCTTCTAGTGATGATTGTGATACATGCTCGCTTTGTTTGGTTGATATGGAGAAGTTAAGGACCTCACATGATAGTATGTCCTCCAAACTTGATAGTGTTAAGGTGGAGAATGTTAGTCCGCTTCTTTGAGTTAGAGTTGAGTAGGATGGTCATTACCCTACTTATTCTTGATGAGACTACTTCTCCCACCTCATGTGAGGGTAAGGACATTCTTTGCTAGAGGATCTTATGCCATGCTCCTTGATCTGCCTGAGTCTTGTGAAAATTGCAATAACTTGAAGATGAACTTAAAGCAGGCAGATCATAAAATTCTTGAACTACAAGCTTCTTTACTTGAGCCGATTGTTTCATGCTTGAACTGTCCTAAGTTAATCTTGAACTTGAGGTCGTCTCCAAACAGTTTCAAGATATGATTGATCATGAAAGGAAGTTGGCTCGGTTTGCTTCTAAGGACCTGTTAGCTCACCATGCATTAAGTGTAACAAACTAAAATCGACTTGATTGCTTTGGATGAGAAATGTGTGAAGCTAACTAAGGACCTTCTAGAGAAGCCACATTGTGCTTGCAATATGATTGTGGAGAAGGGGAGAAGCCTCGGGGTAAGGATAAGGCGCTTAGCAGCGTGAACCAAGCGGCTAGCGATGGGATTGTCCCTTGAGTCGGTGTGCTTGCACAAGCCATTCTTCCCTCTCTTCTTTGGTTCTTCTTTTGCTCCCTTACCTTCGCTTTGTCTCTTCTTCCCCTGCTCTTCTTGCACCTCTCTCTTTCGGGAGTGTCAAGACCTTATGAACACTCTCGAGAGATTTGTAGGAGGCAAGAAGAAGCTCAATCTTATTCTAGACCAATCTAAGATTTGCAGATTTAATCGGGGTCTAGGATATGACCTCTTTGAGGACATGAGGAAGCATCCACTGCCGTGCTCGGACCCATAGCACTGTGTGTGATCGAGGCCGAGCCCAGGACCGAGAAAGTCCATTTCAAGTCGGCGGGCTATGTCGTGGGATTTCGACGAGAAGGTAATTTCACATGTCGCTTCTACCTCTCGAAGGTGAAGTATCACTTGCACCTTCGTCGAAGGATGGACACACAGTCGATCGATGCTTGGTAGCGCCAAGATCGCGTAGAGACCATGTTGAGTCTCTTAGGCGCATTCGTGGTCGGCCCCGGACCTTGAGTGCACCTAAGACCAACACGAGGTCTAGGCTTGTTTCTTCGATGGGTTTGTGCGAGATCGAGGACTTGGTTTTCCGAGTTTTCGGTTTTCGTCCTCATGTTGCTTTCGATCGTGACTTCCGCCGTCCGAGGGTAGATCTCGTTTTCCCCATCGAGATAGCTACATGGCGTGTTCAAGATGTTGCGAGTGCTCGACTCGCTCCTTCGTGGCGAATCGAACCCGGCAACGACTTGGTCTACTCTTAGACCTTCGCTTTGAGTTCTGAGAGAGCGTAGGGTAGATAGAGGTCGATCGTGCTTGACTACTTCATCGCTCGACGTGTTACTCGAGATTGGGTGCCAAAATCATTGTTGATTTATCGAGATCGAGACTTTACTCTGTTTGACTCAGTTCGCCGGGTAGGGAAGGAGAAGGTTTGGCTTGTAGACTCGGTTGTTCTCGTCATATATGAGGAGACTCCGTTGGTTCTCCTCCTAGCCCGCGCTCCGGTGATGAGTCGATCACCTTCGGAGACGCTTCGTGCGACGCGTCATCGCCAAAGGTTGTGCGTATTAATGCCTCTCTTATTCTTAAGGATGTTGCCTTGGTTAGTAAGGCTGCGGTACAATTTGCTTTCGGTTTCTCGACTTCTTGATGGCGGTTTGAGGTGAGTTTTAAGAAAAACAATTGCAAAATTCTTGATTCTTCGGGTAGTCTAGTTTGCGGGATTTCTCGTTATGGGAGGATATTTCGTGCTGATTTTTCTGATTCTTCTGGTGATTCTCTCCGGTGTTTGGTTGCTTCTGAGTCCCGCGATCTCTCTTTCTGGCATAGGAGACTTGGTCATATTGGATTTGACCATTTGACCCGAGTTAGCAGCCATGATCTCATTCGTGGTCTGCCGAAACTCAAGATGGTCAAAGATCTTGTTTGCACTCCTTGCCGGCACGGCAAGATGGTTGCCGCTTCTCATCCTCCGGTCACAGTTACTATGACCGATGCACGGACACATTGCTCCACATGGACACGCTTGGACCGGCTCGAGTCTTGATCGGAGGAGGAAGTGGTATGTTCTTGTTGTGGTCGATGACTTCTCGAGGTATTCTTGGGTGTTTTCTTAGCATCAAAGGATGAGACGTTTTCACTTTTCCGAGGTCTTTTAGTAGGTCGTCTGTTGAGCTCCCGGTGCCTTACGAGCGATCCATGATGACAATGGCACGGAGTTCAAGAATTCCTACTTTGAGAGTTCTGCGGTGAGGCAGTGTAGAGCACCGTTCTCTTCTCCATCGTCCCTCGGCAAAATGGCGTTGTGGAGAGGAAGAACCGCACCTTGGTCGAGATGGCGGGCGATGCTTGATGAGTACTCTACACCGAGGAAGTTTTGAAATGAGGCCATTGCGACCGCGTGCCATGTTTCGAATCGAGTTTTTCTTCGGGCACTCTTGCACCGCACTTCTTATGAGCTGAGATACGGGCGAAAGCCCAGCGTCTCTCATTTTCGTGTGTTTGGTTGCAAGTGCTTTATCTTGAAGTCTGGGAACCTAGACAAGTTCGAGTCACGTTCCTGTGACGGTATCTTTCTAGGCTACTCGACTTCTTCGCGGGCTTATAGGGTCTGGAACTGCGAGTCTAGCAAAATGGTAGAGACCTGCGAGGTGACCTTCGACGAGGCCAGTCCGGGGACTAGGCCAGATATCTCAGGTTCTTTAGAGCAGTCCGAGACCATCTTTGTGGATGATGAGGACGATGGAGATGACGGTTGTCTACGATCCCGTCCTCATCCACTCCTTGAGGTGCCGCCTTCCACCGCACCTCGAGGTGATCGACCCTGCCTTCGCTTCCTCTGGAGCTAGTGGCTCTGTTCCTACCTCGTCGGCTCATGAGGTAGAGGCCACTTCTTCATCTCTCCCAGACCTCCTAGACACATCCAGAAAGTTCATCCTTGAGCGAGATCATTGGAGATCTTTTCGAGTGTTACCCGCTCAAAATCGCTTATCTCAATTCTGTCTCCATTCTCGCCTTCATTGCCTCTTTTGAGCCCAAAGATGTTTCTCATGCTTTATCCGATGAGTCATGGGTCAATGCCATGCATGAGGAATTAGAGAACTTTGAGAGAAACAAGGTCAGTCGCTTGTTGAGCCCCCACGAGGCCACAATATCATTGGAACCAAGTGGGTGTTCAAGAACAAGCAGAGTGAGGATGGGGTAGTCATCCCAAACAAGGCGAGATTGGTAGCTCGGGGGTTTTCCTGTGTTGAGGGTCTAGACTTTGAGGAGACCTTTGCCCTCAGAGCTCGACTTGAAGCCATTAGAATCTCGCTTGCCTTTGCAGCTTCTAAGGGTTTCAAGCTTTACCAGATGGACGTGAAGAGTGCCTTCCTCAATGGCCTTATTGAGGAGGAAGTCTCGTCCGACTGACCTCGTGTTTCGAGAACCCCAAATACCCTAACCATGTCTTCAAGCTTTCAAATACCAGATGGACTTAAGCAGGCTCCCGAGCTTGGTATGAGAGGCTTAAGTCCTACTTGATAAGTCATGGTTTTGAGATGGGTAAAGTTGACAAGACCTTGTTCATCCGCCGGCATGGCATCGACCTTCTGCTTTCGTCGGATCTATGTCGATGACATTATCTTTGGCGGCTCTTCCCATACTCTGGTTTCCCGGTTCTCGGATGTCATGAGCACCGAGTTTGAGATGAGCATGATGGGTGAGTTGACATTCTTTCTTGGCTTCCAAATCAAGCGGACTCGGGAGGGTACTTTTCTTCATCAGGCAAGTACACTCGTGATCTCTGAGACGCCGACATGAGTGATGGTAAGCTCGTGTCGACTCCCATGGCTTCTCTGACCTATCTTGATCCAGATGAGGATGGCGAGCAGTTGATCAAAAGGAGTTTCGCAAGCATGATTGGCTCCTCTTGTACCTCAACGCCTCGAGACCGGACATACATTTTTACGTGTGTTTGTGCGCTCGTTTTGAGCTTCTCCTCGCGGTTCTCACCGCCATGATGAAGCGCATCTTCGGTACCTCGAGCTACCATTGACTATGGTATCTGGTACTCTTCCTCATCTGTCTTTCCTTGAGAGCCTTCTCGGATCACAGACTTATTTGGTCAGAGGATAGATAGGAAGAGCACTTCGCACCGCCAATTTCTTGGCACTTCTCTTGTTTCTGGTCTTCAAGGAAGCGATGCAGTGTTACCTGATCCACCGCAGAGGCCGAGTATGTTCTGCTGCACGATTCTTTGTAGTCAAGTGCTCGATGGCTTCGACCTGCGGGACTTTGGGTTAGTTATCGATGTTGTTCCACTCTTTTGTGATAACACTTGCGATTAACATTGCCAAGAACCAAGTCAAACATTCCGGACCAAGCACATCGATATTCGCTTCCACTTCCTTAGAGACCATGTAGAGAAAGGCGATATAGTGCTCCGGTTTGTGGAGAGTGACCACCGGTTGGTGACATTTTCACCAAGCCTTTGGATTGTTCGAGGTTTTCACTGAGGGAGAGCTTGGGGTGGTTTGTCCTTATGGATTTGTAGTGAGGGAGCTTTGGGTTTTTGCTTTACTATATTATTTATGCTCTTGCTCCTTACTATTGCATTGCATTTTGGGTGCATTTGGGATTAGTCCTCCTAGCATAGATTAGAGTGCTTCTTTTGTCTAGTTGTTTAGATTTGCTCTTATCTTGTGATTCTAGGATGCTGCTTATTAGCTGTCTCTTCTCACTAGGTTGAGCTTACTCACTTCTTATAGGTTCTAGCAAGGGTTGGGCCACCTTTGGGTAGACAGGGAACGTGTTTGCTCCTTAGTGTGTTAGCCAGGCGATTGATAGTCCTAGAGTCATATGGGGTAGATGAGAGTCGATCGAGCCATAGTATTCTCTATATCTTATCTATGCTTTAAGGACTGTCTGTTTTATGTTTTCTTTGCTAGCTTCTCGATTTATTGTTTTGGTTCAAGGGGAGTTCATTTGGGAGCTTCTGGAGCTTAATATTGAGTTAACTCAACTTGAACTAAAAGTTGCATCTAATGTTGAGGGGGAGCTGGATCTTCTGCATTTCTAGCATTTTGCATTGTAATATAACTACATTGAGCCTTGATTATTATCCTGCTATGACATGTTTACAATGCTTTACACCTTGCTATGACTTGTGCTTATTTGCTAGATTTATCATGACTTCATATGTGTAGCCTAGCTTTTGCCATGATAAGTTAATTAAAATTGCTCAACTTAAACTAAAACTTGTCATGTTAGCACTCGAGATTAGTCTTTCTTGAGCTATCCTTTTATGATTCATGCCATGTCAAATAAATTTGGGTAGAGTGATGAATCTATATTGAGCCTTAGAAAGAGCTGTTTTAGTCTCTTGGTGATGCATGAGTTAGTACAACTTGTTAAAAGGCAAAAGATCTCTTTTGTGCTTGAAAAAACCTGATCTCACCAATTCTCTCCTATGAGACGGCTTGCCATTGCACTTGGCATGAACTTAGGGGGAGTTTTGGGTGACCTAGACTATCTTCTTAAGCTTCTCGCTTGGAGTAGTCGCATAAGGCTTGAGACCTAGCACATGATAAAACAAAAATCTGGTTGGAAACCACCATGAATTTCAAAAGAAAATATGTTTCATGTGTTCAATGTGCTTAAAGCCACAAAAAGTATCATGTACTTTAACCAATGTTTCAATCTTGAGCATAGCACTCTATTTGGTCTCAATTTAAGCTTCTTAGTTCCGCTTAGCTTATTGACATGGCTGCATCATCCTTGGATATCTCTAGCGAGACTTTGCTCATTGATGACTTGACTTGCTCACATAATGTACCTCATTTTCAGATTGTCATCTATGTGTTCTAGCTAGCTTATACATATCTTGTCATGATCTAGATAGCCTTTTATTAAGTTATGGCTTGGTGTATTACATGTTGGTCATTATGGATAATTCTCATGGCTCAAAATGCTTAAATAAACAAACTTCACCATTTTCATCCTTTAACATGTCATATTCTCTCTTGAGTATTCTTGATGTGTTTATTGCCAAAAGGGGAGAATAGAGAAGAAAAAAGCAAGTTGGGATCATTTTAGAGCTTTGGAGAACAATTTGCTCTTTTAGTTGTTGCTCTAGTGTTCCTTACGTCGACATGGTCAATTGTTTCACTCTTCTTCTTTGGACCATGTTGGTTTCTTCAAACTCAAACTCAACTTTGCTCTTTTTTGAGTTTGTCAATATACTCATCAAGGGGAGATTGAGAGACCATGTGGAGGTCGTCCGTGTGAGTGATGAGTAATTGACAAAGGTTTTAGGTCGGTCGAGTTTGGTTTGTGTGGTCGGACTTTGTCGTTCTTGCAGTTCACGCGTGCTGTGAAAGTCAATCGAAATTTATCGGGATAATCGAACGACCGGCGTGTTATGGGCGATACGACCATGAGGCGGTTGTACCGATTGGTAAATGGCGGTTGAAGAATTCGAGAAGTTGTTTTCGTGTTCGGTCTTCATTGGAAATCGGAACGACCGCAGTATTGGAGCGAGACGACCGAGTGCGGTTGATCCGCTGGTAACATGGCGGTTATCTGGATTGTATTGTGAGGTTCGCCATTTTGGTGTTTTGAGTTTTGGATAGGTCATATCCGGTGTGTTCATGCATATGTGTTGCATATTGCATGTTTGAGCTAACGTTAGGTCAAGTTGTGAAGAACTTGTTCTCGGTTTCGTGTTTCTTGTGCGTGTGGCTGCGGGACGCCGAGCGGAGTCGTGGCGAGACACGGTGGACTGGACTAAGCGCAGATGGCGCCGAGGTCGAACGGTCGGGATGTGTCAAGAGGCACGTGGACTCGAGGTGGTTGCGAGGCGGCGAGACAAGGAGCGTGAAGCTTCGGAAGGTGCTGAAGGGCGAATCGAAATTCGCAAGGTTGCACTGGCGGGCGGGCTCCGTTGGACTTAGCGGGCGAACGGGAGGAGACCCGTTAGCCAAGGCTATATAAAGGATTGGAGGGCTGCATGCCCTCTTGAGCACTTGAAAAGGAATTAGGGTTTGCTAGAGTCAAAAGAGTCTTTAGTGGCTGTTTTTGCTTTAGGCTTTAGTGGTTGAGGGTGTTGGTGGAGGCGGTGGGTGCTCCTGCTTGTCCCCTTCGTTGCTTCCCTCCTCAAGAATGGATGAGTGTGTGTTCTTGAGGTTTGAGAGTGGGAGAGGATGAGATGAAAGCTTGTAATCATTCCTCTTGTATCAATCATGTATCTCTCTTCCTCTAGATCAATATGAGATGGTGTTTGTTTCATATTTGAACTCTCTGTCATTTATTTCTTCGATGACCTCTTTTGAAGATTTCTTGATCCTTTGTTTCTCTGGTTGTTTCTTGCCCCAATCTACCTTGCTATGGCGTGTGGGAATACATCTAGGGTGATCTAGATCATCAATCATCCACGAGCAAGTGATTGGATTAGAGGTTTGTTCTTGCGGTTTAGCATCCTTCTTCGTTCAAATGCAAAAGATAGGAACCTTGGAATGGATCTCTGAAATTTTTGATTGGAATAGGTTCCTAGTATCGTTAGGAAGGTGTGGTTCAAATCTCGTAGAGTTTGGCCAAGCGGTTCAAAAGTTACGTTGATTTTCGTTTTGAAACCCGGCGGATTTTGCTGCTCCAGACAATCGGATGAACTGGCTTAACATGCGGTTGTCTGATCTGCGGTACAACCGGTCATTTGCTCATGGTTGTAGCCGATCTGCAGTACAACCGCCGCTTACTCGCGGTTGTACCGATTGTCCCGATTTGTTCGGCTCTTCCTCGTTTTTGTTCTTTGAGCTTTGGGGGTGAGAGTGGATTCAACATAAGACTTCCTCTGGCTTAATCATTGATCTTCATAGCTCTCATAGCTATTGGAGTGATTTATAAGTTGAATCCATTCTTTGCGAAAAAGATTCGGTGCTCCTATTCACCCCCCCCCCTCTAGTCGCCTTTCCGGTCCTTCAGAGATCTCCAGTGAGTCATTCGTGTCTTCTAGGGTAATATTTCTAATCCTCGCTATTAGTTTAAGTATTTTTGAGGAGATGATGTCGTTTAGAGATTCGTTGATCCTACTGAGATTGAGTCGGTATTCTGCAGTCGTCTTGTTCGGCAGATTAGGTCTTGTTCAGTGCAAAATTAGAGGTTTGGGCCTTCTAGAGTTGTGTGGGGTTTTGCGTGGATTTTCTGGAAAGTATTAATTCACAATTTTTGGTTGGATAATGAATTAGTTATGAATTTTTCAAGTCTAGGTGCTTATTCAGTCTCTCGATTCGGGCAACAAACGTATTTCTATGAATTAGGGTTTGGATATGGACGATTTTGGTCAATTGATCTCCATAAGTTATGTAGATAACTGTATGATGTTTCCAGGGAGATCAAGTTCATAATTTTTGGATATTTAGAAAGAAAGATATGAATTTTTGAATTTAATACTGTAATCTGTCCTTCTGTTGTGGACAGTAGAGAAAGACTAGTTTGTTAGCAACCTTTGTTGAATAGTGGGGAAAATTATGATAAATTTATTGAGGAATTTAATTCTCTGTAGTTTCCAGATTGTCTTAGAACAGTGGGTTTGGATGTACGAATTAAAAGATACGAAATGCTAAAGTCGGTAGTACCGAAGATGATAAAACTGTCTTCAGGGTTAAAAACAAAGACATAAATGGAATAATTTGATCTTTTGGTCACCTAAGGAGTTGTAGATATGCGTGTGTAGATTCCAGGGAATTTGGGTTCATGAATTTTGGAGCTTTGACTCAAAAGTTATGATTTTTCTTTGATGGCTGTCTGTTTGGATAGACTGGTAATTGGAGTGTATTGGTAAAGTTTCGGGTTGCGAATAGGAGCGATTGATTTCATTTTGTTTCATTGCTATGCTGAGAACTTTTGAATGATATTCTTAGTATAGTCTACAGTTGCCAGGTTCTGGTGAGAACAGGGGTTAGAGTCTCCCGATCGTCGTCATCCATCTCGCGGTTGAGGCAAGTGCAAGCACTGCAGAGTGGATTGTGATGCTTTATTCATGAAAATTGCCATGATTTACTTATGATGTTACATGTTTGATAATGTCGCTGTATATTATTCTCTCATGTTGATTTGAGAATATGAAGTTCATTTGCATCATGGCATACATTCCTGAGTCTTGGACTACGTGGTAGCTAAGAGTTGTTCCTTTTGAGGTCCCGTCACGCATTGGAAGGGCATGAGATCCCCGTCATGTATTGGACAGGCATGGGTCCCCACACTCGTGGAGTGTGGTCTTGAGGTCCCTGTGCCTGAGGGCACAGGCTTGAGTATGCATCGACGGATGCACTACTCCGCATTACCGATAATTGCAAAACAGAAAGAAAGAGCATTCTTGACATATGCATTGCATGCAAGCATAAGAGATTTATTTATGGTTCCTTGCTGATGTTCATATGAGGATTTGATATCTTCATTGGCTGGTCGTGAAGTTTTGTTTATTATCACTGTTGTACTTTGCTGAGTCGTGGACTCACGCTTGTTGTTGTTGTTCTTTTTAGGTACCTCTCGAGGCAGCGACATGCATGAGAAGGGGTAGTTTGGATGCACTTCACACTTAACCACTCATGGCAAATAAATTAGCTTATTTACCTAAAACCTTATATTCATGCTTTTCCCTTTATTTTTAGACTATGTCCATCCTTCGTGGTGGTTGATTTGCTTATAATCGTGGTAGCCAAGTTTTATCGTGAATGTTTCTATTATGCTTTTAAGACTCAGATATCGATTCATTTAGTTCTATTTGATACGAATAAATTGAATGATTTGATTAGTCTTACATCCTTGTGATTTCGGGTGAATATTGATGATTTAGATTTAATTATTAAAGAACTGCTCCCATTGAGTACCACTAGTTGTTTGATTTGGTTTTAGTTGAGAAATAGCAGGATTTATGCCTAGAGTATTATTAATTGATAGGTAGTATTATTTAACTTGACTATACTACCACTTGTGCTAGTTCCTGTGTTTAGGATTAAATCATTCATTGTTGTATGTCTTGTTGAATTGGTATTAGTAAGGACGACAAGCACAAATCATCGTGGGAGTACCATTGTACGAAGGTTCGGCTACATGCAATATTTGCTGATAAGGGATCACTGCAGGATGCCATTAAGTTGTGGGCCTTGTCCATGCAGCGGACATTTCGGGTCATAAAATCCAGCCAAGAGCAGTATACTGTGGTCTGCAACCAGGGTGGATGTCCTTGGCATATGCATGCACGTAGACACAAATACGAGACTCACTATATTGTCTCCAAGGTGGAGGCGCGCTGTTGCGTGCTCAGCAGTATTTTGCCGAAGCATCGCAACCTAACGTCCACCTTTATAGCCAATGTCATGTACGGAGAGATAGCGAAGAAGAACGGCATGGAGGCCAAGCACATCATGGTAGCTATAGAGCAAAAATTCCAGTACAAGATTAGCTACGCGAAGGCATGGCGTGCGAAACAGAAGGTTCTGGAAAGAAGGTTTGGTTCTTTCAAGGTGGCTTACGACAATATTCCTCATATGCTCTAGGTGCTACAGGATTGGAACCCAGGCACATACTTGTTGTGAAGGACAAGCCATCCAGAAGACCGCCGCTAGATTTCATGGTATTACAGAGGGCCTTCCTAGCCTTCGGTGCCTACATCGATGCTTTTAGGCATATGTTGCCCGTGATCTCGATCGACGGGATGTTTATAACTGGGAAATACAAGGGCCAGATCCTGACAGCAATTGGTATTGATGGCAACAATCATATTCTATCCTTAGCCATCGCATTCGTCAAAAGTGAGAATTCCGACAGCAGGTTGTGGTTTCTTCAACATCTGAAGGTTGGAGTAGTTGGGGCGCGTCCTGATGTCTGCATAATCCATGATCGCCACCCCAGGATGATGAAGATCATTAGAAAACTTCAGCAAGATCCCGAGGAGTCGTTCCCTTGGCCGAACATGAGGAACAGATGGTGCATTCGCCATCTGGGGGCCAACTTCTTCAAGCAGTTCCCGCAGCAACCGTTAATGAAGTTGTTCAAGAGGCTGGCAATGCAGAACTAGCGGTGAAACATTGATGCATTGTGGGAGATGTTGGAGGAGCACACTAGGAAGTGCGTCATCGAGAGGAACAAGCGTCTGCCCATTCCTAGGGCGGCCCAACCCAAACGCCTCCCACCACTGCGGGAGCTTGACCCTCCCCGTGTGATGCGGAGGACCTTGAGGGACATCAAGTGCTTCTCACATTGGATTGAGGCCGAGCCATTGAATAAGTGGTCCTTGCTACACGACACGGATGGTGCTAGGTATGGCATAATGACCACTAACCTTGCGGAGGTCTACAATTGGGTTCTTAGGTGCCTCCGTGCTCAACCCCTCGTCGCCATCGTGGAAGACGTTCTGCAAGGTACAATCAGGTATTTTAGGGAAAGGCGTGCAAATGTGGCACTTCATGCATCGAACCCACATACACCGTACTGCTCGAAGATTACAGTGTACATGCAGGCCAAGATCGAAAAGGGTTAGTCGCAAACAGTCTTCGTAATGGGCAACATGGAGCATCGTTTCAACATTTTGACATGCTCCTTCGTGACAAAGCCAGATTTGGGACGGCTCTCTTGTTACACACGGGGTGTGCCTTGGAGATCATGCCAATGAACCTAGCTGCACATGCAACAAGCTAGAGCTCCTTCACAAGCCATGCTCTTATGTCCTTGCCACATGTGGGACCATCAACATGGACCCATCAAACTTATTGTCGGAGTACTTCTTGAAGGAGAGGGTGCTACAGGCGTTGTACGGCGAGCTAAGAGGCTTCAGGGTTGTGGACAACTTTGCCACGTTGGATTTGGCACAGCGGATTTGGATTCTGGATCTTGACCTATTGAAGGGCGGGAAGGGCCGTCAGCAGAGCCGTCGCATTATGAACGATATGGACGAAGGGGAAGTTGCAGCGACAGGAAGACGTTGCGGCCTGTGCCGCTAGGATGGCCACACTGTGAGAACTTGCAAGGCACCTGCTGACACGTAGGAACACCGGCGTGGAGTGCAGCATTGTTTCTTATTGGGTATAGAATGGTACTAAGATTAGAACAGATAGCATGTTGTAACTTGTACTTCAGTAAGTACCTTGCTTATTGTAAGCACTGTGGAACTAATTGCATCGTAATTGCAAATTTTAAATTCATTTGAAGTGTCAATCTCTCGTCGTAATTGCAAAGCACGACGAGAGCTCGCTCGGCAGTGCACGACGTGACCTCTCTACAAAGCAGGACGTGATCACTCTCTGCAAAGCAGGAAGTGACCACTCCCTGCAAAGCAAGACATGACCCGGCGAGTCAGCTTTGCGCAACGACGTGACCCAACAAGTCTCCTCAGAGCCACTGCCTCGCGGATGCGAGTTTCCTTCAACTGAATTACAATTCAGTCGTGTACGCAGCGCCGGCTCGGTATATAAGTACTACTCCTTCTACGCCGGGTTCTCCTACATCCAGACCTCAACACAATCTCGCTCAGATGGAGAAGCACTTGAAGGAGATCCGCGAATTGCAAAGGGAGTATGCATCCCAAGAGGAACAAAGGGAGCGTGCTAGGAGGCCACCTCTTGGCAATGACGCCGCCCGTAGTAGCAACCCCTACCACAACATCCCAACCAAGCGTTCGCCGCAACACCCACCTGAGGGGGGATGCCGCCCCTATGTTGGTGCAGGGACAGAGGCATGTTCTTCAAGTCCAAGCCCCAGCTCAGCCTGGGCATGCGTTACTGGGGTTGCACGAACTACTCCTGCGACTATCCCGACTGCCGTTAGGACACGAGCCGCTATCGGCAACTGGTAAGGACATGTTACAGTATGTTCCCCTACCATTTCTCTTTCAAAATACGCACTAACAACCTCTCTCGTCTACTCATAGTCCCCGGATCCGCTATGTAGCTACCGCAAGTGGATTGACCTAGAGATCCACCCACACGACCAATGGACTCTCGACATCGAGGAGTAGGATGCCAACAGGGACCGCGAGAGGAGGGAGGAGGAGCGCCGCACCGAAGAGTACAACGAGCATATCCGGCGGGAGACACAGGCCCATCTCGAGACGTGCAGGTGCAGGGAGCGCGAGAAAAAGAGGGAAATGGAGGCTGAGGCCAAGGCGACCGGCGAGGAATACAACACCGGGCTCGCAAGGAAAGGCAAATGGCCTCAGTCCACACAGTAGTCTGACCCTCTTCGTCCATATGTCACATGTATTTCTAATTCCCTAAAGGCATGCGTGTACCATCCTTGGTTCGTTAGCCTGCTTGCCATGTAACCCCTTGTCAGATCAACTATCGTGTTGTTATCGTTGCGCCATTTCTCCAAAGTTCTCCACCGTGTATGAATTTCCTGGCGCATCGCAATATCACTTACCTTCGTACTTACGAACCATTGCTATCTCTATCGTCCTCACAAAATTCTTCAGAAAATTAGCGCACTACAACAACATACGACGATCACAAAATGTTATTACGAGTCTGACAAATTTTGAACCCTTGAGATTCTACGAAAATCACAAACGGACCAACCAACCTTATCACCACTCTTTCATTTCCAAAAAAATAACAACCTACAAACAGGATTTGCTAAATGTATTACCTATAAAATTTAACATTTATTCCCACACAATTATTTCAATTGGATTAATGTTATATTTTAAATCGCCAAATGGTTGGACGACTTAGTACTAGTCGATCAACCATTCGGCGATTGACTCAAGTCGCTCAACAACCGGACGACTATGACACGTGTCACTATGCCGTTGGGCGACTTTGGCCAGTCGCCTGATGGTTGAGCGACTAGTCCTAAGTCGCCCAACGGTACGGCGACAGATGATTATTTCTGTAAAAAAAAATATAAAGTAGTATTGTTTCTGTAGTTCCGAATAAAAAATAGATTATTTTAAAAAAAATCCTATAAAGAGTGCTTAATATATAGAGCCCACAGGCAGAATCTATGGCTGAAACCAATGCAAAAGTCCAAAACTATCACCGCGGCCTTGGCGACGGCCCTCGTACCCGACGGGACGGGACGTCCTCGGCGCAATTCCGAGCATGGATTGGGCTACACGCTGCCGGGCCTAGAATTTTGCACTCCGGAACGTATCCAGCTGAAACGCCCGATACCTGCATTAGTTACATGGATTCATTCGCTTCAAAAAAAACAGTTACCTGGATTCATTGGATTAGGTCATCGGGTATTGTTTTCTTCGTGTATTGGGTGGGCTCTGGCCCAATACAGACGTTACCAAACTGGCAGGCAGTCGACGACGATTCTTCTATTAGAAAGTTCGGAGAAAGGTTTGAACTAGTGTCGTGTCACAAGCACAATTTTCTCAACTAAAATGAGAAAACGAAGTGCTGGAAGTTGCCTGGCTACCACATCTACAGAGACGTGCAACCTATACAATAGAGCTCTGGGTCCTCAGTGAATCAATTCTCGTGATGTATGCCGCATAAGCTTCAGTAGCTTCCATTTAACACAATGGGATGACGAGGCATTGGTATCTGATGATCCCTCTCAGCGTCCTTGACTGACACTACATGTGTGACACAAGATATTAAGAAACAAGAGATCATTTTATTTTCAAACGCCAATACGATAATGCCCTTTTTAAGTGCTACAGTTATGAAAGTGAGACAGCCTAGTTAGTTTTACTGAAACCAATAAGGCGATAGCTAACAGGTTAGTTCATATTCATACAATATCGAAGTACCATATGTAAAAAATGTAATCTGAATGTTTAAGAAAGCAATGTACTAGTAGTACAGTAAGAAAGTGGTTAACCAATCTCGATTAAGTGAGACGCCATAGACCGGACCGCTCTTCTTGCTTCCCACCTAAACAAAACCAAACACAAGCCAGAGCCAGGAGGAAGCATGGCGGGAAGGGGACGGTTAGGCCAACCGTTTTTTCGTCATTCACCTCCTCCACTCTTGGCGCCAAAGCAAAGCCGTTAGATTATTGGTCACCATCTCGAAGACTCGAACCCAACTCGCCTCCTCCCTCCCACCCATTTATCGATCCCTAGAGGCGCAAACCAACCATGCCAATGTCCCTCCTCCCCCCTGACGGGCCACCACAATGCGGCCGCCTTCGTCGTCGGCGACGCCCGGAACAAGCCGCGGCGGCGGCGGCCGGGTCTCGGCGTTCACGATGCGCGCGGTGGCGCGCATGTCGAGGGCGCGGTGGTTCATCTTTCTGAGGCGGGTGTACCAGTACCAGAACGGCCCGAGGTCCGACCTGGGCTCCAACCCCTTCAACTCGCCCGGCTGGCTCGCCCTCGAGCTCGGCGTGATCGTCGCGCAGATGGTCGTTACCACCGCCGTCGTCGCCACCTCCCCCAAGGAACGCCCCGCGTGGCCGCTCCGGATCTGGGTCGCCGCGTACAACGTCGGCAACGTGCTCAGCCTCCCCCTCCTCTATTGGCGCCACCAGCACTCCTCGGCCGCCGGCCGCGGCGACGCCCTCTCGGACGACCCCGAGATGCACGGCGCCAATGACGCTATAAGGTTCCGAACTTAACATCGTCTTTTGTGCCAAAGTCGAAATTTTATACTACAGCAATAGGTTTCTTGATGAAACTCTTGTGGATTGATTGCAGGAACGGCTCGTATCTGATGAACAAGGCTCGGGCGTTCCTGGAACTGTTCTTCGCGGTGTGGTTCGTGATGGGCAACGTGTGGGTGTTCGACGCGCGGCTGGGGTCGTTCCACCGCGCGCCGAGGCTGTACGCGCTCTGCATCGGTCTGCTCGCCTGGAACGCCGTCGTCTACTCGCTCCCCTTCCTCCTCTTCCTCCTGCTCTGCTGCTTCGTCCCGGTCGTCGGGTACGCGCTCGGGTACAACATGAACTCGGCCTCCGTCGGGCGGAGCGCCTCCGACGAGCAGCTGGCCGCGCTGCCGCGGTGGCGGTTCAAGGAGCCCGACGTGCCGAGTGACCGCGAGAACGATGATCAAGTGAGTACATATATGCATGTTAATTTTGCGCATACGGTGTTGCAGATTTGTAGGCACACGTTATGTTCAGAGTATTAGCAAAGATAGCAGCATTTTCTGTGTGGGTGAGGTAGGAATTTGGAGTACAAAAAGGGAAAGCAGGAATCACCAAAACAAAATTATTGGAAAACTCAACTGTAGCCTGTAGGCCAGAATAGGGCATCACAAAAAGTGATATATAAACCTGCGTCCGTCCGAAACTAGAACAGGGCTCCCTTTTTGGACGATACTAAGATAAGAAGTACTAGCTTTACCTTT
Organism: Phyllostachys edulis; assembly: GCA_036346405.1. Taxonomy (NCBI): domain Eukaryota; kingdom Viridiplantae; phylum Streptophyta; class Magnoliopsida; order Poales; family Poaceae; genus Phyllostachys; species Phyllostachys edulis. The sequence continues at coordinate 43,510,385 of CM070546.1, read as the reverse complement.
TTGGATGGTCCCTAAAATAAGAATACAAATTACAAGCACCTGATCCTTCTATTAGTAAGTAGTACTCCAACTTGGCAAACATGATGAACTAGCTAGCTATATAGGATGAACATCGTTATGTTAAACTGTGATGACATATATATTATTTACTGCACTGCGAAGAAGAATTCCCTGTGATCAAACTGCTTCAATCCATAGTACGTTTGATGGATTTTTTTCTCTCAAATATTGCGACTTGCAGGAGTGCTGCATATGCCTGGCTCAGTACAAGGAGAAGGAGGAGGTGAGGCAGCTGCCGTGCACACACATGTTCCACCTGAAGTGCGTGGACAGGTGGCTGAGGATCATCTCCTCTTGCCCTCTCTGCAAGCAAGAGCTCTAGTAGTACGTGATGTCTACTCGACTCCTAGCTATACGGCGCCCGCCCGATACTGATCGATCAGTGGAGCTTGCATTCTAAGCCAGGCCGGGTTCGATCGGATCGGATGGCGCTACCTATACTGCGCGCGCGGTTCGATCGACGCATGCATCGCACCTCACGAAAACTCTCGCCAATCCTCTACTGACCTAGACGCTGACATGCGATGGATACACTTGCAAGTTGCACCTCGAGATAGGTTAGGCTCTTGATAGGTGGAAAATGTGTAAAAGAAGGGTTGTTTTGAGATTTTTTTTTTTGCTCTACTGATCTTGTGTTGCGTGAGATTGAGTTGGACATATAGCTTTTGAATAGAAATCAATGGACTCCAAGCGGTTCTGGAAACGGATTGTGCTTCGGCGGCGAATTTGTTAGCTAACCCGACTGCCCAGCGCTCGAGAATCACCTTCATCATCACAGAAGTCTTGGGAGTATGGTGCTCAATTGCCGACGTTTTCAATCCGGCCGGCACACGAAGAGAGAGCTAAATTGTGTTGCTCATGAGCTCGCACAAATGACAAAATGCACGAACCATTATGCGGCTTGGCGTGATCAGTTTCCATCTTGTGTCGAGCAATTAGTTACTGAGGAATGCAACTCTGTTCTTGAGTAATATAAAGCTCTCTTTTTCTCGCAAAAAAAATGGAGATTCATATCATCAAGTTTCCTTTGATCTCGCTCAGTGCATACGACGCCAAGACAGAATAATGACCCCAAGAGTTGTTTGGTTGCGATTGGATATGAGAATGATGGGTTTGGCCCGATTTTAGCTGGTCCATGTTTAGGCCGACAGGCATAGAGTTAAAGCCTGGTGGCCAAGCTGGGTTGGTCTAAATCAGTCCAGTTCAAAATAATAGTAGTACATTTAGTGTTTAAGCCAATTTAGGGCCTAAAAGTCTCCCGGCCGAAACAGCCCAAATGTAACGGGCTTCTCTATTAGCCATCTCAAGCTTGCCCTAGCCGGACTTGGGTCAGAAGTAGAAGTGCATTGTTCTGTTAGAGATGAAATGTAGATTATGGGCCTCAATTGATTGCAGCTGTGTATGAGCTGATGGGCAGCCAGGTGATGCTTTTCCAGGCTCGAATAGCTGGGCTTCATTTGTTAGGTCAAGCTTAGACCAGGTTCCCCAGCTACTAGCTTCCGGGCCGGCTGCTACGCGAGACCGTTCCACGACCGATGGAACTCGTCCGACTCACGTTTCTTCCACCAAGACGAAAATGTGGAAGAGGGAAACGAAACCAAGGCACCGGGTGATACTGATACTTCCTTCCGCCGACGGCGATAGGAAGGCCTTACTTCAAGTCAAAGCGCACATTGACAATTTGACATGGCCTCGCACAGTCCAATTCTTCGCCATGTGTTTTACCAACGGATACGCCGTTCGCGTCCAGGTCAATCATGTGATAAACAAGTCGCATGCGTGCTTCGTGACCGCGAACATATGTAACATTCCCGCGCGCATTCCCGGCCGGCGAGGAGCTAATCGCTCGTCCTCACGTTTCCCAGGCGCCGATTGGCCGGCGGCTCACGTTTTAATTTGTTTTCTCAGGCATGATACGGACCAAAACTGCTTACCGCTACAGAGTGGAGTACGTAGTAATAAGATCTTCGCAGAAAATCAATCCAAAAGAAGAAGAAAAAAGTCTATCCAGAAAAATGATACATGGATGTGGAAGTTGAAGTCGCAGGCGAAAAGAATTGTCGCTCCCGTTGATACTCGCAACCAGGGATAAAATTCCCGGCCGGGATCCAAAATCCCGGCCGATTTTTTCGGGTTTTACAATTTTAAATTTTAAATTTCGAATTTTGGCTGTTTTTAAACAAAATCAAACGAATTTCATCCAAAAAAACCAGTTTGACTGACAACTGACCGGTTACCGGTCCCAGCCAGCCAGCGAAAAGTTTGCCTGATCCGGTTATATGATCCCTGTTCCCAACTGTTAGTATTTAATATAGTCGTGTAGTACTATCTATTTAACATTAGTGCTCTGCTCTGCTCCTCTTTTTCGAGAAAAGGAAGTAAAAAAACTGATCTATTGTAGCGAAATTACTTTGCTGCTCGATCGTGTATGCAACGAATTCTACTTTTGCTGCTTGTATCGTGCCAAGGTAGACAGTGTAGGTGATTTTCCTCGAGTTGTTACGCGTCCAAACTTGCCCCTTTTATCTCTTCATTACCTTTACTGACTACCCTTTTACTGCTAGTAGTAGGTACAACTCCCTCCCATCCAGCCGAATCCAACTGGATTGGACTGTGGACAGGGGAGCCATGGACGGCATCGATCGAAATGTACAGCCACTTGTACCAGACCAGCACTGTGCCTGTGTCCGCGGATCAGCACGTGACTGCAGCAATAGGAGTAACATGCGATTTTTAAAAAAAATAATCTATTTTTTATTCGAAATTATAGAAATAATACCGGTTAATTTTTTTTATAGAAATAACCTCTAGTCGCCGTACGGTGTGACGACTCGGGCAAATCGCTCAACCGACGCGCGACACATATGTAAGTCGCTCAATGGAACGGCGACTTTAGCGTCGCTGGCCTTAGTCGCCAAACTGGTGTGCGACATGTGTTGGAATCGCCCATGCATAGAGCAAGTTGGCTAAGTCGCGCAGTGGCTAGGCGATTTTAGCTCTTAGGCCTCCTTTTATGCAAATCCAATTGGAACAATTGTGTTAAAATAGATATTACATTTTTTAGGTATTATATTTAGCGAATCGTATTGTATGATGTTATTTTTTTGAAAAGTTAGAAGTGTGGTGACAACGTTGGTTGGTCTGTTTGTTATTTTTGTAGAATATCAAGGGTACGAAATTTGTCAAACTCGCAATAACATTTTATGATCGTCGTATATTGTTGTAGTGCACTTAATTTCTGTAGAATTTTGTGAGGGCGATTGAGATAGTAATGAGCTGTAAGTAGAAAGGTATGTGATATTACGATGCGCTAGGGTATAACACGGGGCAACAAGTGGCTGGAGGCACCTTTTTTTGTGGATTGATAATCTTTGACACTTCAACGTATATATCATTCACAAACAATATTTTCAGACCTTACCCAGAAGTGATACATGTTGTTGAATGTCTTTATAATGATGCTGGGAATAACACGGAAGAATGGAATGTGAAAAAACGAGGAGATTTGATGTTGCGAAGCAAATTATACTTTGTCACTGTGCAAAGCTGTCTCCTTTGGTCTTGTTACTGCGCAAAGCTGCCCCATGTGGTCATGTCACTGCGCAAAGCTGCCCCGTCTGGTCCTGTCACTACGCAAAGCTGCCCCATGTGGTCCTCCATGCGCTAAAGTCGCCTGTGGTCTTGTCATCACAGAAGTCGCCTGCTCGCCTTGTGTACCTCTCCGAAGCTCCTCTCCTCCTCTTGTCTCCCTCTCTTAAGCTCATCTGCTTCTCCCTCTCCCTACCTTCTCCCCTTTTTCTCCTCTCCTGATCTGCAATGCTTGTCTGCCAAGAGAAATGGTAAAAGAAACCATGACGGGACCTGGGCTGGCTTTCTATATGACCGTAAGTACTGCCCCAATGGTTGAGTGACACGTGGCCTAGTCGCTGAGCCGTTGGACGACTTGGCAGTAAGTACTGCCCCAATGGTTGAGCGACACGTGGCCTAGTCGCTGAGCCGTTGGACGACTTGGCAGTAAGTACTGCCTCAATGGTTGAGCGACACGTGGCCTAGTCGCTGAGCCGTTGGACGACTTGGCAATAAGTACTGCCCCAATGGTTGAGCGACATGTGGCCTAGTCGTTGAACCGTTGGACGACTTGGTAGTAAGTACTGACCCAATGGTTGAGCGACACGGGGACTAGTCGCTCAACCGTTGGACGACTTGTAGGCCCAACAGTTGAGCGACACGTCGTCGAATGCTTCAGCGACTAGGTCACGAACGATTCGAAAATAATATATGAATAAGTAATACAACAATGCTAGAGAAAATGCATAGACAAGAATGGAATAGTAATTACGAAGGAGAGTACGTCGACACATAATACAAGTTATACAACAATGGTAGAGAGAATGCATAGACAACCATGTCATAGTACCTACGAAATATAATACGTAAACACAGAATACATAAACCCTCTACTGGCCACCCGCTACGCCACCCGCAGCACCTCCTCCGTCGTCGCCACGTCCCACACCCGGTCCATGCCCACCAATACGCCCTCGCTTGGGCTTTCGAAGCGCGGGGTGCCTAGGCCGGGGCCCAGACAGGGAAAGGTGCTCAGGAGCCCTGCTGATCCGTGCTCCCAAGGGGGTCGACTCCATCGGTTCTTGTGTGATCACTAGGGGCCCGCTAAGCTGCGACCCAGAAAGAACCTCGACGGCAGCTCACCGCTCCTCGACCTCCCGGTGCTTCCGCTGGCATCTTGCACGCCCTCGCGGGGAGAACTCAAAGCTACCGACTATCAAACTCTGACAAAGAAATAATGTTAATCTCTACAATATATTGACGATCACAAACCTGAAGAGAGGAAACATACTGTCGTCGACGGCGATGCGCGAGACGCCAAACCCACTGTACTGTGCATACGGGTCGGGAACGAGAACATACTGCCCTGACACTCTCTGGTAGGTGTCCTGGAACGACACCGGTGGCGGTGGTGGTGCGTACCCACGTGCCCACCCGGAGCCTCCAGCCTGCAAAGGCCCAGGCGCAGGTGGGGCACGTGGACGTGCCCCTCCTGAGCCTGTTGACTGGGCTGTAGGACATGGCGGCCTTGACGTATGCGCCGACGAGGCCACCTCGTGGACCGTCCTGCACGACGTTAGGGTCACGACGCTTCACCGCACCGCAGTTCGATTTAACAAACCGCACTAGCTCGCCGCGCGCGTGACTCTCGCGATCAAAGGCCGATCCCGCCCAGATCGATCGTCCGCCCTCGCAACCTCGACGTTGATGTCTGTCTGCAAGGAGTATGTCAAAATGTCAAACCTATAATTCTGGTAACCGTACTTAGACATTTTAAAACACGATTTTACGTACCACGAGGTGCACGTTCCACGTGAAGTGTAGAGGGTACGAGTCGGTCGATGCTAGCACGCGAAGGGGGAGGGTCGACGACATGCACCAACCTGGTGCGTGTTCCGCGAGGCGCATCAAATAAGGTACTCGTCAGACGACTGGGTCGACGGCCGCCCTCCCAAGACGCGAGCCTCGTGGGCGTTCGCCCACTGCGCCACCCATGGCTCCATCTTGGCTGGCCACTATGTCATGGTGCCACCCCTCCTATTATGCTTGCGAAACGTACCATTGCAATTAGAAGCCGTCGTAACAGAACTATCAAAAACATATGTGAACATGTGTTGTATGTAACTCACGCGTGGGTCGAGTCAGCACCCGCCCCGACGGAATCGAACAACTCGGCAGAGGCCGAATCGGCGCGATCACCCATGCACCGCGTAGTCTCGACGAACACGCCGAAGACAAGCTTCTTCAAGCGCCCGCTTAGTACGCCCGGTCGTGCAAGACAAGTGAAGACGACCCGCAGAGCACGGCCTCCGCTCTCGACGGAGTACGGCTCCCAGCCAAGACGCCGCCGGGGTGAGACGGTCCCATTGCTTCCACAAAGTGACCTTACGGATCGGCCGGTCCACCGCGTCCCCATGGTACATGTCCGCGCCAGACGGATCGGAGATACCAAAGATGGGCCGCCCAAGAGAGAAGCGCCGAACGACCACGGTACAGAAAGGTGAGGGGCACTGTGAGGATAGATGCGGTTGGCCGTCTACAAAGACGACGCACATGTCATGGTATGTCGTGGCAAGTACGGCTGATCTCCAACTAATCTCTAGTTCATCGCCATCGGCGATGGCCTACGCGTACCCTACGAGGCGAGCATTGACAGAGTCACTGTGGCTGCTGGTAAACAGTACCCAGCCGAAGAGCCACAGCAGGTACGCCTCAAGGTGCCGCGACACCTGGTCGGCGGTGGGTTGTGGGACCATCCGCTTGACCTATACACAAACAAATAATTAGTAAGACTGTCATATGGCTAGGCCTCAATGCATCGCTAAACATGGAAAATAGGTAGTATACGCATTCGGAATCGCGAAGCCACCGCGGTGGGCCATGCCATTGCCGCCCGAGAAGTCGGCACGGAGTCGCGCCTCGCGGAAGGACCCCATGAAACCTACCCAATAGGGCGTCGCTCCAGTCGACAACCGCTTCCGGTGGGAATGCAGGGGCTTCTGCGATAGGCAGGCCGAGCAGCATCGCCACATCCTGCAGAGTAGGGGCCATCTCCCCGAAAGGGAGGTGGAAGGTGTGCGTCTTGGTCCGCCACCGGTCCACCAGGCGATTAGGAGCGACGGTTGAACAGAACTGTCAGAATCGCTCCGGACCACCGACCTCCCGTCGTCGTCGACCAGACCACCGTCCTCTTCGGTGACCTCCACCATCCACGCGAGAGGTAGAAGGCCGGCACGGCTCAGCCTACAAAGCACGAAGAAGTAAGTACATAGTGGTCATATGATACAAAAAAGTGGCACGACTTATGACAAACCTCTCTACCCAGCGTGGGTCCAGTCTCCAAGCCCGTCAGGGTGTCCGCGTACGAACCACCCCCAAGTCACCCACGTCATCCTCTGGAATCGGATATGGCACACGACGGCTCAGCAGCGGTCTTTGCGTGTCGACTAACCGTCCAAAGAAACCGAAATGCCAGTCCAAACCACCAGGGTCGTGAGCCATACCTGCAAATTAAGAAATTAAAAGCATTCATATTAATTAAGCATTTAAATTATATTCCAATGGCAAATAAATCATATTTGATATGTTCTTAGTGGCACCTAAACACTTTGCTCGAACACAGTGGTAATACATATACAATTTCATCAAACCCACGTGGTAAACACATAATTTTCCCTACAAAAGTCCACATTACGTTAACATCATCGTTACTACGGATATTTATAGTGGGTGAAGCTTTCAGGAAAAAAAACAAAATTTCACAAGTTTAAGAATCCTACGTGTTTGGAACCATGTATCTGTGATTCCTTAATCTAACCAAAACTATGAACTAAATGTTATCAATTCTTTATTGTGCAAATAAATACATATATTTCACATTCTATAAACTTGCATTTGTGAATGCACGGGTTATCGACATGTTTATATAATAGAAAAATAACATGTCATCACTCATCTAGCCCGTACGCAATTAGCGCAGCACGCGGAATAGTATAACTAAATTTATTTTCACTGACTCCAGCACGCGGAATAGTATAACTAAATTTATTTTCACTGACTCATTTTTCCTTCATGCGAACTTCTAAACTTATTGTATTAATCATGCTATCTCTAAACATTTGCTAACAATGTGTCACTACACACGATGTTGCTCGCTAACCTACCATGGTTACTAATTGATCATGCTATCTCTAAATATTTGGTAACAATATGTCACTACACATGATGTTGGTTGCTAACCTACCATGGTTTCAAAAATACACTTATACAAAATAATACTACAAACTCACCATCCTAGTCGTCGATGCGAAGCGAAGAATCTCTTTTTCCTCCTCCTCTTCTTCTTCCCCTCCTCTTTTTTTCCTCTCATTTTCCTCTCTTTCTTTCCTTTCTTCTCTTCTCTCGCTTTCCATCGAATGGCAATCGTTTAGTAGCACAAGATGAGCTTTATAGGCGCCTCAAGTCGCCATACGGTTGGGCGACTTGGGCGCAGCTTCGAGCAATTTGCGCGCCCGTATGGCGACTCTGTGAAAGTCGCCTTTCCATCAAATAGCGTTGCCTCAATCCATTAAATCGTCGTTCTATTGAGCGACTTCAATATGTGTCGCGTGTTAGTTGGGCGATTTACCCAAGTCGCCGTACGGTTTGGCGACTAGAGGTTATTTTTGTAAAAAAAATTAACCGGTATTATTTCTGTAATTCCGAATAAAAATAGATTATTTTAAAAAATATCGAGCATGCTAGTTGCATGCATCCGCGCTTAGCTCCCCCTCCCCGTAGGCTCTAATCAAGGCGCCACTCACCTCCTCATGCTGTCACGCACAACGTACTCGAATCCAGGGATCATAGTACCGTTTCCGGAGGGAATCCCGTCGGATGGTCGGTAACGGTTATCGGCCAGTAACGGAAATTCTTAGAAAAAACTCGGTCAAAATTCGACCAAATAAATTTAAATTTTAGATGTTTCCGCCGGAATTTTGAATTTGAATTTGAAATTTTCCGGCCGGTATTTCGAATCCCGGTTCTCACCGGCAAATCCAGTTACCACCGGTAACCGGCGTGAACCGGTTGGATTTTTTATCCTTGCTCCAATCTACAGCTAGCTCCGACAACTGTTTACTACGGTGACAGACTAACTGGTGAGACCAATCACTGTGCTGCTTGTCGTGTCACTTTTTAACTGGACGCGCGTGTGAAGCCTGTGCTCGATCGATTCTTGCACTAGCTACCCTAACATTGTCTCCCTGACGAGCTTTTAAAAAAAAATTAATTCACTTTTAAAAAATATTTTAAAGATAATTTCTCTATAACTTTATTTTCAATGCTGACCCATTTAGTCACGCCATGATCTGTGGCGTGACTAAACTGTGTTATCACGTCACTGACCGCGGCGTGACCAAACCTACCACGATAGCCTTCTGGGTCAACACGCGTCCATTTTTTGGCTAAGTCCAGTTACGCCAAGAGGAGTGGTGTGACAGCACGAGTTTGCGACGACGGAGTCTGTGGTGTGACAACGTGTTTTTGTCACATCATGCGTTATGGCGTGGCTAAAATGATCAAAATTAAAAATGAAGTTACGGAGAGATTATCTTTATAATATTTTTTAAAAATAGATCAAATAAAAAAATTTCCTCCCCGGCAGGTTGCTCGTCGATTTGTTTCCATGGATCGAACGAGCAAACTTGATTGCTTGCTTTCCTACCTGTGATACTGTCGCGCCACGCTCGAAGGCATCGATCGATCCTCCTTTCCACCTGGAAAGGCGTAGGAATGGTACGAGCAGGAGTACCTTCCCCGTTCATCAATCCATCCAATGGCGGTCATGGCAAATTAACCACGTACTCTCTCGTTCACTGGCGATCGAATAGCAAGGCGACAGGTCGGTAAGCATAGCTAATGACGTCATAATAAATGATAAATCACCTATAGGCGCCCCTACGGTTACTGTTCACCATTAATGCATTTGCTGACTAACATTGACCGGAAACGCAATGTGCTACGATCGAATCTCTAGCTGTGGCGGGCTCAGATTTCTTAGGCTGGTGTTCGGATTTTAAAGCTACATTGTTTGTTTACGTCGATAATAATATGCTGACACTTCGACACACTATTTTCCCAAAACATCGATAAGACAATATATATATATATATATATATATATATATATATATATATATATATATATAAATATACTTTCTACTCCCGGTGTAGTTACTCCCACTTCTAAAATACCATCTAAAAGAACTTGACATACTCCTTTATCACTTTGGGTATACTCATATACTAATTATAAGATACTCCAACGTGAACCACATGAAAAAATTGCAAGAGAGTCTATAGTTTTTAGCATATTTTGTAAATACCTTCATATTCAAGACATAAAAAGAAGTATGTCTAAAAATTATACATACCACCCACGAAAAGGTGTGAATACCACCTAGGTGGTCTTATATACTGTATACTACACATACATACTCTCGATTATGCAAGATACTCCCTACGCTAGAGATACGAAATAGGAGTAACTACACCGAGAGTAGGAAAGGCTATATATATATATATATATATATATATATATATATATATATATATATATATATATATGCTAAAATATAGAAAGTAATTATTTCTTATGAGGAAAGAGGTGAATAAGGCAAACATAATGCATAAATTAAACAACAAATCATAGATATCAATGGCAGATGCATACCTTGCTAATCTTGCCTTTTTTGCCATTTTCCCGTCAACAAGAACCCACATCTAAGATAAAGCTATATGTTCCTTCTATAGAGCAAAAATTAGCATGTAAACATATGTAAAAAGAGTCCAACTAACTGTCCATTGTCTAAGGCAAAGATTATATTTGTGTACATCCATTAGAAAGAACTAAGAAAGCAGAGGCTAGACTCCAGAAAATATCCGGAGCCAGAGCAGATATTGGGAGAAGAAGTAGAGTGGGTGGAGCACCTAGATCTGGAGAGAGGACGACGGCAATGAGCTAAAGGCACTACTCCCTTCCCATCACCGCTCTGCTCCCTTCCAGTCGCCCGCCCCTGCCTCCCTATTCGTCGCGTCGTCTCTCTCCTCACCCTCGCATGTGCGTTGCCGCACGCTCTCCCTACGCCCCGTGCCGCCTCATGCCTTCTTGCTGTCGCGTCGCAACACTGCGCCCACCAGCCGTCGCTCGCTTCCGTAGCTCACGCCTTCGCCCATTCGCTACACAGAGGCCAGAGCCGCCCCCATAGAGATAGTCGCAAGATGAGAGGGGGACAATGGTTAGAGTTTGGTGGGCCGAAGTAGGAAGGGAAATGGGCTAATGTGTTACGTGGGCCGCACGCGAGGTGTAAGGAGTGCGGGCTGAATTCATTTTGTGGGCACAAACAAATAGCTTTGGCTCAACTAACAACATGTACACTTAATATGCATATTATATATCAGGTAATTTGCACAAAAAAAAAGGGTGTTCAGTTGAACACCCATGGCCTATTGTGGGTCCACCACTGATCTCTGCTACTTAAAAATACGAGTTGGTAGTGGTTTATTCTCTCCTCCAACCCTCCCACCTCACTAAAGATGCACACCAACAACTGGGTCATCCTAATTGCCCCCTCCACTCTAAAAAAATGTCCACCCCAACCGCCCGTGCCCTTCTCGGCATCAGCCAGGTCAGGCGGCGGGTGGTACTTATTTAAAAGCTGCATGTCTAAGAATGTCTTCAAAATCATTTAACTTTCAGTACTTTTTGGATAAAGTAATATGCTATTAAAAAGCATTTTTTGTGAGTAAAAAGCATTTTTCTTAAGTCAGCTAAATATTTAATTACTTGAACTAGCAAAGATCCTAGTAACTAACTAGATTCTACGATGTGTAGCCACAAATCGGCCTTAAACATACAAAAGAATAAAGAATAATCCTTTAAAAAATATTTAATTACTTGAAATGTGATTTGTGTTTATTGTCAAAAGCTTAGATCCTTTTACTTATCAATGGAGGATTTGTTTGTAACAAAGGATTTTTATGGATTTTTTATAAAAAATATGAGAATCACATGTTAAAATAATTATACATAAGGTGTAGAAAAAAACATACAAAATTCCTTTGAAATTGATTGCGAACAAATCTTAAGGTTCCATTCGGAACGCAAATTTCTCTTGGGAATTTTGGAAGAGTAGGCGTATTTTGCGAACCCAAATGCAAGCACTATTACGACTCCTGACATTTTTTTCTCCTTACTTGAATTTTTGTAGTCGTTTTATTTATTTATTTTGGATTAAAAAAACTCTTTTTCGAAATTAATTAATTTCTCAGCGTGCCAGACCCCCCCCCCCCTTGTCGTCGTCACGATCGCCGTGGCATCTCCCCTACCGTCCTTAAATAGACGTGTGCCCACAAAATTCTGTGCAGGACTGCAGGGCGAGCAGTAGAGAACTCCCCGCTTCTCATCCTCCTCTCCAATACTCTCCAGGACTGCACGTGCGCAATGGCTTCGGCGGCGGTGGTGGCGAACGGCTCCGGCGGCGACACCAAGGCTGCGTTCGCGGAGATATACAACAAGCTCAAGGAGGAGATGCTCGAGGACCCCGCCTTCGAGTTCACCGACGAGTCGCTCCAGTGGATCGACCGCGTAATGCCTCCTTCCCTAGTTCCCTTTTCTATCTCTTTCTTGGAGTTAGAATGTTGGTTTGATCTGGTTTAGAGTGGAGGAGGCCTACATCCTCGCATCAAAGCTTTGAATTTTTACCGGGTTTTCGGGGCTTTGGGCGATTGTAAAGGATCTGATGCCTGGCCGGTGAATTCTTCCGGTTCGTTTCAATCTTGTGTTCCTGATGGTAGAATGTTATGGAGTCAGGGTTGGGGGTAGCAGAGTAAATAAAACGTGAACGATTGTTTTTTAGATTGGTCTGGTGCGTTGGATTGCTAGGAAGGTCTGAGCAAGAGCAACTGAGCGAGTAAAAACTCTCTCTTTCTGAAAAAAGAGAGTAAGTAAACATGAAAGAAAAAGAGCCGGGTGTCTATTGGCTGTCTAAGGATTGATCAATTTATTAAGAAAGACAAAATTACTGTGAGATTTGCAGTTGGTAAACAATAACATTGTTTTTACTTATAGTCACCTCAATTTGGTGATTTTCTCTTGGGTTCTTGACATTTGAGTTGTTCTTCCTGCTCGACACATTGAACCAATCTAAGGCCCACAAGGAGTAATGAATAGGCTGCCGCTGGAGCCTACTATCTATGATTCACTTACTTTATAGACCATGCATACAAATTCCATAAGCTATAGTGTCTCCTCTTTTTTTCACAGATCAATATATCTTAAACTTAGACAGTTGTCTTGAAGGACTTGAAAGAAAAAAAAAACTCAAAGTAGGTTGCTACGTAGACAGAACTAAGTTGGTTACACCGCTTTCCATTGTTAAATTGAATTGTGCCTGCGAGAGGATAAATCCGAATTAAAAGGAAAATTATGAATAAAAAAATTATGTACTGCCTATGGTCACAAATTCCTGTCAGTTTTTTTTAAATCTTTGATCAATGGTATCTTTATTGACTTCTCAATTTATTGTTATAAAAACAAACGGTCAAAGTACATCTCGGAGACTGAAAAGTCGAAAACACCAACGGTTTGTAACTATTTTTAATGCTAAATAAGTCAATTTCCATTGGTTAGACAGTAGAAATATTACAGGTACAGAAAAATGGGGGAGCATCACTCATGTTTTAGGAGAGGTTGAAGCTTGAGATTGACCTTTTACAATTAAGCAGGTCACACTTGTGCTAGTTAAGTATCGTTGATGGATATCGTTGATGGATTGTTTCTGTTGGCTGTTGTTAATGGGTACATATCGATGGTGTTGAATGGACGGGTGTTATAATTGGTTGCTCTGTGATTCTCGACTTTATTCCCACATTCGTTTGCCAGTGTTTGTGGTCTGAAGAAAAATATCCATAGAAAGTATATGTTAATGTTCTTTATTCAATTTCTGCTATTATGATATAAGAACAATGTGTCGCTAACTTATACAACCTTTTCAAAATTGTTTCTTTCATTTGGAGTAGATGCTGGATTACAACGTGCTTGGAGGAAAGTGCAACCGTGGGCTCTCTGTCATCGATAGCTACAAGATATTGAAGGGTGTAGATGTTCTGAGCAAGGAGGAGATATTTCTTGCCTGCACCCTTGGTTGGTGCATTGAATGGGTAACACTTTCTTCCCATTGCTTTGTTTTGTTTTGTTAATAGCTGAAAATCTCTGCTAAGTTGGTGCTATTGATGGTTCTTGACCATTTTGCAGCTTCAAGCTTATTTTCTTGTGCTTGACGATATCATGGACAATTCCCAGACACGACGTGGCCAACCTTGCTGGTTTAGGGTGCCTCAGGTCAGTTGAGAAGCAACTATCCTTTCTATCTACCAAATTATTTATATAGTTTGTTATTTTGATGGTTGTACCAAGGCTTTAATTCAGAAGGATTTAGTGTTAGCTGCACCAATTATTGAAAAAAACTTGTTCACCTGTTAAGCAACCTAGTTTCATGCTCCATGATTGTATATGATCTCCTCAAGAGAAATGATTTAGACTTGTGACTTATTGAGTTTCCGCAGGTTATTTTTACTTGTTTTTTTTTTCTATTACATACAAATGCGTTCACGTTTTTACTTGTAACCTATGAAACCAATTACCTGTCTTTTGTTGTGCAATAGGTTGGCCTCATTGCTGTAAACGATGGGATTATCCTTCGCAACCATATTTCACGAATCCTTCAGCACCACTTCAAAGGAAAGCCTTATTATGTTGATCTCGTTGATTTGTTCAATGAGGTAACCATATCCTCTGAGGCTCTGACGTACATATATGTTCATGCCAAATCTACTTCATGCTTCTTACAAGTGCCTGATGCCAAATTTACTTATATGTCTAGGTTGAGTTCAAGACAGCTTCAGGGCAGTTGTTGGATCTTATCACTACTCATGAAGGAGAAAAGGATCTCACAAAATATAACTTGACAGTGTAAGTTCATGTCGCAGTAACTTTTACATGCTTTGTTTCTTTGCATGATTTACCGCGTCTATGTTTGTAACCTTAGATGTATTTTAAAAAGTGTTAATTCTTTTTCCACATTGCTAGTGTTACCGTAGCTTCCAGATGAGTTGTTTCTATTATTTCTTTAGTTGCTCAAAATTGGGATATCTTCTTTATTTTTTGATGGATTTTTTAATGTTTGACATTTTACACAGTCACCGACGCATTGTGCAATACAAGACGGCATACTATTCATTTTATCTTCCGGTAAGACCACGCCTAAGAGATATCATTCTATATTAATTTTAGTATTGTCTGGTTGGTAACAGTTAATTAGATGTGATCATGGAAGTAGTGATGATATTATACTTTACCGAAGGTTGCATGTGCATTGCTGCTGTCTGGTGAGAATTTGGATAACTTCGGAGATGTAAAGAACATCCTTGTTGAAATGGGAACATACTTTCAAGTCCAGGTAATTCTCTTTTTTTGAAGAGGAAATAAATATTAATTAGTTTATATTGGACTGCCTCTGATTATGGTTAATGAGTTATTTTTACAGGATGATTATCTAGATTGTTTTGGAGATCCTGAATTCATTGGCAAGGTTAGTGCATATACTGATATACATGTTGTGCTAACTTAGAGTGAGTAGAACTATTAGGTTGATTGCCGTCAAGGTCTATTTTCTTTATGACTTCTGATTTGATCTGTATGAACTCTTATCACAGATCGGAACTGACATTGAAGACTACAAGTGCTCCTGGTTAGTTGTGCAAGCTCTTGAGCGTGCCGACGAGAGCCACAAGCGCATACTGTTTGTAAGTGCTATTGACTTGTACTTTATTCGAACCTAAAGCGCACTGTCTGAACCCTTCATGTCTGATCAACAGGAAAATTATGGAAAGTCAGATCCTGAATCTGTTGCAAAAGTGAAGGATTTGTATAAAGAACTTAATCTGGAGGTTTGTCTTCATCATTCTCTGTATTTATCATTTATGTATCATCGTCACTTGAATAGTCCAACTGTGGATACCATGCATAGCAGCATTAGGCATGAAGAGTCAGCATCTCTGATGTCTTGATTAACATCAAAACTTTACACGTGACTGGCGCTCATTTCGTTGAAGATGCCTGAAACAATATCCAAAATGAGGCATAATCATTTATCCATGACAGAACCCGACACCCTGTTGTTGTATTCTATTTTTGGTTGTTGACATCCTTTTCTCATTCTTATACTTCAGGCTGTATTTCATGAATACGAGAGGGAGAGCTACAATAAGCTGATTGCCGACATCGAGGCCCAGCCGAGCAAAGCGGTTCAGATCGTTTTGAAGTCCTTCCTGCACAAGATCTACAAGAGGCAGAAGTAGAGCTAGCTCATGGAGAAGCTGTTCCATGCTTGCTTGCTTTGGTAACTAGAGTTGATGTGGACGAGTAATTCCTATGTTGTGTGTTTGATGGCTGTGTTTGTACCTCACTGTACATCGTGCTACTCCCGACGGTAATAAAGCGCTGTGCTATTTAGGGGTGTGTGAACCTCTTCCTCTTGTGTCATTATCTTCTGGTCTCTCCAATTCCTTAGCTGCAATTTGAAGAGGCGATTCTCAGGCGATTCATTTACATTCCAAGATAAATGTGAATCGACAAGCAGAAGACAATGTTGGAAAGTTCCAGGATGATTTCTTGGTGGTGGTGAGCTGTGCCGAGTGTCGCGCTTGCGATGGCCTCGATGTACCAGGTGAGACACGGGCTCATGAATAGGATGGTTAAGCAGAGGCAAACACTAATAAGAACATCTGGAAAGCAAGGTCCATCCTGTTGTAAGTAGCACAAGGCAACAATTAATAGAAGGGAAAATTAGCTTAGTGACATCGCATTAGAGCGTAATCGGAGGAACGACACTTTGTTCATCACGTACTGGAAAATAACATCGCGACCACCAAAAAATTAGACGAATGACATCGCCGTCGGTTACTTCCGTTTCCATAAAAAAAAATTAATATAGAAATTGAGCTCAAAAAATTATCCATTTTTTTGTGGAGCCTCCCGTCATAATTTAATTGCTTATGTATTTTTTAAGAAACTTTATACGTTCTGATTTTGATTCTAAAATTCATTTAATTATACTATTTGTAGGAATTTTCTAATATATAAAATGAGGTTCAAACATTATGAATTTTTTTCAGGCTCTTTACAGTGTACTTGATTGTGTAATTTATTTTTCAGAATTTTACAAAATTAAGTAATGCAATTTCATAATGTCTACTTTGTAGGAGTCTAATATTTCACAATGTAAGGACATTATAAAATTGCATTAATTAATTTTGTAAAAATTCTAGAAAAATACACAATCAAGTTCACTATGTAAGGAGCATGAAAAAATTCATAATGTTTGGATCTCATTTTATATATTACAAAATTCCTACAAACAATATAATTAAATGAATTTTAGAGACAAAATCGAATGTATAAAGTTTTTAAAAATACACAAGCAATTAAACTATGTGGAAGGCTCCACAAAAAAATTGATAATTATTTTAGCTCATTTTCTATATTTAAAAAATTATGGAAATGGAAGTAATCGGCGGCGATGTCATTCGTCTAATTTTTCGGTGTTCGCGGTGTTATTTTCTAGTGCGTGACGAACGGAGTGTCGTTCCTCCGATTACGCTCTAACGCGATGTCACTGAGCTAATTTCCCATTAATAGAATCGCGTCTACAATTACAAGATTTTTTTTAGAGAGACGGATATAAATGCTGTGGTGAGGAAGAACACACGTGGTACGATTTCATTGAACCTTAGAACCGTGGCTATACCAATCTAAATTTTGGCTGCTTGTACAAAACAATATCCTTGCGGCCAGTGGCGAATTCAGGATGAAAATAGAGGGGGAGCTCTACTGTTGAGACTATATCACAACATAAGCATACCAAAGCTACATCTACTGATTTTTTTGCTATTGGAATGTCAAATTCATACATAAATAGAAAGAAAACAAATTGAAAATGTATAATACAATAAATTTAGTACCTCGCTAAGGGATAATGTGCCCCCAAATATCCATAAATATGTGAGTACCGATCTGTAGATAAGAAATATCAAATTTAGTGATACAATATTAAATTATGAACATTTATAAACATTAAAAATAAAATAAAAACATACCACTAAGGCACTAAATCTGATTACGACGTAATTTCACTCTACGAGTTTTCATGTCTTGAAAGCGTTGAATGATTATTTTATTATCAGCTTCTAAATATCTTTCGCTCAATGTAGCACACCATCAAGTCATTGAGCCATTCATCTGATATCTCTCGCTCAGTTCTGCTCTCTATAGTTGGAGGGTTACTGCTAGTTGCATCATTTGAGAAATAATTGTGCAAAGTTCGCTTCTCTATTTTTGTAAATCTAAGAAAAATTAAACAACAACCACCAATTAAACAAATTGGCTAATCAGCTAATGGCTACTGTATAAGACAACTAATTACAATTTACAAGCGACTGAAGCGAGTAGAGGTTATGTGGTTGCAAGTTGCAACAGCCAACAGACAAGAAGACAAGAAAATTGGGAGAGCTAAGACACAAATTCACTAGTCTGGTGCTGCTAGTCTACCCCGATTCTTTGTCGCGCCACCGCCACCACCACCGCAGCCTTGCGCAGATTCATATTTGGATCAAGACAGCACAAGCCCCTACGGTCCCACCAGTCCACTCGCGCTAGCACTGCCACGCGCCGGGGCGCTGACTTTGAGCAGTCCTCCGCCTTCGCACCGGGCCGCTGAGTCACCGACCGCCTCCCCCCTAGGCCCAAGCCCTAGTCGACGTCGGCCATCTCCCCTTGCCCTTTCTCATTTTCTTTGTTCTCTCAGTCCCTCTCTAATCGGATGCATCTGGGATCTGGCTATTGACTCACTGGCTGTGAGGGCGTGAGGTACTGAGGCCCTTAAGCCTGAGATCTTATCAACTTATCTCTAATTGGGCCAACAGCCGGTTGAGCCTTAAGCTCCAGCCTCCGTGAATCCAAGAACAGCCCACACCGTCTTCAAGACTTCAACTCTTCATTTTTGGTTTCTTCAACCTCCAGCAGTCCAAGCGTCCAGCTCCTCCAGGCTCCAATAACTCGACGCCGCACTCAGGTCGCACTACCGCAGAGCACCCAATGTCGCCGCCTCGCCGGTGCTCAGTGGGTACTAAGGGTCCGGTGGTGGAGGGGGTGCTCGAGCACCTGTTAGCATACATGGTGGACTCGCCCCTGCTTGCGGTGGTAAGTTCTTGTTGATTCCGGCCTTATGTCACTCTACGATGGAGTAGATCGAGAAGATTCTAGAACAAATCGTAGTCAGATTTTCAGATAGTGAAGGCATGTACTAGCATACAACGAATGGGTTGAAGCGCACAGCAGAAGATGGCATTGAAACAAACAAAATATAACATGTGCCTCTCTTTTTGTCGTTGACGGTGTATGGTAGGATGTACGGATGAATGAAGTGTATGACTTAACAGCAAAGGTGTAGGGACGAGTCGGAGCAAGGAGGTACAAACCCTCCTACGTACGTGCATACGTTGAGGGATTATAAACTCGCTTGGTCGGTGGGCAAGAAAATTTAGGCCTTATTTGGAACACATAAGTTTCACATGGAAACTGTTCAGATCCCTTTGAGGATAGGGTTTGAGAATAAATGTCAAAGTTTCATCATTTCAAACATAGAGGGTAGGAATTGGGAGGGAAATATTGGTAAGAGATAGATTAATACATCTTAGCCCTTCAATGTATCTTATGCTAATATGACTTATTACAAGTTACAATTGCATTCCTCGTGATTTCTGTCAGACCCCAAATTTGTAATTTGGAATCTTCAGTGTTCACAGCACCAGTCCCTGGATCAATAGCTAATATTCACAGTTACATCATTGGATATCAAACACATATATTGGAAATGTAAAACTATTGCATGACATTTTTTTTAACAACACCGGGCCAGCTACCCGGAAATACTGATTAAGAAGGAGGTGGACGCCGGGTTCGAGCCCAGGTGGCGTCGCGCTCGACGGCGCGCTCTACCAAATGAGCAAGCGCTCGTTCCCTATTGCATGATATTAGACAAAGCATAAATATATTTTATGGCTTTTGACTTTCAGAACGGCCGGCCAGGCCAAATATCTTGAAAGAATCAACAGCGGAAGCAGAATTTAAAGTGCAACACATAAAACCCTCGATACACCTATAGGCAATCAACTGGGGCTAGCGACCTAGTCCTTGGCCTTCTTGTTTTTTAGTCTTGACAAGCGCGCCTAAGTGTTCATATATCCTTCTTCTTTTATACTTACTGGATAATAATATTGAGCGAGCATGAGTGCACAACTGTACTTGCGAGCCCACGCACAGAATGTAGTTATATAATATGCAAGGCTGATCAAAGGAATGGCTTGTGGTTCTTTTGTTTGTGTGGAGATCATGTGGATATGATTCTAATATTAGTGTGTTGAACAATTGGCAATAGCGTCGAGGTGTTTGGAGAAACCCTCATTTTCAGTAAAATCCTGCCGCTGTCAGGCTGTAGGCGGTCAGACCGGCCCTGGCTTTGGCCAAGAGACTGGCGGTTTGACCGGCCAAGAGGCGGCGGTCAGATCGGCTTGTGTGGCGGTTTGACCAACCACCTCTAGCGGTCAGACCGGCCCTGGCTTTGGCCAAGAGGCTGGCGGTCTAACTGGCCAAGAGGCGGCGGTCTGACCGGCCATAAATGACTTTTGAGTTTAGAGCTGGGCCAAAAATAGAGGGTGTAGGCAAGAGAAGGGATTCTTCTACACTTGGTCTCATAATTTTTATAGTTTCGAGTCAAAAGATCTATTCGTTTGAAATTATCAGAGAGCTTCGAATTTCCAAGGTGGAAATTTGGCTAAGTTCCTTGAGGGCGGTCAGACCGGCGGCCAGGTGGCGGTCAGACTGGCCAGGGGGCGGTCAGACTAGCCATGGGTAGCGGTCTGACCGGTTTTGACTTGTTCGTCGGCCAGCTTGACAACGATGTTTGTTGGTTAGGTCAAGCTCATGGATTTCATTACATAGATGTTGCATGATGCATGTTTTGGCTAACATGGGTCAAGTTGTGAATTGATGATTGTGTGTATCATGCGGTGCTACGTAACGGTTTGCTTGTTTGTGATGGTTGTATGACACTGGAGCTAGGTCATGGTGAGGCGGACTAGATCGGGACTAGGTTAGAAGAACTGAGGTCCAGAACGATCGAGGTGGTGCTGGAAGATGACTGAGGCTAGCGGAGTGCTTACAAGCCGAGAAGACAAGGAACCAGGAGCGAAGCTACCGGTGATGAACATGATGGCAATGCAAGGTTGGCCGGGACTAGACTCAGGGAGGAGCTGAGGTCCGGACTAGGCTTAGGGAGGAGCTGAGGTCCTGAACGGTCAAGGAAGCCGGGTGCAGTTATGGTGAGACATATAGTTCGCCAAGTGACTTGGTCCCAGTTGCAAGCGAGGACGGTTCAATGGGATCCGGACGCATGAGAGGCTTGGCGGGAAGTCATTGGGGCCATATGGATGATGACAGAGCATGAGAGATGCTTCGAGATGAAGGAATCGCCAAAGGTCGGTAGAGGGACATTTTGGAAAATTGCCCTATACCGGAAAAGTGGTAAGTGGTGGTGTGCGAAACCACCTTCTTGGCCTTAGAGAAACCGCGGCGCAAGATGGCGTAAGGAGAGACGATCTAGGTCAAGAGATGATGAAGACAGCGCTTTGAGAAATGTGCATGAGTGAAACCCGTTTGTGTGTGGGCTTAACGGGTGCCCATTTGGGATGTCTCTCTAGGGCTAGCCTCCACTATAAAAGAGGAGGGTGCTGGTTGTAGAAACCCTAATTTGGGATTTAGGGCTAGGAGAGGAAAGTGGAGAGGCTAGGGTTCAAGAGAGATGGATTGATTGAGTGCTCAAGTGTTGAGTTTTTGTCCTCCATGGTGGAGTGGCTGTAAACATACAATCTATGAAATCAATCCATACAAGATATGCCCCAAGTTGAGTTCTATCTTATTCTTGCTATCTTTTAATGCCTTTGGGATTTTTGGTGTTTCTTATGTTTTTATTTGGGATCTTACTGTGATCTTGCTTGCTGGGATGTGTGGGGTATGATTTAAGGTCATATTGATTATCATCCACCCATGAGCAAGCTTTTGGATCTAAATTTACTTTTGCCCCAGTTTTGGTGAAAGAAAGGGTGATTTGAGGGGTTTTGCTCTTGAGGGCTTTTGGCTTGATTCTTTTTGTGATTGAATGTGCTAGGACGTATGGAAAACCATCTTTAGTCATCTTGGATTGATTCCTCCCATGAAATCCTCTCAATCATCGTTTTCGTATTTTGCTCGGTTTTGAAGAAACCTTCACTCAAATGGAAAAAGCTCGGAAATTTGGCAATGATCTTCACGATTGTTGATTGGAATAGGTTCCTGACATCCTAAAGAAGGTATGTTCTAAGTTTTATGAAGTTTGGAGTTGTGAATCAAAAGTTAGACCAATTTGTGATTTTGAGTTCAGGCTGATTTCACTATTCATTGTGCCAAAGGTTAGACTGCCCATTTGAGAGGTCTAACCACTAGGCCAAAAAGTCGACCCGCCAATTTGAGAGGTTTAACCGCCCAACTATTTTGGTTTCTAGTTTTTGGTGATTTTGGTCTTTTCTTTTCGGGGTGTTGATTGGATTCAATACAAGTTTTCCGCTATGCTTGTATATTGATCTTCATAGATTTCATAGTTATTAGAGTGAAAATCTTATTGAATCTGATCAAGGTGAAAAAGAGATTGTGCTCCTATTCACCCCCCCTCTAGTCGCCGTTTCGGCCCAACAGTTTGCGTAAAGCCACTTATTGAAATAGATTAAGTAGTAGCAAATCCTGAGACCTAGTATTTTTAACTAACACAGGTTTTAACAAAGTTGAGTTTTGTTGTAAAATACTAGTGGAGGCTCCAACCTCCTATATCACTGAGTGGCTCCATCCACCCAATGCTCATGTTTTTTTTCGGGTCACATCTCATACTTCCCACTAGTTCTCAACCAGGTCATCTCAAATCTCTGGGCTCCAACCTATCATTCCGCTCACAAATTGTTTTATAAAAATAAAAGCTACTTCTAGTAAGTTGTCGACACCACCCATAACCGTGGGCATGGCTGTCCAGATAGTTTACACTCTGCGGAGGTCACACACTTTACCCACAAGAGACAATCGCCTTATACTGTCAACACGCAACCGTAGGCGTGAGACTGAGATAATCATCACAAGGCCTTTACAATGCCCCACCTCAATGTAACCCTACCCGCTAGGTGTCACCTCCTTAGGCCTCGCCCTCGGGAGGTCTCCCATTTGCGTTGTGTAGTTTCCCTGTGGCTTCATTATCCTCTACCCATGCCACACACCCACTAGTGGCAAAGCCACGCCGATGCGAACAAATTAGTTAGTCATGTCGTACCCATTATAGGCTTGTGGTTGCATTATTTTTACTCGAGAAGGCTATTACCAGAACTCGGTCCTTGATTGACTCGAACGGTACTTCCCTATACCCACTCTGTCGTGCTCTTATACACACCTGCCACGCTTTCTAGCCGTCAAGTCGAAATCTGTTTTTGGTTTTCTTTTGTTTTGAAATACTTTTCTAGTTCAACATACTAGCGAGGCTCTAATCTCAACTGCCCAAATATAGTTTCAAGTTTTGAATGATGTCGGGGCAAATCATTGCCCACATGTCAACGTATCTAAGCAGGGCTAAGCATGACACTTAGATACAGACTTAGTAACTAGTCATGTATACCAATATTACTAGGGTGACAAGGGATAATAGTGTCCAAGTTCAAGGATGGGAAGGTTATACTCAATTATCATTAAGGTATTAGCTACGAGCTACGTCAATATATTTGTATGAATCTTAACAATGCAATTTCATAATTTAAAACAATATAATTGTATTTCAAAAGTAGGTGCAACATGATCAAAGTTTTGACTCGTCTTGCTCAATGTTCTGATAATCGTCTTGCTCAATTTGTTGTTAATCCTGGTTTCGACCTCGTTCTTGTTAGGATTGTTGTTCCATCATGACTTCATATTCTAACTACGCAGAATATGATTGAACTCAGGAACGTCTGAAAGCCTCCAAATGAAATCCAATAAATTCAAAGACATTCAAACAAAAAGGAACACTTCAAATAAAAGTAAGTATATCTAACAACATGTTGAAGGAAGGAAACATTCCAGATGAAGCTAAACCTACTTAGTGGAGTTGATGAAGGAAATACTTCAGATGAAGTATATCCAAAGGAAGTTGATGAAGGAAATACTTCAAATGGAATGAAGTACATCCAGTGATACTTGGAATGAAGGAAATACTTCATA
Organism: Phyllostachys edulis; assembly: GCA_036346405.1. Classification (NCBI taxonomy): domain Eukaryota; kingdom Viridiplantae; phylum Streptophyta; class Magnoliopsida; order Poales; family Poaceae; genus Phyllostachys; species Phyllostachys edulis. Next base: position 43,486,337 of record CM070546.1, on the reverse strand, counting down.
CCAAAGTAGACAAATCCAAACTCTACTCGTTTGGTCTAGTGGTGGGGTTTTGGGTTGACATTCAAACTTAGGGTTAGGTAACCGTTTGATCCGGAGTGAGAGCGAGAGAGATTGGGCTATCGGGAAGTCTGCTGGTGAAAGGAGTTGGGACTCAAATGGGAGGGAGAGAATATTCATAGGAATATTTTGCATCGGTTACCTAGATGGGAGAGATCACCCAGTTAGATCAAACTTCTTGACCTACCTTCGGGTTATGAATTGTCCTTCTACTGGGAACAAATAACAATGGATGATAGCTGGAGGTTATATGATATTGTTTGGTGGTTGGATTACCATCATCCACTTGGGGACATATCATCGCTACTCACACGTGGTGCCTAGCTGATCTAATGATTTTCTTTGTTATCATTCCCTATTTATCGAGGAAGTTCCATGAAAGTTAGGTGAGACCTATGCATATGTATGGGGTTCGCTCTGGGTAGACATAAGTTTCACCGACACACGGGATCTAGTTCACTTAATGATTCCTTTTATTATTTTTTATTTATACTTAATGATTCCTTTTATTATTTTATATTTATCAAGGAAATTCCACGAGCCTTAGCTGGAACTTTCAAGCATTGGCTAGACACCAGCCTTACATCTTTAGTGGTGTCTGTAGGTTTTGGGTTTCATATTTGAGGTGATTTATACTTAGTCTTACTACCTACGTGGCTTGGCATACACCAAAGTGAACCTATAACACCAGGTTGGTCATTAGCTCCAGCATTTGCTAAAGACTACTCTTAGTTCAATAGATAACTATGATACAAGGTCTATGGGCTCTTACTTACTAGTCCTTGTTTAGCAATCCACCCCATCACTTTGAGTACTATTACTAGTATGAATCTAGGTCACCGTTACTTCTAACCTTCATTAATGTTTATCACTAGTACATTTAATTCAGTTGCTTAATCAACTATTAGCATGGTCCATATGCTACTTGACATACATGCAAACACATATACTTTAATGGGAAAATTAGCTCAGTGACATCGTGTTAGAGTGTAATAGGAGGAACAACACTTCGTTCGTGACACACTCGAAAATAAAATCGCGAATACCAAAAAATTAGACGAATGACATCCTCGCTAGTTACTTTCATTTCCAGAATTTTTTAAATATAGAAATTGAGCTAAAAAATTATCAATTTTTTTGTGGAACCTCCTGACACAGTTTAATTGCTTGTGTATTTTTTTTCAAAACTTTATACATTCTGATTTTGTCTCTAAAATTCATTTAAGCATACTGTTTGTAGGAATTTTCTAATATATACAATGAGGTCCAAACATTATAATTTTTTTTCAGGCTCCTTACACAGTGGACTTGATTGTGTAATTTTTCCAAAATTTTACAAAATTAAGTAATACAATTTCATAATGTCCACTGTGTGAGGAGTCTACTATTTCATAATGTAAGGATATTATGAATTTGCATTAATTAATTTTGTAAAAATTCTAGAAAAATTACACAATCAAGTACAACGTGTAAGGAGCCTGAAATTATTTTCATAATGTTTGGATCTAATTTTTTATATTAGAAAATTCCTAAAAACAGTAAACTTAAATGAATTTTAGAGACAAAATAAGAACGTATAAAGTTTTGAAAAAAAAAATACACAAGCAATTAAATTGTGTCGGGAGGCTCCACAAAAAAATTAATAATTTTTTGAGCTCATTTTCTATATTTAAAAAATTCTGGAAACGAAAGTAACTGGTGACGATGTCATTCGTCTAATTTTTTGGTGTTCACAATGTTATTTTTCAGTGCGTCACAAACGGAGTGTCGTTCATCTGATTACGCTCTAACGCGATGTCACTAAGCTAATTACCCCTACTTTTATTCCCTTGCTTATTCTATGTCCTAAGTATATGTAAGCTTATGTCATTATGATTACTAGTTACTGCCTAGGTCTTTGGTGTCTTTGACACGACCGTAAAACCTAGTTATGTGTGAGGCATAGCCGCCATATCATGTTTTCATGGACCTCAACTTAGTCGTTGTTAATGACCTAGGGTTAATAACCACGTAAACATTCCTTACTGTTTATATGACTACTCCCTATCAAGGGTTCTATTTGATGGTTTGACATCAACTTATTCAAAAAGGCCCTAGTTTGATTTTGAGTTGTTTATCCGGATGGCATCTGCTTAATGACCGTCGTAGCGTTTAACTAATCATTAACACCACTAGTTAGCGTCTGAGTCCTATGGGCTGACGATATGCTAACCCATCCTAGTTATCATCTAATCACCTAATGTAACATCCCAATTTTGGGTTTTTTTTTTGAAAATTTCAAAATAAAATGAACCATTTGAATTTTATTGAATTAATAAAAGCTTAAATTAAAATTTCCAAAAATGAAAACATTTGTGAGAACCCGAAAAATTTAAACTAATTTAAACAGCGCTAATCGCTAATTAACAGTAAAATAAAATTTTCTAAACGCAAACAAATCATAACTTCAGATTAATATTAATCGCATCGCCAAACAAATTTCATATAAAATAATATTATCCAGTGTCCATCAACAAAGTTCACAATATAAATTATTACTACAAGAATAAATTATCCATTCAATCTCAAAGTCCTTTACAAGAATCATTTGCAACAACAGTCTAGCGGTAAAATCAAACCCAAAATTTAATTTAGATAATTCCTTGCATCAGATCATCATACGAGAATTCATATTAAGCAAAAGTAAAATATTACAACCCAGGATTATTTACAAGAATTCATACAAGCTGGAATAAAATAATAATAAAATCTCTGAATTATTTGCAGGAATTAATTACATTATATCAAAAATGTATAAATTACAACTCTGAGTATTTTACAAAAGAATAAAATAAAACTCTTGCATTGCATGTCGCCGAAGCCCTTCCTTCACCTTTGTCCATATATCGCCAGCCCATCGAACCCTTCCTCGATCCACATTCCATCACACGCCATTAACCATCAAAACAATAGAAAACCAAACACATCAAAATAGAGTTATAATAAAGAAGATCATCGTTAGATTTCATGAAGTCCACCGATGATACCAGACCAACCTAGGTTAGTCGGCACCATCTCACTTCCGTAGATCTCATCACCTGGCAATTCTATAAATACCGACACCCACGTGTACAACCTTCCCTCAACTGTAGAACAATCCGACAATGCCTGATGGACCGATGGCCCATTCCTTTTACATAGCCCAATACCCACTTTCCATATTACCGAGTTACCAGCCGCAGTAGAAAAGCCCCAAAGTAGTGCAGAGAACTCCCCATGGACCAAAGGTCCTAACACTACTACAAAAAGGCTAATACTGGACGTCTGATGACAGATGGTTGACCAAAACCGTCTGTATTAAACACAATCACAGACGATTTTGGTTTAGTAACCATCTATGTTACTTTCTGTGCTAAACAATGTTTGTGAACAGGTAATATCATAGACGGTTCATGTTGAAACCATCTGTGAAGTATCACAGACGGTTCTGAACAAGAACCATCTGTGACTTCCCGTTCTCTTCACAAACAGTTTGTATTAAAAACCGTCTGTGATAATCTCATTTATTGCAGACTCGACCCTCACAGATCGATCTGTCTTAAATTCCTTCTCTGTTCTCGCTACTGCTGTTGGAGGTGGGGCTTTGAGGCGATTTGGTGAAAGGAGACCGCGGGTTTGGTAATTTGTTCTTGACTATCGATGGTTAGTACGTAATTAATTTGTTCCTTACATTATATTCTAGATCTAGCTTGGTAAAGAGAGAATTGAAAATGATTTAGATCGGTAAAGAGAGAATTGAAGATGGTTTAGATCTAGCTTTTTGTGTTGTTTTGCAAGTATTGGCTTCTTGCCATTTGAAGTTGGGTATGGGCTATCTATAATGTGTTTGTGATGAACAACCTGACCCTAGGGTGCATTGGTGTTTTTTCAGTTCATTAGAAAACACATTTCAAATGACATATCAAAATTTGCATCTATAGTATACTAAATAATTAATTCAATATTTAACACCAAATTGTTATATACGTCGCGTAGATGGACCGAAGCTGGATGTACACTGACAACCGTGTGACTGAAGAGTAATCGACCAGGCAAATAAGAAGCGTCACGTAGTTCTTTATGGAAAAAGGAGGATTGTCAGAGTTAAGAATGTAGTGGACGAGAAAGAATGCAATCAATTTGACGAGTTGCCTCCTTTCGAAAACGACATAAGGGTCGAGGAAGAACGTCGTGACGAAACTAGCTACATACGCGTTGATCATCATGAAGAGCTAATTTTTAAATATTGAACAATGTGTGTATATGTGTTTTGAATGGTTAATTTTAGTTCATTTGAGTTAATTAATTTGTACTGTGAAAATGGATGTGCTTGTTTCTGAAATGAATGTGAATTGGATGTATACATGTACTTGTTGTATTTCTGCTTGTTTCAGAGGGCATGGCTAGCATTTTTTGAGGCTAGCCAAGAAACAGAACTAGATTTACCAATACAAAAGAATATTACAAACGGTTTCATCTACAAACCAAATGTGATAATATATTCTGACGGTTTCATCTACAAAGCATGCTGTGATATACAATCTATCCTGAGCGGTTATTTATTGGGCTATGCGTGATATTATTTATCACGAGATGGTTCTACTTTAGAACCGTCTGTGATGTCCAACCCTATTTATATTAGGACTCTAGGGTTTGCTGCTTCCCCAGCATAAGCGATTAAGTTTCTCAACTCTCCCTCCTCCCGAGCTCGCGTTAAGTCGTCACAGCCCCGCCGCCTCCTCGAGCTTGGCCAAGGCCTCCCAGAGCCCACCGCCTCCTCCCTCCCCGAGCATCGTCGCCTCCTCCTCCCCCAGGCTCGGTCGCCTCCTTCAGCGCCGCCGCCGCTTTGCTCGATCTTGCTCCCTACTCGTCCTTTTCCTTGACGCCCAAAGGTAACCGATGCCGAGTTGCCGACCCCGACGCCCCTTTTCATCACTCTTTCTATCAATAATATGTCATGCTGTCATGGTCCTCATAGACTCATGATAATTACGCTGGTATCTGGTTCAAACACCGAGTAGTATGTGGTGTTGTACTTGTTTTAGGAATTTGTATTTGTTCTAGTAAGTAATTCATATGGTATTTGTTTTAGTCAGTAATTCATATGGTATTTGTTTTGATACTGCTACTGGAATATATTGCAATGTTGGTGTGGTGAGCTTGAGATGAATACTCTGTGATGATAATAGTCTTGTACTGAAATTGTTTTGATAATCGGGTTTGAACTTGAGCTCTAATTGGAATGCTTACTCTACATCTGAGAGCAATATCAAAATGTTAAATCCTAGCTTTATGCTGATTTCATTTGTTCACATGATGTTTATGTTGAGCATATTATTCTTTTCAAATGACTTGGAGGATTTACATGTTTATATGTCAATTATGCCATTGTATTGGTCCTAATTTCTTCCCTACATATCCCAATTATTTATTAATTGGTGTGTATACCCATACACATAGAGATCGAATCTTATGATAATATGTTCATGCGTGTCAGAACTTCTATTTCTTGTGAAGATGTTTTCCACTCATTCTTCGTCATCGTCACCTCATGTGTCTGATGCACCGCCCTCTGGAATATCTAAGTGTGGTAGTGGAATATCGAAAAGGTCCGGGGGCCGATTTACTATCATGGAGGTCGATGAGTGTGGGACCCCTATCAATCCTCGCCGAGCAGCGCCCGTATTCCAGAGAACGGTCAGAATAGTTGCACAGGAATGGGTCAACATCACCTACGATTCGTGGAAGGAGTTGACCAGAGCTCAGAAAGTTGAGATGCTGACGGATATTTTCTAATTGTTCGAGATCCCGAAACAACACCAAGACTCCGTGCGACGACACGTGTTGCTGCACGCGTGCAAAGCGTGGAAGAACTTTAAGAGCACGCTTGTCAAGAACTACGTGGAGAAGGATCTGAGGCTCTTACACAAGTATCAGTTATTGGAAGAGTACTGGGAAGACTTTGTGGTAAAGAAGACGATAGATGATTTTAAGAGTGAAAGTGCGGCGCACAGGGCCCTCCAGGCAAAAAACACACACCCCCACAAACTAGGCACCGCTGGGTACACGGGTAAAATCCTACAATGGAGGGATCGGGACCAGCAGGCAAACCATTCGAATGCCTCCCCATCATTTGTCGGGATCCCTCATGAGCGCGCCCGAAATTGGCTAAGAGCGAGGTTATCTACCCTATCTTCGGGGGGGGGCATCTCCTTTCCAAACCCCGTAGATGAGGAAGTGTCCTAGCGCCTAGCAAGATATCGAACTACCTATAGTTTGTAATTACTTCATAACTTCATAGGAAGTGAAATGACATGTTAGGCTATTGCAGAAAACGTTGAGTGCACAATCTTTCTAAGGCTCATTCTAGACAGTCAGGGAGAGAGATATACTCTCCGCAGCCCTGGGAAACAATGATCACCCGGGTCACACAAGAGACCTTGGTCTTTATGTTCCACAGAAATATGGATTCCCAGAGGACTCCGAAGCGTACCGGAGTATACACTACTACAAAACAAGCTATAGAAAACGCCTCATCACAGACGGTTCCCTCATCACAGACGGTTCCTTTGGAACCGTCTGTGATGAAATTATCACAGACGATTCTAAGAACCGTCTATGATATGTACCTATCACAGACGATTTTTAAATAGAATCGTCTGTGATACGTCACAGACGGTTCTTAACAAGAACCGTCTGCGATAATCTCAGTCATCACAAACGGTTATTGTTAAGAACTGTCTGTGAAGTATCACAGATGGTTCTATTTACAAACCGTCTGTGATGTCTCCATATATCATAGACGGTTTATATTAAAAACCGTCTGTGACTTGGAATTTTACCATAGCTTAAATTTTTTTTTTTACTCTCTGATTAGAGAGTAAGGAAAATTCAAGCCATGGTAAAATCAGAGTGTTAGTGATTTGAAGTCATGGTAAAATCAGAGTGTTAGTGATTTCAAGCCATGGTAAAATCAGAGAGTCAGTGATTTCAAGCTATGGTAAAATTAGAAATACTTATCACAGACGGTTTTTAATACAAACCGTCTGCGATGAGGACGGGAAGTCACAGACGGTTCGTGGTGAAAACCATCTGTGAAGTATCACAGACGGTTCTGAGCAAGAACCGTCTATGATATTTAGTAGTATCACAGACGGTTCTTACTCAGAACAGTCTGTGATACTTCATAGGCGGTTTTCAACACGAACCGTTTGTAATATTACTTCTTCATAGACGGTTTTTAGCGCAGCCAGTAACACAGACAATCGCTAAACCAAAACCGTCTGTGATTGCATTTAATACAGATAGTTTTGGTCAACCGTCTGTGATGAGGCGTCCAGTATTAGCCTTTTTGTAGTAGTGTTACTTATGTATTAAATATTTTAAATTATGCTTTTCAATCTATTTACTGTATTTACTGTCAATATTGCTTTCTGCAAAATAACCATAAAGCTACCCTTGTTCTACCCTTTCATGAATACTATTTGCATACAATTCTCTATGACTTGCTGAATACTTTATGTACCCACGGCTTTGTGCCATTGTTGATCAGTCGCTGAGGAAGATCCAGGGAACACAGAGTTCTATGAAGAGGAATACACTGAAGACCATATGAACTAGGATGCGCTTCCCACTCGATTGCCTGTGGGCATGTCAGAAGGCTAACACAAGATTTTCTTCTGCTGCAAGTTTATTTATTTATCGTTAAGCCCTACGTGGCAAACTCTGTAAAACCTTGACCATAAGGTCCGTAGCTTCTATTTAACAATAATTTGGCTTACTTCTTAGCTATTTCGATGTATGGATATGATTTCATCAATGTTGACACTGTGTAAACTAGCTACTGATCATGAGACTAGTTCAGAATGCACAGAGGGCTCGGATTCGCAAATCCGGGGTCCTGACACTTGAGCTAACCACTATTTAACTTAATGCAATTCATAGTTACAGGTGTAACCTACTATTATATTAATTGAACCAATTACTTTCTTAAGCACTAACCATTTCTATCAATCCCTAATCCCTGGACTTTATTGTTATTATTACTATTACTATTACTATTACTACTATTATTATTATAACAATGGCATAGGGCCTATAGGTCATTTGATCATGTGCGTACATATATGCCTAACCATGATTATCTAGAAAAGAAAAGAAAGAAAAATAAAAATAAAAGGAAAAGAAAAAGGAAAAGAAAAAGAAAAAAAAGAAGGAATCGGGTTGGGCCAGGTGGCTTTCGGTCCAGACCGCACTCTTGAGGTGTCGATTTATTCTATTTTTCTTTTCTTTTTAAATTCATGTTTGAATTCAATTTTCTATTTTTTGGGTTGAGGTTTCAATTAACGACTCAAAAATTTGAACATCGTCGAGGCGTAACAAAAAGTTTTAAAAATCCCATATTTTTAAACAATTCCAAATACGTGGAATTTTTGGGTTGTTACAAATTCCCACCTCTCTTCCCAAACAAGGAAATGGGACTAAAATTCAAACTCCCATGCCTGAACCCACCACAAACTTCCTCATTTAAACTCATATTCCCCTCCCAAGATATTTGCCAAACATGTTGTAAGAGGATTGACATGAAGCATTGGAAGAGCCCATTGGTCTTTAGGTACTGGGCTATTTGGAAGAAGTATACAATCGACGTATTTGAATACTCTATCGTAATGCAGCGAAACACTGTAGCTATTGATCTAGACCCTTGCTTTTTGATCGGACAGTGGAGATCGCCTTCTATTGCGTGATATTATAGATCCTCTGCATTGAGATCCTCAATGTAGAGGATCCATTTCCACAATTGACAAATAGAACATATCACAATCAACATACATGATCATACAATCTAATGAATGAAATGGACATGTAAGTGTACCTTCAAAAATAGTACTACTCGGAGCACGAAAGAAAATAGTATGGGTACCCGAAGTCGACCGAGACGTAGAGAAAATCGTACTCTGATTTCACGACAACATTCTGATACGGTTTTTATCTTCTTTACGAAGACTACGATGAGAATATGGTAAATGTGAAGGTAAAAGAAGAATAACTAAATATTATCGTATGTACCAAAATTTTCATTCCACAAATTTTTTTTCACATGGTCGGCTGCCTGGCCCACCCCTGCTGATCAGATCAAACTTTTGTTGTTGGGGGAGGGGGTTTTATCACATGTGACAAAATCATATCAAAAAATATTTTTTAGATTTTAGCGAGAATCCTGGGACGACGAAAGCAAGATTTTTGTTTTAAATACATTACATGTGATAATACCCCCTCTCGTGGCTATGCCACGCCATGATTTCATATGAAGAAATTTGTAGATTTTTTTGGTACATGTGATAATGCATTTTTGGAACGAAATTATGCGATTTCATATGGAAAAAAAATTGTTTGTATGGTTTCATGACATCTTGGCTGGTATGAGACAACAAAAGTTTGATCTAATTAGCAAGGGCGGTCCAGGCAGCCGACCATGTGAAAATTTTTTGTGGAATGAATTTTTTGGTACATGTGATAATATTTACTTCTTTTTTACCTTCACCTTTACCCTATTCTCATCGCACTCTCCGTAAAGAAGATAAAAACCATATCAGAATGTTGCCGTGAAGTCGGAGTACGATTTCCTCTACATCCTGGTCAACTTCGGGTACCAACACTATTTTCCTTCGTGTTACGAGTAGTACTTAATCGTACTACTACTTTTATTATCTACGATTTTTTGTTTTGTCTGATCTAATCACTCAATTTGTAACATCAAAAAAATTAAACTTCGGATAATTATACTGATAATAAATGTGGAAAGTATTTTAGAATGTTTTTGAAATTTTCCTCAAATCGATTATTTCATTTGCATACAAAATAGTAGCCTTAAAGGAATTTTTGAGAAAAAATCAGAACATATAAAATTCTAGAAAAATTGAAAAATCAAGTACACTATGTCAGGAGCATTAAAAAAATTCATAATTGTTTAAGCTCATTTACTATATTTAAAAATTCCAACAAAAAATAGAATTAAAGGAATTTTTTAGAAAAATGCAGAACATATGAAATTGAAAAAAATTTACACAAGCAACTACATTGTGTCAGGAGCCTTCACAAAAAGTTCATAAGTTTTGGAGCTCATTTGCTTTATTTAGAAATGTATACAAACATTAATTTTCTCGAAGAGAGAGAATCCGCACCCCTAGGGCCGAACGAGGGTATTTCCACGCCCCTAGGGCCGGACGAGGCATTTCCGCACTCCTGGGGTCCGATTTGCCATGTGTCGTGTCCTTGGAAAATCCGGTCCTCTGAGGCACAGACAAGGTGATATTTTTGCCTTTAATGCGCATGGGGGGCCAAAAACTCCGGAATATCCTTGTCCTTTTTCTGTAGTTTTTTTGTTATGATCGATACATATTCAGATATGCTCATTTAGTACAAGTTTTCATTAAACTACCCACACCGTATTAGGATTAAATCACCCAGAAGCAAATGAGTTCTATGTGCAAGCACACGTGAGTTGAAACCCAGATGTGCCACAAAAACTAAAATTGAGCATTGATAGGAGATGTGGTGGTACACCGTACACCACACCACCCCACCCTATTGGTTTGGAAAATAAATCTTTCTGGAGAGGGGCCTCCGCAAGGGCCCCTCGTTCCCACTGTCCATCCATAAACAGTGCCGAGGGGGTGGGGGAGATCGGACGGTGGGGGGAGGGGCCTCACGGTGAGGCCCTCCCCAGAGAATTTGCTTCCATTGGTTGTAGTCCTCTTCCACATAGATTTAGATTTCTATCCTCATTTTTCAGATTTTTTAAAATAATATTATTTTAAAAGATAATTACAAAAATAAATAGCCGCCCCAAAAATGACAAAAATGGCTCAGGTAGCTGTCACCATTTGAACTGGTGACAGGTCCTGATGACCCCTGTCATTGGTCCAACTCCACTGTCGCCCGGTTGATCATGGCAGCAACTACTGTCGCCATTTGAATTGGTGTGACTACCGCCACCATTTCAACTGGCGATAGGGAGCTGAAACCCTAAACTGGTTAGTAGGTTTGTGATTTTTGTAGATTTTCAATGGTAGGAAATCTGTTAGATTCGTAATAACATTTTGTGATCGTCGTATGTTGTTCTAGTGCGGTGAATTTCTGAAGAAATTTGCGAGGACGATTGAGGTATCAATGATTCGTAAGTAGGAAGGTAAGTGATATTACGATGCACCAGGAAATTCATACACGATGGAGAACTTTCGGAGAAATAACCTCTTGCATAACATTGCTCATATACATGCACTGCATATTATGTAAGGAAACAAATGTGAATTTGCCACTACTATCAAAACTACGACAAATCACACTGATATTACATAACATTCAGCAAAACGTCATAACACTTAATTTGTTTAAAATCAAAATGATAATTCAGAACATTGGCAATAACATATTACAACTATTCGTGCTTTCCCATGGCCGCGACCTCAACGTCCCCCATGTGGTCAGCCTCGAGTAGGGCGACCAGATGAGGTCCCTGCGGCGACGTCCAGAGTACCGATGTCTCATTCATCCTGCAGATTTCTCGCGGGGAATTTCTTGAAGGTGTGCCTAGATTCCCTGAAAATGGAGCACTTCTTCGTACGACGTCCGGCTTCTGCTTCGTCCATGTCGTTCCTGATGCGCCGTACCTATCGCCGGCCAACCTTTCCCTTGAGCCTATCAATGTTCGCGACCTAGATTAGTTGCTCCCAGGTCGGATGAGCAGTGAAATGGCCAACCACGGCGTAACCATACATCTCCTTGGTGAAATTGTCGAACATGCGGCCATGACATGGGAGCAGGGCCTATGCAGAAAAATGGGCTTGTTGCAAGTGCATATGCAACTACCGCGGCGTAGCGTGCACCCGTGGGTGACCCTCTCGCAGGTCGTCCCGCGGTGTCCTTTAACCCTGCACATTATCTCAAAGTGAAGCTCCCTTGTGCCCATCTTGAATGCCCGGTGCATCTCGCCCTTCTTGCTCTTCTACTCCATGTACTTGGTGACCATGGCGGAGTAGAGTACTCTGCCATTTACCATGGCGAGCGATGTGTTGTTGCTTTTGTCAACAAAGTAGTTCGTTGTACCGCGGAGAATTGCCTCCACAATACCTACCAAAGGGAGGCACTTTGCGCCGCACATGACCCAGTTGTACACCTCGGCTAGATTGGTTGTCATGACACTATATCGAGCACCACCCCTGTCATGTAGCAGTGACCACTTCTCCTTAGGCTCATGCTCAATCCAGTTCGAGAAGCATTTTAACTGCGTCCTCGTCCTCCTCGTCAATCTAGGAGCATTTGTGGGTAGCTGTGGCAATACTTCGGGGGCCTGGTCAGCGCTTAGGGTGGTCCTTTTCGTTGCCTCCCTTCTGTGCGTCTTGATCCGCTCATCCAGAATCTTCTAGAGTGCTTCGAACTTCCACTTCTGGTTCTGGTTGCACAACCGCTTGAACATGTTCATCAAGTCCTTGTTGCGGAACTGTTTGTAGAAGTTTGCACCCAAGTGCCTCATGCACCACTTGCTCTGCAGATCTGCCCACAGAAGTGGTACATTCTCTCCTTGTTGTAGCTGAGTTATCGCACTCAGTAGGCCCACATGCCGATTATGTATGAGGCATACGTTTGGACAGCCCTGTACAACAGAAATCCTCAAATTCATCAAGAACCACAACCAGCTGTCCGTGTTCTCACTTTTAGCGAAGCAAATGCCATGGGAAGAACTTGATTGTTCCCGTCCGTCGCTATTACAGTCAGTATCTGGCCCTTGTACCTTCCAGTCAGGAATGTGCCATCGACGCACAAGATAGGATGGTAGTGCCAAAATGCATTGATGCATGGACCAAAGGCGAAGAATGCTCATTGCAGTACCTTCTTATTGGCCCACTTCCGATGTGTAGCATCTTGAATGTCGACATGAGTGCCAGGATTCCTGTCTTGTATGACTTGGAGTAGCTCAGAGAGGTTGTGGTAGGAGTCCTCGAACATACCGAACCTTGATTCCAATGCCTTCTGTTTTGCCCTCTACGTCTTGGCATAGCTGATTGTGTACTAGAACCTTGCCTCAATCGCCCGAATGATGGACCGTGGCTCAAAATCTAGATTATCCATGTTCTCACAGTACATAAGGTTGGCGATGAAGCCCGATGACAAGTTCTGTGAGACTACACTAACTCAGTGACGACATATGTGTGAGGGATGACTATAGAGCACTTCTAGTAGATGTCCCACTTAGGCTGAAATGCGTGCACTCGCCAAGGGCATCCCTCTATGTCGTACTTCACGTCGTAGGATCTTGGGGTAGACTTGATGACTCTGAATGTGCGCCGCACCGATAAGGTCTAGAATTTGACCGCGTCCTGCATGGCCTCCTTGCATTTGAACATAGCTCCTTGCCTAACCTCGCTTTGGTCGTACTCTCACGGCACACGGGAGCCTTCGTTGACGATGAGGTTGTCGAACCGGTATGTGTTCCACTCGGATGGAACCGCCTACTGGTCCACATCACCCTCGTCGTCGGAACCTTTATCTTCTGACAATGTCATGTAGTCCCGGTCTTCGAGATCCATCCTTTGCACTACAGCTTCCATCTCCTCACCCTCGTCAGCAAGACCACTAGCTTGTCTAACTGAAGGAGCTACTTCTGCAGGGTCTTCATCGATAGCATCAGCAACTCCGGGAGCTTTAGCCATTGTGTGCGTCGTGCTGTGGCTGGAGTCCCTGCCTTCTTTTTCAGCGTCGGCACCCCTTCTTGTTCAGCTGCGGATGGAGGAGTGGGCTTGGCATATGTCTAGGTCAGAAGGACCAAATTCTACCCTCCCTCCCTCGCCATGCGTACATATGACTGCCATGAATTTGTTCCTTCAATTAAAGTAACTACCAATATGTGAAATTTGTCTTTGCCCGGGGCAAGGCAACTCAAAGTCAGATCATACACATCACGATCAACTTGGAATGTATGGAACAACCACCACATCACAGCGCCCCATGTACGCTGGTCTGGTCTTGCTAGAGGCACGATCGCCGATTGGAAATAACGCAAATCAATCTCATCGGGACCCTCTATAATAGTCCCCTAACTGTAGTAAATTTTGAAATTGGCAGCGTCGGACATATTTGACGCATTGCACCATAAAGAACATTTTCACGATTAACCACATATCTAAAACTAGACCACCCACTGAAAAGTATTATGTAAAACATACTGCACTACATAACCGTACATCTAAAACTATATAATCCATTCGATTAAAAAAATTACCCGGCAGGTGGGCAACCGGACGGGCAACGCTTCGCTAGCCTCTCTTATCCCCTCTCCTCCCCTGTTTTTCCTCCTTCTCATTTTTCTGAATAAAAGTGAGTCATGTGCCAAATTCTAGGGTTTGAAGGGTTTTTATAGGGAAGCCAGTGCAGGGCAACCCGGTAAGGAAGGTGACGTACTGAAGGGTTGGCGTCATCTCCCCGCACGGAAGGTGGAACGTGTGCGTCTCTAGCCTTCAACGGTCAACCAGCGCCGTCAGTAGGACCTGGTTGTATGGAAAACGCCTAGACGCACGACATTCCACGTCGCCTCCGCCATCCTCGCTAGTGGAAGGAGGCCTGCCGCTCTCAACCTGCGTCGAAACGATTAAGAACAAACGTGACTGCACGCAAAGTACTCAAACCGCAATTGAGTGCAGGTCAGAACTACACGTACCTCGGAACCTAGTTTGGGTGCAGCCTCCATGCCCTTATAGACGTGCAAAGCCACAACATACCAAGCTCAATCGACGCCTCACCCTCCGGGGGAGCATGGTACTAAGGCAGCTACGGTGATACACGTCAATCATTGGGTCAAGCAACTCGTAGTGGCCTGTGTCCGCAATACCTAAATATTAAGTGCATGCATTGTCAAGACTATGAAACATGTACAAAAACCAAATTTCCTACTTTAAAAATAATTTTCGGCGTTAACAGAATAATTGCCACACAAAAATGTAAACCAAATTTAAGCTATTCAACAATTTAAACAGATTTGTAATACAATCTTCCAATTTAGAGGACATTTTAAAATATTTTCCAAGTGCAAATATAAACAATAAACAAAGTTCTTTCTATTTTCCTAGTTTCCTAGTTAAAAAATTTAATTTTCGACATTAACAATATAATTACCACGCACAAATGGGAAGCTAAATAAAGTTGGAATTATTTTTTTACATATTTGTAATAGTCGTCTTCCTATTTCTACAGATTTATCCTAAATCGTTCGAGTGCTGTAACATTCATAACATGTGCATGATGAACTACACTATACACAGCTCAATTGATGTAGTACATAATTTGACTACAATTATCTAATCTATTGAATTCTATGTTGCTATTCTATTGAATTATATGTACTTAATTCTACATACTTCTACTCGCTATTCTACTTAATTCTACTCGCTATAGCTCAAATGATGTACTTAATTCTACATAATTTGATATAATATACAAAATTACAAAAAAATATACCTGTAAGATGGTGGCCAAGAATCGATGCTCATCAATCTTTCTCCTCCGCGACGGACTATCAGAGCTTCGCTACCTTTCTTCTCTCCCTCTCCTCATCTCTTCTGTTTTTTTTGAATTAAAATGAGATTTGGAGTAATTTCTCGGGGTTTTTATACATGGGATCCAACTGGTGACAACACTTCTGTCACTGTAAATGGGTTGAGCAGGCGTGTCGCCGGTTCAACTGGCGACAGAAGGCCATTTTTGTAATTTTTTGGGACAGCTATTTATTTTTGTAACTATCTTTTAAAATAATATTATTTTAAGAAAATTCCATTTTTTACATGTTTCACGATCAAGATCTTCTGATCTAGCCACTAGAAACGGGCTAGCCCAGAGAGAAAGGCAGTCCCACCGCACAGTGGAACAGAGGAAAGCCACCCGGATCCTGCCCCTCCTCACCCCCTCCAATCCCGACTCCCCCGATCTCCGCATCCCGACCCCGATCCGCCCAAACACCTCTCACCGCCGCGAGCACGACAGCGCCGGCGCGGCAGGCGAGATCCGGCAAGCCCCCGCAGCGACCACCCCGCATGGCCGTCGGCCGCGTGTAGGCAGGCAGATCCAGATCCGGCGAGCGAGATCCCACCGCGCTGCGCGCCGATGGCGGGCGCGGTGTCGGCGCTGTTCCTGCTGGACATCAAGGGCCGGGTCCTCGTCTGGCGCGACTACCGCGGAGACGTCTCCGCCCTCCAGGCCGAGCGCTTCTTCACCAAGCTCCTCGACAAGGAGGTAACCGACCCAACCCTCGCACCTACTCGCTCCCTCCTCTGCTCCTAAGATCAGCGATGCGCGCGGCCGGCCTTGGCGCTAAGTTGTTACTGTGAACGGACAGGGCGATGCGGAGGCGCACTCGCCGGTGGTCTACGACGACACCGGTGTCACCTACATGTTCATTCAGCACAACAACGTCTTCCTCCTCACCGCCTCTCGCCAGAACTGCAACGCCGCCAGCATCCTCCTCTTCCTCCACCGCGTCGTCGATGTATGTACGCCTCCTTATTCGTCGCAGAGATATATATGCCATTTTAGCATCCAGTCTGTTCATGGGATTTGTGCGTGAGTGCAGGTGTTCAAGCACTATTTCGAGGAGTTGGAGGAGGAGTCTCTGAGGGATAATTTTGTCGTTGTGGTAAGGGGATGTTTGCGAGGTGGTTTAGCTTTGGTGGAATTGTTGGGATTTGATACAATGGGATGCCCACTTGTTGTTTATGTAGTATGAGTTGCTTGACGAGATGATGGATTTTGGGTACCCACAATACACTGAGGCAAAGATCTTGAGTGAGTTCATTAAGACAGACGCATACAGGATGGAGGTTTCACAGAGGCCACCCATGGCCGTGACGAATGCCGTCTCATGGCGAAGTGAGGGGATTCGGTACAAAAAGAATGAAGTAAGTTGGTTTATTCGTTGCCTGCTTGCTCTCTTAATGCGGAAAGTTTCTGTGATAGTATTTGACAAGCTAGCAAACCTATGTTTTCCCAGGTTTTCTTGGATGTAGTGGAGAGTGTTAACATTCTCGTTAACAGCAATGGGCAAATTGTGAGATCAGATGTTGTTGGCGCACTGAAGATGCGAACATATTTGAGGTGAGTTTGCAATGCCATTTGTGGAACTGGCAGTATGATAATATGAAGTGCTTCTAGTGAGGAATTCAGTACAGATCGCTTTGCTAAAGAAAAAAGACAGCTAGTCATGGGATCTCACAGATAATGAGATAAATGAAGTACCCAATCTGTTAATCGGACAGGTGAACAATCTGAGTGGTGTCCTAACTCTATGAACAATTTGAGTGGTGACCTAAGTCTAGTGCCTATTTTTTTTTTTGTAGACTGTAGCAGATTTGTTGCTTGTCTTTGTGGTGTTATGGGCAAATATGGTTTTGTGACTGTATGTTGTATGGTACACATGGGCTTTTGATGGCCACTTTGGGATCCATAGGTTACTCTTAGCCATGTAGTAGACTTCAGCGAATGAAACATGTGTAAAACCTATAATTGGGAGATGTTACCTGTCCAACATTACTAGATTGTATTCCAGTTACTGTTATTTGGTTAGTAATATGATCAGTCTTTTTCATTGATAGCTCCTGTATTTAACATGTATATCTATTTCACATCTGTGATCAGTCATGGACTTATGGGTTTCTTGTTCATTGATTTTTAATGGAACCTGGTACAATTTCAATTCTGTAACTTCATCCTGCAGGACATAGTGCTTCATTTTGGATTTTTTTTCCCTCTTGAAAGCTTGCAGAATGTTCTATTCTAGAAGGCTCTTCATCTTTATTTTGTTTTTTGTTCTACTTGAGCAATTTGATGTGGTTTAAGTCTTGTACTAAATCATTAAAATGCACTGATTGTCTTTTGGGCTAGAACATTTTCAGGCCATCTATCTTAAAACTGGAATTTATTTAAACTTAACTATTTTTATGCGATGTTTCGTAACTTTCGTTGTCAAGACTATTGTTTGAGCAATTCTGTACTTAACATGTGGTATTGGCTGTGATATTTCCCAACACCACTTAGCTGATTTTTTTCCTTTTCAGTGTTATCTTGGAGATGTATGGCGGTATGGGGATCTAATTAGGAGTTGTAAATTTGATTTCTGTTGTTGGTTCTTACTTTTATTCAGAACTTGAAGTACTGCCAATTTCAAATTTTAGATGTTGATCAAGTTTTCCATTATAGAATGTCAAGCATAGCTGTAAATTCATGACCCATTTTGAATTAAGATATGAGAAATGAGAGTAGTTTGCAGATTCAGCAAATGCTCCAAACTGATCATTTCATGCTTTCATGCCCACCAATGTTTGCCATATATGTTATTCAGATTTCAGATATACATCTGCAACCCCACTAATACTGAGATATTTTGAAACAGTGGAATGCCTGAGTGCAAACTCGGGCTGAATGATAGGGTTCTTTTGGAAGCTCAAGGCCGAGCAACTAAAGGGAAAGCGATAGATCTTGATGATATCAAATTTCATCAGTAAGCAAACAATATTGATTTTTTTTATCAAGTCAGGTACTGTACATCACAACTTTAGCATCACCATTCTCTCTTTTGCTACTAGGTGTGTACGGTTGGCTAGATTTGAGAATGACAGGACTATATCCTTCGTACCTCCTGATGGATCTTTTGATCTAATGACATACAGGCTTAGCACTCAGGTTTTTCTTCCCACTCTAGCTTTACAACTATGGGATGCGTTCCAGATACCTGAGATGCCTTGCTGCGCCTCTGTTCACATGTCTGAATTCATTTGATGCCCTTTAGGTGAAACCTCTTATTTGGGTAGAAGCACAAGTGGAGAAACATTCAAGAAGTCGGATAGAACTAATGGTGAAGGCGAGAAGTCAGTTCAAGGAAAGGAGGTGCGTCTTTTAGAAAAGCAATGATTTGCTGTATTTCAGTGATGATCTTTTGGAAAGTCACGTTTTTTTTTTCGTTTGCAGCACAGCAACAAATGTTGAAATTGAAGTGCCTGTTCCTTCAGATGCCACAAACCCAAATATAAGAACATCAATGGGTTCTGCAGCATATGCACCTGAGAGAGATGCCATGGTTTGGAAAGTAAAATCATTTCCTGGTGGCAAGGTAAGTACCAAATTGATTCCAAATGAATCATTTGGCTTCAATTTGTTGCTACTTAGAGTTACGCTAATATGCTGGAGCTACTCTCTTAGGAATACATGTGCAGAGCGGAATTTAGTCTTCCAAGTATAACTGCGGAAGAAGCAGCCCCCGAAAAGAAGGCGCCGATACGAGTGAAATTTGAGATACCATATTTCACTGTATCGGGTATTCAGGTAATCAGATTTCTCTATGTTGCAAATTTGTAAGCGATGGTTCTATTGCGTTTTCTCTGGTATATTAGGTTAGAAGTATGGCCTTTTGTACCTTTGCAGGTTCGCTATCTGAAGATCATTGAAAAGAGTGGATATCAGGCACTTCCTTGGGTTAGATACATCACAATGGCGGGTGAATACGAACTGAGACTTATATGAGTTGAGTTCCCTCTGGTCTGGCGGCTAGAAGACATTGATGAAGGCATGAAGCTGCGAGACTGAAGATACATATTTGCTGCTCGATATGCAGCATATATTTGGCACCGGGACATTATTAGCATGGAAATCTTCTCCCAAAAAGCTTTACCATGCAAGGTTTTTTTCCTCTTGGCTTGTTGTTCATCTTGTTAGCCTCACCTTACCATGGTTACTGTAAGTTACCCATCAAGTATAGTTTTGGGGGAAAAAACTTTCACTTTTTTGGTTCACTTGTATCATTATTGATTTATTTTTGTCGGTGGGAAACTTGGATTTGTTTCCTTTGTACTACATGAAAATCTTGCGCTGATTTGAGATAAAAGACACTTCTATAATACATGAGCAGAGCTTTTGAAGTTCAGGTTGAAACTATGTTGAGCTTCTACTGTACAAACGATGGACCATAGTAGCTAGGGAAAATAGCTAGGGAAAAGGGGAAAAAAAAGAGAACATGCTTATAGAGCTTTAACACATGGTTTGAGTTGCGTACCTGCAAAAAGAGATTTAACTTTTAGCAGATAGCAACTGCTCAGATATTGTAGAGATGCTGTTTTTCTCATTTTGACAATTTCTTCAATTTACAACTAAAACAAAATTCTCACGCCATTTATTTCTGTGTGCGTGCGTAGAGAGCAAGTATCTGAAAAATATACCAAGGCCATTAATCCAGCGATTGTCGGGCTTTGTCAACATCCTTTTTATACTTCCTATCGTTGCTTGTACTAACAAGGGTCATGAGATCAGGGTTAGAGCATACTTTATTTGAGGAAGTTGCTTGTAATGAGCATGCACTTGGTATTTTAAAGGGAAATTTGATCATATGCCCTGCTTTTAATCTGCCTTCTATTATTTGCATTTATTTTGGAGTAGGTTGATTAAAAGCCCCAGATTCAATTTCTTGATTGATCTTTTGCCATTTCCACAATTTTGATTAAATTTCATCTTTTAGCTCACGCGAAATGACACATATGCCATTTGCCCCACCGACTGAAACCACTTGCACTCACATTCCTCTCGTTCTCTCCAGAGCGCCACGGCCGTCTTTCGTCCTTCTCCGATTGTCGGCGGTCCGGCTGCGCGCAGCCTCTGTGGGTATCGGGCGGGTTTGTGCTGGGGCCACCGAGGGAGGGAAGCGCAGCTGCTTGGGTGGTCGGGGCGGCCTGACTACACTGAGGCCGTGGCACCGTCAACGGCGGCGAGGAGGTCGTCGTCGTTCGGCCCCCTCCCCCCGAGACTGCGCCAAAAGATCGCTAGAGCCGTTGTCGCACCGTCACCACCAATCCGTCATCCCCTCGTCACGCCAATCGCGTCATGAGATGTGCTTCACCACGGTGAAGCCAAGCCCCACCTTCTTCCACCTAGTCCACCGTAGAGTGCCACCACCGAGCTCCACCGCCTTGCCATGGCTGCCACTGACGGCAGCCTTCCTTGCGACTCCCTAGATCAATTTGTCACCACCAGAGGACTCCCCATGCCCACACCGTGGTCTTGCGTCTGCTGGACGTGCTGTATATGACCAGATTCACTGTCGGCGAGCCTCCCTTCTCTCCGCGGCCGCCACCCTTCGCCGCTCCATTCCGGACACAGCTATCTCCCCTGTCTCTCTGAGCCGCCTAAAATGGGTTTGCAACCCTCAGGAACACGAGCCGTCGGGACACTCCGTCGCCAGCCGCCTCTTCCCGCCGGATTGGAGCGCCGGCGCCTCCTCTGTTTTCCCCCATGCCACTTACCAGAGAAGTCGAAGCTTGTTCTTGGTTCATTTCTGTATCTAGCTGGGTGGACCACACCAATCTGATCGAGCCAGCCAAGTCCATCCTGAGTCCACCACACATGACTGAGCCCAAACCTCAGCTGGTCGAACCTAACCCTCCTGATCGAGCCCTAGGGCAAAGAGCATATGAGTCTTTTCACGTGGGCAAAAAATAGAAGTAATTGCAAATTACGAAAATGGCAAAGTATCAAAACATGAAGAACAATCGAGGCAAATAATCAACCTACCTCAAAATAAATGCAAATGGTAGAAGACACTTTAAAGTGGGACATACAATCGATTCCCCTATTTTGAACCCATCTTATGTCAACTTGTTACTGTGCCATCGTGAGATGACGAAATTTTCATGTCGAGCTTATCCTTGGGTTTCGGAATTTGAAACTCATGTTGGGTATTATACGCCCTGCCACTCTGATCCAGTTTAATTATTCTTGCTACGCGTATCAGTGTATGGTTAGGAACCAGCTAGCTGAGGTCGATGCGCGTTTTTCAAAGGCTACTGGAGGACTGCAACGTCGTCGGAATGATTCTGGCCTTCTAGTCGCTCGCAAGAGAAACGAGACGCAGCAAAAACATTCTCTTAAGTTCCCTTGTATATCTTTACCACATCCTCTTGTTAATTTGCGCCCTTTACCACATCCTCTTGTTAATTTGCGCCCTATTTTGTTGCTTGACATGGAATTCATAAGATCCTTGTTCGATCTCGTCTTCGGTCCTTCCACGGAGTTGTTCTCCAGGACCTTCCAGTACGTCCTGTCCTGCGACACCTTCTTGGGAGCACTGTCCGGGAGGTCAGGGAGCTGGGAAGCAAGAGAGACGACGTGGAGTGCCACGTCAACGCAGCCGTCGAGCAGGGGATGAAGCCGACGAGCCAGCTCCAATGGTGGCTGGGGTCCGTGTCGGCGTTGGAGCGGAGCGTCGCGAGGATACAGCCATACAGGACGACTTCCGTGGCCGGCAGAGCTCGTAGCCTCTGGTCCGCCTACCAGATCGGCAATAAGCAAAGGCGACTTCGAGGCTGTGGTCAGTGAGCGTAGAAATTAGGGAAAATAATTGTGAGCCTTTCCTAGGATTTTTACATCTTATATTTATAGTCTAAACATTGAATTCGACTTTAACATAATATTAAATCTGACTCTAACATGACTCCTTACTATATCCTAATACTAAGTCACCAACACTCCCTCTTAAGATGGGCCGAAGATATCAATCATGCTCATCTTGTTACATATTATAGTACCATCGCTAGAGCGTAGTCCTTTAGTGAAACAATCAGCTAACTGTTCACAAGACTTGTATACTCCAAATTCAATATCCTCCTATCGAGCTTTGCTTTGATGAAGAATCTATCAATCTCAACGTGCTTGGTATAATCATGTTGTACTAGATTGCTAGCAATGTTGATTGTGGATTTATTGTTGCAATGCAACACCAAGAGATTATTCCTCCACACCTGAAGCTCAGGACAATAAATCCTTCATTTATATCATTTCACTCACACTCAATGCTATTGCTATGTACTTTGCCTCTGCATAGGCCGAGCCACAACCTTCTGCTTCTTGCTTCTCCATGACACAAGATTACCTCCCACAAAGATGCAATATTCAGATGTAGACCTCATGTCATCCACACTGCTAGCTCAATCAGCGTCACAATACCCTTCCACATTCATGTGTTGATTCTTCCTGAACCAAAGGTCTTTCCCAGGGCTACAGACTGCATTGAGAATAATCCATACTGCAGATTGCACGTCTGAATTTATCAAACCACGCCCTTGGAGACTGCTTCAATCCGTATAAAGAATTCCTGAGTTTACACACCATCCCATTAGTTTGTCTATTCTCAAATCCTAGAGCAATCTACATGTATATCTCCTCTTATAAATCACCATGTAAAAAAGCATTTATCACATCCAACTGATGTAGGGGCCATCCGAAGTTAGTTGCACAGGAGATCAACGTTCTTACCGTGCTCATCTTCGTCACTAGTGCAAAAGTCTCATCGTAGTCTATTTCATATGTTTGACTATAGCCTTTTACAACCAACCGTGCTTTGTATGTCTCTATTTTGCTTTCCAGGAGTTTGCTTAATCATAAACGTCCATTTGCATCCTACTGAAGAATCTAGACCCACCATTATGTGTTAATGGAGTTTTAGCTATTAATGACAAATCTATTTGTGAAACTAACACTCTTATAGGTATACCAATTGTCTAGTCTCAGCTTGGATATAAAGGTGAAAATCAAATGAGGTATGCATTCCAAATGACAAATCCATTTGTGAGACTAACTCTTCGATTGTTATACCATAGTCTCGGCTTGGATATAAAAAGAAAATTCCAAACATGTATGCATTCATAATGATAAATCTATTTGTGAGACAAACTACTCTATTGCTATATCTCATATTTAGTCTCAGTTGAATTTAAAGATTAAGAGGTATGCTTTCAACATCATATTCTTATATATTGTTGCATTCCTTGGATCCAAAATATAGGATGAACTCCACCAAAAGTCTAACTTGAATATATGCATATGGTTCCATTACATATTTGTGCACGCACACATTTAGAGGGAGTTCACTCTATGTTTTATGGTTTCATTAGTATTGATCCATATTCCCTTTCCACATATATTAAGGATCTTTACTTTGAAACATATCCTTGAGTATATATAACTTGTGTAGTTAATATATTCATATGAGTATATTCAACTTGTGTAGTTCATATACCCTTTGAGTATATTCAACTTGTATAGTTCATATATACTCATACCAATCGATTCAATTACTTGCAATTGAAGTGATTATCATCAATTACCAAAGAGGGAAAGATTGTGATATCTTGTCCCGCCATTATGAGTTAATGGTATGGTGTGGTAATTAATGATAATTATATTGTGGAACTAACATTTTCCATGAGTTGGATAAGCAGGTTAGGTTCCATGATGATAAAGACTTTGGATGGCATCATGTGTTGATTGTCATCAAGTCAAAGTTTGGGATAAAGGAAATCATCATGTGTTGATGATGTTCGAGTCAAGATCAAAGTTTGGGATAAAGGAAATCATCATGTGTTGATGATGTTCGAGTCAAGATCTCGAAGTAAAGAAGATCATCGTGTGTTGATGATCATCAAGCCAAGTTCAAGAAAAAGGATGTCATCATATGTTGATGAGCATCATATCAAGAAAAGGAAATCATCGTGTGCCGATGATGTTCAAGAAAAGGAGATGATCATGAGTTGATCATCAAGTCAAGTGAAGACCCATCATGTATTGATGGAGGTCAAGTGAAGACCCATCATGTGTTGATGGAGGTCAAGTGAAGAATACGTCATGTGTTGATGCATTTCAAGTCAAGAACCCGGACTTGAAGTGAGGATATGCATCATCAAGCTTCAAGTGGTTGCTCAAGGCAAAGGTATGACTAGCTAGGGCTAAGGATGTGTTCCTAGTCTTTTACCGGTCTCGGTGTTTGGTTGAAAGACCGGATTGCTAATATAGGTTGCCGTACTATTAAGAGGGGTCTTGACTAGTAGTTTGAGTTATTCATGTGTTGATAGCTCATTGTGTTTGCTCTAGCTCATGGTAACATGTTGCCAATATTTGCAAATGTGTTTTGCAAATAGTTGTGGCTCATGGATAACCCTTGTAGCATGTGACTATAGTTTGCAGATGTGTTTTGCAAATGGTCTAGGTTCATGCACCTTATCCTTGTGGCATGATGCTATTTGTTTGCAAATGTGTTTTGCAAATAGTTGAGGCTCATGTTTGATCCTTGTAGCATGTGACTTTAGTTTGCAAATATGTTTTGCAAATGTCTTAAGTCCATGTACCTTTTAGTTGTGGCTTTGATTCTAAAAGTTGGAAAATGTGTTTTGCAACTTGTTGAGAATCTTGCCTTCATGCTTTGTTTGCATCACGCATCAATTTGGCAAATGTGTTTTGTAAATTGAGTTGAAGCGAATGCAATCTGTGTTTTCTTTGAAAAATGGTTGTACCGACATGTGTTGTACGGAACTATCGCTGTGCGGTATGACCGGTGGTTCCTTGGCGGAACTACCGCAACCCTATTGAGCATGTGTTGCTCTTAAGGCGCGGTAGCACCGGTGTGTACTGAGCGGTACGATCGCGATGCGGTAGTACCGGACTCTTGAGCGGAACTACCGTGTGCCGATGGGACTGTTCGAACGTACCCTTGATCGAACGGTTTAAACCGTGGTCCGAACGACCCAATCGATCTGAGCCGTCCACGTGTGAAGTCTGATCGGAACTGTGTGTTTCGGTCAGATTTGTGGAGTGGTAGTACCGGCGCTGTGTGCGTGGAGCTACCGCAGGCCGGTCGTTCCGAATCTTTAATGGCGGTACGTAATTTTCAGAGAAGCTCCATTTTGGTTTTTGTTGCAAACCCTTGGAATGGTAGTACCGGACTTGTTGAGCGGTACGACTGATGATCGGAACTACCACGTGTTGAACAGCGGTAGTATCGCTCCACCTTCTCAATGGCTAGTTTTGTAGCCATTGCTGTGTGTTAGAGGTGGTGCGGTAGTACCGCCAATTCGTCTCCCAACGGCTAGTTTGTGTGTATGGGCTATAAATACCCACTTTGACCGGCCTTGGGGAGGTTGCTGAAGTCCCATTCTATTCCTTTGAGCTAAGAGCAAGTTCTCTCCTCTCATATGTGCATGTGTTGCACTTAGTGAGCTTAGAGAACAAACCCTAAGTACATGTGTTGCCTTAGGTAGTGGATTGTGTATCCATTGAGTTTAGATACTTGATTAGTTCAAGTGAGAGTCTAAGACTTGTTACTCTTGGTGTTTGCCGACACCTAGACGGCGTGGAGGCGTCATGCGTCGGTGATCTTCTCAAAGAAGCTTGTGAGAAGACTCGGGCGGTTTGTGAGTGGTGTGGTGCTCGCCATCTCCAGAGTGGAGGAAAGAGCAACCCTAGTGGAGCGAGGTGTTGGTTCGTTTTGGAACCGGTCCAAGTGGTTGGACTTACCTCGGAGGTGTTGGCTTAATTTGTGGAGCCGGTCCAATTGGTTTGGGCTTACCTCAATGTGGATTAGGGGAGACCGGTAAGTCTCCAAACAGCACGGTAAAACATTGACGTGTCATCGTGGTTTGCATTCTTGTTATTTACATTGTGCAATTTATATTCCTTGTATTAAATTGCTTACATATCTTTGTATGATTGCAATTGTTATCAATAGTCTTATTGTTGTTGGTGCACTTAGTTGAATCTAGGTGATTTAGGTTTTGATTGTGCAAAACCGTTTTGATATTTGTTTCTACACTAGAAATCGGTTTTAGTCAAAAGAATTTTTAAAACTGCCTATTCACCCCCTCTAGTCGGTCTCCTTGATCTTACACCTACAACCCTTTTTATCCTGGAAGTTGAACAAGATCCTATGTCTTGTTCTTCTGAAGTGCACTAAGCTCCTCCTTCATGGCATCCTTCCACTTAGGATCCTGCTTAGCAGTTTGTCAATCGTTTGAAATATGCATTGTCTGAAGCAATGCAATGAATGCTTTGTATGCAGGTGAGGTATGAGAATATGAGATAAAATTTGCAATGTCATGCTCAAATCTATACCGGACAAGAGGCTTTCTGGTATTAGCTCTAGTTTCCCTACGATGCGCAAGTGGCAACTCTAAATGGGAGTGATTAGAAAAAAACATTACCACTCGCCCCAAGGGAAGGCAAAGAACTTGATGGAGAGAGACCCGAGTAGTGATTTGGAACTGTATCAACTGGCAAGGCCGATTGTTCAGGTTGTGGTTGTTCTGGTTGCACCTCTGCTGGCTCAGGTGCTGACTGCTTGTCCCTATGCTTCTCCCCCTGTTTTCCAAAGTGCCTTCGCTAATAAACCTTCAATTCTTTTAAGAATATAACATCTCTTACATATTCCGTTAGGCTCGGACACAGAATTATCCCCACAATGACTTATTCTCGTTGACTATCACTCCCCTTGTCCTCCCCTTCTCGACTGTCATCCTTAATGATAGGAGAGAACTCCTCCAAAAACTGACCAAGAGTACCTCCGCTCGTGTAGTAAGGCTCAAACTCCCGAAATGCCACATCTATACTCATGAACAACCTTCGATCAACTGGGTTCCAACATCTATAGCCCTTCTGACTTGATGAATAGCCTACAAAGATACATTTCAATGCTTGTGGATCCAGCTTTCCAACCGTTGGTTGATGATCCCGTACAAAGCACACATAACCAAACACCTTGGGAGACACCTTGAACTCCCGCTGACCCAAAAGAAGTTCAGCTGGAGACTTCTGTTGGTGATATGCCCTAGAGGCAATTATAGAGATGATTGTATCACGTCTATGTTTATGAGTTATTGAATAAATGTTATTATGTTCCTTGAATGAATCATTGGTTATAAAGATTAACAAGTATGTGACTTGTTGGTGAAGCTCTTTAACTTATATAATGTCATTCTAAATGTATCCCTAGTCGTATGTCACTGGTTGGAACACTAGTAACTTATCGACCAACACATGTATTGATTGATGACCATGTTTTACCGGTCATAGATATAGGGATATCGAATCAATAATGTGAACACATGTTAGAGAACATGATGTTGGATTGACCCACCTTGAGACACTATTGAGATTGTTATGATTTTATGTGTCATCAGTTGGTCTCAAGCAATGATGATGTATAATCCTTAGACCTAAGATCATCATGGTTTCCTACATGTGTAATAGTACACTTTAGAGTTGCCAAACGCTTTCAGGTATGCTATGAAACATGCGGGGGGATGTGACTGGTCGGATATGGGATTTACCCCTCCTAACATAATATGAGAGATATCTCTGGGCCCCTCGATGTGGTCGGATAAAGAAAGTGCATGGCCATACCATTAGTGGTCGAAGAGTTCGATCATACGAAGTTATCCGATACTTGATCGAGAGAGTATTGAACAGTCCATGGATGACATATTATCTCACATGGAGTTCAACCAGATATCGTGAGGCAAATGGAGAATACACGAGCATGTCGTTTAGTTCGATTAGATACGGACTAGTCGTATGGAGATACGAGCTGGTCGTAAGTGATAAGGACTTACTCGTAGATCATATTGCATTAAGGTTCATCTGGTATAATTTGTGTGTATTTGGAAATCATTATGTCCTGCTAGGAACCGCTAACGACTTATGGTCGGAAAGGGTTTCCGAGTCACAACCGATTACGTATGAACCTAACAGGTCACACACTTAAAGGGTTGGAACAAATATTTTCGGATAGGATCCGTCATGGGCTCTACACAAGGAGATTCTTGAGGCTGTTGGGACAGACGAGACACACGCAACATAAGTGAGTTGCTCCACCGAAACCCTAGCCTCCATTTTCTCGAGAGAGAACCCTACCGTGCGAGTTGGTGCTAGCACACCGGCGTACGGTGTTCTATCCCTAGACATGTGGATACTGTAGAGGAGCTACTGTGGTTGCTGTTGCGCTCGAGGACGATCCACGACTTCGCTAGGAACGCGATTGGTTGCTGGAGGAGACGATCGATATCGAGGAACGCTGGACGATCGACTACGACCACTTCATCAACGCACGCTACGTTGGATCAGGCTGCTCCAACTCTTCTTTCACTGCACTGCGCGTTTAGTGGTAACGATCTATGATATCTTGCTTGCATGTCATCCTAATTTACGTGGTAGAAATTTTGAATTGCCAGCTAGTGTAGCGTACCCGTATTCCTTCAACTTCATCCCAAGTATTCGAGACGACATACGATTGATGAGATACACTGCTGTCATCACTGCCTTACTCCAAAATCCCTTTGGTACAGTCATTTGAAACATGAGTGAACGTGCTACCTCCAACAAATGTCGATTCTTCCTTTCAGCCACTGTATTATGAGGTGTGGTTCATGGACAAGTAGTTTGATGAAGTATCACTTCCTTTGAGAGATACGCTGCAAACTCCTTGTTAACATACTCAGTTCTATTATTTATTCAAAGAATCCGAACCTTTGCATCAAACTGAGTAGCAACCATCCTATGGAAGTTGTGAAAACACCGAAGGACTTCGCTCTTGTGCTTTATCATATAAATCCAAGTCATACGAGTATATCAATTAATAAATGTGACAAACCACTTAAAACCACTTACGGAAGTAACTGAGCACAGACCCCAAACATCATAACATATTAATATAAAAGGTTTATAACTCCGAAGACCAATGCTACTATATGTAGATTGTGTATGCTTTCCAAACTCACAAACATCACACACAAGTTTACTCTTGTCTACCTTTTGAACAAATCGGGGAATAACTGAGTTAAACTCTCAAATGACGGATGTCCCAAGCGACGATGATGTAACAAAACTTCCCCCTCAAGTCCTTCTGTAGCTACAACCAATGCTGCATCAACCTGATCAATGTACCACAACCCATTACGCTTTATTCCAGTCCCAATCCTCTTCCCAGTTCTCTTCTCCTGGAACAAACACGAATCATCATCAAATGTGATAGTGCATTTGAATTGGTCAATGATAGAACTAACTGAAAGAAGGTTAACTGGAAAGGAGGGAATATGCAAAACGGAGGATAAAGCAATGGATGGTGTGAACTCTATAGATCCTACACTCTGAATATGCTGAGAGGTCCCATCAGCTGCTTGGACAGTTTCAGAATGAGTATATGAGGTGTAAGATGCAATTGCACTAAGTGAACCCGTGACATGCTTGGATGCCCCTGAATCTATGATCCAATCAATATGAGAGTGCTTATATGTGGATGCAAGTGCATGTGCTTGAGTACTTTCGCCCACGTGGACGTAGTTGACAAAGTTACCAAAGGAGGTAAAATCATGAGAAGTCTCTAATGCCTTTCCCTGCTACCACTTCTCGCACTTCATAACTTGCTCGCCTGTCAAAGTAACAGACGTTATCTCCTCTGTTAGAGCCATATTAGCCCTGGGGCCAACTCGGCCCCTTTCTCGACCTCCACCTCTACGACTACCACGATCTCGACCTCGGCCTCGATAATCTCCAACTCGGCCTCCACGACCACCATGACCTCCACCTCGGCCTCCATACCGTGCAGAAGGACAAGCACGACTCAGATGTTCTCTCATCCCACAATTGTAGCACTCTCTATCATCTGGTATGGCGTATGTAGATCTGTCCGAGTTGTTGTCCCACATTACTTGTAGTCGAATCTTCTCCTGCACCATAGCCGAAATAGCTTCCTCCATAGTAGGCAAGTTTACCAAGTGAAACATAGCACTCTTCTACTCTCAAATTTTGGGTTTAATCCCTTCAAAAAGTGTGTAACCTATCTGCGTTGCAGCTACACCCTACCAGCCTCAATATCACTAGCGCATATTAACTGTTGTAGATCATAGTGATCTAAATTTGCCACAATTGCTGCAGTTCACTAGCATACCCCTGGACGGTCGTCTCCTCCTGTTTTAGGGTTTCTACCTTGTCTTGGACCACCACCATCATCATCACACTTTTTTGCCCCAGAGTACATGTTGCTTAGCATTTTCCACATCGTCGGGCACTTTGCATCATCTCCACCATCCGAGCAATGGATGGAGACATCGAAGTTAGCAACCAAGCCACCACAATAGAGTTGGTGGTATTACATAGCCTCCAATTTATGCTCGCCTTGTTTGCAGGCTCAACACAAGTCTCCTGCAGGTAGTGCTCAACCCCCTTCGTCTGTAGAATTAGCTGAGCCCTTCTAGACCAACTCAGATAATTCTTGCTCCCTTTCAACTTTACATCATTCGGCATTAGCTCCAGCTTTAATTCAGATGACTCTGCACCAGTTCTCGGACCTATCATACCCATCGTTAAGAGGTCTTGTCATATGATTCTCATGTCACCTTGTGTGATCAGCGGGGAGATAGTCTCAATAACTGCCTTCCTCTTCTCTTCCACCGCCCTCATTGCGTCTTCTTCATCCTCATTCCTCGCATCCTCAATCTTCTCAGGGGGGTCATCTTCTCAAACAACTGGAACAATGCCAATCACTATCAAGATATGTCATGTGTATCTCCCACGATCACGACAATCCTTCATGCATCAACGTTCTGCCGAACCTCGATGTTTGCCTTCATGGTTACAAAAATCATACAATTGATTTTTTTTCCGAACCAGAGAACATAACCTTCTCCTTTTTTATCCCTTCTTCTCTCACCTCTTTTCTTTCCTACCACACGATTCTTCCTTTCATCTTTAGCAGACCGAAGCCACAACCCACACGTCCTTCCTCCCCACGGCTCCTACCTCCTTCCTTCCTCCCCACGACTTTCACCTTTCTTCCTCCCTTTCTTCTTCAGCAGATCTGGATCGAAGACCCACGGCGGCCACCTTCTTCCTCCCTCCCTTCTTCTGCCAGATCCGATCTGGATCTCGCGTGCGGCACCGTGGCGGCGGCCCGGATTGGGTGGAGCAAGCGGTGGCTTGAGTGTTCCTGGCAGCGGCCTGGCCACCCGAGGCGGCTACCGCCACGGCAATGGAAGTCAACGACCAGCGACGACGGTGGAAGATGAGGATGGTGGACGGTGGCGGTGGTGATGGATGGCAATGGTGGTGGTCGATAGCGGTGTCGGGTGGCTAGGGATGAGACCGGGTGGCTACAGTAAGCTCCATGTAGAAATTAGGGAAAATAATTGTGTTTCTCCTGTAGAATCCTCACATCCTTTATTTATAGTCTAAAAACATTAAATCCAACTCTAACACGACATAATACTAACTCACCAACAGTGAGCTATGCTCCAATGTGTTCATGGAGATGCCGAGCATCTAGTGCACTGACAGGGAGGCCATGTCGGACGAGCTGTATGCTCTAATGCAAGATGACAGCGTGAGGATGGCCGGCATCCATGGCATGGACGGAGTGGGGAAGAAAACTGTAACGCCCCCAAATTCTAGGGACGTTAAACTCTCCACAACCGCCCAGGATGTGCAGTTACGAAGTAAGCAGTGTCTCAAGCAAGCTTTCGATTACAACAAAATCCAACGTTTTATTACATAAGGTTAAGGCCTAACAGCCAGTTTTGACACTAACACGGGCATCCAAGCCCAAAGTTAATATAATACAAGACAGGAGAACTTCAAACCACAGGCACACTTGAGTGCGGTTGAGACCTAATAACAGTAGTCGTTGCCATCCGTGGGTCCACCAAAATCTGTTCAACGGATCCTCTGCATTTTCCTGGTTTCTTCAGAGATTGTTTGCAGTTATGCAAGAATGAGTACAACTACCGTACTCAACAAGCCACATGGAAAAGCTAAATAATTACATGCAAGGAGTTCAAAGGATGGTTAGGTTTTACCTTAACAGGCATATGTGGATGCAGTTTGCAGTTAAAGTAGTTTACAAAACAGTAAAACGATAATACATAACATCAGGGGTTGCTCAACAAACCACAATTTTCAACTTACCATCTCCAAAACTCTACTTATGCCTCATGTACTGGAATCACCCATTAACACAGCTTCATTAACCGGAAGCACGGCGTATTCGAATAACATTGATTTTCACTCTGCAGAGTTGCCCAACTTTACCCACACGATATCACAAACTCACATTGCCACGCATCATGTTTGCGTACAACTGAGTTAGGATAACAAAGCCTTTTCACTTCTTATCCTTTTTAGCCTCTACCCGGTAGGTCTAAATCCATACAGCCCTCGGGAGACCACCAGCTAATAGTGGAATTTATGCCCGATCTCGACGGGCCCATATCATTCGTGAGACCAAATGAGTGTCCCAATAGGCCCACCCCTGTCTCGCCTTTGATATTGTAGATATTCAATTGGAAGAGTAGTGTACTAAGCTAGGGAGTAATGGCCACGCATGTGGTTGAGCGGTTTACTGTGTCTGTTACTTAGCACAAGGTTCTTGTCCTTACTTGTCATCCAGTGAGGCGATGGCCCAATACCAACTCGTGGTTGTCCACCTCTAGATCTGATTGATGACTCATTTTACCAAGTATATTGGGTTGTCCAACTTAATGGACACAACCCTCAACTCTGCACCAAAACCATTGGCTAACTGCCAATACTGCTTTTGATTGATGAACACAATTGTGTGATAAAGCTACTTATATAGATAATATTTTATGTGAACTTGTCAAGGTGAATATGGCCTACAAGTGCTGGGTAGGTTTGTATGTGGGGTTATAGGATTTATCTAATTATCATGGCATTCCAAAGTATTATTTCAGTAATTAAAGTAATTGGCTCAAATATAATAATGAAAGTATCAATATAAATATATGACATGTGGGTTCAAAATGTTCAAGGAATGCAACTTGCCTTCTTGCACAAAATCTTGTGGATCTTTGGTCTTGTCCGCGCCTTTCGAGTCCGGTCGCTAGATCGTAACCTAACGAGAAGCAATGCAATAAAAAGAAACCAAGTAAAAACGAGCTCGACAAGGAATGAGCTGGGAACAACAAGCAAGTAAATAAAACCAACAAGAAACTTAAAGGAAGGTGGTGCGGGTTGGTGGGGATTTATCTGGTGTTTATTTGGTCTGGAAGGAGTTTGAGATTCGGATCCAACTACAACAAAAATATTGTAAAGGATTAAAGAAATCTATAGAAAGGTGGGAAGATTTATTTGGAGCTTGGTATAACTGATCGGACTCAAGAACCGAACTCACGGGCTCGAAACGGTCAAAAATGATATATAATGCCAAATTTGGGTTTCGGGCGAAAACAGGGTCAAATGGTGAATAGTATTATTTTACTATTCAAGAACGAAAATGAGCTGTGAACAGAAGCAAACAATGTTTTATCAGCTAATGAACAGTGGCTAGGGTTTACTATTTTTGGCTAATGAATAGTGTATATTTGGAATAGTAAATCTATTTTTTTGGATGAACAGTAAATGAAATTACTGTGCAGATGAACAGTGAAAGGCCATCTTTTAAACAGTAATTGGGCCGGCCCTTTTCCTTTGTTGCCCCACAAATTTAATTTGGTTGGGCCCAACGGCCAAAACCAAGCATGCCTTAAAATGGCTGGCCAAGGCTGAACCAGCAGCCCTTCTTGTGCGCGAGGGGAGGGAAGGGGGGGGGAGCGAGGCGCCATGGTGGCGGCGACACAACAAGCGAAGAATGGCGGCATGAGGAAGAAGGCTCCGCCTGTAGGTCTTCACCTTAGGGTTTTTGCGGGTTGGGGTTGTTTTGGAGAGGGGTTGGTTGTGGTGGCGGGCTCGATGGGGATGGGGCGGCGGGAGCTCTGGCCGGCCTTGGGGAAGGAGGAGGGGGTTGGGGAAGGCGGTGGTGAGGGATGAAGAGGAAGGGCAGCCCGGGTGCCCTTTTATAGGCGGGAGGAGGCGGTGGCGCCAGGGCTCGGCGTGGGCAGCGGTATGGGTGACCGCGTGCGAACGGGCGAGGTGGCGGGTGAGGTGGGGGCATGGGCGGCATCATGAGGGCGGCCCTTGATGGCGGTGCCCTCACCGAGCAGGCAAGAGCTGGTGGGCGGGATGGGACGCGGGTGGTGCGAC
Organism: Phyllostachys edulis; assembly: GCA_036346405.1. Taxonomy (NCBI): domain Eukaryota; kingdom Viridiplantae; phylum Streptophyta; class Magnoliopsida; order Poales; family Poaceae; genus Phyllostachys; species Phyllostachys edulis. Next base: position 43,451,381 of record CM070546.1, on the reverse strand, counting down.
ACTGGCGGCTTGGGGTTGGCGCCGCATTGAAGGGGGGGGGGCAAGGTGGCGCGGGAGGTGGCAGATGACGGCGGCGGCGCTGGAGGCGGTGACGACGTCTCCCATGGCGTGGCTGGGCGACGGGGTGGAGGCAGGTTTGGGTGACGCGCGACCGGGGAAGAGAAGGCGGAAAGGAGAAAGGGGAAAGCGGGATTTGGAGAGATTTGATGGATTTGGGGGATTTTTGATGAATTTTGCTGAATTTGGATTTTGAAAATGAAATTCAAATCAAACTCAAATTGATTTTGAAATTTTTGAATTTTGCAGATGTTTCAAAAACACTGCTGCACGCCTTCCACAATGGAGTGGTCGCCAGGATGGCGCATTTGGATATCATCGTCTGTATCGAGTTACCTGACGGCGATGACGACTGTGACTACGAGGAGCTCCATATCTCTGTAATCAATCAGCTACGGTTGCTGTTGCCGGACAAGGCAACGAGGAAGGATCGAGCAGCTGCCCTGTTCAGCATGCTGAGCAAGAAGACTTTCTTGCTCATCATTGACAACCTATGGGCGCCGTTGAATCTCCGTGCCGTGGGGATCCCTCACTCGGCGGCAGCGCCGCGCCTTGCCAACAGCAAGGTCGTGCTAGCGACACGCAACAAAGAGGCGTGCGACCGGATGGATGTCAGGAATAAGATGAGAGTAGAATGCCTGCCGTGGGAGAGCGCGTCGGAGCTGTTTCAAGGAAAAGCCGGACCTGAGCTTCTCCGGTCAAGCTCGGAGATACGGATGCACACCGAGGAGCTGACCAAGAACTGTGGCGGGTTGCCCCGCGTGCACGTCAGGGTTGCTCGGGCGATGGCGAGCAAGCGAACGGTGCAAGAGTGGAAGCACACAACCGTGGCCTTGAGCACCAGGCCTTGACAGATCGCTGGTATGGTGGAGGTCCTGGAGGATGCACTCTCCCCGTTCAAGCGTAGCTATGACTGGTTCTGTGACGACGAACTCAAGACATGTCTCTTGTACTGCGCAATGTTTCCAGTGGGTTTCAATGTTTCCAAGACCTGGCTCATCGACTACTGCATCGGCGAGGAGGCCATCGACGGTTTCGGCAACCTCGAGGAGGCATACAACAAGGGGTACAGTCTCCTCGGCACCCTGGAGGCTGCCTCCTTGCTTGACAGAGGCGAGGATGCCAATACGATAAGGGTTCACCTGGTGGTGCGCCTCCTTGTCGTCTGGTTGGTGTTAGTGTGCGGGAGGGAGACGAGCCGGTGGTTAGCGCGAGCCGACGTTGGCCTCACCGAAGCATTCGACGCCGAGGGGTGGAAGCGAGCACGGCGCATGTCGTTGATGCATAACCATATCTCTGCTATGCCGTCGGCGCCACCGTGCCCTGAACTCCTGACTTTGCTCCTCTACAAGAACCGCAAGCTGGAAAAGATTCCCGACCACTTCTTCGAATCCATGCCACGCCTGAGGGTCTTGGATCTCTCGAACACGCCGATCGAGCGGCTGCCGGTGGGCATCGGCGCTCTGCCGGACCTGCAGTACCTCGACGTCTCGCACACCAACCTCATCGCGCTGCTGCAAGAGGTTGGCACGCTCGGGGAGCTAACTGCTAAGGTTCTTGCAGCTATCGTGGACGTCGCGCCTCCGAGTTGTTCCGAGCGCTGTCATCTCCAGCCTCCTGCAGTTGCGAGCGTTGCACATGTGTACTCTGGCTACGTGGGCTGGGAGACGATCGACGGCGTGGGTTTCGACGAGCTGGAGAGCTTGTGGCAGCTGCGCTCGGTGGACCCCACGCTGCAGACGGTGGACACGCTCAGGAGGCTTGCCACCTCCGCGCAGCTTGGCGCGTCGACTCGCCGTCTACACGTATCCAGATGCCACGGCCTGGGAGGCATCAGGCTGCCGGCCGGGGCGCTCTAGGCGAACATGAATGCGCTGTAGTGGCTCTGCGCTGTAGTGGCTCCGCATCTCCTACTACGGGAATCTCCGGTTGAACACCCAAATATCCTCTTCTCCCATAAAATTTCTCTCTATTCCTCCTAAAAACCCTAGCCGCCGCCAAACAAACCTCTCTCTCCTCCTCCCTTCCTCCTTGCCACCACCGTCGGTGGCCGCCAGCCAGCGGCGGCGGCGCGGCTTCTTCTTGGTGGTGGCGTCTCATCTGCATCGTGCTTCCAACACCCAACATCTGTCCGCCGATTTCAAACGGTGTGAATTTTTGTCGGGGTTAGATCTGGAGCCCTTCTCCGCTGGCTCGTCTTCGGGCGTGGCGATCTGGGGCCCTTCTCTGCCGGCTGGCATGACGACGGAGGTGGCGTGGTGCAGATCCAGATTTAGCGTAGTTGATAGAGATCGCGACGGCTCGGTGGCGGTAGCTTGTGTGGCGCTCGACTCCTCCTTAGTGGACGGCTGTTAACCGGCCGACACATGGGCTGTGGTGGACGTCGCCTTCCTTCGTGCTGGCGGCGGTTGGCTGTTGGGGATGTTGCGGTCATTGTTTTGACGATCTGGCCTTCATTGGTTGGATCCACCGATGTGGTCGTACTGTGGCATGGTTTTAAAGCGCTGGTACCTTCGACCTGGGGTGAAAACTCTTGATCTGGCTTTCGTTGGTTGGATCCGGCAACAACATCGACCTGAGCGGTATTACCTTCTTGAAGACGTTGCTTTGGAGCACTGGTACCCAAGCTCCTGAGTGAAAACTCATGATCTGACCTTCGCTGGTTGGATCCGGTGTCGACGACGTGAGTCATATCCCTTTTTGGAGGCATTGCTATAGAGACTAGCCCATCACTACCTCTTTACTGCGCAACTACTGTTCGCGTGTAGACGATCTCCTGGTTGGTCCTGGAGGCAGGGCTAAGTGGTTTTTTAGGCTAGCCTTTGTATGAAAATTTGTTTGTTATTGTTGGCTTTTGGCATTTTTTTTGTTTTAAGCTTTTAGCTGTTTGGTGGTGTAATGACTGTGTGCATCCCTAATTGGTATAGATGCCGGGAGTTGTACTTCCATTATTTAAAAAATTAGAATCCTAAAACAAAAGTAGTTCTGTGTAGTTGGTTAGTGGTCCTTTCTCTCATTCACTAGGACTTGAGTATGATTCCCAATGGCCTAATAGTTTTTTCTGTTTTCTTCTCTCTATTTTGATTGCCGTGACCTCATTGTTTTTTTTCGGGATAATTGATTATTTGCCACTGCAAAGGAGAGCCTTTTAGGATTTGCCACTCCTAACAATGCAATCTATAATTTGCCACTCCAAAGGTTGGTTACTTAATAATTTGCCATTTTGGCCTTTTAATAGCATTTCTTATGTTTTCTCTCTTTTTCCCTCATTGAAATGACCTTCATCGCCTCTCTAATGTACCACACAGCACACGGCAAGACCTCTATCTAGCTCGACCATGTCGCCCATCCTCGCTTTCCTGGTCCTCAACTTCTTCTCCAACACCGCCACCGTGCTTCCGGCAGAGCTCCCCAACTCAGCGGCATCAAGCAGTGCTTCTTCATCCAGCTCGTGGTGCAACCGACCTCACCGCGTATAATGATGTCGATGTCCTTGGCTAAGAGATACCGATGAGATTGCCGTGCTCAAATTTTCCCATGGCTCAAAATCATGCCCCACTATCTTTGCATGAAACAAAATCGATCTCAGTTCCTAAAATCGTTTACATTAGGAGCTTGTGTTTGCTTATCCAATTACGCTTTGAATCAATCTGAGATAATTTCGTCAAATTTCATATTGAGAATGGTGACTAGAAAATAATAACAGACTCATGTGCGGGGTAGCTATTTACTGAAAGATAAAATGCACGTGAAAGGAATTTAGAGGACCAAAAACCAGCAGAGATAACCGATCCTAGTTAGCAATTCACTTATCATCGAATCGTGGATTATCATAAAACATTTAGTGGGAACTCGAGCATATCAAATACTAATTTCACCAAAAGTTCCAATCCTGTGTTACCCAACTAGAAAAGAAGCATATAAATCGACAATGCCATTACCCCCAAACCAAAAAAAACTTGCAAGATTGTACAATATATTTCCTTTGCCTAATGGAGAGTACATCAAGTTCTCGATAGCGAAGTCCACACAAGCATAACTCGTTGTTGCTTGTAATATAGTACTCCAGTGCTTAAAGGAGGGTTAGTTCTATTGCACCAGAGCAAACCAACTCAATCACTGCGAGCATCACAGGGGCGGGTACTTAACATGGGGGCATGGAGGGTTCAACTTTTGAAAATAAGCAGCACCCACACCTTGGGCAACAAGTCCAATGGGGTCAACTCAGATCAACCTTGCGCGCTGAAGAACAAGCTAATTGAACCATGGACGGATGGATTAGATTAGTAGGGAACCACACAGTAAACAAATCAGCAACTAACTCAACGGGGAGAAAGAATGGTTTGGATTTGATTGCTCACAGAGCCGCAGCAAAGAAAGAATCCGCAACAAAACAAACTCTTACATTAATCATCCAATCAAGCTAGGATTCCTTACCAAGGATGGAGAAACCAATCCACACTAGTCCAGTACCCCAGTAGTGGTGCCTTGCTGTGCCTCCCGTCGCCGTTGGTGAGGCACAACAACAAATTGTCAGGAAGAGAAGAATAGCAAATGAGATTGGGGAGGGGTAGTAACGTTATTTTACGTAGGGAAAAAAGAGAGAAAACATAAGAAATGCTATTAAAAGGCTAAAATGGCAAATTATTAAGTAACCAACCTTTAGAGTGGCAAATTATAGATTACATTGCTAGGAGTGGCAAATCCTAGAAGGCTCTTCTTTGCAGTGGCAAATAATCAATTATCCCTTTATTTTCTATTTTCTTCTCTGTTTTGATTGTTGTGAGTTAATGAGATCTTTTTTTTGTTGTTTATTATGATTTGAATAACTTTACATTTCTTTTCAAAATTTAATATATATGAATGCACTGTATTTCATAAATTGCAAGGCCAATAAGATTAGTAATTCACTATTGTGTGTTCCCACTTCCCATCTCCTCTACCAAAATTTTCAGAACTAATATTTGCATATTCTACCGCATACCACCTTTTACACCTAATATTTCTCTAAATCATTTGTGATGTTTTCTCTAGTGTGAACAATTTGTACTTCGATTGTTTGCTATTGTGTACCTTGGCCTTTTTCATTGAATACTACTTTCTCTCTTGATAAGGCGCCTACGTATTTCGAGATTCAAACTTTGTAATGTTTGACGAATAATTAGCTCAAGAGCATCTAGGTTTAGTTGCACAAAAGTGGTATTGTTAGATTCGTATTTGAAAGTACTTTTATACAAGTTTGATTTTATAATTGTTCACAATATAACATAAAAGAAATTAACGGTCACCATTTAATTTTGGAGACCGTGCAAAGTCAAACGGTGTCTTATAAAAATCAACGGAGGGGGTAGTTTGTTGACTTCGAACACCCATGTTGGAAATTGTGGGTCCGCCACTATCTCGAAGACATGACCATCAACGTCGATGACCGCAACCAGCGACGCCCTTCGCTCCCCAGCCCGTAGGAGCTCGTCCTGCATCTGCTTCCAAAGGTAAAGATCCCACGGCGAGGTGGCTTACCGTTCCTGGCTCTACGACGTCTGTACGTCTGGTCTTGCGCCGGCATTGAGGCGCTTATCGTTCACGACAGTCCGGCGCCGTCGGCCATCGAGGCGTCCCCGGCATTCCACTACTACAAAAAGGCTAACACTGGATGCCTCATCACAGATGGTTGGCCAAAACCGTCAGTGTTAAATACAATCACAAATGGTTTTGGTTTAGAGACTGTGTTACTGGCTGTGCTAAAAACCATCTATGAAGAGGTAATATTACAGACGGTTCATGTTTAAAAATGTCTATAAAGTATTACAGACAGTTCTGAACCGTCTGTGAAATTACTAAATATCACAGACAGTTTTGGTTAAGAACCGTGTATGATAATTAACAAACGTCTGTGATAATTTTGTATCATAGACGGTTTGTTGTTGGAAGTGTCTGTGATATGTTCAATGCTGCTTCGGCTCCCACACGATGCATCTCTTCGTCTCGTGCGCTGATATTACGATGCATCTCTTCGTCTCGCGCACCGATGTTACTCCTTGTTTTATAAGAATGATCATCCGCCACCGTACTCCTCACACATCGCTCTACTCTCAAGCACAAACGAAATGGCTGCTCACTCTTTGTAACACCCCGAGTTTTAGAATCAGGATGTTAATATTTAATTTGGTGATCTATTAAATATTTGACTCTGTTTTAAAATTTCCCCATGTTTAAGTAAAAAGATTGCTTTTAAAGTCAAATCAAATTAATTAAAAGGTTGCATTCAAAGTTAAATTGAGTTGTTTAAATGGTTGCATAATAATAATAATAATAAACAACATTAAATCAAATTGTTTGAAAGACTGCATTTAAAAATTTATTTGTGTTGAATTCTTGCTTTCGCATGCTTTTCAAAGATCATGATGCGTGCATTAGTATCGCCTTTCTTTCTAGTTCGACCGTGCGTGTCCCTTCTTTTCATATCATCTCCCATTTTTCCTTCCCCAAGCCATGCATGTCATACCACCGTGATTATTATCGCACGAGCAACCTATTTCTACAATTTGTTTTCGTATGCATGGTAATTTGAACGATCTCGCAAGAGGAAAGAAGTAGCGGACAAAATGCCTACGCAATCCATCATTTTTCACTGCCATTCATTTTTCCCCTCCCCAACCGAACACAACACCTCACCTACACTGCCATCTTTCCAATCACCCTCCCTACTGCCATTTGTCCCGCCCCCCCAGCTGAACCATTCTTTGTGTCATTTTCCTTCTCCCCCATAGAAGAAGTCACATGAACTGCCAAATTACCTTGTCTCCAGCCGAACAACCCCCTGCCATCTTCCTCCTTTCTTTATTCAGCACCCTCCCCACTCACTATCAAACCCATTTCTTCCCCACGCCACTACTCTTTCCCCCAAATAGTACACTGCCATTTCCCCATTTCTTGCCTTTTGCCTTTCTTCTTGCCCATCCGAGCTCAACCTCCCACTGCCCAATGCATTTCCCAACAGAGAACTTACATAGCTATTCCATCCTCCCCATCATTTCCTTCTTCCCCACAGAACAAGCCACTTTACTGCCAGTTCTTTCTTTTCTTCAGAGCTCATGTTCTTGCCACCAAGTAGTCGGAACTCTCCGACCAGTCCAAGCTCCTCGACCAGGATGTAGTCGAACCTCTGATCAGATAGTCAAAACCTTCTACGACCAGCTGCAGTCGTAGCTTTCTACGACTAGGTGCAGTCATAACTCCTTTGAGCACGTGTAGTCGAAACTTCTGAGCAGTACTCGATAAACAATGCTTATAATGGAAAAACACACGATTGGTTTCAGGAGCAATTGCTCCTCTTTTGTCTTTTGTATTGCTTTTCTCAACTCACGACTTCTCAATTCACAACAACCCAATTCACGACTACTCAACTCACGACTACTTCTCTTAACTCCCTGACGCCAACTTGTACTCCAGAATTTCTTGCCACAAATGTGTGGGGCTACAGATCGGACTCGATGACCGCACCAGCACTTGCTGCGCCTCCTGTGCCACCTGTCATCTGATCCTCCCGACCACTTGTTCTCTGAGCCATCTTCCTTAGCATGCGCGTCATCTGTCTTCAATTCTTTCTTTGGTTTTATTTTCAGGTTTGCCCCTTGATCTTTTGAGCAGCCGCTCTCCGCGGCGTACCCATGAGGTCCACCACCCCCATCTGTGTGGGCACCTCACCCTCCATGCGCGTGAGACTCACTACCCCCTGCAGTGCCTAGCGCGCCTTGCTGCGTGCTATTTTGCCCTCCCGAGGTTCCGCCTGGTGGACCTCCTGCGTCAACTGCGTGCCACCCCTGGGTCCCGCCATGTCCTTGGTTTTGGCTGATACCCAAGTTCTACTTTGGCTCCTCTAGACTCTCCTTCCCACGAACCGGTTTACAAGTTTCAGGGAAATTATATACAACCGGTTTAGGGATTTTTCCACCTTCATTAGCAAATCTTTGTTTCTGTCATAGATATGCAAGAACTCATCCTTCGTCTCCAGCCTGCACCCTTCTCCCACAACTGTCCGAGACTTAGTATGTTGATGCACAAATTTGGTATAAAGTAAATTTCAGTCAGCATCTTCTGATCGCCGTTCTTGCATTGCAACAACATTGATCATTTGCCTTTTATCTGCACCGTGGAGCCGTCGCCAAACTTGACTTTGCCCATAATCTTCTCGTCGAGCTCATGGAATATGGAGCTATCTCCCATCATGTGATTGCTTGCTCCATTGTCCAAGTACCACTGATCAGTGTGATCGTGGTTGCCTCCCTCCGTGCGTAGTTTAGGAACTACATTCTCCTTGTTCAACATCACTATGACCGCCGCCTCTTTGACACTTAAGGAGAGAAGCAAGGCAGGCTCTTTATCATCTTTACTAGCTCGGGTGAGGTTTACCTCGTCGTTCTTCTTCTTGTTTGGACACTCCGAAGTGTAGTGCCCATACTCGTCATAATTGAAGCATTTTATGTGGCTGCGGCACTCCGACGCGTAGTGACCGTATTTGTCATATTCAAAATACTTGATATGTGACTTGTCACGAGATCTGTCACCACCGTCTTGCCTAGCCCAGTCTTCACGTCGTCCTCTGCCAAAACCGTGGCCTCTAGCACTGCGACCACGTCCACGCCAGTTTCCAGAGCCCTGACCACCTCCTTGAACTCAATTGAGTTCCTTCATTTGTTTGTTTCCTTCTTTCGCATCACTTTCCACAAGTAATGCTTGATCTGTCCTTGTCTTGCACCCTCTCAGAAGCCCATCATGTGCTTTGAGAGACCCAGCTACCTCTTCCAGTTTCATGCTCTCAAGATCACTTGAATACAAAAGAGTTATGACCACAGGCATGTACCTCTCGGGTAGTACTCGTAAGTATTTCTCAACCACCTCAATTTCCTCCAATTTATTGCCAAGAGATCGCAACTCATTGACCACAGCTATTAGCTTTCCTGCAAACTCATCTACTGATTGAGTTTCACCTATATGCAGCACCTCATACTCCCCTCGGAGAGTTTGTAGCCATACTTTCTTCACTCGATCCACTCCTTAGTGCATAGTGCGAAGAGCGATCCAAGCTTCTCATGCTGTGTCTTTCCCGACCAGCTGATTGAGCATCGAGTCAGGTATGGCAGCGTAAATGAGCGCCAATGTAGTTTGATCAACCATCACGTTGACATCCACAACCTTTCCTTTAGGATTGATTTTCCTTTAGATCAACCGGATCAGCTACTGCGTCCCAAACCCCCAGGGCACGCATATTGACCCTCATCTTCATAGCACAAGTCGAATAGTTCTTTGAAGTGAGAACCGGGTATGGAAGCAAAATCTGACCATCTTTCGTTGTCGACGAAGATTCGTTGGGAGCCATCTTCTGCTTCCTTCTCTGGAGGCGAATACTTGATTTTCAAACACCTGCTCTGATACCATGTGTAGTAGAACCACCTATGACCAGGTAGTCGAAACTCTCCGACCAGTCCAAGCTCCTCGACCAGGATGTAGTCGAACCTCCGATCGGATAGTTGAAATCTTCTACGACCAGTTGCAGTCGTAACTTTCTATGACTAGGTGTAGTTGTAACTCCTTCGAGCACACGCAGTCAAAACTTCTGAACAGCACTCGGTAAACAGTGCTCGTAATGAAAAAAAAACACACGATTGGTTTCGGGAGCAATTGCTCCTCTTTTGTCTTTTTTATTGCTTTTCTCAACTCACGACTTCTCATCTCACGACTACTCAACTCATGACTACTTCTCTTGACTTCCTGGCGCCTTCTCTCAACTTCAAACTTCTTACATGACTGCTATCTCCCCCTGCTTATATACTCTTACATGCATTGACTAAGACACGGACTCAACGTGAGTATCCTACTCGGACTCGTTCTCGTGAAAGACTCGGACTCGAACTTTTACCTAATCTTGTACAAGATTAAAATCCCAACATCTTCTCTCCTCCCAATCTCACCCAAAAATCAAGAATCCAACCGAGAATGTTATGTAGCCTCGATCCTCATCACAAGAGCAAGCCACTCATCCAATTAGTTCGTGCATGCATGACCGGTTGAGCAAATTGAAGAAATGGAGAAGGAAGAGGCAGTGCTGCACACGCATGCAGGAGCAGTGGGAGCAAAGGAGCTACTAGTTTTTTGCTTCCTCCATTCTTGCATGCTGTCTAAGTTTGGTGTTGCTGATCCTTGGCACCTTGCACTTAATCATCAAGCCAAGGCCGGTAGCAGCCTGACGAGGCTCGGGCGGCCAGCATGCAGCACCTCCCGACTCGGACGATGTGACGGCGTGGGCTGCGGTGGCGTTGCAGCGACACGGCGATAGCCCGAGGCACGGCGCGATGCTACGGCCTGGAGGTGTATAGCGACGCGGGGGCGCCGAGGTGGCTCCATGCTGAGCGCGGCGAGGCCGTTGCTCGGCGGAGGTAGCGGGTGCAAGGCATGGCTTGACGGCGGCCGAGGCGAGGCCGAGGCGGAGTGGCCGAAGTGGTGGAGGCGCGACGGGTCTAGGTCGATGACATGAGCACCGAGGCGAGGTCGAGCGGCGGTGCATGCAGCGAGGCCGTGCATGCACGTAGTTGGGCTTGACGGCGGTGGTGCGGCATGTATGTTGGTGGCTCCTTGCGGTGTGGCGGCCGGGCGACGAAGCTACGGCACGATGTGGCGGTTTGCCGGCAGCAACAAGGCACATGCATGCGGCACGATAGCCCTAGACGGCGCGGCGAGGCTCAGTAGCGGCTCGGGGACGCAGTTTTGAGGGAGAGCGGCGACGGAGGATGGCATGGCACATGTGGCATTCAGGGCGCGATGCATGCGATGGAGGCAGACGCGGATGAGCTCGGCGATAACTACAGCGGACGCGGATGAGAGGCCAAGTGGACGCGAAAACGGCGACGACTACAGCAGACGCAGATGAGTGCCAAGAAGACGACGTCCGGTGATATTTCGCACGCCTAGTGCTGCGGTAATATTCTTGGCGAAAATTTCGTTACCATGTTTATGATTATTAGTTGTGCATGTTGAATAATCGTCTGAAGCATGACATGTTTTTATGCATGTTAAGTGTAAAACTTGTTTAGCAGCTTAGACTGGTGTAATTCCCCGGTTATGTCTTATTTGTGTGTAGGCGTGATTATGTGTTGATATATTGGTAGATGCGAAAAATTGAATCATTGTAGTGGATTATGTGTTTTATTGATCGGTAGATGCTAGATTAAATATATGAGTTGATTATTTGATCCGACGATATTATTTTGAAGTCGCATGAAAGTTAGTGGTGATCTTTGGATAATAAATTAATTGGAGGTTTTCCCTCACGCTGGATTAGTAATTTTAGGAGATAGGACACATAAGGAGTTTATAATTTATTACTTAATGGATAGCTAATGTGATGATATTGAATGAGAAATGTAGGTTGAATCGGATGATTTATTTGACCATGAGTAAATTGATCAGATGTCTTAAGTAATAGTATGTGAGTCATGGATGCTAGAATTTGGAGAAGGCAACAATGGCTTATTTGGTTGTGGATAAAAAATTGGATTTTCCATGTAATTAGTAGATAAGTCATAGGTGCCGAATTGATGGAATTGTACCCTCCATTGGATTAGTAACTAAATGATTATTAGTCGATCGTATAGGTGCATATGTGATTGGATTGGTAGATGTCATACACGACTAGTCCGGTGAAATGGATATAAGTTGATTTATTAGTGAGCTATTAAATGTTGAATGTGCAATTAAATTGTAAAGGTTATTAAGTGTCGGTTAGTCAAATAAATCTTGATCCGTGGAAACTATGGTGTATGCGAATATGATTTGTCGAGGTGATACTAGTAGAGCTAGATAATTAGTATTAGTTTAAATAGTCCAGTAAAGAATAATTGATGGATTTAGTCATAGTCATATGCTTATCACTTGGTGGGTTTCGTACAATTATTGGATTGATTGTATAGTTGGAAGATCGTGAGTTTGGGCATTATGTGTTGGATTGATGATAACTTGATTGTGCCTTAGTAGATGTTTTCCTTTAGAAAATAAGTGAAAAAGAAAAGATAATATGTAGGCCCCACATGTCATGGCAGAGGCTAGGTTAGTATGAGTGTAAAAAGTATTAAATACAATAGAAAATTCGAAAAATAATTATTTTTACACTGAAAAGTCATTTAACTTCAAAAACTTATAGAAAATTCATATTGATCATAACTTTTTATTATATTTAATGCCATGTAAAACTTATCTCCACCACTGTTCTGCTTTTTTTTGCGAAACAATTAAATTCGGATGAACAGTAACCAAACCATGATTTTTCAGCTTTTATTCGATTGCTGATTTTCAAACTGCTATAACTTTCACATACAAACTTCAATTGAAATAATTCTTCCACCTAAATTCATATAAAATCACAATCTCACTATTGTATAAATTTCTTGCATTTTTGAGCAATTTGAATTTTTAAGCTTTTCTTGATGTTTATTCGGTATCGTCTTTCTACAGAGTCCGAAGTGCCGGAAGTGAATGACTACGCAACCGAGAGTGAGCAATTAGAATTCCAACAAGGCAAGCATCATTTGAACTTTGTTTCACATCATATTGATCCCATATTTTGGTTAAGTTAGTATTTTGAATTGCAATGACACTTGTTTGGATGCTATTTTTGGTACATCGATATTTTTGTGAGTTAGTTAGCTATGTCCTACTCTTGCATTTTATCTTTGATATTTCCATTACATATATGCTTAAGATTAGATGTTTGTGATGATGTATCTACTATGTATGTTGAATGCTTAGCCATGTTGGTCTAGATGATGCGTTAGTTCGATTGACGGGGTTAGCTCGTCAATTGTGGGAAACACAACATTTTTTTTCTTATGTTTTTGTCCAGATCTTCGCGTTTGGTGGTTAAGTTCTTTTGGTCAAAATTAAAAAGGATTTGGGCCCGGATAAGTGGTTGTAGCGTGGGTGCCTTCGTGCATGAGACTCGGGTATTGTGGTAGTCTTGTCCGGACCATCAAGGAGACAAGGACCGAAATTTGGTGACGTCGTTAATTCAAGTAACACTCGTACTTCCATATGCGGGATATGGGTACCGCTTAGTCAAGTAAGGGGAGGGTTTTATTGGGTTGGACCACAGGTGGTGTGTGGACATGAGACCGTGAAATCTTATGTTCCTTAGGAATCCAATGTAATATATAATGTACGGGTGAGCACTATTTCTTATGTTGGGGGTTACCAACATACTAACTACCCTACATTGGCTCCTCCAACACAACTTGCGTATCCTCTTAGCATTTTTTATATGAATTTGTACTAAGGTGAGATTTCATCTCGCATGGGTGATTCAACTCAATAGGGTCGTCATGCTGAAAAATACTAAGTCTCAAACTCTCCGGTCAACTCATCATAGGAAGTATGTTTGGATTACGGGTTGTTTGAGTCGTGTGGGTAAATTAGTACTAGCCTGCAGGGTGTAATCTATTTGAATAGCCGTGTCCACGGTTACGGACGACCACTTGGATTCGGGAGTCATTATTGTTAGACTTCAAATTAAAATTAACATGGTTTCTACTCGGTATTCAGCATAAATGGGTATTCATGCATTTTATTTTATCAAAGTGGTCTATCACTTTGGTATTGTTTGATCTATTTGTATATCTATGTCACTTGTTTTCTTTTTGCTTATAAATATGTTTTCTAAATGGCAATTGAAAACTAGTATGTGTAGGATGAAAATTGTTGCGTTTTCTGCAAAACTAAGCCACTAATGCCTCTCCTTTGGATATCCTCTAACATATATATATATATATATTTTACTTTGTGTAAGACTTGCGAGTACAATTTTGTACTTAACCCGGTTCTACTTGTTCAAGTGAGGATGACTACACACTTGATCAATTCGTTAGAGCCGATTTTTGGCGACGCTAACGAATATTGTTATTTCTAGCACCCAGTCGGTTGCCTTGGGTTTTGGGCACACCTTGCTGGACCTTTTGGTTTATTTACTTTTCTTCCACTGCTACTTATTGTTAATCCTTAAATTTGACCGGTCGACCGCTTTTGTAATAGTTGTATACTTAAGCTCTATGTTGTATGTCACTTGATATTATGTTGTATGCCTTGTGTATGACTTTGAATGACGTTGATAAGGGTATGTGCGTTTTGATCACTGATCTTAGGAGCCAACACGGGACACATACGCGCTGTTTTGAAATCCCTTTTAACTTGTTTAAGTGTAGACTTGGGCTGTTGGAGAACCGACTACCATGTAGTACCTGTAGAGGAGCGGTATGCATGGTATCTGTGGCTTTAGCTCAGTCGGGATCTCCTACTTAAAATGGAGTTAAGTTGGATTTCATTTCCTTGAGGCCTAGAGTTATTTTCCTAAGATCGGGAAGACCTCGGTCTTAACAAAAATAATCTAGGGGTCCTCACACTCTTCTTCCCTGACACCGGCATTGATGGCCTACCTGGCCATCCTGTACGAGCACCTCGCCAATCGTGCACTGGAGGAAGCTGCAGAAGGACACTGTGCTAATAGTGTCCTCCCTCCTCCGGCGGAGGTTATGCCGACGCACGTGACGGTGACGTTCCGCTGCCTTGATCACCTCCTCCGCTGTGTCTTCCGGGTGGTCTGCATCTTCCGGTGAGTTAATCTCGCCATCAAAGTAGTCTTCCACAACGATGTTGAACATCTCTAGGGGGATTACAGTCGCTTGGAATGCGACATCGAGGCGGCGGCCAACCGAGTCGACCAAGTTGAGACCCCCTCAAGTAAGAGAAGAGAGCCTATAAGCGCATTTCTACTTGGTTCTTGAGGCGGAACGTCTTTGGGCGACTATCGAACGATCGCGTCAACGATTGAAAGTGTTTTAAGCTACCTACGCTGATCCTGAACCCTCCAATGCCGACGACGTCGGCTATGAAGTTTTGATAACGGAGATAGCAGGCTACTTGGGGCGCTGCTAGAAAAACTCGATCTTTTATTATTTTTACTTTTTAAAATCTTTTGTAAGAAACGACTAGCCACATTGTTAACTTGGCCATATGTAAATACAAAAAATGATTAAAAAAATCCACTTTGCTGTTGCCAAGGGAGGGATACACAAGGAATCGAGCGCCACACTGCAAAACAGGACGCGATTTCCAGTACCCGCTACAACACAATAATACTATATCACACTTCGTAATAATGCCTCTCGAACTGACTATACCTGTATATGTAATTCTATTTTTGCGGTGCCACCGGCAACTACAAGGCAATGTATGTGTATTCTACGCTTGCCGTCATATGCAACAAATCATGAGTGCTAAGATGAATGATCGAGAGGTTTGTCTATCTCGCAATAATTATTTTCTAATTATCAATTTAAATATATATGCTTACTACTTTACTCCTAGCGACAGCGCATGACAATCGAATCAAGTATATTCGATATGAACGAACTCTCGGGCGTTTGAGGACAGCTCCGTTTCTTCATCAAGACAGAGATCATTGACCCGAAAGGAGAGTTTCACTCCTCCGGCGACACCGTTTAATACATGTTCAAACAATTGTTTCAATTGTAATTCACTTTGAGTTGTAATTCAATTGTAACTCTATCGACAATATATGAACTTTATTTTGTAATTGATTTTGAGCTGTTAATCATTGAGTTCTATATCTGTGATTTATCTGTTTTCCACTTGCTTGTTTTCAGAGGGCATGGCTAGCATTTCTTGAGGCTAGCCGAAAAACTGAATGTTTTTTAGCTATAAAGGGATCTATCATAGGCGATTTTATGGTATAAACCGTCTGTGAAGACCTACTATTACATACATTTTTGTGGTATAAACCGTCTGTGAAGGCCTACTATCACAGACAGTTTTAAACCATATGTGAAGTTGTACTATCACAGACGGCTATAACCAATAACTGTATGTGATAAGTCGGACATCACAGACGGTTCTTTGTACATCACAGACGGTTATTTTTACTAATCGTCTGTGATATATATTCAATCACAGATGGTTGGTGCATATAACCGTCTGTGATGACCAACGTATCACAGATGGTTCTTTTTACTAACCGTCTGTAGTGTGTATCCAATCATAGAAGGTTAATACATATATCCGTCTGTGATGGCCGACGTATCACAGACGGTTTTGGGTATAAACCGCCTATGATGGTAGGTTTTCACAGACAGTTTATACTACAAAACCGTTTGTGTTGGAACTTATCACAAATGGCTCACAAACCATCTGTTATCATAGAAACATAAAATGAGACGGTTTAGAAACTGTCTGTGATGATAGTTTTGAACCGTCTGTGATGACCTTTTGTGTAGTAATGTTCCCGAATGTCACGCACGTGCAGCTGGTGAACCTGCCGGAGCTTAAGAGCTTGGTCGCCGGAGAGGACGCGTCGTTGGCGCTGCCGGCGCTGGAGGTTTTGGAGGTGAGGTGATGCCCGAAGCTGAGTAGCCTCTCTGTTGCCATGCCCAAGGCCGCCGCGGTGGTGCGGTGCGCGGCAGAGTGGTGGGCAGGGCTGGAGTGGGCGGATGATGCCGCCAAGCTTCAAGCCCGTGTTTATCTAGAAAAACTTAGATTGAATTGAATTCAAGTGGGCTTTCTTAACGCATCAAGCGCAGAAGTGAAGGGTTGATGTGTAGCAGTTGATGATGCCTCATGCCTTCTCACAGTAACTTCGGCATTCTCTTCGAGAGAGGAGTCAAAACTCAATCTCATGTTACGCCTGACTTCACCTATCACGAAAACTCCGGGGTAGAGAGAGAGAGATTAGGCTCATCTTATCTTGAGAAACTCATATTATCCAGTGCACAATTGTACCGATCAAATCAAACGGTTGGAAACATGTCCGCAAACCCGGCCAGCTACATTCCACTCTCTCAATTAACTCTGTTTCGCTACACCAAAGTACCAAACACAGCAGCACATCGACGCAGACTTGGACTGCGATTTGAGAATGACACGCGAACTAACCGCAACGCAACGCAAAGAACGGGGCGCAATCGTTCATGCAAGATCAACTAGAGGTCTACAACCATAGGGCGACGCTGTCGCGCGCGCCGGGGGGCAGATGGGACCCCTGTGCTTGGGCAAGTCGGGGGTGAAAACACATCTGCACGTCCATGTCGCCAATCCCGCCGGCAAGAGCCATCATCGTTCGTGCTCGGGACTCCTCGTTGATAGCCGCCTTTTCTCTCTTCGCATCAATGTTGGACCGGCCGGCCGGGACAGGTAGGGTGGGCCTGTGTTGGGTTGGGTACACTACTGTAGCTAGCTAATCTTGCAATCCATCAAATGCTAAATACACTTTAGATGGAAATACGCCAGGAAATACACTTCATAAAAGGAGGAGACAGGCGGGAATACAATAGCATGCACGGATCGATCTCCAGGCCGCGGCAACGGCTCAGATATCGGGTGCGCCTGACCACCTCGGTACATCTGCCTTTCCGGTATGTCTATCCTGACAGACGGAGTACATACATTAAACTCAGGAGGTTAAAAACCGGTACGCGGTGTAGATCAGTAGATGGTACCATTGGCACGTAACGGTAGAGGACACTAGGGGAGAACAGAAAAACGGAGAGAGCAACAACAACCGAGTGGCGTCGCCTCGCCATCCTCCGGCGTTTCGATCGGTTTGCCGGCCGTCCCCGCGCGCCACGAGGCTACGCTGTTTCATCTAGTTTTAGCCTACGCTATTGCGTCGACGTAAGTGGTCAATTTGGCCTCTCCGTGCTTTATATGTTCTGCTTTGTGATATGCGTTGGAGTTTTTTTTTACAGTACAAGGCAGATGCATGCGTTGGAGTTGGGGGGGTTCTATTTGCCACTCACAAGGCCGGATAAGTTAACTAGATCTGGATTTTTTTATATATGAGTAATCATGTAAATAAGCTTTGTTAATCATTTGAGGTATATATAAAATCTATGTTGTGTATGTCGTAGTCTCGATTTACACGATAGCAAGTCATAGCTGATGGATATTTTTGTAAGATTGGTTTATATTTTTTAGAGGAATCAACGGAGGGCAAGGAGCCCACCTGAACTCTAATTGATTTCAAATCAAAACTGTTATACAAAATGGGGGAGGAAAGGGATCCCAAGAACGGCTCCTCCTAAGGATACAAGAGATAGATGGGGAAGGGGTTACATGTCGAATTATGTAATTACACTAACTAATTGAGAACACCAGGACATGGCAGGAGCTTCCGAAGGATCATCGGCCGACACACGAATTTTCCAAAGCTGGAGGTGATCCTTGAAGAGTTGGGCAAATAGCGGTCGTGTCCAGATAAACGTTGTCGAAGGTCTTCCTGTTGCGCCGGTTCTAGACAATCCAAAGCGCAAGGAGGACGGTGGTAGTGAATCAGTTCTGACTGAGATGATCGTGGCGTTCGACCCAGGGAAAACTACATGGTTTCGAAAATTTTATCGGGCCCTACCAATACAACCGGTAACCGCCGGTTACTGGATATTTTGGTAAAATTTCGGATGAAAATTTTGAATTGAAATTTGATTTTTTTGATGTAAACATGAAATTAATCTAAAATTTACCGGATATTTTGGTAAAATTTCGGATGAAAATTTTGAATTGAAATTTGATTTTTTTGATGTAAACATGAAATTAATCTAAAATTTGAATTTGGATAAAAAAATTAGATAAATCTTTTTTTTTGCCCAGTATGAAATTTTATTGGACTACATCGATAACTTGATAACCGGTTAAAGTGAAATTTCGCGATAGAGTTTTCCATGGTTCGACGAGGCGGTAATTGCGGCAATGCTTTCAAGGTCGTGAAAGCTTGGAGGTTGCGAGGATAGGAGGGTTCCCTAGAACTCCTGAAAAAGATTGGTTTATTAATTGGAGTTGCGGAGCTATCTAGTGTTAACCTTTCTCTCAGCGTTAACTGTTAGAAAAATAGGGACAAAGAAGACACGAATTTTTACGTGGAAAACTCTTGCGGGAAAAAACCACAGGCGCCAACCGGCGATGATCACTATATGAGGAGCGATTACAAAACGCAGGGGATTACAATGAGACGTCCCTCTCCCCGTGCGGCTTACAAGAGGTATATAAAGGGGTAAAAGGACTTAGAGTCCAAGTAGGAAACTAATCCGCTAATATGTCATATTCCAGATACTTCCATATTAGAAATTCGGATCACAAACAGATCCAAATATTAACAATCTCCACCTTGAGACGAATTTCCTCTTGTAGCAAAATAAAGAATCATCAATCACCAAATGATTCCACAATAAGATAAAAATTACCGTGCGCCAACTAGTCACTAGGACTAAACTGTAATACCAACTAAGCTTGAGCAAAGCTCAAACTTAGTAACAGGAACTGACTTTGTCATCATATCAGCAGGATTATCATGAGTACTTATCTTGCACACCTTGACATCATCTTGAGCAATAACACCTCGAATAAAGTGATATCTCACATCAATGTACTTTGTTCTCTCATAAAACATCTGATCCTTTGTAAGGCATATAGCACTCTGACTATCACAAAATATAGTAGTGCAAGAATTATCTCCACAAAGCTCAGTGTACAAACCTCTCAACCAAATAGCTTCTTTACAAGCTTCAGAAATAGCCATATATTCTGCTTCAGTTGTTCATAAGGCAACAGTAGTTTGCAAACTTGCCTTCCAAATAATAGCACAACCACCAATGGTGAAAACATAACCTGTTAGAGACCTCATTTTGTCCAAATCACTAGCATAATCAGAGTCAACATAACCAACAAGTTCATCTCTAGAATTCCCAAACTGCAAACAAGCATTAGAAGTGCCACGCAAATATCTGAAAATTCAATGGCGCTTTTCAATGCTCTTTTCGGGATTAGCCATGTATCTCTCGACAACACTCAATGCATGAGATAAATCAGGACGAGAACAAACCATGGCATACATAAGAGAACCAACTGCACTGGAATATGGAACTCTAGACATGTACTCAATATCATAATCTGACTTAGGACATAAGGCTGAAGATAATTTGAAATGCGAAGCTAATGGAGTACTCACTAGTTTTGCATCATGCATATTAAAACGACGAAGGACCTTCTCAATATAACCTTTTTGACTAAGGTATAACTTGCCAGATTGCCTCTCTCTAATAATCTCCATGCTAAGAATTTTCTTTGCTGCACCTAAGTCCTTCATCTCAAATTCATTACTCAATTGTGCTTTCAATTTTGCTATTTCTGACTTATCTTTTGCAGCAATCAACATATCATCAACATAGAGAAGCAAATAAATAGCTGAACCATTATCAGTCTTTAAATAAACACAGCTATCATAATCAGATCGCTTAAAATCATGAGAGAGCATAAAGGAGTTAAATCTCTTGTACCATTGCCTTGGAGATTGCTTCAAACCATAAAGAGATTTCTTTAATCTACAAACAAGGTGTTCTTTTTCAAGAGTAACAAAACCCTCAGGTTGGTCCATATAAATGCCTTCTTCCAACTCCCCATGTAAGAATGCAGTTTTAACATCTAATTGCTCAAGTTCATAATTATGCATAGCAACAATACTGAGTAAAGTGCGAATAGAACTATGCTTCACAACTGGGGAAAAGACATCATTAAAATCAATACCTGGAATCTGACTATAACCTTTAGCAACCAACCTTACTTTATACCTTGTTGGTTCAGTAGGAGAAATACACTCCTTTCTTTTGAAAATCCATTTGCAACGAACAAGCTTCTTCTCCTTTGGCAATTTTACTAGTTCCCAAGTGCTATTCTTTTCAAGTGACTCCATTTCATCATGTATGGCAGTTATCCACTTATTACAATCAGTGAAGTTAATAGCCTCAGAGTATGATGAAGGTTACGTCAGATACCTTCAATTTCTTACGCCACACTCAAAGCATAAGCAACAATATTAGCTTCTTCAATCAACCTCTTGGGTGGATTAATCTCCCTCCTAGGCCTGTCAACTGCAATAGACCATTGTGGTGGTTGCTCAACAATAGGAATATCCTCAACAATAGGTGCATCATGAACAACAATATTTTCCTTATCTGATGTGTCACTTGAACCAACAAAATGGTCCACCTGAATACTTGAATTCTGCTCACTCTCAACAGAAACATTAGTGAGCAGTTTATCATGAAGCATAGCAGATTCATTAAAGACAACGTTTCTACTAATCACAACCTTCCTTGTTTCAGGATTCCACAACTTATATCCTTTGACACCAGATTTATAACCAAGAAAGATGCACTTAACAGCTCTAGGTTCTAATTTTCCATTATCAACATGAGCATAAGTAGGACAGTCAAAAACTCTTAATTCTGAATAATTTGCTGGGGAACCAGACCATACCTCAATTGGAGTTTTCTTTTCAATTGCAAGAGAGGGTGATCGATTAATAAGATAGCAAACAGTGGAAGCGGCTTCAGCCTAAAAATGTCTATGCAAACCTGTATTTGACAATATGTAACGGGCCTTGGAAATGATGGTCCTGTTCATACGCTCAGCTACACCATTTTATTGAGGAGTACCAGGAACGGTGTAGTGCCTAACAATGCCTTTAGTTTTGCAATATGATTCAAATTCCTCAGAACAGAATTCCATCCCATTATCAGTGCGAAGTTTTTTTTACCTTCTTTTCAGTTTGCCTTTCAACCATAGTCTTCTACTCTTCAAATGTTGAAAATACTTCTAATTTATGCTTCAAGAAATAAGGCCACACTCTTCTAGAGTAATCATCAATAATTGTTAGCATATAACGAGCACCTCCTAGCGATGTCTTCTGAGATGGCCCCCATAGATCAGAATGCACATAATCCAAAATACCTTTTATATAGTATGAACTGAAGTATTGAACCTCACCCTCTTGTGTTTGCCAAACACACAATGCTCATAAAATTTTAGCTTACCGATGCTATGTCCATCAAGGAGTCCTCTCTTGCTCAATTCCGCCAAACCAATTTCACTCATATGCCTAAGGCGCATATGCCAAAGATTAGTAGCATCGGAATCAGATAATGAACTTGAAATTACAGCAACATTACCTAATATTGTAGTACCTCACAGATGGTACAGATTGGCAAATTTAATATCAGCTTTCATCACAACAAGAGAGCCTTTTGATACCTTCAAAACTCCACCTTCACCAGAATACTTGTACCCTTTACCATCAAGAGTACTCAAAGAGATAACATTTCTTTTCAAATCTGGAATGTGCCTCATATTTGTCAAAGTTCTGACAATGCCATCAAACATCTTGATCTGAATTGAACCAATTCCTGCAACCTTACAAGATGAGTTATCACCCATCAACACAGTACCACCTTCAACAGGTTCATAGGTAGCAAACCAGTCCCTATTAGGACATATATGAAAGGTACAGGTAGAATCAAGAATCCATTCATCATTGGTCTTAGCACATCCAGCAAAGGCAACGAGAACTCCTCCATCAGAACTATCATCAGCAGCAAGGGAGGCATTACCTTTATCATTTGGTTTACCTTTTGGCTTATAATTGCCAGTTCTCTTTTCTTTATTTTGCAGCTTCCAGCATTTAGAGATGTCGTGCCCACTTTTCTTGCAATATTTGCACAACTTGTACTTGCCTCTGGATTTCGACCGGTTCTTGTAGCCGTTCAAACTTTTGCCTTGAGATCCATTGTTTGAGTTCTTCTCCTTTTGCCTACCACGAACAAACAAGCCTTCTTCTTTTGGACTTAAATTTTCAGAAAGTACCATATGTTTCATCTTCTCCTTAGCATGGAAAGCTTCATAAACTTCATAAAGAGTGAGAGTATCTCTACTATATAATATAGTATCTCTGAAATTTGAAAAAGAACTATGCAGGGAACACAAAAGAATAAGATCTAAATCCTCATCATCATATTTTACCTCCATCGCCTCTAGGTCGGAAACGATCTCCTTAAACAACGAAAGATGATCAAGCACGGATCCTCCTTCTTGCAATTTGTGAGAGTACAACTTCTGCTTAAGATGCATCTTGCTGGTGAGATCCTTTGTCAAGCAGATTTGTTCGAGTTTCAGCCATAATGCAGCAGCTGTCTTCTCCTTCAAAACCTCCTGTAAAATATTATTTGATAGATGAAGGTGAATCTGAGATAAAGCCTTACGGTCTTTACGCTTCTCATCTGCAGTCCATGTGGTAGGTTGTTTATCAAAACCTTCCAATGCATCATCCAAATCCATCTGTGCCAACACAGCCCTCATCTTGACTTGTCACAGCGAAAATCTTGTGTCTCGATCCAGGAGTGGAAGATTATACTTCAAAGTCGCCATAAGGAATAAAATCTGAAAATTGATGGTACTGATCTATATAAACCTAGCAAAATTCACGACCTCTTTGGTACACCTTCTGTGTACGCGAATCAAAAGATCTTCTAAACTCTTGGTACAAATCTCGGGTGAACGTAGCAAAGATCACCGGAATTGAGCACTCACGTGAATCAACAGGATGTCCTGTGTTCGATGACGAAGCTTGTTGAGATTTAGTATAAAAATAAGGGAATTGCTAGAAATCTGTCGACTGAAATTTTTTTGGAAATCAGTCAATTTCTAGGCCGTTGGATGCGCTTTGTGATTGGTGAGAGAGAGGAGAGGCCGTCCGATGCGCTCTGTGATTGGTGAGAGAGAGGGAGAGAGGGTGGGAAGTGAGATTGGATTGGGGATATAGAGGGGGGGGTGATATCTGGGGCATTGGATTTCCATCCGATGGCTCAAAAAGTGATTGATTTCCAAGAAAAAAATTAGTCGAATGTTGTATAGACGCACCCTAAAAATAAATCCTTGGAACCTGTGCAGTGGAGTGCTTTCGGTTTGGTCTTGCTCTGCCGTCCTCTGTTCGCACGTCTCGGTGGTTGGCGATCGCACGGACCGCCGGATGAAAGCGATCTTGGCGGTTAGCGTGCGATGCGGATCTGGCGGATGACGGCCGGGCGAACTCGATGAATCGACGAAGGACGACAGCTGCAAGCTAAGCCGACGCGTGACGGGGCCTTGGGACGGCACCGGTCGAGGCGGAAGCGAGGCGACGAAGGACGACTCTTGCAACGCGGGACTGGAACACGGATCGAGGTAAAGGCGCACGCGTGTGACGACGGCCGCCGATCCGATCTGGTTTTTTTTCGTATCTCTCAAACCCTAATCTCCTGTGTTCTGATACCACTTGTTAGAAAAATAGAGACAAAGGAGACACGAATTTTTACGTGAAAAGCTATTGCGGGAAAGAATCACGGGCACCAACCGACGATGATCACTATATGAGAAACGATTACAAAACGCAGGGGATTACAATGAGACGTCTCTCTCCTCGTGCGGCTTACAAGAGGTATATAAAGAGGTAAAAAGACTTAGAATCCAAGTAGGAAACTAATCCGCTAATATGTCATATTTCATATACTTTCATATTAGAAATTCGGATCACAAACGGATCCAAATATTAACACTAACATGTGAGCCATTATATTCGATCAGATTAAGATGGATTCGGAGTTGGAAAAAATCATCCGTCACTACAGTTCTTTCCGTTGAACGGATCAAAAATGATTTACCCCAATTGCACTGCATTGTCACATTCTATGACAATTGACAAGTACTGCTTACTTGATCAGCTGCTAGCCCGATACGACTTAACTGTACACGCACATACACATAGATTGATAGATGTAACAGAATGCACGTACTATATGAGAATGCTACTTGTACAAAGCGTCAAGGATTGTATCAAGTCGACGGGCATGCATGATGGTTAAAACAACACGTGGGCGACGGCCTGCCGAGCGGTGCGTGCACATGCCGGGCGGCATGCTTTGACATGCCAGCTATCCTGTCTCCACTCGATCACTCCCCAATTCCCCATTAGCCAAGCGGCAGACATAATGTTTCGCTCATATTCACATGCGTATATACTGCTTTATCTTAGTTTCTACTTGAGCAGAGCGCAGGCAGCCATGAAAACTCTCCATGAAGCTTGCGTGCAGCCGGTGAAGGAAGCTTTGAGGTACGTGATGGGCTTGCCTGGGCCTAGCGGGTACGGCTCCAGCTCCACCGCCGAGCAGGTCGCCAGCGATCTCTCTGCCTCCGTGCTGCCTAATCTTACTGCCATAATCACTGGTTTCTCATCTCTCTTACAGTCTTATATCAGCTGTAAATTCTTTCATGCAATTGAGCTCTCATCGCTCATGAATCATATGATCGGTACATGCACGTGTTTTTATGTGTAGGTGCAACCTCGGGCATTGGCGTGGAGACGGCGACGGCGCTGGCGAAGGCCGGCGTGCGGCGGCTGGTGATCCCGGCGAGGGACGTGGGGAGAGGCGACGAGGTGAGGGAGAGGATACGGAGGGAAAGCCCCGGCGCCGAGGTGGTCGTGATGGAGATGGACCTGAGCTCCCCGGCCTCCATCCGGAGCTTCTGCTTCCGGTTCCTCGCCCTTCACCTCCCTCTCAACATTCTCATGTAAGTACATGCATGCACGCACGCATGCTCCTAGCTTGACTTAAAATTCTCCTTAATTTGGAGGCTTCTCTTTGAAGAATTAAGGTTCCATTCGGCAGTATATGCTGCATGCATGGAGAAGTTGCCGAGGGAAAGAAAAATACTAGCTACATATGTCTTTGCAGCACAAGTACCATACGTATATCATATGTATCATGCATGTATAGACATGTGCTCCATTTTTTAACTACCAAACGATCTTACATGACAGAAACAATGCTGGAAGATACAGTCGGAGGCTACAATTGACTGAAGACAAGTACGAAATGACTTTAGCCACCAATTACCTAGGTAACATTGCTGAACGTACACTACATACATATATACCTGCTCGTGCTTTTCTTTCCTAAAGTTGTACGTAGGGATGCAAGTGAGCCGATTGACCAATTCCACCTAATTGATGTATTACTTCTCACCTAATTGATGGTTCATTTTGTATACATATGGACTTTGCATAAGGAACAAAGCAAATGAACTAGGATGCATGGCTGATTGGGTCGGCCCTGTACACCAGTTTTTTGTCCCTTAGCATCTAAAGTAGGTAATAAAGTGGATACATCACCTCTCTTTCCACAAGACTATTGTTAACTACTTTTTCTTCAATCCTTAGCACCACCTGTAGGTGCTAAAGTAAGATGTTTAGCTAAAGAAATGTTTTACTTTTTTTTTTAATCTTAGCACCGCCTTCTAAGGTTTGCTTCGGTGCTATGCAATCCGGGCTTAGCATCCACTTCTCCATCCATTGGCATCCGTGCTCACCTCTAGCATTACTTTAGCACCTAGGGTGGCACATGCTATAATAGCATCATGAATGGTAATATATGTCATTTTAAGTCGTTTTAATTGATTACATGATGCATGGTATATACTCTCTCTCCCCCATAAAAAAGAGTGATACCTTGAATTCATGCAGCCAAACTATATTAGTTTTGACCAAAGATTTTGTCTAGAATATGCAGTTTAGATATATAGAAATGATATGAGTAAATTTGTTATAAAAATACTTTCTTAATATTGTACGCTTATAACTTCTTTCAAATATATGATAACAAAATTTAGCGGCCAAATGATATTTTATTGACTTTAAAAAGTAAAAAAAACATTATCTTTTGTGGTTGGACTGTTGGTGGGAGTATGTATTGGACTGTTGGAGGGACTATTTATTGAGCAATAATAAGTTGCAAGCCGTGGAAAGCTTTTGCGTACGTAGGTGGTCGACTTCTAGGCTTCTACTATATGCAGCATGCATTCATTAACCCTCGCAATTGGTCAATTGGGAATGAGCAAGGTCAGTGCCGTACTAATTAGTACAGGTCATTAAGGAATGATTGCCACAGTTTGCATGTCATCTAGGCAGGGCGACATATCCACAGTACAAGTGTTGGGCTTGAACCGGTGAGGCTGTTGCAGCGTTGCTAGCTAAGGCGGTTCCCTGAATCGCACTGGCAAAAAAGAGCCAAAAGGGCGTTCACTTTCTTCTTTTTGTTCTTCCACGGCAAGACATCACTGATTGACTCACCCCGAGCATTATTTGTCCTCTTCTTTCAATCTGTGCAGAAATGTCAGCTCGGCTGTGATAGTCAGTTGGTCACAATGTCTAGCAACTACTAGTAGTGCTCCCTCCGTTTCACAGTATGTAAATGTCAGTTCTTATAATATACTACGTAAAACGAGGTCGAACGTCAGGCCATGAGATCGTAAAACTTCGTAGTTTGTTCGTATGCGCAGCAGGTTTTCCATCTTGTGCCGGTGAATCACTGTTTTTCAGTCTCCTACTCGCTTTTACGTAGGCCCAAATGTCGATCGGTTATCAGTACTACAGCTGTTCCATGCTGATATATAGCTTTTGGATACTACGGTTGGTAACTGTTAAGAGTATCATTTCTTGGTCTACAAGTTGTATAGAGATATTCTCTTTCGTATTTCCATGTATAGAAGATTGTAATCTCTTCTTTCCACAGCCACCGGATATGGTTGTTGTATATGTCGATTGTACTGTTGGATATCTGACAATATATACGCACGTCGGCCTGGCCATTGCCGTGTGCTGTGCTTCCTCCTTTGCTCTCATTCTTTTATGGTATCAGATTAATCTCCGATCCTCCCACCTCAATTCCGCATCATGATAGCCCCCACCGGTGAGCAATACACCACCGGTTCTCACGCACCCGCCGGCAAGCACCTCGCCGTCGGCTTCCTCAACTCAGTTCCTGCCTCCCTCATGGCTTCCTCCATACCGCCGGTCGCCTCCCAAGCCATCAATGTGGCTATCATCAAGACACATCTCTGTGTGTCTCAGTCTGAAGACGTCGAACTACATCAAGTAGCGGACCTTCTTCCTTGCCATGGTCGGCAAGTTTTGTATACTCCCTCACATTGACGGCACCGAAACTCAACCCGATTATCTTGATTGGGTTCAACGCGACTTCACGGTTCTGACATGGTTGTACGGCTCCATCTCTGATGATATCTTGGATATCATCATGGAGCCCGACCAGTTTGCCCGAGACATGTGGACACGCGCCGAAGACCTTTTTCGTGACAACATGGAAGCACACGCTCTCTACCTTGAGGCTGAATTCACCACGCTAGTCTAGGGTGATCTGTCCATCACCTCTTACTGCCAGCGTCAGAAGACCCTTGTGGATTCATTTTGTGACATTGTATAGCCCGTCTCTGATCGCCGACTTGTCCTCAACACACTGTGCGGCCTTAACGAGTGTTTCTCCAATGTTGCCACCGTCCTCTCCATGGAGGCACTGTTCCCGACGTTCGAAAACGCCCGCTCCTCCCTATTGCTCCAGGAGATGCGCAATGGCAACACCTCCAAGGTGGTCACCGACACTGCTCTCCTCAGCCCCACCAACAGTTCGGCCGTCTCCCAGTTGCCATGCAACTAGTCCTCGTCCCGCAATGATCGCAGCGATGACAATACATCTGGCCACGACAAAGGACGTTACAAGGGCAAGAAAGGCAAGAATGGAGGTGATCGCAGGGCTACCTACAGAAATAAACAACCCGTTCAAAATAGGAGCATAGCCATAAAACATATCATTCAAAAATATAGAACAACCATTGTCCTCAATAATGAATTTATAACCTCTCGCCATCAAACATGAAATTTGAGATAATGTTTCTACTCATGGTGGAGCGTAATAACAATTATTCAATTCCATAATAAATCACGAAGGCAAAACCAATGGTAAAGTCCCGACGGATAATGCGACAACATTTGCTTTATTCCCGACGCGAAGATCCATCTCCCTCTTGCAACTCTCCTATTTTTTGTTAGACTCGCATCGAATTGCAAATATGAGCAACCGACCGGTATCAAATACCCATGAGTTAACGAAGAATCGCAAGAAGAACATCTATAACATTAATACACGAAGTGGAAGGTTTAGTCCCACCATTCCTTTTCGGATCGGCCGGTATTTCTTGCGGTTCCTCTTCCAATGGCCTAGCTCTTTGCAGTAAAAGCATTCATTCTCTTGAGTCGGGCCAGACTTAGTTTTGGGTTTAGGTTTGTTGGTTTGGATCTCATCCGAAACTTTAGCCTTGCCCTTTTTCTTGATCCAAGTCTTAGCCTTCTTCTTGAAGCTTGTACTCTTTTGCACCATCATCATATGATTGTTGCTTTTCTTAATGCTGTCCTCTGCAGTCTTAAGCATCATATGTAGTTTGGTGAGATTCTTGTCTAAGCCATTCATATGGAAGTTCGAATGAAGGCCGACCATAGCTTGCGTGAAGCGAAGCAAGAATCAAATCTGTAGCCAACTCTTGACTCGATGGAAAACCAAGTTTTTCCAAGCTCTGTGTGTAACCAACCATTTTGATTACATGTGGGCTCACCGGACTACCCTCAGCTAGCTTACATCCAAACAAGTTCTTTGAGATCTCAAATCTTTCGAGTTCTTGCTTGTGTCTCAAACATGCCTTTAAGCGCTACGATCATATCGTGAGGCCTCTATGTTCTCAAACTGTTTTTGAAGGTGCGAGTTCATAGCGGCAAGCATGAGACAGCTAACATCAAGGATTCATCACATGCCTTTTATAGGCGGATTTAAAGCGGCAATGACATTATCGTGAGCACATCTGGAATTGGTTCTTCTAGAACATGTTCCTTTTTATCTTGCCTAAGAACAATTCTTAGGTTGCGGTACCAATCCGTAAAATTTGTTCCATTCAGTTTTTCCTTTTCAAGTATCGAACGTAAAACAAAACTGGATGTTGGTACAGCGATTGGTGCCATGCTCTACAACATAAAATACGCAAAACTAAGACATATGTTCAAGAAAAGTAACTTCTATTAAGCGATTTAATAAAGATACTCCCACTAAATACCATATCCCTCCTATGACATTTAGTGATTCAAGATCCAATCGGGTAATCTACTAGTGAGCTTTGGCATCCTTTGCTAGAAGATTAGTGAATTGATAAGCAACCCTTTGCTAATCATATCTCTATATGACTCTTGTTATTGGGCAACATCTCTATGCTTGGCACCCAACCCTATGCCCCAAGGTCCATAACCGTTATGATGACCTTGTCAAGTTAAACCAATGCAATGCGTGTAAGTGTCCGACACAAACCCATCTAGTCAAGGAAAGTTAATGGCATTCCGCTTTAGCAAGACCTACCATTAAAATACAAGACTTTTGATGGTGCAGCTTATTGGAGGGGTATCAATTTTAACTAAACATTATGTGAGGAATTTTAATTTTATCATGTTAAAAGCATCTAATGAAAAACATGACTTAATATCATGACAGGAATAAACACAAACATTCACGAGATAATCATATCTTTGTGAAATAGTATGGCCCTTAACATGACGATCTCCATCGGCATGCTTCACGTCCTCCGACCACCATGCTTGAAGTCTCCAACGCATTCATCTACTAAGCAATTACTCCTAAGAGCTAGTAATGAATTACATAGGATAATATCAAGCATCACATGTCGATACTGTGAGACCGTTATACAATAATATGTAGCTCGATGGCTATTTCACAACATGACACGCAGGTCATGAAAATCCATACATGCATCACATACACAATGGGCCATACTATTCACATCAATCCTTGCAAAAACAAGTTATGCATAGAATCCAATTCTATCGGACGACATGAACACATATTACCTATAATTCGGATTAATCATATTAACCCTATTCCGAGCCAATCTGATTACTGCCTTGATACGACCACATAATGCGACATACTCCGATGGCGGAATTCCGACCGGTAGGAGTATCATGCAAGGTAGTCGAAAAACAAGTCGAGTGAATCATCTGGTGCTCTTAACTTGTACCTCCTCGTATACCCATCTACTACCACCAAAGCGGTCGATCTAATCGACCGGGGCCTAGGTTTCGAACCACGACCGATAATAGATCCAATCTACTACTATCACATATCAAGTATATGCGACCGATCCAGATCAAAAACTACGCAGGATGGCTCTGATACCACCGTTAGGATACGGGTAGGCTACGATAGCAACAATTCAAAATTTCTACCACGTAAACCAGGAAGCCAAGCAAGAAGATGATCACAGATCGTTACCACTAGACGCGCAGAGCAGCGGAAGAAGTGTCGGAGCAGCCTGGTCCGACGAAGAGCGCGTCGATGTACTGATCGTAGTCGATCGTCCAGCGTCCTCGTGAGTTGATCGTCTCCTCCTGCACCTCTGCAGATCCTTGCGAAGATGGTGGATCGTCCTTAAGCGCAACAACGTAGAAGCGCCTTTATGGTATCCACACGTTCAGGGAAGGAACAACCGTACGCCGGTGTGCTAGCACCAAATCGCACGGCAAGGCTCTCAAGGAGATGGCGGCTAGGGTTTCAGTAGGGCAACTCGTGTCTCCTCACGTCCCAATAGCCTCATGCATCTCCTTATATAGAGCCCGTGGCGGATCCTATCCAAACACGTTCTGAATCGTATTCGTCTTGGTTTGTTCCAACCCGTTAAGTGTGTGACCCGTTAGGTTCATGTGTAGTTCGGTTGTGACTCGGAAACCCTTCCGCCACGAGTCGTAGCGGTTCCTAGCAGACATAACGATTCCGAATACACACAAATTATATCGGACGAACCTTAATGCAATATGATCTCGACCAGGTCCTCATCACTTACGACCGGTCCTATCTCTATCTGACCGGTTCATATTTGATCAAGACCAACTCGTAACTCCTTACGACTTGGTTTCGATCACTCTGTGATTACGTTCGACCAGTCTATGACTTGCTTGTATCTCCATACGACCAGTTCGTAGCTGGTCGAACTAAGCGACCTACTCATGTATTCTCCCTTTGCCTCACGATATCTGGTTGAACTCGGGTGAGATGTTGTGTCATCTATGGATGTTCAATGCTTTCTCGATCAAGTATCGGATAACCTCATGTGGTCGAACTCTTGACCACCGATGCATGGCCATGCACTTTCTTTATCCGACCACTTGAGGGCCGAGATATCTCTCTGTTATGTTAGGAGGGCAAATCCCCATATCCGACCAGTCACATCCCTCTGCATGTTTCATAGCATACCGAAAGCTACCTTTATAACTACCCGATTCTGAGTAGCGTTTGGCAACCCTAAAGTGCTATTACACATGTAGGAACCATCTTGATCTCAGGTCTAAGGATTATACATCATCATTGCTTGAGACCAACTAACGACACATAGAATCATAACAATAGTGTCTCAAGGTGGGTCTTATCCAACACCATGTTCTCTAACACGTGTCCACATTATTGATTCGATATCCCTATATCCATGACCGGTGAAACATGGTCATCAATCAATACATGTCTCGATCGTAGAGTCACTAGTGTTCAGGCCGGTGACTTTCGACCGGGGATACTTTTAGAACGACATCATCATAAGTTAAAGAGTTTCACCAACAAGTCACATACTCGTTAATCTTTATGGTGATGATTCATTCAAGGAACAAGATAACATATTATCAAATATTGTGAACATAATGAAATATAATCATCTCTATGATTGCCTCTAGGGCATATTTCCAACAGTCAACTCGGCAAGCATGTTCGTCTTTCATTTTCTAGTTCCACTTCTTTTTCCACTACTCCTTTTCAATTAATCCACTGTGATTTGTGGACATCGCCAGAGTTAAGCAATTCAGACTTTCAATATTATTTAGTCATTATTGATGATTTTTCCACACAACCACCTATCTCTTGAATCGATGTCCCTCCAAGTCAATCCAATCCATCACCACCATATGAGCAACTCTTTTGTCGTCGTCCCACTTATCAACACCTTCGTGTTTTTGGCTGTTTGTGTTTCCCCAACCTCTCCTCCACCACACCACACAAATTGTCCCCTCGTTCGACGGCTTGCATTTTTCTCGGCTATCCCTCCACTCACAAGGTTTACCAGTGCTTAGACCTCTCAAGTCGCAAGGTCATCACATCTCGTTATGTTATATTTGACGAATATGTTTCCCCTTTTGACACTCATTCGACTCCCAAGGATCCCTCCTTCCTTAGTTTTCTTCTCGACTTTATCTCCACCACAGATCATCCTACCACGTTGCCGCACTCCGTTGCCACGCCCATCACATAGATGATCATTCCCTCTGTCGCGGCTTCGCCTTCACTTGCCACGCTAGATCCTTCGTCTGCCACAACAACCTGTTTTCCTACCACGGCACTTTCTCCTGCTGCCACTTCACCTGCCACAAAAGCTTCACATGTTGCAGTTTCCCTTGTTGTGACAGACCAATCCTCTACCATGACAGCCCAATATTTAGCTGCGCCAACTTCTTCTACCGTGGTAGACCCATCTCCAGCCGTGGCATCTCATCTCCTTGTCATGCTAGCTCCACCTGTCACTTGGCCGGCACCTAGTCCTCACCGCATGGTTACTTGAGCCAAACACAGTATTGTCATGCCCGTGGACAGATTGAATTTACTTGCTACAAGCAATTCCATCTCTCCCTGTTCCTAAGACTTATTGGAGTGTCCTCTTTGATCCGCATTGGCATCATGCCATGACAGAAGAGTACAAGGCTCTCATTGATAATCACACATGGTCCTTGGTTCCTCATCCCCACGGTGCCAAACGTTGTCTCGGACAAGTGGATTTTAAGCACAAATTCCACTCTGATGGCTCTCTTGCTTGTCACAAGGCCTGATGGGTTGTTCGTGACTATTCTCAACAACCTAGTGTTGATTTTGACAAGACCTTCAGTCCAGTCGTCAAACCTTCCACCATTCACGTTGTCCTCAGTCTTGCTGTTTCTCGCTCTTGGCTTATTCATCAACTCGATGTCAAGAACGCTTTCCTTCATAGCACTCTTGATGAGACTGTTTATTGCCAACAACCTTCTGGGTTTGTTGACTTGACTCGCCCTTCGCATGTCTATTGCCTACACAAATCCTTGTACGGACTCAAACAAGCACCTCACATGTGGTACCAACGGTTTGTCACATTCATACGCACCCTTGGCTTTGTTTCGCCCGTCTCAGACACTTCTCTTTTTGCGCTACAGGATGGTGAGCGCCACGCTTATCTCCTTTTATATGTCGATGACATCATCCTCACCGCCTCTTCCAGTCATCTCCTACAACATCTTACATGATTATTACATTCCGAGTTTTCCATGATTGATTTGGGTGATCTACATTTTTTTCTTGGCATTTCTGTGATCCGCTCTCCTAGTGGCTTGTTTCTATCTGAGCATCAGTACACCTCCGACCTTCTATAGCGTGCCAGCATGGCCGAGTGTTGCCCCACAGCTACACCAGTTGACACTTGTGCCAAACTTTTCGCTTCAGATGGTCCCACAGTTCTCGATCCGACCGAGTCTGAAAGGCTGGCTCGCACACCGATATCTCCTGCGACATGGCGGATCTCGCTTATGTCGTCCAATAGGTGTGCCTCTACATGAACGATCCTCGCGAGCCTCATCTCACCCTCATCAAACGGATTTTACGCTATGTTCAAGGCACCATTGCTTATGGCCTTCAGCTCCACGCCACTTCACCCTCGACACTGATTGTCTACTCCGACGCCGTTTAGACTAGTTTTCTCGACTCTTGTCGTTCCACTTCAGGCTACTATGTTTATATCGATGACAACTTGATTTCTTGGTTGTCAAAGCGTCAAACTACAGGTGTTTCATTGTAGTGCAGAAGCGGGGTATCGAGTTGTTGCCACGCCGTTGCCAAATGCTTTTGGCATCGACAACTCCTCCAGGAACTTCACCATCCCCTTGCCATGGCTACCGCGATCTACTATGACAACATTAGCGCCGTCTACATATCCTCAAACCCGATTCAACATCGTTGCACCAGACATATTGAGATCGACATCCACTCCATTCGTGAGGTGTCTCTCAGTCACGTTTAGGTGCTTCATGTGCTGTCCTCGCTACAGTTTGTCGACATCATGACAAAAGGCCTTCCAACATATTTGTTTAAAGAATTCCAAACTAGTCTCTGCATTCGGCAACCTCACGATTTGACTGCGGGGTTGTTAGAGTATCCTTTCTTGGTCTACAAGTTGTATAGAGATATTATCTTTTGTATTCCCATGTATAGAAGATTGTAATCTCTTCTTTCCACAACCACCGGATATGGTTGTTGCATACTACCTCCGGTTTTAAAAGGTAGACGTTCAGATAGGAGACCATTAACGAAATAAGCCTAGGAAGCTTGTCTGAACGTCTTGTATTGAAGACCGGAGGGAGTATGTCGGTTGTACTACTGGATATCCGGCTCCAATTCTTTCAGTAACTGGCCAGGAGTGTTAGACGTGACCGTGCATGCATGGCAGCGCATGTCACGGCGCCTAGTCCATGAGTTAATCTGTACCTACACATGCATCTTGAACTGCAATAATCCTAAAAAGTCGGATCAAATGATCATGAAATTTACTGTTTTTTATTGAACTGAAACGAATCTCCTTGCATCGAATTTTTTTATTAATTAACTTTTTTTGAATTTTATTTTAAAGTTAACCCCTGACACTTTATTTCCAATTCTGACCTCTTTGGTCACACCATCACCCGTGGTGTGACAAAACAACACTGTCACGCCAGCCCATTTCTGGTCAAACTCTTGTCACGCCAGTGGCGTGACAGTATTATTTGGTCACGTCACAACCAGTGGCGTAACAAAAAGTACTATTTTAGGGATTTATTCTGGCGCGTGACAGTGTTGTTTTGTCACGTCATCACCCGTAGCATGACCAAAGGGGTCAGAATTGGAAATAAAGTGCGTCAGAGTTAACTTTAAAATAAAATTCAAAAAAAAAGGTTAATTAACAAAAAAAGTTCCCTTGCATCACTTGCCACAGGCCACTACATTCTGACGGACCTTCTGCTGCCGAAGATGGCCGAGACGGCCTCCGAAACGGGGATCGAGGGCCGGATTGTTAACGTCTCGTCTCTGGCCCACAGTTGGGTCAAGAGAGATGTTCTACCACCACTGCAAAATCTGCTCAAGCCACACAAGTATAAGATCACCAACGACTTATTCACTCCTCTCGATGCTAATCTTCCTTAATTAGTCTGCTGATAGCCGGATGCTGTACACAGGCTGTACGATCCAACACGAGCGTACGCGTACTCTAAGCTGGCGAACATCTTGCATACCATGGAACTAGCCAGGCAGCTTAAGGTAGGTACCCCTGAACTATGAAGCTAGTGTGTTTTACAGTGATGGGATGGCATCTCAGTTTGTAAATAAATTTCAAACATGTAATTTCAACGTCTGTGAACAATTGATTTTTCAGGAGGGAGATGTGGAGGTGACAGTCAACGCAGTGCATCCAGGAACAGTGAAGACCGGGATAATCCGGGATCATGAGGGGCTCATCGCAGGCAAGATTCCAGCAATGTTTATGACTGCTGTTTAGCCTGTACGTACTGATTGTTGTTGTTCTCCGATACAAATTAATTTTACAAGTTTCGTTTTTGCCTCTCGAACAGATTCAGTGTGCTTCCTTGTATCAGGGCTGCTGAAATCACCATCTCAGGTACAATTGCTTCGATCCTATCGTTTCTTGATTAACCTCTTGAAATGATTTTAAACTAGCGTTTATTATATGTAACCTCTTGAATTGATTTTAAACTAGCGTTTATTATATGTCGTGCGTACGCTGCAGGGTGCAGCTACGACATGCTACGTTGCACTGTGCCCGCGGCTGCGAGGCGTCTCCGGGAGATACTTCGCGGATTGCAACGAGAGATCTTGCTCGAGCCTAGCCCAAAATGCAGGCGTAGCGCGAAACTTGTGGCTTGAAACCAATGCAATTGTTCATAAGGGAAATGACGGCAAGATGGCATATACCGCTACTTGAAGAAGTTCAGTGCCTGGTTTGATCAGAAAGCAGATCAGAATGGACCGTGATGAATATTAAACATTCATCTCATTACGATTATACAGCATTGGATTATGGATGTTTAATCTGGGTTCTGTTCAGATGTCCTAGGTTCTTACAAAGTTACAATTTCTATAGGTATTGATTATGTTTACACATACTGTGACAATCGAGTTGAAAGCAAAGTGATTGGTAATATCGAGTATAAGCTGAACAAAAAAAATGCATGCATAGGAAGAAATGTAACGTTTTTTTTTATACGGAATACATATACCTTTCGGGCCGGTTAATTTCCATGCACAGATATCATATCCCGACCTTAACTACAGCAGTTTCTCTAGTCCGCCAGATACCTATATATATGTGCTGCTTCAAGAGATCTTGATGAAACATACGTACTGCCCTTCCCCCATGACAAATAATGTACATACAGAGCCATGTACACTAACACACGTATACGTACGTATATGCAGAGCCCTTCCTGACATTTAGGAGGCCTAGGGTGAGAGAAAAATGGAGGATTTTTGTTCGATCACAAACACGTAACAATATTTTTATTTCAGTTGCAAGGCTTATGTTAAATAGATCACAATAAACTATGGCTTCCAGGCTCTAAATAGTACTTCATCTCATCACAAAAAGTTATATTTTTGGATAAGTGCAGCTAGCCAACAAATACCTTTCTAAACGACATCTTATCACACATGAAGGAAATTTGCAAGGAGAGGGTCTGACCGTAAGGCCCGCACCATCAGCTGTTGATTTCCCCTCAATCAACCGAATCAACCAATGTTAGTATAAGAATTGATTCACATAAAAAACACTTGAACTTTGATAACTGGAACCACAACATGGAAGCGGTAGCAAGAACCCACGAAAACTCCAGCCATATAATATGTGAAAAAGTCCTAAAATTTAGAAAATGAACACATATTTAGAAAAATAGTGCAAATAGCCTATAATTTAGAAAATTATACTAAGGCCAGGAAATCCTACCATGAACAATTAATGGACAAGAATTCGCAGTGGCAATCCCCTTCTCACCCTCAAACCTAATGGAGATCTTTAGAACCAAATGAACTGAAGTTTTTTTTTTCAATAATGCAGAAGTTGCATATTATTTAACAATGAATCAGGAACGATTAATCAGGAGAACACACCATGTATGCGGCGGAGGGATTTCAAGTAGAAACGTTGCATAAGGTGATTGGGGATCAATGAAATTGAACTCCCATGCCCTGTCATCCACATGTGTCAACACTCGGGGGTAAATAATGCAAGGCAGGCGGCAACAACAGCATTCGTACGGGAAAGAGGAGAGGTGGGGAACTAGACGTCGCGAGACCCGCGGCTCACAATTCCCGAAGGGCTGCGGCGCCGCAAACATGAATGTGTCACGGTCGGGTCCTTAACATGACCCAATATACTTATACAAGGTATATATTAGTGTAATACATGGACAGGCCCTATCCCTCACGACTTCACGAGCCCTGGGCGGTCGCCCCCGCTGCCCTACCCTACGAACGGCCCTGCGTATGTGCATGCACTCTAAAGCGTCTACACGTCAGTGCTGCTTGATGGTGGCAGCCAGGTCAAGGCAGTTGCTGACGAGGCGGCTGACATGGCGCTGCGCGCCGGGGATGGGCGATTGCAGCTCCGGCCGTTCGTCGAAGATGTCCTCGCAGTCGGTGGAGAAGGTGCCCGCCGCCGACAGCTCCGACATGACGTCCGCGTTGCTGCCGCCGCTCTTGAGCGTGTTCCGCGTGCTCTGCAGCGAGTCCACCAGCGACGCGTAGCTGTCCTTGCACGACTGCAGCGACGACGATAGCGCGGTGCCCTTCGCCTTGGGCGACTTCAGCGCCTCGTCGAGACGCATCTCCGCCACCCCCGCCTTCGTCGCCGCCACCCGCAGGGCCGCGTCCAGCAGCAGCTGCGGCGTGGTCACCCCGGGCAGCGTCGTCAGCGTGCTGCACAGCGTCTTGTAGTGCACCTGCACGCACGTCACCATGCATGTGCGTGTCAGCGTATGTAAGAAAACATGTACGTTCAGTACGCGCATTATAGAGTCCCATGAGTATGTGCCAGTTCGTACCTGTTGGCATATAGCTACGCAGTCATTGGATCCGGTCAGGAGACGGCCCTTCTCACCGACGGGATCATCGATGACTACGGGGTGGACGACGCGGGAATCGACGTCGGAGAATGAAGACGCCGCCAAGACGGCGGCGAGGATCAGAGCGGCGAGGTATCGGAACATTGGTTGGTCGTGGAATGACGAGGAGGGTACGTGAGGTCAAGAAGAGAGACGGGGCCTGACTGCCTGAGAGGCTATAAAAGAGGTTCCTTTCTGTGTCCGACAAGAAACCGGTCAAATGGTGGTGGTATAGATGACGGGACTTGACCGCGAGTGAAAATTGGCCGTAAATTTTTGCGGGTCGGTGGTTGGCTAGCCTTCATTGTAGCCCCTTTCCCTTTTTTTAAAAGCAAGGGCGGGACCTTTACCATTCATTTCAGCGTCGTCAGCGTGCTGCACAACATTGACCCAAAAGAAATACACCATAGATATGGAAGAATCCTTGCTGATTACACCGAAGAAGCTCCGTAAACACCAGGCTAGAGGAAACGCCACCTAGCACTGCACCAAACAACGGTAGCGCTCTCTCTCACGCAGTATCATCCGCGCACTGAGCATAACGGCGACGCGCCACACCCGCAGGTGTAATACCTTGTCCTCCCTTTGTCCAAAAGGGTTTACCTAGAAGTGAAACAATTTAGATCAACAGGTATTATATGTTAGTAGAACTTAATATAAACTGTCAATGTACTACTAAAGGACGGTGTGTTACATTCTCTCCCCCTTAATGGGTTGCTGCCCTTGGCAACATGAAATGCTTAGAAACATCCCTCGATACACACGACCCGTGTTGCGTGACGCTACAAGACCACACACACGCGGCTCATGCAGCGTGGATTGATGCTTGATACAATCTGTAACACCATGATCCAAAATTCGCTTATAGCCTAGCCTACCGTGGAGCAGACCCATACATGTGTAGCAGCTCATTCGGACTTCGGTCCTCACTTTACCCAAAAGGGTTAGCCTAGAAATGCTACCATTTAAGCCAACATGTATTATATGCTAGTGAAATTCAATGTAAACATACAATGTGGTACTAAAAGGCGGGATGTTACAGTGGGCCTCGTACGTAACACCACTCTCTGGGTGCACCGGCACCACTCCGTGGACGCATCGCCTGTTCGCGTCGCAGTGCCCCTGCTGCCTGCCAAGCCACACACTATGCGCAGCCGCGATCAGGCCCGATCAACCATGTGCACACCCACGCGTAGCCGTGACCAGGCCTAGCCAGCCACGTGCACACCCACGCGCTGCTGCGCCAAGCTCGGTCAGCCCCACGTCCATGCAACCCTGCTCGCATTGTGGCCTCCACCGACGCACCACCTGCTGAGCTACTCCACATGTTAACGCCGCCGGCCACGCACCCGTCGCAACCCTTCTCGTGCTGCCGCAGCTGCCGACGCAGCGTCTGCCGAGCTGCTCCATGCGCGGCCGGAACTAGGCCTGGACGGCCATGCGTACATCATGTGCGAGCGTGGCACTGCTCGAGTTGCCGCACCACCAGCACCACCACTGGTCAGGCCAGGAAGGAGTACAGGGAATTGATGGAGGGGCTCCCGGCACCGGTAGGGACTAACTCAGGTGTCGATGCCAGATTTAAGCACCAGCTTGCACCAGGACGAAGAGAGAGATACGAATCGCCTAGGAGGAGGCAAGATCCGACCGGATCTGGCAAGGAGAAGCTAGATCGGGGTGAAGAATCTAGGCTCTATTTTGGTGTGTTGGTAATTAACGACAATCATTATATGTGGACTAATAAGTTTGTTCAAGTGATTGAAAGAGTTAGTCCCGGATAAAGACAGCACAAAAGCAGTCAAAGATTGGATCTCAAGATCATCTAGCTCAAGGCAAATGTATCTAGTTGAATAGGATCTTTTCATAATTTTACCAGTCTAGGAGTTTGAAGTTTAAAAGACCAGATTGCTAGTGTAGCCTTATAGGTAGACGTACTATGAAGAGGGATTAACAACTAGCAGCTTTATAGCAAACACTACAAGAAACCCGATTTTTCCCGAGTGCCAAAAACACTCAGGGAATGAGGCAAAACACTTGGGAGAGAATTTCCCGAAGGCCAACACTCGGGAAAGAGCACTCAGGGTATACATATACACTCGGGAAAAAAACACTCGGGAGAAAACACGCCTCAACGGTTTGTTCAACCGTAACAAGAATCTTTACCGAGTGTAGATACTCGGGAATGTACTGAAGGACACACTCGGGAAAGTTTCCGAAGGTGACGGACGAACCAGGGAAAATTGACACGTGTCCGACCTTTCCCGATTGTATGGCAAAAATGGCACTAGGGAAAGTTTCCGACGAAACCAGGGAAAATTGACACGTGGCTGACCTTTCCCGAGTGTATGGCAAAAATGACACTCGGGAAAGTTTCCGACGAAACCATAGAAAATTGACACGTGGCCGACCTTTCCCGAGTGTATGGCAAATATGACACACGGGATAGTTTCCGACGAAACAAGGCAAAATTGGCACGTCGCAACGTTTCCCGAGTGTCGACACTCGGGAAAGTTTTGGCATATTTCCCGAGTGTCGACACTCGGGGAATTTATGGTCTAGTTCCCGAGTGTCGACACTTGGGGATTTTTTGGTCGACACTCGGGAATTTGCCGAACAACACCAACCCATTTTTCACTAATTTTGTACATTCGATTTTGCATTTAATTTTGAACTGCACTAACAGAAAACTCAGCAATCAAATAATCCATCCATCCATTCCACAACAAGAAAAATACCACAATTCACAATATATATATATATAGATCGAACAAAAAGCATGATACATATAGCAGTTCCCGAGCTCACAACATTCAAGTTCAAATTCGAAAATCTAAGCATAAGGCATGATACATATAACAGTTCCAAGTAGTAATTTCATAGTCTTATCCGTTACATCAAACAAAAGCACATATCACTGCTACCATTTGCACAGAATTTCCTGCTTCAATCTTCTGTGCTATGTTATTATGGAGGATGCAACAGGGATCACGGGGTTTCATACGTATTACTCCAGCATCATTTTGTGAGTTCTGCAGATACAGCAAAACTTAATATTAGTGCCATGTTACAACAAAAGCAAGGAATTGATATTACATGAAAAGATAATTAACCTAACTATTGACAGCACATATCTGTGGTAGTAATGCTGACAATACAAATTTGACTTGTTGAGTAGATGAAATAGCTAATGTAAAGATTAGCAAAAGAAAGATTTTTTTTGTTAAGGCTTACTGTGTCTGTGCCATTCACTTCTATGTCGTCATAGTTATTTGTCATTGTTGTGCCATCCACTATCAGATAAAAATATCAACTATACTATCAAATGAATCACATACAAACACATATGAGAAAAATAATGTAAATAATGTAGAATGACTATTTGGATAGCACTGGCTACTCTTTAAGTCAAAAATATATTGTTAGCAACAGGACACAAGTATAAATAGAAAACCATTTAGGAAAAAGCAATAGCTGTCTAGTTGTGAAGTTATTCAGTACAATCAAGATCTGAACACTTTATTCACTGGCTGGAGAACACAGTATGTACTTTGTA
Source organism: Phyllostachys edulis (assembly GCA_036346405.1). Taxonomy (NCBI): domain Eukaryota; kingdom Viridiplantae; phylum Streptophyta; class Magnoliopsida; order Poales; family Poaceae; genus Phyllostachys; species Phyllostachys edulis. Next base: position 43,408,746 of record CM070546.1, on the reverse strand, counting down.
CTAATAAAGTGTTGTCTTTCACTAAGCATCAACACGAACAAGTTAGTCTACTTGTACTTACAATGAAGAGAACTGCTATTTCAGCACCAATTTATATTAAACCAAACAGTAAATAGGAAAAGCAATAGCTGTCCAATTGTGATATTATATAGTACAATTAAGATCAAAACACAACATTCATAAATGAAGCGCATCGATTACATACTTTCTAATAGTAGTCTCACCCTTCAATTTATAAGCATCAACACTAACAAGTTGATCTAATAGTTTTCCAATGAAGAAAACTAGTAATTCAGCATCAACGCATACAACTATATTAGTCATATCATTAATTGACATAGTATACTGTCATGTTTAGCATACATGCAAATACCTCCAAAAATTTTCAACATCACAAGAAAAGACAGGTACATTTGCATGTTTTAGCACACATGCATGCATATATGCTACATCAACACAAAAATGGAGTGATCTATGTTCATTTTTGCACAAGTAGATCATGAAAATAGCAAGCACCTGGTGATGGCCTCTCGGCGATGGACACATTCACATGATCTTCAGCATTAGCACCAGCATTAGCACCAGAAGTAGCTGGATCTACCATTGATCCCGCCGTTCCCTAAATTTTCATAAGAAATCGCATTATAAGAAATTTGCAGTAGCGACCAATAATTACATTGCATGCCATTTCAATGTCTTCTGACTCAAGCACTCATAAGAGACTAACAATATAATAATCAGTATGCAGTTACTAACCGGAGTAGATAAGTTAGGCAGTGGTTCCCACGGTGTAGGGCCATCAAGTCGAGTCCCGATCCCGAGTGCACTGCATATTTGTTTGCACATTGCCATACATTAGCCAAATACGAATATATATATATATATATATATATATATATATATATATATATATATATATATATATATATATATATATATATATATATATATATATATATATATATATATATATATATATATATATATATATATATATATATATATATATATATATATATATATATATATATATATATATATATATATATATATATATATATATATATATATATGTATATATATATATATATATATATATATATATATATATATATATATGTGTGTGTGTATATATATATGTGTGTGTGTGTGTGTGTGTGTGTGTGTGTGTGTGTATGTATGTATATGTATATGTATATATATATATATATATATATATATATATATATATATATATATATATATATATATATATATATATATATTACTTTGTTATTGTACTACCACGCTCCAACTAACTGCATGAGCATTTGCTCCAACCGCTACCTAGCCTCGATTCCTCTTGCAGCCTCGCCTCAAGTTGAGAAACCTGAGAAAATATCCCATGTGATGGTTGCGGTCATCTTTGATGGTGTACTTCATCCGTTGATGCAATACTCGTGGTTCGGACCTCCGAGAGGGTTGTCGGTGTGCTAGTGTAGCTGGCACCCATGATGAAACGACCATGTCTCTTCCCTTTTCCAGCCTTGTACACAGCAGTCGCGTCCAGTGGTGAATTCATTACATCGAAGTCCTCGCCATAAATCTCCTTAGCAGCCTCAGTATATTTAGCCTGTTGGATAAAATCATTAGGGAGCGAAAATCATCAGGGGCAAAATCAGCAGAAATCGTACCAAGTTGTCTATTGCGCGCTAGCTACACAAGGTGCCCTCCTGATCATCCCTCCTAGCGTCTACATGTGCCTCTATATCGGAGACAGGCCCCGCTTCTTCTTTTCCTGCACCAAAAAAAACACGGAGGTAAATAAATATGTATCTACGACGTACAATCAATATAAACATGCTGACCTACCAAGTGCTTCTTTTAACGAGCCATGGAGGAGCTGCCTTGATGATGTGCTGCCCCGCCCATCAACAATCTCCGCTCCCTAGCAGCACGAGAGGTCTCTAACCATTGTTCGTTGCTCCACCTCTTGGGCAATCTACCGCCATGCATCTTCACATTTCTAGGCCCACCAAGGTATTGCCTAAATTAACCAAGTGTTAAATATGAATAAAGTAGAATTGATTGTAATGAAGGACATCATTTGTATAGTTGGTTACCCGCATGTACTCCTCCAAAGTGATATGCGTTTGGTAAGCCTCGGCCCTATGAATTTCCTTTCCAAGGACTTGTGTGTGGTAATAGATCACCGCTTGGATGCGTGCTTCGTAGATCATCTATGGGATCAGCTTCTTAACAGAATTACGCACCACTCTCCTAGAATCAGCTTCCTGTCCCTCAGCCCATCTAAACCACCACTACAATGCGGCATATATTGGAAACAAATAAATGATAATACACCTTTGTGCATGCCAATGTAGTAAAATACCAGCATCCAAGTAATACATGCAATCACTCCTCAGCTGTTATTTTGAGATTACATGTCTTTGTCTGTCTTCACTTCCCTTGTTATTGTTTTAAGCATTATGTATACTCGATCTTACATCTTTATGATCATCAGTTTTGTCTTTTAAAATGTTGTATTGATGAGCGAGACCATTTATGGATTCAAGTATTCACCACTACATCATAGAAGTGTACAATCAAGTCACATATATGCAAAATAGTGAAACAACATAAATGACCAAAGATCAGACTGCATAGAATAGAAGATCTAGATATTGACTAGTAAAGTTGAAATGAATGTAACTTGTAATTCTGTATTCACGACAAATATTCAGTCACTTACCTAAAAACTTTCCTCCAACCGCTGCAAACAATTGTCAAATTGTATTTCTCCTTCATCGGCGGTATCTTCAGCGACCCTGTAGTGGCACCATGTCCATGCAGGCTCCCACCTTCCTTTGTAGATGACCAAGCCAGGGAAGTGCCATCGAATCAACACGCCAATTATGCCGTTGGGAAGTCTACATTTCTCACCCCCGCCTTCTTCTCGCAATTGCCTGCACATTAGTTTTTTTGAGGTATGCAAGCAAGTGGGCTAAATTAGTGAAATTGCTAATAGTTACTTACGTGTCGCCAACAGGAACAATGACAGTCTTGTCCTCCTCTCGGGTTGGTTGTGGTGGCAGGTTCACAGGTTATGCTGAGACAGCAAATAGTAATACAATGCTTATGCTGAATCGGTTGTAGGACATGTTTTACCTGAGGTCATCGGTGTCGGTAGCTGCAAGCAGCGTCGGTCTGAGGCGTGTGATGATGGCAGCGAGCGGCGGAAGAAGCGAGATGTCGATGTCGGGTGTGGCGGCAGCAGATGAGGAGGCCGGCGGCGTTGGCTACTGCGGAGGCAGTGGATGCGGTGGAGGAGGGGGAGAGGTGAAGGCGGTGGAGGAGGGGGAGGCGGATCACGGAGGTGGTGGAGGAGGGGGAGAGGAGGAGGCGGTGGAGGAGGGGGGAGGTGTCGGGTGTGGCGGAGGAGGACCCTGTGTTGGATCTGAGAGGGAGGCAGTGGAGGAGGGTGTGGTGGCGGGGTCGGGTGTGGCGGCGTGGCGGGGCGGTGGAGGGGGAGGGAGAAGGAGGATGAGGACGGGGAGGCGGCGGGGTCAGGTGGAGGAGGGGGCGGTGGGGTCAGGCGGAGGAGGGAGGCGATGGGATCTGCAATAGTGGAGGAGGGGGCGGCGGGGTCGGGTGTGGTGGCAGGAGATGAGGGGGAGGCGTCGGGTGTGGCGGTGGCAGACAAGGAGGCGGCCGATTTGATCGTGAGACGGCTGCAGAGGCGATGGAGGAGGAGGGAGGAGCGGAGGCGGTGGAGGCGGCGGAGGAGAGGAGGAGGCGGGAGGAGGCCCGATCAGCGGAGGTGGGGAGGAGAGGGGCGGGATTGAGGGATTTCTTTGTCTGGGGTTAGGAGTCTTAGACTTGGCGATTTCGTGGTGGTAGCGAATAAACGGGCGCGTGGCAGGCGGGAAAAATGGCACGCTACTAAATTATTCGCTCCCGAGTGTATGTATTGGACAAACACTCGAAGAATTAGTTGGCCCACACGCGAAAAGGGTTTTGACCGAAAAGGTAAAGAGATTGACCGACCGATTTAAAATAGAAGAAAATTTTGAACAATTCTAAATTTTTTTGAGGAGGTTATGAGAATCAACTAGGTCTTATGAAAAATTTTAAGCACTTTTCAAACTAAAATTTGTCAGAAATGAATTATTTTGAAAACTGAATTAGGGAAAAGGTTTGAATTTTGGTGAGATCAAAATAATTTCTATAAAATTTGTTAATAATAATAATAATTCAAGATAAATAATCTAGTATTTGAATAAATTATTTCTAACAACTTTTACTCACACAAATATTCTAGATTCAAATAAAAGATGGAAAACAAGTTAAAATTTGAAATTTTGGGCAAACTTTATTACAATCAAACAAAGGTTTTACAATAACAAATAATTTTCGGCTGTACTTTTTTGCACTAAAATATGCCAACAGTCATCTTGTTTTGTTGATTAAATGGCAAGGAACACAACGGTTCAATCGGATTACAAATTCAAACCTTTTCACTAATTCAGTTTTGAAAATAATTTACTTCTGACAAAATTTAGTTTGAAAAGTGCTTAAAAATATTTTCCCTAAGACCTAGTTGATTCTCAAAACCTCCTCAAAAATTTTCAGAATTTTTGAAAATTCTGAAAATTTTAAATCGGCCGGTCAAACTCTTTGCCTTTTCGGTCAATAAATTATTTCCAAAAGATGAACAAGAGTTTTTGTTCTTGTTTTCTTTTGGAACTTATAATTGAGTTTTAGGTTTAAACTTTATTTGATATTTTCCAAGTGCAATAAAATATGCAAAAGTTTCCAAAAAGTCATGCATGGATTCAATTCGGTGCTTGATCAGTTTTATGACCTAATTGAGGTTGGTAAGGTGTGCTTGATATCTAGAGGATCAGTGAAACTTGCTCAGAAGTAGTTTACAATGACTATGAAGTAACTCTGGATGTCTCAACATGTATAGTCGTCAAATGTTGTCAATTATCGTCAAATGTCATCAAATGTCGTTCAATGTTGTCAATTATCGTCAAATGTCGTCAACTGTCGTGGTAGAAGTCTTCTCCTGAATAAAGATATTCAGCAAGAATGAGCACAACTTCCATGCTCGCAAGTCTAACTCGGAGTGGCTTTGCTAGCATGTCCATGACCGCGGACGCGGCTATTCGAATAGTTTTCTACTCTACAGAGTTTGTACGGCTTTACCCACATGAGATAATTTGCTCGTATTGTCGGCCAATACACGCTTCCGTAGGCGTTCGACTAAACAATTATCACAAGGCCGTTACAATGTTCTACCTTAAAGTATTTATGCCCGCTAAGGTTTCGCTTCCATTGGACTAACCGTCCTCCGGGAGCCCCCTCTTGCTCTAGGTCGAACTACTGTCTGACCAACACCCACACATACAACTTGGCACAAATAACGATGAGGTATCACAAATTATTAAGCCAGGTCCTGCCCACACAGGACATGTGGTGGTACAGTAAGGCTTAGCAAAGGAACGCTCAAAGGCCGGTCCTTAATTGACTTGGGCGTCTTTCAAATTAAACCCTGGGCCTTAATCCTAACCGGATTAAGCCCGTGCATAGACCTACACCAACCATTCATCCATTTCGCTCAAGTCCAAACCATCATTTTATTTTATTTTTCAAATCATTTGAAAACTCCCATGACACACCAATGCCAAGGGTACAATTTAAATAACATTTGATTTTTGGTTAAGAGGCGGCCGTTGCGGAGCTTTGAGCTCGCAACAATGGCGGTGAGGGGTTTGTCCGGGCGGGGATGAAGGTGAGGAAGGAGAAGGGCAGGGCCCACTTGGCAGTGAAAGGAAAGAAACGAAGAAAGGAGTGGATGAATCTTGGCCGTTAGATTTAAATCGAACGTTCCCCATTGAATGGGCCGTTTGGACCGTCCGAAGGTTACAATGCATCCTGGCCGTCCATTTAAGATCGGACGGCTCACGCGCGTTGGGCCGTTCAGACCGCCCGAAGAGAGGGTGTGTGGTGCGGGTGATTTTAATAGGTTTTTGATTAAATAAAATACCAGAAAAAGAAAAGGATTTTCAGAAAATAGTAAATAAAGCCCAAAAATTATAGAAAAATGCACAGAAATTCCTTCTTGTCCAATGAGCATTTCCAAGAGAGGGAGCTTGTAGTTTCATTGTTGTATGAGAAGTAGCAAGTCAAAGAACATGGTAGCTGTGGAGAAAGCCGAGAACACGCTCAGTGTAACAGCCCAAAATTTCAGATTTAGTTGAAAATTAAAACTTAATTATTTTGTGGATTTTCTAAAAAAATTTAAAAGCTTTTTCCTAATTATTTTAAAGATAAACAAATTTATATGCAAAAACTATTACCAAATAATAGTTGAAAATATTTTATTTAAGTCCAAAATAACTCTAGGTATTTTTGTGAATTTTTCTAGAATTTTTGCAATTTATTTTCTATTTTCTAAAGCTTATTTCAATTATCGGATTTAAATCAATTGCTAAATCAATTAAAAATCCTTTCCTTCGTTTTGGGCCGAAATTCCAACTTCGGCCCAATCCGCTTTCCCTTTCGGCCCACTCTCACCCACACCACACACCCTCTCTCTCACCCCCTGGCCCCACCTGTCATTTGCACGCTCGCCCGCACGTCAAAACTTCCAATCAACATCAACCGTCGAATCTTAAAACAACGGCCAGGATGCATTGTAATCTTCGGACGGTCCGAACAGCCCAACGCGCCTGACCTATCTGATCTTAAATGGATGGCCAGGATGCATTGTAACCTTCAGACGGTCCAAACGGCCCATTCAATGGGGACCGTTCGATTTAAATCTAACGGCAAAGATTCGCCTGCTCCTTTCTTCGTCTCTTCTGAGCGAGGATGAAAGCCAGAAGCGGCCGTCCGATCTTGATTGGACGGTCCTAGCGATTTGAACGTTCGGAATTGTCCAAGCGGGTGAAAGCACGATCTAGCCGTTAAAATTTGATCAGACGGTCCTAGCGATTTGAACGTTCGGACCGTCCGAACGGGTGAGCACGACTAGCCGTTAAGTTTCGATCGGACGGTCCACAACGATTTGAACATTCGGACGATGATGGAGCGTGTAAACGGGGCCGTCTGATCTTGATCGGACGGTCCAAAACGATTTAAATAGGTTTTTGATTAAATAAAATACCAGAAAAAGAAAAGCATTTTTAGAAAATAGTAAATAAAGTCCAAAAATTATAGAACAATGCAGAGAAATTCCTTGAATTATTTGGGACTTAATAAAAATATTTTCAGCTTAAATTTTTCTTTTAAATTTTTGCAAATAAATTACTCTTAGGGACAAAAGGAAAACCTCTTTTAAAATCCAACAAAATCCAAGAAAAGGCTTAAAATAATAATTTTTTATTTTAATATGTTTTTATTAAATAAAATACCAAAAAAAGAAAAGAATTTTCAGAAAATACTAAATGAAGCCCAAAAATTATAGAAAAATGCATGAAATTCCTTGAATTATTTGGGACTTAAAAAATATTTTTAGTTTAACTTTTGCTTTTAAATTTTTGTAAATAAATTACTCTTAGGGACAAAAGGAAAACCTCTTTTTAAAATCCAAGAAAAGGCTTCAAATAATAATTTTTTTATTTTAATCCAGGAAGGTTTAAATAGGTTTTTGATTAAATAAAATACCAGAAAAAGAAAAGAATTTTTAGAAAATAGTAAATAAAGCCCAAAAATTATAAAAAAAATGCACAGAAGTTCCTTGAATTATTTGGGACTTAATAAAAATATTTTCGTCTTAACTTTTGCTTTTAAATTTTTGCAAATAACTTACTCTTAGGGACAAAAGGAAAACCACTTTTTAAAATCCAACAAAATCCAAGAAAAGGCTTAATATATTGTCCCTTTGTTGTACGGGGGGTTAGGTTACGACTTGACGAAATTTCGTGGCGGCAATGAAAAAAGCGGTAGCGGTGGGGAAAATGGTGCTACTAAATTATTCGCTCCCGAGTGTAGGTAATGGCCAGACACTCAGGGAATTAGTTGTCCCCATTGAGAACGCGTTGGTTCGCCGTTTTGGAGTGGCTCCCGTCGTCATTTCCTGAGTGTCCGATGGGACACTCGGGAAATATTTTTTTACCGAGTGTTTTATTCCCTCCCCGAGTGCCTTATGAAACACTTGGTATGTTACCGAGTGTTTTCTTCAAAACACTTAGGAAAATTTTAGGCCCTCGGGAAAATAGAGGATTCTGGTAGTGAAAGTGTGCTACACTACTCAAACTCACTTGGATGCATCTTCGATTTCTTAGTTGATCTCACGGCCATGAATTTTCTGTCCCCTAATTTTTTGGCTGGACTAACCGCAGTAGGATGGCCGGACTGACCAGATCCTTGATTCGTCTAAGCGGTCAGCATTTTTTAGAGAGCTCTCTTTTCTCAGTTTTGCTGGTGAGACTAACTGCAAGGTATAACCCGAACTGACCGGACCCTCGATCTGAGTCGGGCGGTCAACATTTTCCAGAAAGACTCTCTTTTGCTTCATCCCTTCTCTATTTGTTAACCCAAAAAGACCGCAGTTGGACGGCCGGACTAATCGGACATCCGGTTCATTGATGCGGTCAGCTTTTTCCAAAGAGGGTGTTTTTGCAATTTGCTACTGAATTCTTCACACCGGACTAACATGATTCTTTGGCGGTCGAGACCGACTCCGGTGTGGCCAAATCCTTTGTCGACCTTTTCTAGTAGCAATCTTTTCTGTTTTGGGAAACTTTTGAACCCGGACTGACCGGACCCAACGTAACGGATATATTCTGTAGCAATGATTACTGTAGAGTTTACCGTTATACTGTAGTCCAGTTTGATCGGCCCCATGCCTACGGTGTAACCGACCGTGCCGATTTTGCACAGTCTTTTGTGCCAACGGCTAGTGGAAGGGATTGAGACTATAAATACCCTTCCTCCTACAACAAGAGTGAATTTAGAACCTCTATTGAACACTCTTAAGCCATTGCTTCTTCTTCTACTCCTTGAGAGCAAAATTTTCATCTTGCAAAGGAACCTCATGAGACTCTTCTTGTCAAGGATCAATCAAAGTCCAAGGTGGATGTAGGAATTACTTGTGATATTATTGGTGACATATCTAGCTTGAATATTGCATCTTGCATTTCATCTAATACTAGCATATCGACCTCATGTGATGATTTGATTGTCATGCCATATAGCTCTAAAATTGATGATATTGCTTGTATGAATTTATCTAGCGATCCCCTTCTTGTTGTTGAAAACAATGAGCTCAAGGAGCAAGTAATCAAGCTAAGTAAGAGCTTCAATAGATGTTTCAAGAGAAAGGCAACCCTTGACAAAATATTGAGTGAGTAAAGGTGCTCATACAACAAGGAAGGTCTTGGTTTTATTCCCTAGAAAGGAAAAAGCCAATCTACAATACTACAAGGTTTGTGAAGAAGAATAGTAACTTTTATTACAAATATCATGATGTAGGGCATTTGCAAAAGATTGTGCAATTGGTAGTTCTTCTAAGTCCTTTGTATTTGATTCTTGTTGTATGCTTAACAAATCAAAGGATGGTAGAATTGTAGCTAAGTTTATTGACACTCCTATACTTGGTGGTAAAAAGAATGTCATTTGGGTGCCCAAAACCTTGGTAACTAACCTCCAAGGATCCAAACAAATTTGAGTACCTAAAAGAGTATAATTTTGTTTTGTAGGTGAACTACAAGACCAGTGGAAGATATTGGGTGCCTGATAGTGGTTACACCCAACACATGACCGGAGACCAGAAAATGTTCACCATATTTGAAAACGGAAATGAAATCAATGACAAGGTTACATTTGGTGATAATAGCAAATGGAATGCAATTGGACTGGGTAAAATCGCTATTGCCAATGATCTCTTAATTTCTAATGTATCCTTAGTTGAATCTCTTAATTTCAACTTGCTCTTGGTCTTACTTGAAATTTATCTCAAGAAGGTATTTCAATTTCAAATGAGAAAGATAATTCTTTGGTTTCCAAAGGTTTTCGTTTTGTCAATCTTTATTTGGTGTATTTTTCCTGAAGTGATTCTTGCCTAAAAACTTGTTTGATTGCAAAAACATCTTTGGGTTGGCTTTGGCATAGAAGTATTGCTCATGTGGAGATGATTCAACTCAAAAAACTTTTTAAACATGATTTAGTTGTGGGCTTGAAAGATGTGAAGTTTGAGAAAGATAAGCTATATAGTGTTTGTCAAGCCGACAAATAAGTAGCAAGTTCACATCCATCCAAGAGTCTTATTGTGAGAGTTGTCGGGCAATTTAATTTGTAATGCTTAACCCTTCTCTTGGTCCTAGCATCACAAATTAAATTTCTCCGCTCTCGGCATATATGTACTTCCCAAAACAGCAGTACACATACCCCATACAAAAATTAAACATCAACTCCATACACAAGTTATTACATTACCGAAGGTTTCATAATTTACAACATATTACACAAACTTCAAGGTTCCATACAAAAGAGTTAATTTTGCAGCGAAAACACCTGCCATAAGATGGCGATAAACAAAAGCCAACTGGTTTGCCCTTACCCACAAGGCAACCAACTGGAAATGCCTAAGCTAGTCGTTAAGAGTGAAATCGGCCTCACAATCGTAAACCCCTAGGGGGTCAACCTCCTCTGCAGCAAATAGACAATGCAGTTGAGTATAAAAATGTACTCGCAAGACTTACGATTAACAAACCTATACATAGCTACATGCAAGCGTAATTCAATGGAGATGGCATAGGGTTCATTTTCAGCGTAAAGCCGCATTTTATTTGCAATAATGTAATAGATTGAAGGCAATTTATTAAAACCATTTTTAATTGATCAAATAACAGATAGACAATAATTATAGATATAATCAACATCCTAGAGGTGACTACCCACGGCCACCACAATATAGCACAAAAATTTTATAGTCTAACTCTTAAAACCTAACCAAGCGTGTCCATAACCTAGGACTAAGCTATTCGAATAGTTTGAACCCTGCAGGGGTGTACAACTTTACCCACATGTCAGACCGCCTTTTCGCCAAGCTATAGAGCACACTCCCTTAGGTATGCCGGCAAGGCTAAGTCCTACGAGACGTTTTCCAATATTGTGTATTAACTACGAGCTGCCCGTATGGTTACCCATACGTTGTGTTAGAGTTATTGTAAAGCCGAAGGTCAACTACCCTATAGGGGTAAAGCCCTGGACAACTACAATGCCCTTCGGTGTGGAGAACCTAGATAGGATTCCACTCCCGCACACCCAACACACATAGACACATTTCTTTTTTTAACACAACACATACACACACCCACCTCCTACGACTTGGAGCTAATACATGCCAAAGTACTAAGTCAAGAGGGGTTCCATATGTCCCTCATGTGGATGCATGCAAAGATTCTTGGATAGTGTGACACAAGATGGTCGGTCCTTGTTGACTCGGGCACCAAGCACACACCCAACAGCATACCATCCGACCAATGTGCCCAAGTCTAAAATATTTTATTTTTAGTTTTTAGTTTTTCCAAATACATTATATCCTTGAGTACCCTGACCCAAGTATTTTAAAGTGATGTTGTAATAACCATCACCAAAGCGATGATCCCCAGACTACCGTTTTAAGCATGGCTAAGCGGCAACAACTCGCATACCAAATATAAAGTGACTAGAGTCCATCCAGCAAGCTCTAAATCACGGCGGATATAAACCTAGGCTCAGTGGTAAGAGATGGATATTTACCTACAGTTCAAGTAACTATTCAGGTAAACTATCGAGAACTGAGAAATAACTTGTCAATATAGCATGCATACGTACAATTGAAATTAAAATATTAGCATGCGCAAATAATGGGATCAACGTGCATCAAAGAAAAACTACTTGTCTTACTGGAGATAATTACTTGCTGCTAAGGATCACTCTCGTATTCAATAGAATCGTCAGAAACTATCGAAAGAATTGAAAAGAACCAATAAGAACGAATAACACCGAAAATACTAAAAAATATAATATCATCCAACAAGCATCAAACTCACGCAGCAAGTAGAGTATGATTTGAGAAGAATTTAGAAACAAAAATCATTTTATTTGGAGTTAAGAAAAATTTTCTAGGAATTTTCCAAGTTAAAAGAATTTTTAGTTTGACAAATAAACCTAATTGGAACTTAATTCTAACACCAACATTTTTTGAGGTAGTGACAAGGTTAAAACCTATTCCAAGTTAAAGTACAAAAAGAATGGAAACCAACAAAATTGGTTTCATTCAATTTGGAGTTAAAATGAAATAGATATGAATTTTTCAAGTTAATTGAATTAACGGTGCAAAAGTTAATTCAATTCGGAATTTCAAAAAGCATTAATTACTTTTGATACCTGAGCTGACCTAGCTAAAGGCAATGACAGGTGGGGCCCAAGGAACAATGCTTTCTTTTTCATTTAATTCCCGGAATAAATCGTACTGACAGGTGGATCACCTGTCATAGAATAGGTGCATAGCACCGTGCATGGACTAAGGTCTACAGCACAGTTCTTTGGTCCATGGACCCTAGCTGTTGCATAGTTATCGTAGTGGGGACCAGCCATCGGTGAAACAACACCAAGTCTAATCAGTTATTAGCCAACCCTAAGCATTGATTATGTCCTAAGAGATAGGGATTCGCTCTAATTCTCGGACTACAGTGCATGTCCAAGGCTACCACGCAGGCGCTCCATTGCGAGTCTTGCCGACTTGTCACTGTGATGGGGCTGTGGCGGGCGGATAACGACAAAAATGGGATCCTGGTGACCTTGCGCACCTAGTGGTGGCTGGGACATCGACGACGGTGGACCACAACGGCGGCACGTCGAGGAGAGGCGGAGGTGGCACTCGGTTCAAATGGAAAACCAGAAATTAACAATGCTCTTATCAATCCAATGCACGTATGAGTGATCCTAAGGTCCTAGAAACTCACCGTGATGACCCGGAGCTACGAAGGTTGCCAGAGTTGGGCTGGCGGCAAAGGATTGTGGCGGCGACGATGGCGCTACTAAGGAGGGATCAGCCTGAGCAAAATCAGGAGCAAAGAGGGATAGGGGAATGTCAAACATGGTTAGGAGATCGTGCTCGAGCAACGAATTGGGAAAAAGATCATCTCACTGGTGATAAGGAAGAAGGGGGTGTTTTCGGCCGAAGGAGAAGAAAACCAAAATCCGACAAAATCTATGCACGAAAAGCAAAATTGAATTAGGGGTTTTGAAGATGGTGCTCTGGAGCCAAAAATGACACGGTAGGGAAGAGATGAGGATCACCGGAGCTCTGGCGATGAGGTGGCGGCTCGCCGGCCGAAAGTGGACAATTGTGCTCTTCTTCGGTTTTGTTTGGAGAGATGAAGGAGAGTGAGAGGGTGTGGCTCAGGGAGGTGAATGGTGAGAAAGGAAAGCTTTGTTGGGTTCCGAACGGCCTTAAATAGGCAACAGACGGAGAAATGCGAGGAGGCTGACACGGGGTTGACACGCTCGGAAAATGGCATGGCCGACCGGGGAAGTTAATGCTGGCTAGGGCATGGGCAAGCAGCGGGAGATGCGGGTGAGGTGAAGCGCATGATAAAACTGTGGGCGCCTAGGGTGGTTTGCACGTGGCACGCTCGGCGGAGCTACCATGGCACGGGCAAGCTAGCGCTCGGGCGTGACCGCGCGAGCCGTGTGGAGAAGAAACAAGGTGAGTAGGCCCCACCGGTCAGTGGCACAGGTGAACCGGCTCGGCCGGTTAGTTTAGGTGACTGGGTTGGGTCGAGACGAGATGGGATCACCTCGGTTGGACCAGTGGTCGGTCCAGTCGGGGTAGGTTTAGGTCGAAGGAACAATGTTTTCTGATTTAACCCAAAAGGCTGAGAAGATTAGGGATTTCGTTGACCTAGAAGATTAGCTGTAAAAATTCCAAAAATTTTATGGGAGGTTTAGGACCTCAGGAACAACCCTTTATAAATTTTCCAAAGTTTTTCATGTACTATATTTCCCTCTAGAAAAATTACAAGGTACTATCCTAGGGTTTTGATCAAGAGTCTAACTGGTTTAACTGGCCTCTTAAAAATAGTAAATAATTTCTCAAAATTATGAAATTTTTCTGTGCAGTCACTAAGATGATCCAAAAGCTAGGAAAAATAATTCCAGGGTAGGATCATAGGATTTGTTTTAAAAGCTTTCAAGGATTATGCTTCTAGTAGATTGAAGCATTAGGACTTTGAAATTAACAAATCATTTGAAAGAATTCTCAGAAAATTTCAAATGACAGCATGAGGCATCAAAAGATTTTAAATTATCCGCATTTTCATACATTTGAAACACAAACTATTGTTTGGGATGTTACAATTGTGTCCACTTCTAGACCATTGGAGCTCTTGCATATAGATTTATTTGGGCCAACAACCTATAAGAGCATTAGATGAAATAATAATTGTCTTGCGATTTTGGATGATTACTCAAGGTACACTTTGGTTTCTTTCTACATGATAAAACTGTAACCTCCAGTATTTTCAAAAGCTTTGCAAAAAGAGCTCAAAATGAATTTGAGTTTAAGTTGAAGAAAATCTGAAGTGACAATAGTTCCAAGTTCAAAAACACCAGAATTGAAGATTTTTGTGATGATCTTGGAATAAAGCATGAACTTTATGCTACTTACACTCCAGAGCAAAATAGAGTTGTAGAAAGGAAAAATCGAACACTGATTGAAATGACTAGGACATTGTTTGATGAATATAATACTTTCGATGATTTTTGGGTGGAAGCCATTAATACCGCTTATCATGCCATAAATCGTTTTTGTTTGTATCGCCTTTTGAAAAACACTTCTTATGAGCTTCTCATTGGAAGAAAATCGAGCATCTAATGTTTTCGCATTTCTGGTTGCTAATGTTTTATTTTAAGAAAGGATGTTCGTTTTTCAAAATTCCAAAGTCGTTACAATGTTGGATTTCTTCTTGGATATTCTTCAAATAGTAAAGCTTTTCGTGTCTTCAACTAAGCCACCGGTTTAGTTGAGGAGATGTGTGATGTTTAATTTCATGAAACTAATGGCTCTCAAGAAGTGCAAAAAAAAAAATGGATGATGTAGGTGATGAAGGCTTGAGACAAGCTATGAAGAACATGACACTTGGTGACATCAAGCCAAAGGAAGATACCGATCATCCATCTTCTTCCGTTCAAGTTGAACCTTCTACTTTCGCTATGCCAAGTCAAGTTCAAGTTGATAATGTGGAAGGTGGACATACACTGGTTATTTATCCAAAGATTCATATTGCTATTGCCAAAGATCACCTCATTAATCAAATTTTGGGTGATGTTAGTAAGGGTGTTCTAACTCGATCTCATGTTGCTTCTTATTGTAAATATTACTCGTTTGTTTCTTCGTCATAGCGGCGTATTAAACAACAAATGCCTGTGACGTATTAAATAACCGTCATAGCGGCGTATGTACACTAGTTGAGAGGCCCAAGGATCACAATGTCATTGGCATAAAATGGATCTTTAGAAACAAATAAGATGAGAATGACATTGTAGTGAGAAACAATGCAAGCTTCGTGGCTCAAGACTACACCCAAGTTGAGGGCTTAGATTTTGGTGAAACGTTCGCTCCTGTAGCTAGATTAGAAGCTATTCATAGTTTGTTTGCATTTGCATCTTATTTTGAAAAAAAAAACTTTTTCAAATGGATGTAAAGAGTGCTTTTCTAAATGGTAAAATTTTCGAACTTGTCTTTGTTGAGCAACCTCCGGGTTTTGAGGATCCGACAAATTCTAACCATATTTACAAACCCTCTAAATCGTTCTATGGTCTTAAGCAAGCTTCTAGAGCATGGAATGAGTGACTTAGAGATTTCCTTATTTCAAAGGGCTTCAAAATTGGGAAGGTTGACATCACTCTTTTCAAAAAAATCATTGGTAGTGATTTCTTTGTTTGTCAAATTTATGTTGATAATATTATATTTGGGTCTACTAATCAAGAGTTTTGTAAGGAATTTGGTGATATAGTGTCTAGGGAATTCGAGATGTCTATGATTAGAGAGCTTAGCTTCTTACTTGGACTTCAAATCAAGCAACTCAAGGATGGGATATTCGTGAGCCAAACCAAGTATGTGAAGGATTTACTCAAGAGATTTGGCATGGAGGATGCAAAGCCCATCAAGACTCCCATGGCTACAAACGGTTGTCTCGACCTTAATGATGGAGGTAAACTACTAGATTTAAAGATTTATAGATCCATGATTGGTAGTTTGTTTTATCTTATCGTATCTAGGCCCAATATAATGTTTAGTGTTTGCATGTGTGAATATTTTCAAGCTTCTCCAGACGAGTGTTATCTTATAGCCGTAAAAAGGATTCTTAGATATTTAAGCATTCCTCTTGCATTGGCTTAGGGTATCCTAAAGGTACCAAATTTGATTTAATTGGATATTCCGATTCCGATTATGCAGGTTATAAAGTGGATAGAAAAAGCACCTCCGGAAGTTATCAATTTCTAGGAAGATCCTTAGTCTCATGATCTTCAAAGAAACAAAATTCTATAGCCCTATCCACCGCTAAAGCGGAGTATGTTTATGCAGGAAATTGTTGTGCTTAATTGCTTTGGATGAGGCAAACTTTGGTGGATTATGGAATTCACTTATCTAAAATACCTCTTTTGTGTGATAATGATAGTGCCATGAAGATAGCAAATAATCTGTTTCAACACTCTAGAATTAAACACATAGATATTCACCATCATTTTATTAGAGATCATGTAAGCCAGGGTGATATTGTGATTAGCAGCATAAGAACCGATGATCAATTAGCAGATATCTTTACCAAGCTACTAGATGAGAGCCGCTTTTGCAAATTGAGGAATAAATTAAATTTCATAGATCTCTCAAATGTTGCTTGAACTCATGCACCTTGCTTGGTTCTTATTTGCAAGATATTTGGATTTCCATGTGGTTTTGTTGTTTTGGTTAGTTGCAAATGGGAAACACATTTAGGGTGAGTGTTATACAATCTTCATGTATACCACATCTCTATTTTGTTAACATAGTGAAATGCATGCTAGAATATCTTTCAAAATAAGTCTATTTTGGTCAAAAGTCAAAATTCGTGTTTTAAAAGTAAAAAATCGTGAAAACTAGTTGTATCTACTCAAATATGTATCTTAAAGGTTTTTGGTTGGTTATAACTAAAAAATAACTCATTTCAAAAGAAAAACAAGTTTTTGGCCCAAAATGAACTTCTAGTATCTAGTTCTTGACCAAAACTTGATTTTTTTTTTGTGCAAAATCTATTCCAAAAGAAATTTGATATTGTAACATGCCAAAAATTCCATTATTGGTAAGACATAGTAAAAATAAATGAGAAAGTAATTTTGAGCTTATTCTATATGGGAAACTATTTACGCCTGACTTTTAAACTTTTTATATATAACAAATAATGAAATTTCATACAAGCAGCAACTTGTAAGAATTTTTGGGAACATCACAGGGCATATAAAATACTAAAAAATTTGAATAAGAAACTATGCTAGGTCAGGAACCCTCACAAAATTTTTCGTAAATTTTGGACCCCGTTTACATAGTACAAAAATTCAACAAATAGTTAGCCAGATTTTGAAAATTCAAAAACTGTTTTGAATTCCCGCTCACCCTCTTGGGCCTCATCTGAGCCGGCCCAAATCCCTTCACCGGCGCCATCCCACACCAGCGTGCACACTCGCCGTCTCACTAATGGTTGGGCCCTGCTCGTCAGGAGCCTTCGTCCACCTCGCGCCCGCCTCCGCTCGCCAACGCGCACCTTCGCCCGATCTGCCCGCTCGCCCGTGGATTTCCTCGTCGCCCACTATTTTCAGGCCTCACCTACTGCCGTCACCTCCACCTGGCTCTGTCCATGCTAACCATCTCATTGATAGCACTCAGCCCCCACGAGGTGGAGAGACATAGAGCAGCCCGCGAGTTTCTCGCACTGACCGCCGTTGTCTCGCCGTTTTCTCGCGCGAACATCCTAACTACTTATGCCCTAGCGTGTGCATTGTCTTGCTCAACTCGCCTCCGTTCCATTTCGTGCTAACTGGAGCCTCATATCTCCTTGGTTTCACGGGAACGTATGTGTCGTTCTCGACGCCGTTGAGCACGCCACCGCACCATTCTTACTCTCGTGAGCTTCCTCAATGACGACACCTGCATCATCTTGATCTTCTTACCTCACTCACTTCTCTCCTTTGCTTAATGTAGCCCTGGGAGACCCGTAGCTCGAACGCATCCACCTTTGTCCTCAGCTCGCGCACTCGAGATTGCCAACGTGTTCCCGTCGATCTGGTGAGTTTGGGCTCAAATCAATTGCGTCACCACCTATTCCATACCCTATTGAGGTATTGCCCTCACTCAATGCAGGCAATCTCGCCCTGAATCCGAGCTTCAGCCTCATCTTCCTCATTCACGGCCGCCGCTGCCATTTTCGTTCTTCCTCGAAGCATGGTGAGCCTCGGTCTAATTCCTTACATCCACACCATCCTTAGCACCCTAGTAACCTAACGCGATGCTTCTTGTAGCACCTCTGTTGCTTTGGTGAGCTACCATCGTGGACCTTCTCTGCGCCGCCGCTGCTCGTCGTCGATAAGCCATTCTAGAACCTCTCCAACCTCATCATCTTCACCTTCGTGATCAAGGTGAGCCTCTGAACCTCATGCACACTTCAATTTGTAGAGGGTGAGTAGTTTATGCTGTATTCCTCGTAGCCACCCATGGTGTCGCCACAACTGCATGTCGTCGGCTTACCTCTAGCGACCCTAAGTCTTCACGCCTATCCCATTAGCATCACCTAGACTCACTGAGTCCAGTGTGCCTCTCCTTTAGCTCAAAGTAAGCCTCCTTCGCCAAAGTCGTCATAGACCCAAGGCGTTCCGCCGCTCTTTATCGCCGCAATATTGCCTCTGGCCATCCCCGTCGCTACCACCACCACCAATAGCTTCACATAGCTTCACTCTTTCCATTCTGCCGCTCAATGTCACCACTCATCGCACCGTCCGCCGGTGGCAAGCTCGCCATGGTGCTCGGCCATGCGCACAGCTTAGCTACCTTCTATCTCTCTTTGACTGGTGGGACCTACTGTTGATTAGGATTAGTTAACGCTAAATGATGGTGCTTAAACACGCTAAGTCTATGACATGCGGGGCCAACTGAAAAGATAATAAGAAAACTATTTTCAAACGTATTTACTAAATGAGTCAGTGACGTGTCGAACCACGCACTATTCTCGGTTTAAAAACATATTTTAAAACCGAGAGACTAACATGTGGGCCCCAGCTGTCAGTTAAATAAAATCAAAAATAGGTTTAATAATTAGTTAATAAATAACGAGTCTATAACATATGGGACCGCCTCTGTTTTTAAAATAAAATCGATAAAACAAAAGTATGAGTCGCTGATAAGTAGGTCCTACATGTAAGTTAATAAAAATACAGAAAAATGAGAAAGCTGCCTTTAGTTCTGAGGAAAATACGCTTTCTCTGTTAGAAAATGTAAACCTTGGTAGAACTTAGAGAAGAATATGCTTTCTCTGCTAGAAAGCGTAAACTTCAAAAAATATTATTTCGACGTCACCTTTTTCTATTTTTTCTGGAATTTTCAAACCGAAGCAAATTGCAACCTTAATAACTTTTGCGTACAAACTTCAAATGAGATGAATATTTTTTATAAATTCATATAGAATCATGCTCTACCTAAATATGCAAAAATATTTGGATTTTGTTGCTTTTGATTTTTTTTTTGTTATATTTAATTTGCTTTTGGATCTTTTGATTGGACGTCGATTGTTCGGACGATTTTTACGACAATATTCCATTCTCATTTTTAGAGCAACCAGAGCAAGGAAAGCACCCCCTTTTACCATGTTGATCCTATTATTTTAATTAATGTACTTCTTTTTGGAAAATCTATTATGCATGCATGTATGTTTGATTAAAATTGCTATATTTGCGGTTAACGGTAGTTGTAATCCTATTCGATGCATAAACCTCCTTGAAATATTGATATCCCTACCATTGTAGCCATTAGGTTATGGTTTAGACAATGAATGATGTCAACTTGGGAATTTTTTAATGCGAATCTAGCGTAACTGCTTAGTCAAACTTTAGTCTTTACTAAAAATTGCTAAAATGGATGACATGTCAAATGTGAGTTTGGGAGTTTGGGAGTTTTTGAAAGAATGATCCAGAGGGGTTTACCTTTGTTATTTTGTATAAAAAATAAAAACTTAGTTTTCAACATGGGCGAGTTATATTATATTCTGAGAAGTGTAAGAGGCGTATCTCACAACTAGATAGGGGGGATCCTCGCCCGGGGCAATTAAGGACCGAATGCTAGCAACTCCAATGTAAGCCTAAGCGTACAACCACACGTGTCGGTATGGGATGACATTAGTTAATTAAGTCATTGAAAACTAGCCTTGCATATATGTTGGTAGGTCGTAGTAGTACAAGCATGACCAGTGTAAGCATGTTACAAGGGGCTCCCTTCACCACGGTGTTAGGCACAGAGCTTGCCGACACAACAGTGAATGCCTCACTTGACGGGGGTGTACCCAGATGAAGTGAGGGTGTTCATTCACCAGGCTAGTGCAAGGATAGGACTAGATGATGTAAAGACTTCGACACATGCTCTAAACTGCTTACTGAAGGTAGTGAGCGGTGGTATCGACGGATGCCAAACAAACTAGAGAATTTGTGTGCTGTGGGTAAAGTTGTACACCTATGCTGAGCGTAAATCTATTTAAATAGCTGTGCTCGCGGTCATGAGCATGCTTAGTGTAGACTTAATGGGTATAGCCTTGATTTTCATAAAAAATAGTTTCGTTGGAATATGTGGGAAATGGTTTGTTGGTTTATATCTGAGTTGTGTGCCATGTTTATGGCTGGAAATAAAATGTTACTTGTAGCCGTGGAGGGTTGCGAGTTATTATTTATTCAATTACTTACTTACTATCCTTTATCTATTTAATTGCTCTTAAAATTTCCGTTGCAAAATACTGCGTATTGATATTGCAAATAAAATTTGTTTAATGCAAAATAACTTGAAGCATAGAGCCTCATCTCTTGATTAGTCATGCATTTATATAAATTTTTGCGATACACTACAAGTCTGGCTGAGTATGCAATGCACTCAATCTTGCTTAATTTGTTGCTCAGAGAATGAGAATGAACCAGTTTCGGACGACGACAGGTCTTTCTAGAGCTTAATCCTTGTCGGTTGCCTGTGGGATTGGATGGGGCATATAGCTGGATCATTTTGGTTTATTTGCTATGCTTTTCGCTGCACTCTGTTACTTTTGCTACTTTGATACTTAAGCTTTTTATTTGGCTGGTCGGTTGTTGCATTGTAAATAATGTAACCGCTTAAGTTATGTACCATAAATTGTTTTATTTTGTATGTATGAATGTATGGATGTGAATATTAATGTTGTGAATGTGTGTACTAGCCACTGATCATGGGACTAGTATGGTACACACATGACTGCTTCGGGTATTCAAAGCTCGGGGTTTGACAGATATTGGCTCCAAAAGGAAAATCCTAGAGTTGGCTATTCTAAATCCTTTTCGTATTCACAAGTTTTTCAAATGACCAACCTAGTGAAAGTTATTTGATTTTGAGTTTCGCCGAAAAACATCCTTCAACCCGAAAAGCCGTATTCTAGCATATGTGGAGTATTGCTATTTGGGCCATATTTCTTCAAGTAAATTGGCTCGAGATAGTATTTCATACTCACACATTCAAAAACAAGTGACAAATTCTCTTTTTTTTTTACTCTTTTGGTCCCCTCAAAGTGTTTTCTTCGAATTTGTCCTAATTTCTCATAAAACTATGTCAAAATCTCATTTGGTGATCTAATCTCGTTGAAATTGCTCCAAGTAGGATTTTTGTTGTGTTTTAAGTATTTGGAGCAAGACAAACATATCGTTCTACAATTTTTCTCAACTTTTCTCTGAATCATGGTCTAACCTTCGTTGGTTCCCCGGTCTGACCACGCCTGTCTCGCCGAACTAACTGCTCCCCGTACAATTAATGCTCAACCACCCAACCGGTTATTTCTTTTTACCCCGATTTTTACTTCTCTCCCATCTGTTTTACCCCAGTTCTCTCCCTCTACCTCATGACCCCGTCGCCCCTCTTCTTGGACGCCCGTCCCCAGCCATTTGGTTGCCCTCCTCCTCCTTGCCTTGACCTTTCCCTCATCCTCGGTGTCGCCCTTTCCTCCCCAAGGTTTGGTCCCGTTTCTTCTCCTTTCTCCTCTCTCTTCCTTCTAGTTGGATCTAGATCTGAGATGAGATCATATTGTTCCTAGTGCTTATACCTTGCTACATTGTCTTCTTGTACCAATGTACATCATTTGTATTTGGTATATGGTCGTAGCCTTGTAGATTGACTGCAAATGTTAGGGTTTGCGATTCTGCCAGGTGTGTTCTGACCGACACACACCATGCAGTCAGTCCGGCCTGCAGTCTGACCGGCATGTGTTGTGCGGTCTGACCACCCCTACCAGAATCTTGCATCCTTGTTTCTATTTCATTCTCAATTGCTGATTCTCCGTATCTTCTGTCCAGTCATCATGCTAAGGACAAAGACTACCAGCCAACCCGGGGCTTCTTCCTGAGCCTCATTTTCTCAACTGCCCTGGCAAGCCACTCGTCGCCCTTGTATCGATCACAGTGACTCCAACAATGCCGAGGAACTTCGTCAATCCTCCCTGTCTCTAGTTGTCAGCGAGCGAGATGTTGAAGACATTGATGAAGATTATGAGGAGGATGAACCAGATTAGACATTTGAGGAAGTACCTCGAGTTGACCTCAGAAAAACAAAAAAACGAGGACTTCATGATTCTTAGGCATAAGAATCAGTATGAGATGCCTAGAAATGCCGGCCACTGATGAGCGGTTCCACACCTTATTCCAAGAGGATGCTTATCATTATGCAACTTGTTTTGTACTTATTGTATATTCAAATCATTTTATTCTATCCCTTTATTTGAGGCTGCCATTAATTACCAAAAAGGGGGAGACTGAAGAATCTAGGCCCCATTTTAGTATTTTGGTAATTAACAATAATCATTATATGTGGACTAACATGTTTGTTCAAGTGATAGAAAAGGGTTAGTCCTGGATAAAGATAAAGAGCACAAAATACACTCAAGGATTGGATATTAAGATCATCTAGCTCAAGGCAAATGTATCTAGTTGAATATGATCTTTTCATAGTTTTACCAGTCTAGGAGTTTGAAGTTTAAAAGACCAGATTGCTAGTGTATGTAGTCGTAATATGAAGAGAGATCAACAACTAGTAGCTTGATAGCAAAGTGTGCCATAATACTCAAACTCACTTGGATGCATCTTCGATTTCTTAGTTGATCTCACGGCCATGAATTTTATGTCCCCTAATTTTTGGCCGGACTGCCCGCAGTGGGATGACCAGACTGACTAGACCCCCGGTCCATCGAAGTGGTCAGCTTTTTCCAAAGAGCTCCTTTTTCTCAGTTTTGCTGGCCAAACTGACCGCAAGGTATAACCCGGACTAACCGGACCCCCAGTCTGAGTCGGGCGGTCAGCATTTTCCAGAGAGTCTCTCTTTTGCTTCATCCCTTCTCTATTTGTTAACTCAGACTGACCGCAATTGGACAACCGGACATCCGGTTCATTGATGCAGTCAGCTTTTTTCAGAGAGGATTGTTTTTGCGACTTGCTACTGAATTTTCCACACTAGACTAATTGCAGTTCTTTCGCCGATCAGACCGGACCCCCGGTCTGACCATCGTGGTCAACCTTTTCCAATAGCAATCTTTTCCGTTTTTGGAAACTTTTGAACCCAGTTTGACCGGACCTTGAGTGAGTGATCTGATCAGACCTAGGGTAATGGATATATTCTATAGCAATGATTACTACAGAGTTTACCGTTATACTGTAGTCTAGTCTAACTGGCCCCATGCCTGCGGTCTAATCGGCCGTGCCGATTTTGCACAGTCTCCTGGGCCAACAGCTAGTGGAAGGGATTGAGGCTATAAATACCCCTCCTCTTGCAGCAAGGGTGACTTTAGAACCTCTATTGAACACTCTTGAGCTTTTGCTTCTTCTACTCCTTGAGAGAAAATTTTCCATCTTACAAAGGTTGTAGAGGTTTTCCAAGTGCTTTGAGTTGAGTTAGATCTTTGTGGCACTTGAGCATCTTCAGGCGAAGCTTTGTTGGTTTATTACTCTTGGAGGTTTCCACCTCTTAGACGGCTTGAAGAAGGTGAATCGGTGATCTTCTCAAGAAACTTGTGAGAAGATCCAGTTGATTGTGAAGGTTGGAGCTCACCTTTTTGGAGTGGAGAAGAGCTACCACTAGTGATCGAGGGGTGTGCTTATGTAGAGTTGGCTTGATTCGTTCAAGCTTCCTCAACGTGGATTAGAGAAGACCAGTCTCCGAAACCATGGGAAAACACTGTTTGTCTTCATATTGTGGTTTATCCCTTTTGCTCTTCTCTTAGTGCATTTACTTATATATCAATTATTTGTATCTTGATTAGGTTGTTTAGCTTAGTCTAGAGTGGTTGGTGTACTTAGAAAGACTTAGATTATTTAGGCATTGAATTGTGAAATCGAATTTCATTTCATTACTAGCTAAAAATCTGTTTTTAGCCAAAAGTTTTATAAACCGTCTATTCACCCCCTCTAGTCAGTTATCCTTGATCCTATACGGGGGACGCTGGCCCTATGTTGTCAGCAAGCACCACACTGATGCGCCCACCGCACTGTGCCCACGCCACACCACCCGCCCCGTGTCACACCTGTGCCGTCCACCACCACGCCTCAGCGCCCACTGGTGCTAGCGTGTCATGTGGGGCATCAAGTACCAGCGGAGGGCAAAGAAAATGAAAGACGCTACTCAGGAGGAGTTCAGTCAGGATGCTTCGGCAGTTTAGTAGTTTTGTCAGTTTAGGGATAGTTTGCAGTTTCCTTTCCAATTCTTAGTATTTCAAAATACTGTCTTAGTTTGTTATTCGAATTCGAGTTGTATTCCTAGTTTGTTTTGTTAGGTCTTCTCTCTATTTAAAAGAGAGCTACTGCTTTGCTTTCATCAAGAGAAATCAGAAAACAGCCTCAATCTCTCTGCTCCTCTATTCTGCTTTCTGCATCGTATTATTCTATTCGTTTGTCAAGTCTTCTAGAGCTCGACCGCGCGGCTACGTCCATCACGGTGTCCCAGCCGCGACGCCGAGGGTCTGGACTCAGTTCCAATCCCGTGCATAGCTACAACCTGCGTTCACAAACTTCATCGTCAATACAAGACTCTGACATAGCGCGAGAAAAACGGCGACGAGGCACACGACGACCCAAGGGCGAGACCTGGGAGGAGGGGGAGGGAGAGGAGGAGGGAAAGACGGCAATGATAGCAAGGGGGAACACGATGGCGGAGAGGGCTGCCGGCGGTGAGGTGTGTTCGCCCCCTGAGTCCCCCCGAGGAGCCGCTCAGGAGGCGGTGTTGTTTCACCATAAAAATTGGCCTTGCGTTTTTATTGTGTGCCAGATGAGTTGTGTTGTGCTATTTTAACCCTGGTTCTCTTTTTGAGCCATCAGATGGAGATCCAATGCCCTAGATATCACTCCCATCCTATACTAACTATTTCCATCCCCAACCCAATCCTAACCCAAGCTCATCTCATCGAAGCACGAATCTCCAGGCAAAATTGTAAGGTCAGAAATCTGACTGTTTTCCCTCAAAAAAAACATGCGACTGTTTTTTAGCAATTCCCTTTTTTAAAAAAAAACTTTGATAGGTTTGATTTTTTTTTTTGATAGGTTTGATTTGTTGCCATTGAATTGGGGAATTATATGGATCAACTACTATTAAACAGAACACTACCTCTCTGTTTCTCCCCCTCCTCCATTAGCTTACAACAAATTCTTTTCGACAGGATATTCACATACATATAGCTTCTTGTGCTCAATAGTTTAAGCCTGTAAAGTAGCACACGTATCCAAGCGGTTGTACAAGTGCAACTTTCATTTAGCTCAAAATTATTCTTGAGTAACCAGCGGGTATACATTAATAGGATAGGCTAAATTCTATTGTTTCAACAGCCTGACCTGTACTTAACTAAGTAAAGATAGGCTAAATTCTATTGTTTCAACAGCCTGTCCTGTACTTAACTAAGTAAAGAAGCTCATCCTTTAAGAGATCAGAATTACTTGAATCAGCGGCTAGAGTCGCCCATTGGATACCCAGCCCATATAGTATCAGTATCAAATCAAAGTCGTATCCTACTTGACAAATCAATAGTGTTGAAACGGAATCTTGAACCTTCGCAGGTCAGAGCAAGCAAGGACACCATGAAATGGAGACTAAACTAAACAGCATGACCTAACAATGATTCAAGTCAGAGCAGGGCATTGGTGAGAAACTCTGAGTGGGCAGCGAGTAGCCACATTCACCTGTTGGGGTCACCGGTATGCAAGAGTTGAAGGCCATCCCATCCCCATCAGGTCCATAAAGTAGCAGCCAATTGGATCCGAGGGAGACTTTGACATTTTGGCAAGAGAGTAGGTCAGGTTGTCATCTACTAGCCTTGCCTAGTTGCAGCCTAGCTACCACTAGGAAAATACCCGGTCTGAAACCAATAAGTTGAGTCTGATCTGGTTTTTCTCGAAAGGAATTGATACTGGCTAGCTGAATATTATTCGCCAATTTTTTTTACCAGTGGCTCAGCTAGGTTAAAATGTCGAGATCTTGCAGGGCAACAATACTCGCTTGCATGTTCTGCTAGCTTATGTTCATTTTTTATTCGATAGGAGACTCGCTTTTACCTGTCAGTATTGGTATCTGATGCAAACTCGGAGCAACAGAAAGCTAAGATCGCATTTCAATATTTCATAGCCAAAAAAAGAATCATTTGTGGTACTTGAAGTATATAACCAGCAAGCATTTATCTTTTGCAGGATCCCGCGCCGCTGTCCTCGCTGCAACTGCGCCCGTAGAACATGCATGCCCTGCAAGATCATGGCTCGATTGTCCGGCACAAACCCATATGTGCATGCCTTTATTCTAGTTGCTCCTCTACGTGGTTGATTAGGCTCCGTTCATACGGTCTTAAAGCTCAAGACTACTTACTGTGGACCAAATAAGCGACTACAGGAAGAGTGAATAGAAGCAACTATCTTTTAAATCATATATGGTATTTAACTTCTTTCTTACTCTAATAGCTAAATCGCCTGGTCGTGAGTGAAAGACGGTCAAAATGGCCTTATATTGGATTCTACAAGTCCTAGTAAGCTAGATCACAACAAAAGACCCAACTAAAACCCTTGAAACACAAAAACCCTAAAATCATCAGAGAGAGAACAAACAAGAACAAAATAGAACTCATCTTGAGGCAATCTTGATTGAATTGATTAGCGGGTTTGTAGGTTTATGGCAACTCCACCAAGGAGGACAAAGGTTCACACTTAAGCACATAATTTCTCAATTCATCTCTGTCAAATCCCAACCTCCTCTATTTCCTTCATTTTTCCCAAATCACAAATTAGGGTTTCCAAGGCTTGAAGGTGCAAATCCTGCACCCTTCTCTTTTATAGTGGAGCCTAGGTCTAGAGAGAAACATTATCGGACATCCGTTAAACCCTCACATAAACGGGTCTACACTCACGCACGCTTCTCAAAGCGTACAACGAACTGGGTCTCCCGAACCCGTCTCTTAGTGATCTTCGTCTTCTCTTGATCTAAACCGCCTCTCCTTACGCTACAGTTTCTCCAAGGTCACTAACCTGATAGTTTGGCAAAGATACCAAAATAGTCATTCTCGATCCTTCTCAAAGGCTGAGGCCAATCAACGTGAAGTAATCTCATGCTTCGCCACGCGTAGGTTCATCAGTAATTGTCTTTATGTCGGCAAGTCTCTTCCCATCCGGCTCCCACCGGAAGTGTCATAGCACTTGCATCGACCCCCAAGCCACTAGATGCAACCCGTTGCACCGAACTTCCCTTTCAGTCATTCATATCTATCTTGCGACATGCTTGAATCCAACCACTTCACCTAACATCATCGATCATTCTAGACCTTAGCTCTCCTAGCCTAGTAGCAATCATCGTCATCGTTGACCGTAGTTGACTCTAAGCCACCTGCATAACAATAGACCAAGAAATCAATTCTAGGAACAAGTTCCTCTCAGCTTGGCCCACGTTAGCCAAAATATGCATCATGCAATATATATGAACTGAATCTTATGACTTTAGCCAATTCCATAACATTCACCACCTTCCCGGTGCATGAACGCACCCTGGTCGGTCTGATCGCACCTGAAATTTCTCAAGTCCTGAAAAACACCCTCTCTGGACATTTTGACAAAACTCTATCTAGTTTTGCCTCGAGTCTCTATTTTCCATGAGTCTAGGTGCAAACACACCTCCAAACACTCCCACATAAGTGTTTGATCACATTCCCCGAAAATCCACTTTTTTGGTCATGGCCGGTATGACCGCCACCCCTGGGCCACTCAGACTGCCGGCCCTCGGCCGGTCAGACCGCCCCTATCCCTTAGGGCCAATCAGACCACCTGCAGCCTAACAACAAATCCGATAGTTTGCTCAAACCAAGAGTTTGATCCCCAAACACCTCGGCACCGTGTCAATTGTTCAATACTAAGATTAAGATCCTACACATGATCTCCACACTTACAAAAGAGCCCAGAATTCTTGTTAGGTCATGGCAAGGGCCATCGTTTTCCAACTCGACCCCATGCAGCCAACAACCATGCATGCATGTCAAGAGCAAACATGTTCTTATCTATACGGACCGTCGAATACCATGGGCAAGTACACACTTTAGCGTCCCTTTGAACAACAAAAAAGTATCTAATAGGTCATACATATAGTTGCACGAATAGCTTCATATGTTTGGATCACTAGGATGATAAGCGCGCTACGCTACAGCCATAGAGTGGATTGAGGGACCTCGACGTGATTTTGAAAATCACGGGGGGCTTTTCGCTAAAACAGAGTGGAACCTTGACGTTATTTCGGAAACCACATGGGGCTTTTCACAAAAAAATCGATGTGGAGGACCTCGACGTGATTTCAAAAATAACATGGGGCTTTTCGCAAAAAAAACTGATGTCGAGGTCCTCGACGTGATTTCGAAAACAACGGTGGGATTTTCACAAAAAAACTGACATGGAGGACCTAGACATGATTTCAGAAACCTCAGGGTCTTTTCGCAAAAAAGCCAGCGTGGAGGCCACGGGCCAAGGAGTCCTTCGCCTTTAAGAAAGGTACAAGGACGAGAGTATCACGTATAGGATGTAGTGAAAATGAATGGTGTAACATTGATGACTACAATGATGGAATAGTTGAACAAATTTCTTTGATGTTGTGGTTATCAAAAAGAGGAGAAAAATGTAAGCTGAAGCTATGCTGGAGATACCGTAAAGATGGAAACTTGAGACTTGAGTTTGGATTTAGGGTTGCCAACTGCTTATTTTAATATTAGATTTAGTAGTTTGAGTTCATTTTGTTTATGAAATTAGATAATAAATGGCACATTCAGCATTGGAAGAAATGCGGGAGAATTTAGTTATGTCCTGGTTACAGATAAACAAGTACGTGAGTTTCAAATGTACTTTCACAAATAGCATATTTGCTTAGACTTGTTATGATTTGAAGTTATATACGCATACAACATAGACACAAAACTTAATGTGAATACCATATACTTCCACATGAAGGACACTCCCAAAAAAAATCACATAGCTACTTGAAGTGCTCCATTTATTAGGCTATGACTAACTACTGTCACAATGCATTCATAGCTACTTTGATAATGGGAAATAATAATGTTACCTAAGAAACATAAGAACCAACATTCTAGTCACACAATAGTTAAATTGAATTGGAGAAGCATGCTACCATCCTAGATATATCTCTATCGACAATTAAGTTGCCGATCTTACAAAATAAAATAAGAAAAATGACTAAGAGTTCTTGGAGGGGAATATGATTGCTCTTTATTGCAATGAACTGGCTATTACAGGGGTGCCTTTTTAAGGCAACAGACTAACCCTAATTACACTAAGTATATTGCTTGATGTGCTTCAATTGACTTCAGATTGAATCCAATTGGCCTTGATTCTGTTGATCGTGATCTCTCTCGGGTCTCCCTTTGTTGTTCGGTTACTCCTAGAGAAGACACCTTTTGGGAAAAGTCGCGTCTGGTCAAAGGATCAGTTGCAGTTAGTGAAACGCTAACTGATCACCAGTTGATGTCAATGGGAAACAAAACATTATAGTCGTTATTATTAGTGACTTAGGACTGAAAGCGTTGAGTGGTTTGGAGCATATAAAACATGTGTTCCATTCATCGCACGGAAGGAATATACGTGGAATCAAATCCAAATACTAGTTCAAAGATCCTTCGAGTAGTTTAACTGGTCGGGTACATAGGCATAGGACCTCTCTGACCAGGGTACTCGTAAAGCAAACTCTAGGATTTTTCTGATCACAGGGGTCATTAACCACGGGGTTATTACCATAGAGGGTATATAGTCTTTAATTAAATGTTTAAACCAATATTTAGAAATTTAATCCTCGTCAATCTCGATGTAGATGTCTAGTCCCGCATCAACTTTCCAAGTGGTTTATTTCCCACCAAAAAAACACCTTTCCATGTGTCAACCAACCTAACATGCTTCCTCACCCAAGGCGTTATCACTTGAGATATTTTGCTTATTTTTAAATAGATAAAGATGCATTCATATTCCAAGTTCAAACTGTAATCATTACTTAGGTACTTCAACAAGTCAAAAAATTTAAAAAAAATATTGTGATTTCCATTAGTATTACATTTTTATTAAATTTGGAACTCTTCACTACAATGAAGTAAAAAAAACACTATATCTGACCAAAAAACACGAAACACCTACTTCAACCGATTGACCAAAAAAGCAATTTTGTGCTTCTCAAAAGGAAAAAAACAAATAGGTGTAGCAACATATATCATATACAATAATACAATTGGCGCAGAAATAACATACATATATGAAGACAAAGGGCAATAACAAGTGCACCTTCTACACAGCTTAGAGATCAAATTTCAGAGGGAGGAGTGGGAGCTAGAAAAGAAGAAAAGGAGTTATCACTCATCATTAGAGAATAAGACAGAACACAACACTTAAAACTTTCCGCTAACAACTAACCGTTATTGAAGCATTGACGATAGCTATAATATTAGATAGGAAAAAGAGACAACCACCAACATCCAAACATTATGAGAACTTAGAAGGCACAAGAACGAAACACCTGCATTTCACAAGGTCAAGCATCTGGTAATCCCATCAAGGAGGTCTAACAATAGAATGAAAAGGTGCGTTGGGGCATCTCAATTGCGCGGCTACTCTAAAAACTGCAAAAAATCACATTTGGCTAAGGTGGTGGCTTTTCGCTAACAAATGGAATCTTAGCACCAAACTGACAGCTAGATTGAAGATTAGGTTAGGCAAAGAACATTCCCACACACCATGCAATTAATCAAAAGAATCAACATGGAGAAATAAACAAATCTCCTCCAAGAGAGAAGTAGCATAAGGAACAACTTTACCTAAATAGATGTGCCCGTTGCTGTAAATGTGTGGATGCATCAGTGGCGAATTAAGAAAAATGACCTAGAAAAAGGACAAGATTATTGTTCAATCAAATCAAATGAAATGAATAGAAGGAAAAAAAGAGAGAATTAAATGTACAATCTTTCTCATGAAACCTCACCTGAGGTGCCTCCATGGGATAATGCTCGGGGAAGTCGACTGCGGTGATGCGTCTCATGGGTGTAGAGGGTGCTCTTTGCTCCGGTCACCTCGATTACCCACTGTTTACTCATCCAAAGAAAATTCTTCTATTAGGCAAGTAGTCCAAATCCATCTCCACAAATAACAATTAGGAGAAACCCTCGAAGAAATCTCTACAAATCGAGAACAAACAAGGGGCAAAAAAGAATTGTAAACCCATCTAAAAGATGGAAACATGCAATCCATCCACACCCAACGAAAACCAATCAAAAAACATAATGAGGGAAATAGCAGGGATGTAGTCGGGAAGGAGTCACCTTTGGAGGTTATCCGAAACCTTGTGCTTGAACCCGGTGGGGCGACCACTCAACGAGCTCCTTCTGCAGCCAATTTCAAGTGATCTTGCTCAGTGCCTGCACACGCAAAAAGGGTGAAATTTTAGCCAAACCGTGCACCAAAACAATCGTTCTGCCGTTCTACGAGCGGTGAATCCTATGGATTGGGGGAAGAAGAAGAAGAAGGGTTAGGGTTTGATACCTTTCGGGAAGGAGATGAGGAGCTCGTCATGGTGCGGTGGGTCCTTGGGGAAGGGAGGAAGGAGAACAAGGGGAGAAGAGAATGGCTGAGCAGTCGACTGTTCGGCCTTCCTTTCTATTTCAGCGGAGACATAAAGTGCGAGGGCGAGGCCATGGGTGAGGAGGCGGTGAGCACTACGGGATCGGGGGTAACCCTAGGCGGTGGAGGTGAGGATGGGGTGGACAGATCTGGGTTGCCTATTCTAAAGCTGTGATCCCATGGCTGTGCACCCACTCGATTCCGGCTGCACGATTGTAATCCAACGACTGTCAGTCGTCGAACCGAGGACCTTGACACGATTCCAGAAAGCACGAGGGTTTTTTCACAAAAAATCAGACGCGGGGGCTCCTGGAAGCCAATGATTCCCCCCCCCTTAAGAAAGAGAATATTTGTGTTCTGTACACATAGAAAGCAAAGGAGGTGACGCGAGATCCCAAAGTTAGACAAAGAATATTTCAAGTCCAGATGAACGGCTATTGTCTGTTAAGGTGACACAAGCTCACATTATCAGAAGAGGGTCCCACCATCAATATACTTTGGTCCATTGGCTGGTAGTTGCTATTACTACTGATCGTGCTGGGAGTTGGGCCGTGCCAACATGGCATGGGCACAACGAGCCTCGGGCCACAACGTGCTGCGACGGCATGGCACGGCAAGCTCGTCGGGACAGGCCATGCCAGCACGTCCTGCCGTTAGCCAGGCACGGCACGTCGGGCCACCATTGGGTCATGCCAGCACAGGCACGGCACACGGCCCCTGATGCCTATACACGTACACAGGAAGGAGCGGGAGGTGAGGCGGAGTGGCTCAGTGACGGCAGCGACGGAGGCAGGATCGGGGAGGTTGGAGAGGAGGTAGGGAAGGGGATATGGGGATGGAGGGTGACAGGACGAGGAAGAAGAGGGGAAAATAAAATTGGAAGCATACCATAAATCCGTGATGTAGCCCGTTGAGGAGGCACTACACGATGACGAGGTGGTAGGGAAAGAGCAGCCCGGCGGCAGAGAAGCTGAACATGAGGCTTGTAGCTCGCTGTCGCCACCTCCTGCCACTCCGCCTCCACGTTCTGTGGGAACTGCTCCCATGCCACCCGACCACCCCCTCCCTCTCCTCTACATCCTCCATCGATGCAGCCCCCCTCCCCGCACGGACGAGCAGCACCGCCAGCCCTAGGAACAGCTCCCCTGCCCTCACCGCGAGTGACCTCCTCTCCACCGTGGCCACCACAGAGGAGGGCACGGCCGAGGTTGCGGCGTGGGGGCGGCGGGGAGGTGAAGGTGTGGTGGCAGCGGGCCGCTGGAAGATCTGAGGCGGGTGTCTGGCGGGCCAGGCGGTGGAGGTGGCGAGGAGTTGAGGAGCGATGCATAGCCGTGGCCCATAGGGAGGAGAGCCAGATAAGGAGGAGGAGGAGAAGTAGAAGGCGAGGAGCTAAAGGAGGAGAAGAAGGAGTAGGCGAGGAGCCAGAGGAGGAAGAGAAGGCGAGGCAGCAGGGAGCGACGTTACACAAAATGGCTAGAGGGAGGACGCTAAGGCGGTGTCGAAGGAGGCACTAGGGAAGAGGAGGTTGGGGCAGCGGTGGCTGGAGGGAGGAGGTCGAGACGATTGAAGGGAGGAGGTTGGGGCAGAGGAGGTCAAGGCGCTGTAGTGCCATGGATGAGTGGATCTGAGCAGAGGAGGGGAAAAGAAGAGGAAGGTGAAGAGTGAAGAGTGAGTGAGCAAATGATTTGTTTGGCTTCCATCTAAACTCTAAAGAGGGAGAAAGAAAAAAAAAGGGGGGGATATATGCTGAATTTAAGTAATTGCATAAAATTATGGACAAGTAAATATTTGGGGAAAAAGTGAAATTATGGACAAGTAAATATTCGGGGGGAAATGATATTTTATTATTATTTACAGATACATTGTTATTGTCTTGTTAAAAACCTTACACCCGAGTGTGGGATTCCCCAGCAAGGAAAAGAGTACAGTAACTACATACATGCATACATATTAGCTACTGATGTTGAGATCCGCTAACACCTGCGTGATCTCGGGATCCGCCAATTGATGTTGTTGCCGGTCATCTGCTTTCTGCCAGTCCTTGAGGTAGGTGATTTCCTTTACTGTCTTGGGTGTAAGGGATGATCTCCTTTCTTCAATTATTCTCCCGGCCATGCTGAATGTCTCCTCGGAAGAAACAGATGACACCATTCGAGGAGCTTGACCTTCTCGCCCGAAAGGGTATGATCGATGGCTGCAAAGTTGTGAGCGAGGTAGTGATTGAGTTCTGCATTAGGATTCCACCTTGTGGTTGTGGATGACTGAGATGACGAAGAACTGGATTCCTTGCCCTTCATCCTCTTCCACAAGTGGGTCGTGATGCTTCCCTTGGATGGTTGCACTGCTTGCTTCGAAGCATACGACTCCATCTCACTGATGCCATACTTTTTGTAGTACAAGTTGAATACTCAAAAGGGCTCCTCTTTCACATGGTTGAAAGAGGCGGAGAAGTCTAGTTCAAGTGCCTCACCTATTCCCACCATAGCAGTTCTCAATCTATCCAACTTCTTGCGTGGATAAAAAATGGTAGCAAAACAATAAAGATGTGATATAGAACCAAAATATTTGAGAAATTTTACCTCCATCGGTGCAACGATAGGACCTAAAGGTGTATCATGTCTATATGTAACAAATTACTCCGCAATGAGCCAAATAAGGTCGATCACTGAGCATGAGGTAGGGTAGTAAACACCGGATAACTCGTTAGTTGCATCGTAGAAACAGAACAAAATTTTTTGAAAACATTTAACAATGGCCCAATCCGTACCAGTTAGTATGAAATCATTCTACTGAGCATTAGCATTGACAAAGATAGTTATAATATTTTTCATATCCTTCTAGCTTTTTTAGCATGATGTATGTTGAGTTCCACCTCACCTTCATGTTAAGACCAAATTTTCTTGGTGTAGTATCGTTGGCCCTGCAATACTCTACGAATCTAGCAGCCACGTGGGGGTTAGTTGAGATGAAACTAACAGCGCTGCGGATATTGTTCAAATATCCACCAATTACATCCATACTATCTTGGACAACGAGGTTGATAATGTGACATACACCCTCTGGTGGAGAACATATCCACCTATATACGACTGCAGTTGGGGGCGAGGAACTGCATGGCCGTCGTATTCGCCAAAGCATTATCAAGTGTGATAGAAAGAATCTTATTATCTATTTTAAAATATCAAATTATGTCAAGTATGCGTTAGGCGATGGCCTCTCCGGTGTGTGCGTCATCCATTAACCTGAACCCTATGACTCTTGTTTAGGTTGCACTGTTCATCTAAGTAATGGGCAACAACACTAAGGTAACATGTTCTTTGGTGAGAGGAAGTCCAAATATTGAAAGTTAAAGCAAAACAAAAGCTAACTTTAATGAATTTTTCTTTCAATGCAGCTAGCTCTCTATTGTAGATCGCTATAATATCATATTTGGTGGTTCTTTTACTCACATGTTGGTACTGTGGGCAGAAGCCGCGTTGGATCATTCTTTCAAAATTATGGCTCTCGCCTGCACACCTCCTTCTCGGGTCCACCCCGGCTTTTGCAGACACGCTTTGTAGTGCCGATTCAGATGCCCCATCCCTCCACCCAAACCTGCAATCAATTCATGGTTGCAATAATTACATACTGTAATTACCTGCCTTTACCCATCTACAATGTTGATCCTCCTGGTCATGTGCTTCCAGCACTCCGCCTTTCCACCAGTGGACGCTGGGGTTGCGGATGATCCTTCCATAGTGTTGTGTGACTCCACTACCGGGGGCGACTTGACGGCTTCCTCGTTGCCCTCTATACCATTCATATGACGGTCATCCATGCCGTAGTCTCCGATGCACGAGGAGAGTTAACAAGGATCGATGTGAGCATCGTCCTGTCCGAGAGAACCAGGGGGTTGAGGGGGTGTGCTTGCTTGCACCTTGGCCACCCTACTGACTTCTTCTTCTTGCTAAACATATCGACAAAATGAACAATAGATAGAAGAGAAATTGTTGCTTGATTTGTGGGGTGAAGAAATTTGTTACTTGAGTTGTGTGGTGAACAAATGAAGAGAGGAGGGGATTTTATAGACATCGAGAGCTAGAATCTTCATTTTCCCGTTGCCTTCCTCTGCTATTGCCCGTTGTCTCTGTTCCTCACCGCCCATTGCAAAAGATGCTCCAGGCCGCTGTCTCTCTTTCTCGGTTTCTCCCTACCACCCGTTGCTTCTCTACAGCCAACCAAGGCAGTCGGCTTCCCTCCCAGTCCCGGCCTCCCCTGCCTAATCCCCTTCCTTTCCCTAATCCCGCACCGCATCGGTGTGGCGCTTCCCCCTCGGGCCTCGGCTCCCTAGTTCCATTGCCACCTCCCACCGAGTCCCACACCAACCATCTCCCCCACGACCCTCATAGCCCAAGCCCATCTTTGGCCGCCTCCTCCCTCCCACGCCCAGTAGGACGCCTGCCGCCACCCAAGCCCCTCTCCAAGCCTCCAGCCGCCGCCAGCCTCCCTAGTCCCCATCCCATGGCCCCCACAGCCCAAGCCCATCTCCGAACGCCTCCCACGCCGAGGAGGACATCCACCACTGCCCAAGCCCCTCTTTGGCTGCCTTCGGACTCCCTAGTGCCCACCCCACCATCCCGTCCCCACCTCTTCTTTTCCGCACCACACCAACGCCCTCAACTCCCTCCTCATCGGTGTCTACTCCTCTCCATCTGTCCTCCTCGCGCCGCCCCCTCTGCCTCCCTCGACGACGCCACCTTCCGCATCCTCACCTCCGCGCCGTGCCTCCATGCTGTCACGGGTGGCTCAAGAATCCAAAATGACGGCGGCGAGCTCGACCATGAAAGACAGATCTGCACCATCGGCGTCGCCGTCGAGCATGTGGCGTCATGGGCGAGGGCAGCACCAACGATGACTGGCAAGGTACCGTTGCGCTCTCCCTCCCCCTCTACGGCTATTCCCACCGATTCGTCGTGCCTCTGTGCCGGCTCCGTGCCGCCGGCATGCCTCCATGCCGCCCGGCCCACCGTGCCACACTCATGCCTTGTCGGTCTGAGCATGGCCAGTTGCCTCCATGCCGCCCGGCCCACAATGCCACGCTCATGCCTTGCCGGCCCGAGCACGGCCCAACTGGCCGTGCCACTCGACGTGCCTCATCCTTAGGCCGGCACTGCTGCCTTGTTTGTGCCATCTTTGGCAGTGCGGCGCCAAAGACTGGAAAAGCCCAGCTCAACCCCAGCACTATTGCTACACTTGGTAAGACACCAAGAAGCATTTGTTTCAAGAAAAAAAAACACCAACAAACAAATAGGTTCGGTGGACCGATGTTACATAATCTAGTAAGAAAATTTTGTTACGAGTATATATATTGGCTATCCCCTCGTTCATGCCCCTTTCTTGTTGTTACATGGAAACTCAAGTCAACGCTTACATGACAAAATTCCTAGGACATGCAATATTCAGCTAATTTGTTTATCTTAGGACACCGGAAACTAGAGACTTTCTGGGTGATGTCACACACTTAATTAATCAAATTGCATGTTGCAGTTGTTCAAGAAAAAAGAGCATCATGGGTCATTGTCCTACAATTTTTTTGTACGGCAAGTGTCTGGCTCTTGTCTAACATTTCTGTCATTTTATAGAAGTCCACAATGAAAACCAGCAACATTTTGTAACCGGGGTTTGGTAAAGTTTGTTCCTAAATAACATTCGTATACATGTCCATGCAAGTATCAAGTATGCAACTCCTCATTCAGCCTTGTGATGGCCGGAAGTTGTTTTGCTCTTTGAGAAACTCTGTTATGTACCCGGTAGTATATGTGGTATTATCAACAGATATGTATCATATACTGAGGGGGGAAGAAGTCTTGGGGGAGAAGAAGAAGAAGTTCCGAGAAGGGGGAGAAGCGGATGGTAGGAATAATATGTCTTTACAATCGTTATCCCTCTCTCAGGCACAACCGCCTGTATATATACAACTCCAGTACTCACGTAACCCACTCTACCACTTCAGCAGCCCAACGTCATTAGGCCCATTCTTCACTTGGATACTGACGGTTGGGCTTCTGCACTCTCTTGCTCCTTCTTGCCTTCAGAGTCTCTCCCTTGTCAACCGGGAACGTAACATCCCCCATTCCTTCAAAAGCAGCTTGACCCCAAGCTGGTGCGTGAAATCGAGCTTGAAGTTCGTCCAGGTCCTCCCAGGTTGGTGGCGAAGCAGCTGCGCCTGACCATTGTACTTGCACTTGTGATACTGATGTTGGACCTTTGTTCCAGAGTCTCTTGCGGAGCACTTTGAGAGGAATTCTGAGGTCATCAGTCAGTCCCGGAAGATCTGATTGCAACAACTTTGAAGGAGGCACTGCCTTCCGAAGTTGGGACACATGAATCACTGGATGGATTGTTGATGTAGATGGTAACTGGAGTTTGTATGCAACCTTGCCCACCTTCTGTATAA
The DNA here is from genome assembly GCA_036346405.1 of Phyllostachys edulis. Taxonomy (NCBI): domain Eukaryota; kingdom Viridiplantae; phylum Streptophyta; class Magnoliopsida; order Poales; family Poaceae; genus Phyllostachys; species Phyllostachys edulis. Next base: position 43,369,916 of record CM070546.1, on the reverse strand, counting down.
TCTGAAAAGGCCCAAAGAACCTGAATGCTAATTTGTGATTAGCTCTTACAGCAACTGAACTCTGAACATATGGTTGCAATTTTAAGTAAACCCAATCACCCTCCTGGAATGTCCTCTCCGATCTCTTCCTATCAGCTTGTTCCTTCATGTATTGATTAGCTCTATTAAGGTGTTGCTTGAGTAACTCTGTCATCAATTTCCTGTCTTTTAGCCAAACTGAAAGTTCCTTACTCTGACAGGCTGTAGTGTCTCTGATTCCAAAATGCCGAGGGTCAGAGTCGTATAAAACCTCAAAAGGTGTTTTGCCCAAGGTGGAATGCAATGAGGTGTTGTACCAATATTCAGCCAAAGCCAGCCAATTAAACCATTTTCCTGGACAAGCATGGACAAAACAGCGTAAGTACGTCTCCACACACTGATTTACGCGCTCCGTTTGCCCGTCGGTTTGAGGGTGATATGGCGAACTCATTCTGAGTTGAGTCTCATGCGACTTTAAATGACTCTTTCCACAAGACACTTGTGAACACCTTATCCCGATCTGAGATAATCGATACTGGTAAACCATGAAGTTTGAAGACATTTTGCATAAAGAGTTGTGCTACTCGATAAGCTGTGAAAGGGTGTGACATTGCTATAAAGTGGGCATATTTTGAAAATTTGTCAACAATCACCATAATGCAATTGTACCCAACTGACCTTGGTAGTCCTTCTATAAAATCCATTGTCACAACTTGCGGTGGTGGTCTTCGTAATGGTGGAGTAGTCCGGATAACGTATCGTTCAGCCTTTACTGTTTGCATCTGCGCCTTTGTTCAACGAATTGCCGGACATCTCGTTTAATACCGTGCCATGAGAACAACTTCCGAATTCGATGGTGCGTCACGAAACCGGAATGCCCACCAATAGCACTAGAGTGTAAAGAATTCGGGATATTTTGTTGTCTTGGTGCATTATTGCCCACCCACACTGCTCGATAATCGAGAACTCCATCGCTTAGTTCAAACTTGGGCGCCCTTGCCCGACATCTTGTCGGACCTTGGAGTATTTTGATAGCTGCGGGTCCGCCGATATCCATTCGATATGGCCTCCATCCACTCAGGTATAACGGTGGAGATGGCCACCACTTCCATGTCATCTCCTACTTCTCGGCGTGACAAGGCATCTGCGGCCCTGTTTTCGTTCCCAGGTTTATACACGATTCTATATTGCAATCCGAGAAGTTTGGTCATAACTTTTTGTTGCCATATTGTGGTCAGACGTTGATCACCGAGGTGCGCTAGGCTCCTTTGATCAGTCCGAATTACAAATTCCTTGGTTTGCAGATATGGTCTCCAATGCTCAATCGCCAATAGGACTGCTAACCCTTCCTTTTCATAGGTAGATAGCCCTTGTGCTCTCAGCCCTAAGGCTTTACTAAGGTAGGCTATGGGATGCTTATTTTGCATCAGCACTGCTCCTATTCCCTTGTCAGATGCATCTGTTTCTATTACAAATTCTTGAGTGAAGTCCGGCAATGCCAACACCGGAGCTGAGATCAATGCATCCTTGAGGGCTTGGAAGGAGACCTCCTTGTCTTGTGTCCAAACAAACACGGCACCCTTCTTCAATAATTCAGTTAGTGGCCGACTGAGTGATCCAAAATGTCTGACAAATTTCCGGTAGTATCCAGCCAAGCCTAAGAAACCTCTGACTTGCTTGACATTCTGTGGAACAGGCCACCCTCTTACTGCTGCAATGTTCTTGGGATCAGTAGCTACCCCTTTGTGGCTGATCACATGACCTAGATAAGTCAATTGCTGCTGGGCAAAGGCACATTTTGAATGTTTGATTTTCAATTGATGGTCGCTCAAGATTTTCAGTACCTGCCGAAGCAAGATCACATGTCCATCTAGCGTTTCACTGTAAACCAATATGTCATCGATAAAAACTAGTACTCCTCGGCGCAGATGAGGCCCCAAAATGGTATTCATCAACCCTTGGAAGGTCGCTGGCGCATTAGTTAGTCCATATGGCATCACCTTGAATTCGTAATGCCCGTGGTGCGTCTTGAATGCAGTCTTATACTCATCCTCCTCCTTCATTCTTATTTGGTGATAACCCGCCCTCAGATCGAGACTGGTAAACCACCGTGAACCAGATAGCTCATCCAACAGTTCGTCGATGACTGGTAACGGATAACTATTCTTCACTGTGATCGCATTCACATGACGGTAGTCAACGCAAAATCTCCACGACCCATCCTTCTTCGGAACAAGTATTACAGGTGAGGCGAAGGGACTTGAGCTGGGACGTATAATGCCCTGCTGGAGCATGTCTGCCACTTGTCTCTCCACTTCATCTTTCTGCGCTGGATGATATCTGTAGGGTCTCAAGTTAACAGGGGATGCTCCTGGTACTAATCGGATCGCATGATCAAACTCCCGTGCCGGAGGCAACCCGTGTGGTTCTCTGAATAACTCTAAAAATTCCGACAAAAGGCATTAATGATGATCGGGAATAAGGGTGTTTTCCGCTTCAACAACACTGGCCTGAAAAACCTCTTCCCGGGTTAACCATTCATCTGAATCGCTTTGAGTTCCCCGGTTGTGTACCGTCTCCTTCAGTCCTCGTAATACAATTCTTTTGCCCTGATATGTGAATGACAAGATCTTCTTACCCCAGTGCACAATCATAGGGCTGTGCTGCTCTAACCAGTCCATCCCAACTATAAGGTTATAGCAACCTAATGCTAAGACCTTGAATGAGGTTGTGAACTGAACTCCTTGCACTTGCCACTGACACCTTGGGAACTCACGAAGACAGATAAGTGTGCCACCATCGGCGAGTCTGACCTTGAGTCCCTGCTGAGATTTCTCTTCCCCTACCAATCGGTCGGCAATACCTTCACTCACAAAACTGTGTGTACTTCCAGAATCGATCAAAATTGTTACCTCAACACCTTGAATGCATCCCTTGAGTTTGACGGTTTTCGGTGTTTCTGCACCATTCATTGCAGTGACTGAAATTGCGAGAACTTCCTCCTCTTGAGAATTCCCTTCTTCAGTTGGGTTAATTTCTGAAGCTGATTCTTGGACCATCTCCCATAATTCCTGAACAACATGCAATTGAACAGTTGGCCCACATCGATGCTCTCGGCTCCACCTTTCCCCACATGTATGACACAATCCCTTTGCTCTCCTGTAAGCCCGAAGTGCTGACATCTTGTCATAATTTCCACTAGCTCGCGAACCTTCCAGACTCCTCCGCTCATCTGGCCGATTGTTATGGGCTCCTGTTGGTTTACCCGGTGGCAATGGCAGTGGCAAAGCCGTTCGCATGGAGGGCCTTCCACTTGGTTGGAACTCAGATCGCCGCGTCTCATGCCGCGTTGCTTCCAAAACCTCCTCCTGTAGATAGGCCAGAGTGACAGCACTGTCGAGATTTTTTGGTTGATGTAAGACAACAGCCGCTCTAATCTCACCTTTCAATCCATCTGTAAATTGAGTTACAAAAAACATAGGATCCCAAGTGTGATGAGCCAGGAGATTATGCATGGATTCATTGAACTTCTCGGCATTTCATTCTTGTTCGGTTTGTTTAAGGCGATTGAAACTTGAGTCTTCTGCTGAACTCCTCTTTTCCAAAACGTAAGCACACAGCTTCCACAAACTCCTCCCAACTATTACATCTAGTATGGGCTTGAGTGGATTGCAACCATAATACTGCACTACCCCCAAAATGCATTGTAGCTAAACTGATCCACAATTCAGGCCTGGTAGAGCAAACTCGGAAATAAACTTCACATTTTAATCGCCAGGCTTTGGGATTTTCACCAGTAAATTGAGGGAAATCCAACTTAGGGGGTGCGGGTTGTTGATAGTACCCACCAGAATTCCGCACACTCCATTCTCCAGCATCAAGAGGGGGTGGTGGTAGAGAATATGAACCATTCATACCATTGACCGGGAAGAACTCTGTAGTGTGATTCTCCATTGCCTTCTTCTGATTTTGTATTGGTGTGTTTTGGCTGATCCCATATCCATTGTCCTCCTCCACCTTGGCCTCCTTGATTCTCAAGTGTTCAGGAGTCGGCAACAAAGGCGGTAATCTTGACGCTCGAGGTACTGGAACAGATTCTCGGGATATCTGTTGTACCTGATCACGCAATACTCCCACCTCACCACGCAGTTCATCCATGGCGGCAGCCACCAGCGGCTTCCATTCCTTCAACTCCACGACCACTGGTTTGATCTCAGCCACCGCTTCCACTAGCGTCTGGATCGTGGTACTTTGCGTTTGAATCGCTCGTGTAAGAGCTGCTATCTCTTGCTCCATGGCCGCCGACTTTTCCTGAGCTCGCGTATGGTACCTAGGATTCTCCAGGTCGCCGATTAGCGCAAGGATCGGTGCTCTGATACCAAATGTTATGTACCCGGTAGTATATGTGGTATTATCAACAGATATGTATCATATACTGAGGGGGGAAGAAGTCTTGGGGGAGAAGAAGAAGAAGTTCCGAGAAGGGGGAGAAGCGGATGGTAGGAATAATATGTCTTTACAATCGTTATCCTCTCTCGCTGCACAACCTTTGTATATATACAACTCCAGTACTCACGTAACCCACTCTACCACTTCAGCAGCCCAACGTCATTAGGCCCATTCTTCACTTGGATACTGACGGTTGGGCTTCTGCACTCTCTTGCTCCTTCTTGCCTTCAGAGTCTCTACCTTGTCAACCGGGAACGTAACAAACTCATGGCAAATTTCATTAGGCCTCTCTCTTGCCCTCTTGTGGTTAATGAAGAAACGCAATACTGACCTCAGCATGGATGAGTAAACCAATTTTTTGTTATTTGCATATGTACGAATGCAGCGTTATGTTTTTGTCATACATATGCCAGGGTTGGTGATTTCAATTTTTATCATGTTTGTCTGGTTCACTGGTTGCATCTATGTACCTGGACTGAGTTTCTATGTAAATCCAAAACCTGAACGTTTCGTAGCTGTTGTCCATCCTAGCAACTATAAGCGTAGTTTCCAACCAGTAGTAAAGGAGGATCTCCAACCATTTCTGAGGAATATTTTTTATCCGAAACAATATATTCCACAGGAAATATTATGTTTATCTGTCTTTAAAAACCATGTGGTGGGCCCCCAACCTGAAGAGCTCGAATCCACACTCCAACAGCTCCACGTCGGGAACCCCCTCTCTACTCCGAAAGAACTGAAGATCGTCACGGCTGTGGTGGCCACCGGCACGTCTAAAGCTGGGATGTCGCCCCCCCCCGGGTGCCGGGTCCTATCTCGGGAGGCCTCATCCCAGGGTCGCCTAGACCTTCACAGGAGTCTTCCACCCAGGAGCTGCGAGGGGGGTCTCCGGATCTGGCATTCCAGGAGACGGCAATCCTCTTCCCTCCCCTTCAACCGGCCCAGATTGCACTCGGCGATGAAGCACCCAAGGCTGCCCTAAGTGGCCGGCGCTAACTCGAGATGGTTTCCCCGTTGGTGCCGATGGGGAGGCTGCGCCCCGATGGATCCCCTGGAGCTGATTGGTGGGATCCCCGCTGGCCCCGACCCCAAATTGCAGCCAGCCGTTACCCTCTGCACTCAGAGGCGCACAAGACGAGGAGCACCGAAGCGCACAAGGCGAGGAGCTTGCGGCAACCTGATGGCGAGCCCTCCAGACGACCTTGTTCTCCACCCCGACTCCTCCGATCATCGTCTCGCCGGTCTCCTCTTATAGCAATCGCACAACCGGACGTACCAATCCCCGTCGTAGCGTTCGCTTGGCCGCCAAGAAAAGAACGGGCTCAATCCTTCAACGTGCCCAGGAAGCCCTTGCCCACAAGCTGGGCACTCTGCCAAGGGATCGCCCCCTCACGGAGACTGCGCTCAAAAAGTACATCGCAACTTTCGAGGCCCCCCTCCCGGAAGCCACAATCTCAGCTCTGGCGCAGCTCTTCAAGGTGGACTGCAGGCTCACTCAGCAGGCGGATAACGCCCTCGCTGAACTTGGCCCCCTGCCGGACAGCTAGGAGACCGAGGTTTCGTCCACATTGTTTGCTGCTACACCTGCAGCTGCAAAGGGCGCCATAGTGGTGCCGACGTAGAAGCCGGAGTCCTTGCCCATGCGAAGACACGAAGATTTCAGGACCATGCATACCTCCCCTGATGCTTTTGTTGACCCTACGGTTCCTGTGCCTTTTGCTGCTTTGTTGACGTCTAAGTTTCATTGTTTCCCTTAGTACTTGGTCATGTTAAGTCCTTGGACGAACTCTACGCACTCGCTGGTTAACCCCCGCCTCCTGTTGAGCTCATGTGCACTGAGGATGTCCAGACTCCAGTTGTTTATTGTGTTCTCGAACGTCAGACCCCTGCCGCTCCCCTTCGGTCTCCAGTGCTGCGTAACTCCTGTGTGGATGTCAAGTTCTCTGCAGTTCTCCCTCACCTATTTGCTGATGCCAATTCAACTGAAAGAGTCAACTTGGTTGCTGAAATGCCCTTTAAGCATTACGCTTCGCCGCCCTGGCGTTGGGCGGCGGCCGGCCATGCCTTTTTTCCCCGACGCAAAGCGCATACCCTTCGATTTTACGCCGCTCAAATGCGCCTCGTCTGGTGGCTGTTGCTTGACCCCTCGGCCCTATTGCCATTTGGGCGGGAGGTCTGGCGGCCGATCGCTCTCCGTCTGAGTCCTGGCGGAGACTGAAGAAAGGGTTCCATGCTGTCGAGCCTCCTTGCCACAAATCCTTTTTCTCCTAGGCCACCTCCTTCTCTGCGGCTGCAACCTCCTATCATGACAAGCCCTTGCATCAACATTCTCTGCTAGAACGTGCGAGGTCTCAACAACCAGGCTCGGCACGCGCTCGTTCAGGAGACCCTCAACTCCACGACGTGCCATCTTGTTTGCTTGCAGGAAACTAAGCTTGCCTCCGTGGACCAAAACCTCGCTTGCTCCCTTGGGGGTTACAACCTGCGGAATTTCGCCTACAACCCGGCGGAGGGTTCGCGGGGTGGAATTCTCCTGCTCTGGAACAACGAGATCATTGCGGTACAGGATGTTCTCATCTCGGTCTTCAGTCTGTCGGCGACGGTTCGACTAAAAGAGTACAACTCGTCCTTCCGCCTTACGATAGTTTACGAGCCTTCCCGAACCAGACTCAAATCGGCCTTCCTTCAAGAAATCGCCTCTCTTAAACCTACCACCGGCACCAACTGGCTGGTCCTAGGGGACTTCAACCTCATCTATCGAGCTCAAGACAAAAACAACTCCAACATTAACCCGCGTCGCATGGCGCAATTCCGCAACACGCTCAACGCTTGTGAGCTCAAAGAAATACACCTCCAAAACAGAAAATTCACTTGGAGCAGCGAACGTCGGAGGCCTACCTTGGTCAGGCTGGACAGAGTCTTCTCAAATGAAGGCTGGGATACCCTCTTCGACAACCACGTCCTTCAGGCGCTGTCCTCTTCGATCTCCGATCATTGCCCCCTACTCTTGTCCAACTCTTCCGGACCCGCTCGACCCAAAACTTTTCGTTTCGAAAACTTCTGGATCAGGATGCCAGGTTTCTTCGAGACGGTTAAAACCGCCTGGCTAGCCCCCTGCCTGCACACCGAACCCATGCATAGGTTGCACCACAAGCTAGCTTCCACGGCTTCGCTCTTAAATCGTGGAGCCTCTCCCTCTTCCCCCGGCCCAGGCTCTTCCTCCATATGGCTTTAGAGCTCATCCTCAGGTTCGACATGGCCCAAGAGCGCAGGGCCTTGTCCCCTTCCGAACTGACCTTGAGGTCCCACCTAAAGAAGAGAGTCCTGGGACTAGCAGTGATCGAGCGAACCAGGAAACGCCAGAGCTCCCGGATCACAAACCTCAGAGAAAACGACGCAAACACAAAGTTCTTCCATATAAAAGCAAACGGTCGTAAAAGGAAAAACCACATCCAAAGACTCCAAAACGGCTTGGGCTAGGCAATCTCGCACTCGAGAAAGAGGACATAACTCAAAAGCATTTCCATGAAATGTTGGGCAGACCGGCCCCGCGAGACATCGATCTCAACTGGGAGGCACTGCAACCCCCGACACAGGATTTACACAGTCTCCAGGCAGCATTCTCGGAACCTGAAGTGCGCCTTGCTCTAGCCCAACTACCGGGAGACAAAGCACAGGGGCCGGAGGATTTCTCCACAAATTTCTACAAATCCTGCTGGCCAATCATTAAAGCAGAAATCATGTCAGTGTTCCACAGCTTTCATTCCCTCCGCACGTCGAATTTCCACTTACTCAATACTGCAAACATTGTGCTGATCCCAAAAAAGGAGAGTGCCGACAAAGTGCAAGATTACAGGCCTATTAGCCTTATACATGGGATCGGGAAGTGGATCGCCAAAACGTTAGCGCTGCGGCTGACGCCTTTCCTCAATATCTTGGTTTCGCGAGCCCAGAGTGCCTTCATCAAGACCCGAAGTATCCACGACAACTTCCTCTACGTCCGCAACCTGATTAGAAGACTCCACCACTCCAATACCCCTTCTCTCTTCTTCAAGCTCGACATAGCCAAGGCTTTTGATTCAGTCCGCTGGGACTACCTTCTCGACCTGCTGCACAAAAGAGGCTTTCCCCTCCGGTGGACAAACTGGGTGGCAGCCCTGTTAAGGTCTGCCTCATCGAGAGTCCTCATTAATGGCATTCCTGGCAATGTGATCACTCATGGGCGGGGGTTGCGGCAAGGAGACCCCCTCTCACACTTCCTCTTCATTTTGTCCATCGATCCCATCCAAAGCCTCCTCGAGGTGGCAACGGACCTGGGGCATCTCGCCCCCCTTCGTGACCGCTTTGCCAGACTTAGAACATCCATTTACGCGGACGATGCAGCAATCTTCATCAACCCTAGCCCAAGTGAAATTTTCTTAACCACCCAAATCATCCTCAATTTTGGGAAGGCCACCGGCCTTCACACCAACTTCCAAAAAAGCACTGTGCTCCCTATAAGCTGTGACCATTTAGACCTTACCTCGGTGCTCCAAGACTGCCCAACAATCAGATCAACCTTTCCGATCAAATACCTGGGACTCCCGCTCACCTACAGACGGCCCCGCAAAGTGGACTTTCAACCGCTCCTCGACAAAGTGGCCGGTAGGCTAGCAGGTTGGCAGCAGCGCCTACTCTCTCCAGCAGGACGGGCCACTCTTGTCAAATCAGTTCTCACCTCGATCCCAATTTATTTCCTCACAATCTTCAAAATACCCAAAGCAATTATCCTCTCCATAGATAAGTTGAGGAGGCGGTTCCTTTGGGCGACTCTGAAAAACCTCTCGGCATAAGCGCAAAGTCAATCGACAGAGTGTGTCGCCCAACCCACCTTGGCGGTTTAGGCATCCTTAGCCTCCCGCACTTCTCCTCGGCAATCAGACAGTGCTGGCTCTGGCAAGAATGGAAGAACCCCACTAAACCCTGGGTCGGCATGGAAATTCCTTGCGATGACACGGACCGAAACCTCTTCGCGGCAGCAACACGGATCTCCCTCGGGGACGGGAAGACGGCCAAATTTTGGTTCTCGGCGTGGTTATTTGGCGAGATCCCCAAAGTCATAGCCCCCAAGATCTTTGCTTCCTCAAAGCGTAAAAAACAGTATGTATTCTCAGCCTTACAGAACGGACGGTGGGTGCAGGACATTAACCAATCGACGGGTTTCTCGGTCGATCACATCGATCAATTCGTACGACTGTGGACCAAGATCGAACAAGTTCAACTGCTTCAAGGCACCCCGGATGCGATATCCTGGAAGCAAAACCAGAATGGATCTTACTCCTCCAGATCCGCCTACGCTCTACACTTTTTGGGTTCTTTAGCGACCGACTTCAAACCTTTAATCTGGCAAACCCAGGCCCCGCCAAAGGGTAAGCTCTTTCGCAGCTAGCAATCCAAAAGCAGTTGTGGACCTCCGAGCGAGCTCGGAGCAAGGGTTGGCCAAACAACCACTTTTGCCTCCTTTGCAGACACACCCCAGAATCAGTGTTACACCTTTTGCGCTTGATCTTAGTTACTCGGTCGTGTTGGAAGCTCATGGCGGATCGGACTGGTCGGCGACTTTCAACCCTCCACCTGGTCCCCTTGCACAAACATTCTTACCTGGTGGTCCAACGTGGCAAAAATATCAGGTCTTTTCAGGAAGACTAGGACGACGACCTTGATCTTAATCGTCTGGGAGCTTTGGAAGGAACGTAACACGAGAATTTTCAATAATAGAGCAACAACGCCTCTTGACCTTCTTGCTAAAATTAAGGAGGAGGGACGAGCTTGGCACCTCGCGGGGGCCAAATCCTTGGAGTTTTTTGTTTCTTTGTAATTTCGGCCCTGTTTTTTTAACTCTGATTTCGTGCGGACCTTGTTCCGTTCCTCCTCTATTAATATAACAGGCAACTCTCCTGCCGGTTTCCATTCAAAAAAAAAAACCATGTGGTGGTGCCTTTTGGCTGCAATCTTAGTTGTCTTAGGCCCTTGATTGCACACTCTGATCTTTTTAAATGTGTTGTTTTCCTTTGATTAATCGTTTAAAATCTTGATGTCCCTCCACTCACGCGATTGTCTGCGTTTTTAAAAATGTCCTCTGTATGCACATAGTTGTTTCTAGCGAAACAGTGGCTAGCTCCAGTACCACTGTTTGACAAGTAGAAAACAACAGAACAAGTCGTATATACATTGTGGTACTACACAACATTATGAAAGGATCTGGTGGTATCATCATGTCGTGATAATTTCTCCTTGAATTGATTAGTCACCTCAAAGTATGACTGGGCCGAGCTGATGTCACCGTGTTAAAATTGAGCATGCAACTGCTAATTAAGTCCGTTGCATCGTTAATTGTACAGCCAACATATAGCGCATGCTGAAAAAAAATACGGTGCTCATCAGGGGATGTACTACAAGGCCGCAACAAAAGCGTTGATGCTTCCTGTGCGACGGCACTTGGGCACGGTGCGACGTTTGGGGAATCCACACCGAATCCGTAAAAGCATTCCTCGCCAATAATATTCGCAGGTGCCGAGGAGGGGAGCTGAGGCAGTTCCACACCCCAAGGAACTGACGTGGCCTCCAAAGTCAGAGGTCGGAATCTTCGCTTCAACCAGGCCCACTTGCCCACCCTTGCAGCGACACCAACCATGCCATACCAGCTCGCCAACAAAAACCCCGCGCGCCTAGCTCGGCCTCGGAGAACCGCGACGCGGGCGCTCCATTGCCGTGCGTGCCGGCCTTCCACTGACCCCGTGAGATCACCTCGCCTCACGAGTGAAATCTTTATCATTTCCCCCTTGCCCTCTCGCCGTTCCCAACCATCGCGCCACGCCGCGCGCTGCGAGACCGGAGCCTCTCGCTCCCATATTCCGCTGCGATATATAAACTCAACGCGCGGCTGCGCCTGTACTGGCACATACATACCATCACACGTAAGTAGTAGCAGTAAGGGAGCTAGTGAGACGTAGGTGGTGAGATGGAGGTGGAGTCGAGGCCGGCGGCGATGGAGGTGGAGGGGGTCGAGGCGGCGTCCAAGGCGAGGTTCAGGATGCCGGTGGACTCCGACCACAAGGCGACCGAGTTCTGGCTCTTCTCCTTCGCGAGGCCGCACATGAGCGCCTTCCACCTCTCGTGGTTCTCCTTCTTCTGCTGCTTCGTGTCCACCTTTGCCGCGCCGCCGCTGCTGCCGCTTATCCGGGACACGCTCGGGCTGACGGCCACGGACATCGGCAACGCCGGGATCGCGTCAGTGTCCGGCGCGGTGTTCGCGCGTGTCGCCATGGGAACGGCGTGCGACCTGGTCGGGCCCCGCCTGGCGTCCGCGTCGCTGATACTGCTCACCACGCCGGCGGTGTACTGCTCGTCCATCATCCAGTCCGCGTCGTCGTACCTGCTCGTGCGGTTCTTCACGGGCTTCTCGCTGGCGTCGTTCGTGTCGACGCAGTTCTGGATGAGCTCCATGTTCTCGCCGCCCAAGGTAGGGCTGGCCAACGGCGTCGCCGGCGGCTGGGGCAATCTCGGCGGCGGCGCCGTGCAGCTGCTCATGCCGCTGGTGTACGATGCCATCCTCAGGATCGGGAGCACGCCGTTCACGGCGTGGCGCGTCGCCTTTTTCATCCCAGGCGTGATGCAGACGTTCTCGGCCATCGCCGTGCTGGCGTTCGGGCAGGACATGCCCGACGGCAACTACCGGAAGCTGCACAAGACCGGGGAGAAGCATAAGGACAACTTCGGTAGCGTGCTACACCACGCCGTGACCAATTACCGCGGCTGGATCCTGGCGCTCACCTATGGCTACTGCTTTGGCGTGGAGCTCGCCGTCGACAACATCATCGCGCAGTACTTCTACGACCGCTTCGGCGTCAACCTCCGTACCGCTGGTTTCATCGCCGCCAGCTCCGGGATGGCCAACATCATCTCCCGCCCCGGCGGCGGGCTCCTGTCCGACTGGCTCTCCAGCCGGTTCGGCATGCGCGGCCGGCTGTGGGGGCTGTGGGTAGTGCAAACCATCGGCGGCGTCCTGTGCGTGGTGCTCGGCATCGTCGACTACTCCTTCGGCGCGTCCGTGGCCGTCATGATACTCTTCTCCTTTTTCGTGCAGGCCGCGTGCGGGCTCACCTTTGGCATCGTGCCGTTCGTCTCGTGTAGATCGCTGGGGCTCATCTCCGGCATGACCGGCGCCGGCGGCAACGTGGGCGCCGTGCTGACGCAGCTCATCTTCTTCCACGGCACCAAGTACAAGACGGAGACGGGGATCATGTACATGGGGATCATGATCATCGCGTGCACGCTGCCCACCACGCTCATCTACTTCCCGCAGTGGGGCGGCATGTTCGTGGGGCCGCGGCCGGGGGCAACGGCGGAGGAGTACTACAGCCGGGAGTGGACCGCGCACGAGCGCGAGAAGGGGTTCAACTCCGCGACCGTGCGGTTCGCGGAGAACAGCGTGCGCGAGTGCGGACGAAGGCCCGCGTCGGGCAGCCAGTCCAAGCACACCGTCCCCGTCGAGGAGTCGCCGGCCGGCGTGTGAAGACTAATGCTTATATCGTCGTACGTATGTATAATTAATGGGTCTGTCTGCACAGAGTTCGACTGATTTCTTTATAAAAAAAACTGTCATGTTTTGAAAGTTCATTTACAACTTTATTATACATAAATTATAGTAAATTATTTATGTAATTTTGGTTATTGATCACTGTAAATATTCTTGAAAGTTTTAATAACTCATATTTCCATCACATGATTCAAAATCTCACATGTACTTTGAGAGGTTGAGCAAAAACAAAAACAAAAAAAATTATATACGAACAAAATACGGCAATATGGTGAAACAGTTATGTTCTTCGCATGTACTTCGAAAGATTGAGCAAAAACAAAGACACAATACACACACACACACCAACAAAATACGGCAATGTGGTAAGCCCATTATGTTCTTCACATGTACTTTGAGAGGTTGAGTAAAAAATAAAATTATATACCAACAAAATACGACGATATGGTGAACCTGTTATGTTTCGAATCAAAAATCATAATAAATTCAGACCCAATTTATCATATGGAAAAAGTGCAAATCTTAAAGCATATTGGACGAATGAAAATTCAACTATTATGATTTTTTTTCTTATAGCACATCAACAACACGAATCTTATAGCACATCTAACGAATAGAAAAGTAACAGTTTTAGTTTCAAAAAACCGTCGAAAGTTATATAGCAATTCCTGTGTTCGGTTTGCTACCTAGACCTTTGTTACTGTTTTGGTTGTGAAATACTACAATTGGTGTACGGTTAACACTTCTAACGCTACTCCAAATCTTCGTGGACTTGATGGGGGCTTTTCCCAGTGGACGCGCGCCTCTTCTTGTACAACTGATAAGGAAACAAATCTAAAAAGGTTACAACTGTATAACTACACAATCATGTAGTACGCTGTGGGCGGACCAACGCCCACACGCGGAAGCGTCACACTGTCACTCTAAGTCGGTCGAGATAACTGAACACCCTCATTGTAGCATGCATGCACTTAGCGCACCTTGTCCGGTATCTCCAACCGCACCACAAGCCGATGCAACAGTCGCCATGCCGGATCATCCAACACCAAATCGCCGTTCCGCTACTCAGGTCAAACTCCAATCTCTCCTTTTAGCGCCTTTCCAAGAACCGAGGCCTTGGTGGGGATTTTCATTGAACACCCTCCGCGCTATAATTAACCCACCCCCTAGCATGACACGTGATGACGCAACCCTCGGTGAAGAAGTCACCCCAAGGCGACGCAATCAACCATAAATTAACCTAAGCTAGGTCAACCTGATGGTACTTGTGGGCAAGAAGCACCTAGAGTATAAGGATCCCAACAAGAAAGACGGTGTTGAGGAAGTGCAAACAATGATGTATCTATTGTTGTTGATTGCGACCAGGCCAACAATCACCTTGATGTCAAGGACAATACTGATCAACCAACATGGCAAAAGGATTGGTCCATAGTCATCGGCATGATCGGTAGGAACAAATGGGTATAGGACTGGATTAGCACGCCCAACCACGATTAGACAGCCCATGAGATGTACGAACGAGGATGTTGGAGTGCGGCGATGCCTAGAGCACCTAAGCCGAAGGCTAGAAAAATCATCAAACAAATCGAGAAAATCCAGTGGTCAGACTGGGTTCTTGACGGGTATGCCTCCTCGATTGTCAACTCCATCCTAGCCATGAGGGTTAGACTAGTTTCTCGACTCGACGCCTTGAGGGTTAAGAGTAGCTTCTCTGATGTATCTGATTGTGAATTTGTGATTGAGAAGCCGGTGCATTGCGGTATATAGATGTGGACAGACAAGGGCAGAGACCCCCTCAGATTCCAAATGAACGCATAATTGCGTAAATGACGTACTAATTCGAGTCCGGGGCGAATTCGGCTTGAGGATGTTCGATCTCTTGGTTTTCTGATCCCACATTGTTAGTTGTTCATTTGTTTGCTTAAACCCCCAATATTTTCCCCTGGATGGAATACAAAGATCTCGACCTTATGTTTGGACACCCCCCCCCCCCCAAGCCCCTCTATGATGTGGGTGAGATCACTCAAGGGTGACATGACTGAGGACCCTGCAGTGATTGAGCCACTCTCCCTAGCACTAGTGCAAGGACAAGCTTATTATTTGGTAGGCTTTGGGGCGAATTAGAACCCTAATTTATATATATTAAACATGATTTAATTGTAAACATATATTTTGGACCATTTAATGTTATTCATGATTCAATTCCAAAACAATTTAATGTTATATTTGTTTGTAACTCTTTTATATTTAACTCTTCACATATTATAAAGTATGAAGATGATACGGTTGCATCTATATATAAAATACTATCATAGTATTACAACTGTATGGTTTTTAGTAATATATTATAACATTAAAAATTACTATATGTAAAAATTTGTGTTATTATTTTTATTTATTCATGTGTTTTTCGACTTCCTCCACTCCATTTATAGCATGAGTAGTAAATGGTAGAAAAAATATAACTAAAGTGCATAAAATAAAAATGAATGTTCCATATATATATTCTTTGCATTAGAGGAAGCAGATATTATCATCAGTGATATTAGTACAACAAACACCACAAGCATCCTCAAGTGGCCATCAATTAAAAAAAATTGTTGAAAGTGGGTGTGGATCGAAGAAATCACAGCCATAGTTTCTTGTAGAGGTGTTCATACAATATATTCGATAAATAAAATACACCAACTTTTAAGTGATAAGAAGTTTTTTTAAAAAACTAATGGGGTAATTGAATACACATGAGCTTCTGTAATGAAGAATAATCACATGAACTTCTAGCCGAGGTTTAGCAATATGTATATACAACTTTCATTATGCCACAACCAAGGTAAGCTAGGCAGTTACCTACTAATTAGCTCGGTTGTATACTAGTATGGATTACTGAACAATGTCAATTGGCAACCATGTAACAAGCAAATATGCATTGCATTCCAAAATTTGACGAGCAACGCGCATGGGCTGTGAAATGGGCCAAAAATATCTCCACCACTTAGGTCATGTACAATAGGTTTACATTAATTGTCTATAGCATCTGTCACATATGATTTAAGCTGATATGGATGAAAGAGAATAAAGAGAGAGAAATGTGATGTCTATAATCCTGTAGCACCATAGCACCAGAACCAAGAAAAACATTACAAGATTGTGTGTTGTCTACAATCATGTAGCCAACTGTATCACTATAACCTATTATATGAGCTATCTTTAGTGCTATCTACAGATGATATGAAGAGTTACTATAGACAGCAGCTGTCTGCATCATTATATATATGCCCTTAACGAGTTGTGTAGGGAGGGTCTTTTGAACTTTCATTTTTTCGGTTTGTACCAAAACCAACAAAATTTTCCTACTGGCTACCGTACATAATGCTAAATACCAGTAAATAGTTTGACCGGTTAGGTTTGGTAGGAAAATAAGTAGCCCTAGTTTCTTGCCTACTTCATTTATGGTTGTGTCGTGCATTCAGTGACGGATCTGGGCCTCTGAGACGGTCTCAGGGGCAACGGCCCGAGACCCAGTTTAAAATGCCATATGATTCTGTTGAGAATAGACCAGCTACACTATGTTAAAAAAAGGCCCAAGTTTAATCGCTAACAGACCAGTTGAGACTTGGCTATAAGCTGGCTACGCCCCTGCGTGCATCGGAAAGGAACGAAGCAATGCAAGCATCGTTGCCTTGACGGCTCGAGGCTAAACAAAGCAATGAAAGCCTTGTTTTCTGGGTTGCTCCTTGGTGGTAATGTTGCTCATGCAGTTACTATCCAATACTAGTAAATAGTTTAGGCATGTCACTGTATATACATACCTTTATATACGTATGGACTAGACCCTTGTTTGTGCTGGGCCTTGGGTGGGTTCCCTTATTGCCCTGACCCAGGGCCGACCCTGCACTGATGACAAGGGCAAGGATGGCCCTGGCACTCTAGGCAAGAGGAAAAGGCCTCTTCTTAGCGAGGATGCCGAATTTTTTTTAAAATAATCTATTTTTTATTCGAAATATCAAAAATATTCCGGCGAATTTATTTTTTACAAAAATATCGTCTGCCGCCCAATGGTTGGGCGACTTCGGTATATCGCTTGATTTAAGCGATCAGAAGATCTGCCGCCCAACCGTTCGGCTTTTAAACTGTACAGGAGGCGGGCGGTTGGCGAAATTATTACAGTCGCCGCACGGTTGGGCGATAGGTTCCAGTCGCCCAACCGTACAGCGACTGGATGTTCCAGTCGCCCAACGGTGCGGCGACTGGTTTGCCTATATAGGCATTCTCCAGGTCCCTCAAGCGAAGTCGTTCTTATGAATAAGCAATTCAGACGGGAAGAAAGAAAGAGAGGGAGAGGAGAGGAAAAAAGAGGAGGAGAGGAGTGGAAAAAGGGGAGGAAAATAGAGAAGGGGGAGGGATTGGGAGAAGAGAAGAGAAATTTGGATTGCGAGAAGGTAAGTTTGATTTATTTTGTACTGTATTTTTTTAAGTAGGTATTTAGTTAGTTAAAATAGTAGGTATAAGTAGCGCTCGTAGGAAACTGTAGTTAGAAAAAAAAAGTAGAAAATCGAAATGTTGTTGATTTATACGTAAGTGCGATTAATAGGTGTAATGTAGTTGATTTGTCGTGAAGAAAATTTATTTTGTAGTATAATTTTTTGGGTACGTAAATAGTTTATTTAGTTAAATGAGTAGCATAATAGCACCCATAGGAAATTGTAGTTAGAGAAAAAAATAGAAAATCGAAATGTTGTTGATTTGTACGTAAGTAGTAGTGATAAAAACTTTAGTTAGAGAAAAAATTGTGCGTGAGGGAGTATTATTAGTCTTTGTTTGTGAGATGTATTGTAGTAGTGTTTGATTGTGTGCGTGTCGGATTATTTTTGGGTGAATAATGCGTGACCGGCGCATAAGGAGGATGAATTATTTGTATAAACTAATTAGTAGAAGTAAATTAGTATGAACTAACTGACTTAGGTAATTGGTAGAAGACCGGAATGCCACTTGTAGCATTTCGGGTTGCAAGTTAGCGTCCGAATCGGGTGCTTGTCTTCGACGTCTTCATGGAGGACTACGTGGCGCATCGTGTGATCGCCCGCTTCTGGCAGAGGTTCGAAGATTAGGCGTGCGGTGCCCGAGAACGTGCACTCGTGAGTACTCGGCAGACATGAGTTGTTTTTGTTGTCGTCTCTTACGCACGACTGCTAACTACATGTTACGTCTTGCAGCTTTAGTAGGAAGGGAGTCCGCCGCGGCACGAACTGGGGGAGTAGGATGGGCCCGTGGGTAGCGTAGTGGGAGGACGCACTACAGGACCGTGTGCGCGGAGGACATCCTGCACGACCACACGAGCTATGATGAGTACATTATTTGGTACGCCCGCAGACATCGCACCGTGCTCGTGCTCGCTGCTGACGAGCCCGCACCACGTGTCCCGGCACCGACGGACACGTACCCTGTGCATTTAGCGCAGGACGTGCACAACGCGGTACGTTACGTCCAACTCCGAAAATTTCGCTTGTGTTATCCGCCATTACAGTTTTCACCGTGTCTTCTTTTCGATGTAGGCGGGCATGGTTGCTGAGCTTGCGACGGACTGCGACTCGTGGCTGCAGAGGTTCACGGACGGTGTGGAGGGCACACGCGAGGACACGGCCCAGGTTTTCCGTCGTTTTTGACAGCAGTGCGGACGTATTTTTGGCCTGTTGTCGTGCACCAGGCTCCCGGAGGTTGGCACGCTCCAGCCTGGTTCACACTCCGTCCGTCCGCCGGCCCGTCCGAAGACCACAGCGAGACGGAGGGTCACCGGACCACGTTCGACATCGACGCGCTCGACCAGCCGGGCACGAAAGGCACCACCTCCCTGGCGACGCTACCGAGGAGGTCGGGTCGAGCAGACACGCCCGACATCGAGGCGACCGACGAGGTGGCTCGAGCAGAGCACGCCCGACACCGGCAGCGTCGCCGCGACTACGCCGCGATACGCCTGTGTGGGACAGCTTTGTACACGCCATGGCGCTAGCCGAGGGTACGTCACGTCTCTGTTGGTCAGCACGCTTCGCGTTTTTTTATTAAGTAACAATATTTTGCTGTGCAGGTACATTGCCATATGACGATGTGGACGCGCATCACGTGGACGCGCTGGACGAGGACGCGCTGGACTTTTTGGTGGACGAGCAGCCGACACCTCAGCCCACACCTCCGCCCACACCTGCTGAGGTTCTGTCCGGCTCACAGCTTCTCGGTGCGCCAAGGCTCCACACAAAGACCCAAGGTTGTCCCTCCTTTTGCCGCCTCTCGGTCCTCGTCGGATCGGGGCTCAGACCGTCTTTCCTCTCGGGCCGAGACCCGACACCCAATAAGAGAGGAAGGCGCCGTCGAGGAGGCTTGGGAGGACGGGAGGCGGATCGGGCGGTGCCGACGGAGGGGATGTCAAAGTGCGATTGGGGGTAGTAGGGGCCGTGCGACTACACTGGCTGTACATTTGTTCTTTATGTGATACTTATATTTTGCACTTAATATATGATGCCTGGATTACTTTTGTGTTCTTCTGTATACTCTTTCATATAATGAATGTTTGTTCAATGCATATCAACGCCTATAGCTTAATGCACACGACACCTCGATGCAAAAGTCAACTCGATAAATGGCAACTGCAATGACGCGTCCACCATTTACTTACATACGTTACGATTGAACGTAATTGTGACACATCGATACAACATGTCAACTCGATAAAAGGCAACCGCAATAACGCGTTCACCATTTATTTACATGCTTCATGAGATTCAACATAATTGCATACAAAAGGGGACAGTAACGACATACGAGCTTCTCCGCCCCTCCCTAATTGTAGAAGCTGCCTCTCGCAACCCACATAGAGTGTTCTCCAGTTGGGCGCCTCGGACGTGGCTGGCTGTCGTTGTAGTGGCACGCACATATGCACTAGGGTTGGCACAAGAAGATGCGGATCATAGGAACTTCCTATGTTCACGACCTCCTCATTGCCCTCTCATGTTGCATCTGTTGGCGGAGGTCGCCATTTTGCTCGCTCAGATCGTCAATTTGTGCCTCCAAATGAAAGATTCGGTTCCACAATACATCCACGTACCGCACAACAGGTCGTTCATGGGGAGGATCGATCCAGCGGGTGAAGTTGCATTTCGCCATCTGCTATAAGGGACGGTTAGTATGGACGATGTATTACCAGTAACATAAACAAAACTATTTACCCCAGAGTATGGGCATCGGAAGAAACACCGCCCACCATCGAAGGGCTGTCTATCGCCGACGATAGCATCCTCCCGATGTGCGCATTTCGCCACTTAGGTTGAGCAC
This sequence comes from Phyllostachys edulis, assembly GCA_036346405.1. Taxonomy (NCBI): domain Eukaryota; kingdom Viridiplantae; phylum Streptophyta; class Magnoliopsida; order Poales; family Poaceae; genus Phyllostachys; species Phyllostachys edulis. The sequence goes on along the minus strand of CM070546.1, from coordinate 43,349,548 downwards.
GCTTGTTCGCATCAACCGATGGTTAGGGTCAAGTCCTCCATCCTTTCGGAGAAGGTCCGCCGTGAACCGGTTGGATCGGTCCTCGGCGTCGCCATCGTATATTGTTGTCAGAAACGGAGAAGGTTCTTCCTTCTACGGTTTGAAGGGTCGAGTGGTCGTAATTCAACGTGGGCGTGCATTTTATAGACCTGGGGAGACTATCAAAGCGGTTTTTGCGAGTGATAAGACCACACGGGCACCTTTGTGCGATGATAAGACGACACGGGCCAGCTTTGTGCGGCGACAAGACCACACGGGCGGCTTTGTGCGGTGATAAGATAAAAGGAGCGATTTTCTCCAAAGGACAAGACCACACGGGCAGCTTTGCAAACTCACAAGACCACACGGGCGACTTTACGCAAATGATAAGACCAAAGGAGACGACTTTACGTAGTGACAAGACCACACGGGCAGCTTTGTAAACCGACAAGACCACAGGGGTAGCTTTGTGCGGTGATAAGACCGAAGGAGACAACTTTTTGCGAAGGACAAGACCATGGCCCACTTTGCTAAAGGACAAGACCACACCTGCAGCTTTGCGCGATGATAAGACCAAACGAGATAGCTTTGCGCAGCTTTAGGTTTAGGTTTAGGGTTAGGCTTTTCAGATCGACTTGACAACCCCGACCACGCCGCCGACTTTTAAGACCGATAAGACAAAGACTCATAAAGCAAGCCATGACTTGTCACTGTAAAGTAAGAGGTGACAACACTATGCCTCGCCAGCTTTTCAGACCGACTTGACAACACTCTACCTCGTTAGCTTTTCAGAATTGAAAAACAGGACTCTCTACTCTGCATGAAATTAACCACACCATGCCAACCATGGAGCTTATAAAAGAGGGTTGCACCAAACCCAACTCTACACAACACATACCCAGCTATGGACTCTTCGGCAAACTTCTACGCGAGGTTGTTGAAGAAGCAAAAGTGGCTTAAAGCGAAGAGGAATCGGCCATAATACCCAGATAACTCAATGAAAGATGCTCCAAGACCACCACATCTTCCGATCCCGCAGAAGGTGTGTGTGGCGAACCGGCAGAGATCATTCACCCACACACCTGCACACCATTGCCGGGCGTACTACGATCACGGGCATCACCGTAAGTGTTTCTTTCACAGATATCGATTTTCGCCTCCCAACGCTCAATTCCTTAAATTTTAACTTCATCCCCACGTAATGGCAGCCCGAGATGCGCCGCCACTTCTTCCAAAGGATCGACGGCCGGAGATGTACGACAGGCATTCATCGGCAAAGTAGTACATCTTTGAACTACTCGGTGCGGGCGAGAACTTCGCGGTGGAAACCTTACGCACGGACCCTATTCAGAGGCACAAGGAGCCCAAGATTTCGCCGGGCATAATCCATATCGACGACGCCGATTATCGATATTTTACATCCTTATTACGTAAGATTTCCCTGTACGGTGTACTTACATCCATCATACAATCGCAGGACATGGACAACTTCGACATACCGGCCCGACGTGCACAGTCCCGCGACAAAGGCAAGGGAAAGGCTCATGCGGTTGACCCCGGCCGCCACAGCGTATCCACTCGCCCGGGCGTAATCCGTATGGACGACGTGAGTTACGAAGAATTTACATCATTCTTACGATTTTCACTATACGGTGCCCTTACATCACGGAATCGCAGGACATGGACGACTTCGACATACCAGCCCGACGTGGACAGTCCCGCGACAAGGGCAAGGGAAAGGCTCATGTGGCTGAGCCCGGCCGCCACAGCGTATCCGATCGCCCGGGCGTAATCCATATCGACGACGTGAGTTATGAAGAATGTAAATCCTTTTCACAATTTCAAATATACGGTGCACTTACATCATGGAATCGCAGGATATGGACGATTTGATATACCACCGACGTGGACACTCCGCGACAAGGGAAGGAAGGGCCGAGGAGTTCAACGCCAAGTCGGCAAGGAAGGAAAATGGCCCCGTCCACGCAGAGGTCAGTCATTACGTAGTAGTCCCCGCCCTACCCCCATGTTTTTACTATCCCCTAAAGGCATGTATACTTACATGGTCCGGATGCTTGTGTCACAATGTACCGTAGTAGTAGCGAGGATGACTAAAGCAATTAGCGAACCATCATGCCATGTAACGTGCTTCTATACGCGGACTCTAATGTAGTTCGGTTAGGAGACCCATCAAAGCAAGACTATATTGCAAGTATGCCTCTTCTAGTGGAATCCCAAAAGAACCATTCGCACCGATATTGAATCCTCCATATTTTAGGCCATCTTCATAATCACAATGAGCGCGTTCTCGGCCCTTCACTTATATTCTCAGATAAGCTCCATAAAGTACGACATCGACTACGTGCCTACATACGCATATACGTTCAGACGACTTCATCGAGGAGAGACTCCCTCGCGCATCGTAATATCACTTACCTTTGTATTTACATATCATTACTGTCTCAATCGTCCTCACAAAATTCAACAGAAATTTACCGTACTACAACAATATACAACGATCACAAAATGTTATTATGAGTCGACAAATTTCGCACCCATGATATTGTGCGAAAATAACAAAGCAGACCAACCAACATCGTGACAACACTATTATTTTCAAAATAAATAACATCATATAATCAGATTTGCTAAATTTAATTAGCCTACCAAATGTAATATTCATTACAACTGAATTAAACAATAATTAAAAGGGAAAAAGCAAGTGGGGGCTCCTATCGCCATAGGGTTGGGCGACTGGACTCCTGTCGCCATAGGGTTGGGCGATCGACTGTCGCCCGTGTTAAGCGATCGAAGCGGCAATGCGGGAGTTGAACCATCACCCAACTGTTGGCGACATAAACCCGATCCCAACCTGCTCGGCAATCAGATTGAAATCGCCCAAGCATTGGGCGACTGACGTATATTTTTGTAAAAAACAAATTTGCCGGAATATTTTTGATATTTCGAATAAAAAATAGATTATTCAAAAAAAAAATTCTAAGCCTCATCTCCAACAAGACTGATGCTGTGAACATGGTTGTCAATTCTATTTCGGATGTCATTCGGTTTGTCTCTTGGTATGAAATACGCTAGTATTAGTCTATTCCGGTGTATTGTTATGGATTTTAATATAATAATATTTATTTATTTATAAATTTATATGTAATTATATAGACACATAATTTCACTTGGAATCTCACTTCAAATACATAACCATAGAATAAAAATAACGCGTAGTTCAATGACTTCATAAATACAAAGGTCGTATATAGTTAAATAATACAACATGAGTTCATACCTTCATGCATTTTACCATAGTCTAGCATAATTTCACTTACCGAAGGAGTAGTATTAGATTAGGCCTTCCTGTCGACGATCGAGTTGCTGATCTTACGAAATAAAAAGAGAAAAATAGCTAAGAGTTCTTGGATGAGAATGTGATTGCTCTTTATTGCAATGAACTGGATCTTTATAAGGGTGCCTTGAATAAGGCGCTAGACTAGCCCTAATTATACTGAGTGTATTGCTTGAATCTAATTGCCTTCTGAAGGATTAGATATGTTGCGATTGTTCTCTCCTGGTTGTCTTCTGATTGCCTTGGGCTTGATGGTTCAGATCCTAATGGTCTTGTTTCTTCCTGCCGTTTGTATTCTTCTTTAAATAACTGACGAAGTGGTGGCAGTTACTCTCGGAAGAGACGCCCTTTGGAAGTGACACGTCTGGTCGAAGGAACGGTGGGAGTTAGTGAAATGCCAACCGATCAGCGGTTGATGTCAGTGGGAGACAAAACCATATAGTGGTTACTGTCAGTGACTTAGGGCCGGAAATATCGTGTGGTTTAGAACAATTAAGTCATATGTTCCATTCATCACACGGAAGAGATACAATTGGAATCGGGTCCAAGTGCCAGTTCAAAGCTTCTATGAGCAATCACCTGGTCGTGCAATGGGTACAAGACCCTCTCCAACCAGGTTACCCATCAGGGGACTCCTGAGATTCTAACGACTAGAGGTTGTTAGCTATGAGGTTTACGACCACATAAACTATGTGGCTTTTAATTAATATTTAAGAATTTAATCCTCGTCAGCCTTCTGAGCTGATTCAAAGGAGTTGTCACTTCAATTTTGCCCAGTATCGGAATGACCGGAATGACCAGTATTGATGCTGGTACGGGATTGAGGCTATGGTGTACCGATTTGGGTGCTGGTATGACATGTTCTGACTATTTTGGCCGGTACCGAAATGGAATTGATAAGTATGATGTGAACAATATTGTTGAAGCCATCAAGTCCACTGTCCCTCTTGTGCTGCACCCCGATTCAATGATAAGGCTCTCATTGTTGTACTCATCCACCTAATAGACAACAAGATCATGGGGTTGCAGTTTGTTGAGATGAGTGAGGCCCATCGTGTTCTATGGCTCAAGACTTTTGTGGCCATGAACTACTACCAGTGAGATCCCTCTGCCATATAGCTCTAATTTTTGTGACATGACCACTCCTTTAGCCACAAGGTACCAAGTACTAAAGAACTACTCTAAGCTTGAGAGGAAGGTATTGTTAGATGTATATTATTGCATGTGTATTTTTCTCATTGTATAACACCTATATATATATATATATATATATATATATATATATAGGGCCATTGGCCTCATGATGAATATAAGCGCTATTCATAACATGGTGTCAAAGCAAACCTAGGGTTTTGTTTTACCCGTGGTCGTCACCTGGCTTTTCCGGTGGCCGCCGCTTGGCTCTTCTTCCATCGTGCTTGCTCGTGGCCACCCGCGCCAATTGTCGTCGCCGTCTTCCATCAGGGCCGCCCGGATCTACCTGGCGTCGGCGCCGCCAACCTTGCCGCCTGCCAGATCCATCACCTCCAATCCAGCCACCTTCTCCTCTTCTGCTTTGGCTTCTCGGCGTCGGTGTCGGCCCGATCGGCGTCGCTTGCCTTGCCGCCCGCCGAATCGATCCAGCCACCTCCTCTTTGATGCCTGATCAGCGTCGACTGCCTCGCCACTCGCCGTATCTATCCAGCCGCCTCCTCTTTCGCCGCCGCCTACCTCGGCCGTGTAGTCGTCGTCGCCTTCTTCCTTGGCCGTGAGGACGTCATCGCTGTAGGAAATATGCCCTAGAGGCAATCATATAGATGATTATATTTTATTATGTTCATAATATTGGATAATATGTTATCTTGTTCCTAGAATAATATCGTTAATATTTATTATCAAGTATGTGACTTGATTGTGAAACTCTATATTTCTGCGATGATTATTCTTAAACATTCCCTGGTCGAAAACATATGAGAACACATATGAATAGACTAGCATATGTATTGGTTGATGACTATGTTTCACGGGTCATGGATATGGATATATCAAACCAATAATATGGACACATGTTAGATAACATGGTGTTGGATAAGACCCACCTCGAGACACTATTGAGATTGTTATGACTCTATGTGTCGTTAGTTGGTCTCAAGCAATGATGATGTATAATCCTTAGACCTGAGATCAACATAGTTTCCTACATGTGTAATAGCACTTGTCGGTGTTTTAGGACCAAACTTATGTGAAGATTGTTTGATTCGGGGGTTCCTCTAGGCTCAAAATCACAAAGAGACGGAGACACGGGGATTTTTATACAGGTTCAGGCCTTCTCCTGGAAGAATAACAACCCTACTCCTATGTGTATATATTGAGTATGCTGGATTATAAGATGGAACCAAAGACTAGAGTATTGTGCCTCTAACGCTCTTCGGATCGCCCCGATTGTCCTGATGATTCTGCCTTTTATACAATCCTCAAGGTGTACCGTTGCGCTTCCAGTTTAAAGACTCCCTTAATGTCCCAGATTATTGAGCCGTTACTGGAGGTTATCATGGGAGTAGTAACGTTCCCATGCTGTCAGGCAGTTATCACCATAACAAAGGAGTTAAAATCGTGCCATTATTCCAGAGAATAACCGCGTAGTTTACTGCCCATATCCTGAATATGGTGCGGAAGATTCTCGACGACTAGGCCCACATGTCTGTAAGCCTGCTGATTAGAACCGGTCAGAAGAGCTTACGACCAGGTTGTGGTCGTAGAAGATTTAACAACCACAGACTGATCGTAGAAGAACTTACTATCATAGGGTAGTCGTAGAAGCACTTACGACTATGGGATAGTCGTAAGAGGACTTACGATTACTAGGTGGTCGTAGAAAAACTTACAACCTCCAGCTTCTCCCTTATGGCTATTAAGGGGTATACTCAAGAGTTATATGACGTCATTATTACCCATAATATGAATTATAGATAAATGATAAAATGAGGATTATTATATCCTCGTCATCTAGCCCCCCAGCTTAAGAGAAAATAACTTACTTGGAGAAGGAGCGGTAGATGGTCTTATGACCAGTAGATGGTCATAGGAAGGTGGTCGAAGGAAAGACTCTTCGACTAGTGTTTTATTTGACCAGAAATTTACTTAGTCAAGAAGATTGTGGGATAATCTTGCGACTTACAAGGTGGTCGTAAAAAAAATTCTCCGAACACCAAGTGGTTGCAGAACCAGGGTTGGAAGCAAAATCTTTCCAATCGCTGTTACATTTGACCAGAAAGGACTTGGTCAAGAAGGTAATTTCGCTTGAGGTGTAAGGACTGACCTGATTTCCTCGAGCAGACAAATTTAAAAATCCCAATCGACTCCCTTAAGTCTGTCTGTTGGAGCGGTTCCCGAAGCATTGGCAACCGTTGGGTAGCCATGTCTTTTCAACTTCAGACGTGCGGTTATAAATTTTCACCGTGGGTGAGGATAAGGTCTTTTACCTTCCCCCAAATCGTTCTCGCTGTTCAAGCTTTTGAGTTCTCCGCCGCCGACCAAATCGAGCCTTCCTCCCCAATCTTTCCAAATCCAAACCTTTGGCTTTTGGGAGAAATGGCCGGAACCGCTTCCCAATAGGCCGAATCGGAGATGGATGCGGCCAAAATCAGTGCTTTGGTCGACTCTGAGAAGATCCCGAAGAAGGAATTCGTGAAGTGGATCGAGGCTTCCGGGCAACATTGGCTGTCGGGTGAGATTGGGCAAATCCCTGTCTTCTAGGCGTTCTGTGAGTGTGGCCTTCGATTGCCTGCTCACCCTTTCCTCACGCTCGTGCTCGAACACTTCGGTGTGGAGTTGGTGAACCTTGTTCCCAACTCCATTACGATGTTTGGAGTGTTCGTGTACTTCTGCGAGGCCTACCTGGGGATTGCGGCCGACTTGGAGTTGTTCCAGTACTTCTATGGAATGACTAGATTGTCTGGGGTCGCCGGTAGTTGCAGTCTGAAGCTCCACGACGGTAAGTCGAAGGAGTACATTCAGATGTTTACCCGGTCGTCGTGGCCGGGGTGGAAGAAGAGGTGGTTCTATTGGGAGATAACCAATGAGGACAGCCTCTCCTTCGCTGGGAAGCCGGTCGAGAAGGTTTCTGCTTGGGATTCGACTCCCAATGATCTTGGTCGGATTGCCCCCCTTCATCCAAGCTATTGCAGACTTGAAGAAATAGGGGCTTACCAGATGGCATGTGGTGAAGGATTTTATCACACGTCATATCAGCCCACTGAAGAAGAGGGCTCATCAGATGTGGAGGTACTCGGGGCCAACGGACCCGACGAGGGACTACTCGAAGGGTAAGTAAACCTCAAGCTTAGCCTTCTTCCTATTATTTTCGAAATTGGCTTATTGAAGGTTTTTTTTATCCCTGCAGATCTCTCACAAAAGGAGATTGACACTCGGGTCAAGCTTATCTATGAGAAGCCCCCAGCCCATGTGGTGGTGCCTCCAATCTTGGTTGACCTGTCTCCAGAGGACAAGGTGGATTGCCTAAAGCTAATCAAGAGTTAATTTCATCTTTAGGACTTTGTGGTCATAGAAGAACTTATGACTGTGTACTGATCGTATAAAAGCTTACGATCAGGTTCTGGTCGTGAAGAAGCTTACGACCAGGAGGTTGTCGTAGAAAAGCTTACGACATGATGATGGTCATAAAAGAACTTACGACTACTTTATAATATCTCTCTTTCTGATTTCTACAGAAAGTAGGCATAGAAAACCGTCGGGACGACGAAGAAGTCGAACTGATGGTTGTCAGTGCTGCTGTAGTAGAGCAGTTTGTTTCTCCCCCGGCCAAGAGGTGTCGGCTCGCTCAAGTCGTGGACAAGGGAGGCTCAAGCTCAAGTTCTTTTTATCCAACTAGACCCTTTGCAAAATTTGCTGCGGACCTGGCTGTTGCAGCAGAGACTGCGGCCAGAGCAGTTGAACCTCTCAAGCGCAAAGCCCCTAAAACCAAGGTACCCTTCTATTATGACAATAAGGCTTTCACAGTTTCTCCTTCCTGTGGCTTTGTCAAACAACTAGAAGAGGAGAACTGGAAGAGTTTTATGTCTTTTGTGAAGGAAAATACAGCGCTAGTAGTGCCTGCGGTCGAGGGCTATGATGCCCTTGAGGTGGTCAAGACTGGTCTCGACCATCCAGAGAGCCAAGAGACTCAAGGGGCGATGGCGCTTGCTCAAGACCCACGACCAGACGTGGTCGTGGCCGTTCCTCAACTTAAGTCTCAACCAGACGTGGTTGAGAAAAAGTCGAAGAAACCTTCCTTAGGGAGGGTTATTTCCAAAATTAAGATCAAATCCGACACTCGGAGGTAAGTAAAAGAGACAAAAGTGTAAGGACCGCATTTACCTTTTGCTTTTTACCACCTAATCATGTTTTCCTTTTTATGATCTCAGCTTGGCTCCTCTCATCACCAAGGACGTTCCTGCTAAGGAACCCACTGTAGTTTCTTCGACAAGCAAAGGAACAACAGTGGCGGTGGTCGAAGGGTCAACTACCGTTCGAACAGTGGAGGGTGCCGTTAGTGCTAAAGTTGCTACGACCACTAGGGTGGTCATAGGGCTAGAAGTGGCTAAGACCACGGGAGTGGTCATAGAGACCGAGGTAGAGACGATACCTGATACCGTGGAGGCATCTGGCCATCGCCCCGGGAAGGAAGCCATTGTAGACGTTCCCCTAGGTCCTCAAGGAGGAGCTGGCGTTACCGAATCAGAGGAGGAGGAATACGCTAACTTCGCCTCTGATTTCTTCGGGCCATCTTCCATTGTGGGATCTTCTGCTCTCAGACCTCGTGCTCGTGTCCCTCACCCCAAAAATATTCCCGATGGAGGGGATGTTTTCGATGACGTGCGTCTCGAAGAGGTGTGGTGGGACCAAGTGCGAGAGATTGATGAACTGAGGAATCCCACGAGGGTAGTGTCTTCGTTTGCACGAAGGGCAATGAATGTAAGTACCTGTTGTTGGGTATTTGCACTCATATCTTTTCTCGCTTTTAACTGTCTTTCTTTATGCAGAGAGCGTTGGAGAAAATTGTTACTGTTGTCAAATACAACAGGCAACTTGTCCAATTGCGACAGGAAAAAGCGGAACTTCTATGACGAGCAGAGAAGTGGTAAGTGCGCCGTAGCCTTTTGTGTTTCAACCACTTGCACAGTAATTGCTGGGGTTGTCGTAGAAGATCTTACAACTAGGTGCTGGTCGTTGAAGATCTTACGATCAATGTATTGTCGTAGAAAGACTTATGACTCGGTCTTGGTCGTAGAAGAAATTATGACCGCTTGTTTGGTGCTGACGTCTACTCTTTCCCTTTATAGGTTTAAGAGTGACGAGAAAACCTTAGCTGATTCTCTCGACTATGAGAAAGCTGAGAAGAAGAAGCTAAGTGAGGAGATTGAAGACCTCCGGAAGAAGCTTTAGGAGGCAAACTCTGCAAACAAAAGTTGCAAGGACGACTAAACGGTAAGTGCTAAACTTAAGACCGCTTTCGATCTTCTTTCTTTTTCTGAATCGCATTTCCTTTCAGAGAAAGACCAAGAGGTCAAGACATGGGAGTAGCGCTACCTCAACGACACTGCCGCTCACGCCAATGAAGTCAAGAAGTTAGATTCTCAACTAGTTGGTAAGCAAATCTTTACCTGTGATTGGTTGTGTTTTCCTCTCGAAGTCATTTTATCTGACTGATCCTATTCTTTTCAGAACAAGTAGTACAAATAAAACAACTCCGCGAGGCTTCGACTCACAATCAGGAGAAAATGAAGGCTTTGAAGATCAATCTTCAAGACAACGTTTCACTTTTGAACAATGTACTCGGTGGGCTTCATGCTAAGGGGATTACTCCTCGAGACGACACGTTGTCTGCCCACTCGAGTGCCATTGGCGAACAAGTCGGAACTTTGCAAGAGTTGGTGACTACTCTGAAGGCTAACCAATTTGATTCAATAAAAGATGGGATCCAAGAGGGAGTAAGATTTATTTTAGCAAAACTTAAAGCTCATGATCCCAACCTTAATATGTAGCCTGTCATAGACGACTTCACCTGCCCTGAAGCAGAGGCGGAGCAGATAATGACAACAATGCAGTCGATCGCTGAGGCAGTCACGGAGGATATGCAAATAAGATCCCCTTCGCCAGAGTAGTTTGTACCAGAGTCCTGTAAAGACAAAAATTTTGTTGATGTTGATATATAATCCTTCCTTCCTCCTAAAAATCATCTTATCGAGTAGTTAGTAACTCATAAGATAATGAATGGAAAAAAGAGCAAGACTAAGAATCGAAGTCAAGTTAAAAACTTTATCCTAGCCCCCGACTATTTGCTTGGTTTATTTAGATAAACCAAGTAAATAGTGTTAAATAGGTTTTCTTAAAAAGAGAGGTTTAGCTAACTTGTAGATTTTCAGTCACAATTATCTTGCACAGGTCGAAAGAGTAGGAACGAGTCGACACTAGGAAGTTCCTTCTAGTGGGCAGGACCACGTGCAGAGAGGAAAGGCTTCGACTAGGTGATGTTACCATCTTCGACCAGTTTAATCAAATCAAGAACAGTCAACTTGAGTTAGATAAATGTCTGGAGTTCCTTAAAAAATTTGTTCAACTTATTTCAATGCACTCAGTAGGTTCGCTCTGGTAGCAAGAGTTAGAAATAGGACGACGCTAGGAAGTTCCTTCTAGTGGGCAGGACCACGTGTAGAGAGGAAAGTCTTCGAATAGGTGTTGCAACTTCCTCTGGCCAGTTAAAACAAATCGAGTTTATCGAAAGTAGTCGATCGAATTTGAAAAGTATACTCGGCTTAATTTATTTTTCAAAAAGATGAATGGAGAAATAAACTAAGGTACTAAGAGTCGGCTTGACATTATTTCGACCATGTTTTGAACCCAAGCTCTTTGTGTTGGTAGCAAAAAGGGAGGAACGAGTCAACTCTAGGAAGTTCCTTCTAGTGGGCGGGACCACGTGCAGAGCGGAGAGGCTTCGACTATATGATGTTATCATCCTTTCGACCAGTGTAAAGATGAACTGGGTACTGGTCGTAGGATGTCTTACGACTAGTGTATTGTCGTGGAAAAGCTCACAGCTAGGAACTGGTCGAGGGTGGACCTTCAACCAGGGTATGATTGAAAGAATTATCAAAGCGCTACTCAAAGTAAGACAATAAAGACAGAAAGAACCTGATGCTTTATTGAATGGTTGGTCTTTTACACGTAGAATTTGTGTAACTGGTCGATGCTCCAAGAATTAGAGAGAATCTGGCCGTCTTCCATTGCCAATCGTACCGAACCTGGACGCATGACTTCGACCACTGTGTAAGGACCTTTCCACTTAGGGGAAAGTTTGTTCCGATTAGATTGGGATGGAATTTTCCTCAATACCAAGTCACCTACAGTAAGGCTACGAGGTTGGACCTTACGATCGTAGTATTTGCGTAGGGCTTGCTGGTAGACTGCTGAACGGATTAAGACCTGATTTCTCTTCTCTTCAAGTAGGTTAATGTCATCCGCTCAAAGTTGTTCTTGGGCTGAGTTATTGAAACTCTCGACCCTTGTAGACCTGATCTTTAGTTCTGGCGGAAGCATGGCTTCGGCACCAAAAACTAGGAAAAAAGGTCTTTCGCCTGTTGCCCGACTAGCGGTCGTGCAAACTGCCCATAATACTGAGGGTAATTCTTGTACCCAAGCCCCCGAGCGCTTAACAAGATGGTCGAAGACTCGAGTTTTAATTTCCTACATTATTTGGCCATTCGCTCATTCGATTGCCCCATTGCTTTGGGGATGGGCGATAGAGGCGTAACAGAGCTTAGTACCCAACTCGTCGCAAAATTCTTGAAATTTTGCGCTCAAAAATTGTTTACCATTATCTGTGATTATTCGAATTGGGACTCCAAATCGAGTAATCACGCTTCTCATCATGAACCGTTTTGTGGTTTTCGTTGTTATCTCAGTCACAGATTCGGCTTCGATCCATTTTGTGAACGTATCAATAGCCACAAAAAGGAACTCGAAGCCTCCTGGAGCCCTTGGGAACGGTCCTAGGATATCGAGACCCCAGGTCGTAAAAGGCCAAGATAGAGGGATTGTTTGTAATGCTTGAGCTGGTTGGTGTATTTGTCTGCTATGAAACTGGCATTGTACACATTTCTTAACCAACTCTTTGGCATCGTAGAGAGCTGTTGACCAGTAAAATCCTTGTCGAAAGGCTTTTCCAACCGACATTCTGTAGGAAGCATGAGTTCCACAGATGCCCCTGTGTATACCGTGAAGGAGGTTTAGTCCTTCTCTCTGCAGTATCCATCGCATGAGTACCCCTTGAGTACCTCGTTTATAGAGGACTCCTTCGACCAAAGTATACATTTTGGCCTTTTGGGGTAAGCGGTCTGCTTCGAGATCGTCATCGGGTACGAAACCCGTCTGAAGATACTTGTAGATGGGATCCATCCAAGTATCCTCGTATTCTAGAGAGGCTGCCTCAATAGGAGATGTCTCCGGTGTGTCCACTAGAGACGGCTTCTGGAGTTGCTTCAAGAAGACTCCTTTTGGTACTTGTGATCGGGAAGAAGCTATCCGAGCAAGCTGGTCTGCAAGGAAATTATCCTTTCGAGGGATGAATTGTACCTCGAAACCAAAAAAATGCTTTTCAAGCTTTCGAACCTCCGATAAGTACCGAGACATGGTCGGATTAGAGCACTAGTACTCTTTTCCGACCTAATTCACGACTGGTTGAGAGTCTCCTCTCACGAGTAGTCGTCGAATCGCGAGCGCTTTCGCAGCTCGTATGCCGGCTAATAAACCTTTGTATTCTGCCACGTTATTAGTGGCCTGAAAGGTTAATTGTATGACATACTTTAAGGTCTCTCCGTTATAAGATTCCAGGACCACCCTAGCCTCCAAGCCACTTTAAGTAAGTGACCCGTCAAAGTACATCATTCATTGGTCGTGGGTATCGTACTAGGCATCCTGAACAGGTTCAGGATTTGTCCATTCGGCGACAAAGTCTGCCAAGATCTGGAATTTAATGGCCATTCGGGACACGAAATGGAGGTCAAGCTCCCCAAGTTCTACTGACCATTTAGACATGCGTCCCGCTGCTTCCATATTCTGGAGGATCACTCCTAAGGGAAACTCAGACTACACAATTATCTTATGCGCCTGAAAATAATGCCGCAGTTTCCTCGAAGACATGAGGAGAGCATAGAGAAGCTTTTGGACCTGAGGATAATGCTCCTTAGGTTCGTGCAAAACTTCACTTATGTAGTACACTGGTCGTTGAACGTTTTCACGTTCTACGACTAGTACTACGCTCACTGTCTGTGGCGTGGCAGCTAGATAAATTAAGAGTATCTCTTCTAGTTTCGGAGAAACCAAAACAGGAGCACTCGTAAGATATCTCTTGACATCCTCAAAGGCACCGTTTGCCTCTTCTGACCACTCGAAACCCTCGTGTTTTCTTAGAAGTTTAAAGAAAGGTAGTCTTTTTTTCTCCCAGTCGTGCTATGAAACGACTTAAAGCCGCCATACACCCAGTGAGTTTTTGGACTTCTTTCTTTGTGGTTGGAGGACGCATCTGTACGATGGCTTTTATCTTTTCGGGATTTGCTTCGATCCCTCGTAGAGAGACCAGGAATCTAAGCAATTTTCCCGAAGAGACTCCAAACACACACTTCTTAGGATTAAGTTTCAGGCGATTTTTTCTGAGGTTGTCGAATGTCTCCTACAAGTCTGAAACATGATCAAGCCGTTTGATGCTTTTTACAACTAGATCATCAACATAGGCTTCTAAATTTCGGCCTAGCTGAGGTGAAAAAGTCGATTGCATCAAACGTTGAAAAGAAGCGCCAGTATTTTTTAGACCAAATGGCATTTTGACATAGCAAAATATACCAAATAGAGTAATAAATGTGGTCTTCTCTTCATCTTCTAGACACATATTAATCTGATGGTAGCTAGAATATGCATCTAGAAAACTTAATGTTTCGCAATCAGTAGTAGAGTCAACCAACTGATCGATACGAGGTAAAGGGAAATCATCTTTTGGACAAGCTTTATTAAGATCAGTGAATTCTACGTACATTCGCCACTTGCCGTTAGACTTCCTAACCATTACAGGGTCGGCCAACCACTCTGGGTGGTCGACTTCTCTTATAAAGCCTGCTTTAAGTAGCTTGTCCAATTCTGACCTTATAGCATCTCGTCGATCAGGGGCAAATCTTCGTAATTTTTGTTTTCTGGTACTTTGTCGGTAGTAGAGCTAGCTTTGTGCTCGATCACTTCCACTGGGACTCGGGCATGTCGAATGCTTGCCACGCCAAACATCTGATTTGCTCGGAGGAAAGTGATGAGGCGTCTTCCTACTTTGGGTCGGAAGTATCCCGATCTGAACGATCTTGAGGGCTCCTCGATCCGGGGAACCTCTTTGACTTGGTCGTTCAACTTGAGCTAACTTTAGGCTTCGAGTGCTTGGTGAAGGCGCCCTTTTTCTTTCAAGTTGGTATCGACCCACCATCTCGAGGATCGACGCCTCCTGCGTGTGCGCCATCTTCTTATCACAATGAATTATGATTACTCCTTTGGGACTTGGCATCTTAAGAGATTGATAACCATAATGAGTTGCTATTAAGAATTTTGCCAAAACTGGCCGTCCGAGTATGGCGTTATATGCCGTATCGAAATCGACCACATCAAAGGAGATCTTCTCCGTCCTGAAATTACTTGGTGAACCAAATGTTAAAGGAAGAGAAACTTGACCAATGGGTTTGGCCGAAGACCCCGGTATAATACCATGAAATGAATATCTTACTGGTCTTACCTTGGTCCTAGGGACTTACATTTCGTCCAGGGTGTTTGTAAACAAAATGTTCAACAAACTACCACCATCAATCAACACTCGATTTACTCGATAGTTGTTGATGGTGGGTTCGACCATGATCGAAAATCGACCTGGTCGAGTCGAAGGGATCGGGCAGTCAACCTTCTCGAAAGAGATGGTGACTTCCGACCACTTCGGCAACTTATTGACAAGAGGAGGGTCAATGGAGTTTACCTCACGTTCGACTGCCTTAAGCTGTCGCTTTGACTCGTATGCCGATGATCCTCCAAAGATGTGCTCGATGGTGTGCTCGAGATCTTGAAATGGCATGTCCTCGTTGTCATTCGACTGTGTACGACCACTAGCTTGCCATACCTCCTCGAGAGTAGGAAGTGGTCCTTTGCCATTGTAGTAGTCCTCGAGTTTCCGTTGGAAAACTCGTTTTAGGACCGAACTTACGTAAAGATTGTTTGATTTGTTGGGTCGCGGGCAGGCTACAATAGGTACAAACAAAATTTTCTACCACGCAAACCAGGATGCCAAGCAAGTAGATGATCATAGATCGTTACCACCAGACGCGCAGAGCAGCGGAAGAAGGGTTGGAGCAGCCTGGTCCAACGAAGAGCACGTCGATGTAGTGGTCGTAGTCTATCGTCCAACGTCCAACAAGTCGATGCAGTGGTCGTAGTCGATCGTCTCCTCCAGCAACCTCTGTATTCCTTGTGAAGATCGCGGATCGTCCTCAAGCGCAACAATCGTAGTAGCGCCTCTACGGTATCCACACGTCCAGGGAAGGAACAACCGAACGCCGGTGTGCTAGCACCAAGTCGCACGGCGGAGCTCTCAGGAAGATGGCGGCTAGGGTTTCGGTGGTGTTTCACGCGTCTCCAAACAGCCTCATGCATCTCCTTATATAGTGCTCGTGACGGATCCTATCCGGACACGTTTACGAATCGTATTCGTACTGGTTTGTTCCAACCCGTTAAGTGTGTGACCCTGTAGGTTCATGTATAGTTCGGTTGTGACTCGGAAACCGTTTCCGATCACGAGTCGTAGCGGCTCCTAGCAGAGCATATCGATTCCCGAATACACACAAAAAATATCGGACGAACCTTAACGCAATATGATCTACGACTAGGTCTTCATCACTTATGACCGGTCCTATCTTTATATGACCGGTTCAGTATTTGGTCACGACTACCAGTAATCGCTACGACCGTGTTACGACCACTCTGTGACTACGTTCGACCGATCTCGACCGGTTAATTATCAGATCTGACCGATCTCACGACCAGCTCGTATCAGATATCGACCGATTAACCAGAATATTCGAACTTAAGTGACCTACTCGTGTATACTCCCTTTGCCTCACGATGTGCGGGTCGAACTCCGGGTGAGATGTTGTGTCATCCATGGACTACATTCAATTCTTTCTCGATCGAGTGTCGGATAACTTCTCGTGGTCGAACACTTCGACTACTAGTGGCATGGCCATGCACTTTCTTTATCCGATCACAACAAGGGGCCTAGAGACATCTCTCCTGTTATGTTAGGAGGAGCAAATCTCATATCCGACCAGTCACATTCCTCTCCATGTTTTATAGCATACCCGAAAGCTACCTTTATAGCTACCCAATTACGGTGTAGCGTTTGGCAACCCCTAAGAGTGCTATTACACATGTAGGAAACCATACTGATCTCAGGTCTAAGGATTATACATCATCATTGCTTGAGACCAACTAACGACACATAGATTCATAACAATCTCAATAGTGTCTCAAGGTGGGTCTTATCCAACATCATGTTATCTAACATGTGTCCATATTATTGGTTTGATATCTCCATATCTATGACTCGTGAAACATAGTCATCAACCAATACATATGCTAGTCTATTCATATGTGTCCTCATATGTTTTCGACCAGGGATCGTATAAGAATAATTATCGCAGAAATATAGAGTTTCACAATCAAGTCGCATACTTGATAATCAATATTAATAATATTATTCTAGGAACAAGATAACACATTATCCAATGTCATGAACATAATGAAATATAATCATCTCTATGATTACCTCTAGGGCATATTTCCAACATGATTCAGGGGTTCCTCTAGGCTCAAAATCACACAGAGATGGAGACACGAGGATTTTTATACAGGTTTGGGCCTTCTCCTGGGAGAATAACAACCCTACTCCTGTGTGTATGTATTGAGTATGCTGGATTACAAGATGGAACCAAAGACTAGAGTATTGTGCTTCTAACGCTCTTCGGATCACCCCGATTGTCTGATGATTACGCCTTTTATACAATCCTCAAGGTGTCTGAATTCGCCCAGTTTAAAGCGCCTTAATGTCCCATTATTGAGCCATTCTTGGAGGTTATCATTGGGAGTAATAACGTTCCCATGCCGCTGCATGCTTATCACCATAACAAAGGAGTTAAAATCGTGCTATTATTCCAGAGAATAACCGCGTAGTTTACTGTCCATATTCTGAATATGGTGCGGAAGATTCCCTGATCGACTAGGTCCACATGTCTGTAAGCCCTGTCGATTAGGGACTGGTCATAGAAGAGCTTACGACCAGGTTGTGGTCATAGAAGATTTTATGACCATAGACTGATCGTAGAAGAACTTACGATCATAGGGTAGTCGTAGAAGTACTTACGACTATGAGATAGTCATAAGAGGACTTACGACTACTAGGTGGTCATAGAAGAACTTACAACCTTCAGCTTCTCCCTTATACCTATTAAGGGGTATACTCAAGAGTTATATGACGTCATTAGTACCCATAATACGAATTATAGATAAATGATAAAATATGGATTATTATATCCTCGTTAGCACTCTTAGGGGTTGCTAAATGCTGCTCGTAACTGGGTAGTTATAAAGGTAGCTTTCGGGTATGTGACTAGTCGGATATGGGATTTGCCCCTCCTAACATAACAGGAGAGATGTCTTTGGGCCCCTCGTTGTGGTCGGATAAAGTAAGTGCATAGCCATGCCACTAGTGGTCAAAGTGTTCGACCACGTGAAGTTATCCGATACTCGATCGAGAAAGTATTGAACAGTCCATAGATGACACAACATCTCACCTGGAGTTCAACCAGATATCTTGAGACAAAGGGAGAATGCACGAGTAGGTCGCTGTATTAAGCAAGACACCCCCATACTTTAAAATACCCAATTACAGGCCTTCTTCCTTTCCAAATGTAATATCCCGATTATCATTAGTGAGTGCAATAAGATTACAAATGAAATTAAGGGAAAGAAAAGAGGAAAATAATTCAGAATTTGTGGTTTCAGAAGGGTTTTTTCGCTAAAGTAAGAGAACCTGGACCGTGAGCTTTCAACCCACAGCATTTGGCCCATTAGAGGGCTGGTTTTAGGGAGAGGGGCAACCAACCCTAGCTCCCCCTCCCCTCCCTTGCGCACCTCCCCTCCTTCCCCAACCCTAGCTGCCACCCCCATCTCCCTGCGACACCCCTTGTCCAACGCCACCCCTCTTGCGCAGTCTTCATCAAGTCATCAATCAGAGCATCAAACGTCATCCGATCAGGCTCAAACTTGGTTAGTGTGTTCTTGACTCATTTATCTTCCATTTGTACGGTTGGATTGAGGATTAGTTGAGAAGAGCACCTATTTTGAGAGGGGTTTGTTATCCTGGCTACTGCAGTTTTAGCACAAAGCCGTGTTAGTAAGTGATTTGTTTGAGGGGTGAAACGATCACGTATTGGGCTGAAATTTTTACAGATTGTAGAGAACTCATGTAGGTACACTCCTACCAATTGTTATGCAATAATTAGCTGTGGTTTGTGAGATATGATTTAATAACCAAAGGGGACAAAACTGTAGTTTCGGGAAGCAGATCGGTTTTCTGTTGATCATATTGCACTATAGTTTTAGGTTCTATAATGGCAAAATTTGGATTTGTCATCGCTAGAGATAATTATAGAATTAAAATAGCTTTCCACAGAGTTTTCTGCATGATAATTGGATGGGTAGATAATTAGTTATGATTTTTATAATCCGACTACCTGTTCAGTTCCTTGGCTTCGGGCAGCATGCATGGTTATATAAATTAAAATTGTAAAATGGATGAATTTGGACTTTTTAATCTACAGGAAATAGATAGGTGACTTTATAGTGATTCCAGAAAGTCCAAGAATGCATTTTGTGGACAAGTATAATAGGAGTTATGGAATTTCGAATTATGCAATTCAGTTCTGACTTTCTGTTGGGAACAGTCAAGGAAAAATGTTAAGT
This sequence comes from Phyllostachys edulis, assembly GCA_036346405.1. NCBI lineage: Eukaryota > Viridiplantae > Streptophyta > Magnoliopsida > Poales > Poaceae > Phyllostachys > Phyllostachys edulis. The sequence continues at coordinate 43,330,104 of CM070546.1, read as the reverse complement.
TAGCAAAATTTTGTTGTAGAATAGAAAATTTTGCTTAAATTTATTATGGTATCTAATTCCATTTGGATTCCAGAATGTCTTAGATCACTGTTTTTGGATGAACCAATTAAAAGGTATGGAATTTCTAAGTCAATGTTATCGAAGATGACAAATCTATCTTCAGAGTTAAAAACAAGGGTTTAGACGAAATAATATGAACTTTCGATCACCTGAGAAATTGTGAGTATATGTGTGTAGATTCCAGAAAGTCTGAGTTCATGATTTTTGGAGCTATAGATCAAAAGTTATAATTCTCCTAAGGTGACTATTCTGTTTTGGACATAATGGTGTTCGGGAAGGAATGGTATCATTTTGGGTTGCGATTAAGAGCGAGTATGTCTGTTTAGTTTTATTTCAATGTTGTGTTCTTTTAGATGGTATTTTTAGTATGTTTTACAAATGCTAGGTGGTGGTGTGAAACCGGGGTTAGAGCTCTCTACTCGTCGTCACCAATCGCACGATTGAGGCAAGTACAATTAGTGGGTAGTATATGCGGAAGGATATTCATGAATTGTTAATCATTTACAAATATGAATTTTTATTCATGATCTTGCTGCTGGTTGCCATATACTCATGTTGATAAAGTGTATAGGCTCATTTGCATCACACATTCATCCTTGAGACTTGGACTCCGTGGTAGCCAAGTAATGATATATTTGAGGTCTCCGTCATGTATTAGATGGGTAAGAGGTCCCCACGCTTGTGGAGTGTGGGCTTGAGGTCCCTGCGCTAGAAGGTATAGGCATGGGTATGCATCGACGGATGCATACTTCGCATTACCGGTAAATGCAAATAGAAAAGAAATGTGCATTTGTGGCATGTGCATTGCATAGCAGATAAAGTTGAACGGTTATGATATTATTGTGACTAACTGTATGTGAAAAGTTTATCATTATTCAAAGTCTGCTTATGATATTTGGTTTATTGTTTTGACTGTACTTTGCTGAGTCATAGACTCACGCTTGTTGTTATGTTTTGTTTTAGGAGTAGCTTGTGAGGACGACTTGCTTGGGAAGGCTAGAAATATTTGATGCACTCTCCACCACATTAAACACCATGATTAATAAGTCAGTAACTTAAGTTTAATTAGAGGAGCCTACTAGATAACGTAATTTTTCATTATGATCATGTCCACCCTTCGAGGTGTATTTGTTTTATCATAATAAGAGTCGGATCATGACTCCATGGTAACTTTTATGATTATGGTTTAAAGTTCTTACATTATTATCTTACTAGAATATATATTAGTTGTTTGGTAATCCCTTTGATGGTAAAAATTCCAAAGGAGACTCTGCCAAAATAAGGAGAAAAATCTTAGCTCAGTATTATGTTAGGTTATTTTTAGTAGCATTCCAGGCTCATGTTGGGCTAGGGTGTTACAATTGGAGTCAGAGCGAGCTTTTAGGTCTATGGTGAATAAGTTAACAACTTAGGTAAATTTAATTTAATAAAATTTGCTTTATTATTAGTAAAATTAATTAAAATTTGCTAATAGTTAATTAACTTAAAACTTGACACACTGGTGCACAGTAGGATGGGATGGGTCAAGCATTACATTTACGCTTCCATTATGTTGCATTGATGATTTATGTTACGAGATGATCTTTGTCGGTGTTTTAGGACCGAACTTACGTAAAGATTGTTTGATTCGGGGGTTCCTCTAGGCTCAAAATCACACAAAGATGGAGACACGGGGATTTTTATACAGGTTTGGGCCTTTTCTTAAGAGAATAACAACCCTACTCCTATGTGTATGTATTGAGTATGCTGGATTACAAGATGGAACCAAAGACTAAAGTATTGTGCCTCTAACGCTCTTCGGATCGCCCCGATTGTCCTGATGATTTTGCCTTTTATACAGTCCCCAAGGTGCGTCATTGGATCAACAGTATAAAGGTCACCTTAACGTTCCAGATTGTGGAGCCGTTACTGGAGGTTATTACGGGAGTTGTAACGTTCCCACGTCGCCAGGCAACTATCATCATAATAGGGAGTTAAAATCGTGCCATTAGTCCAGAGAATAACTGCATAGCTTACTGCCCATATCTTGAATATGGTGCGTAAGATTCCCTTATCGATTAGGCCCACATGTCTGTAAGCCCTGTCGATTAGGGACTGGTCGTAAGAAAGTTTACGACCAGGTGGTGGTCGTAGAAGACCTTAAGACCACGGACTGATCGTAGAAGAGCTTACGATCATAGGATAGTCGTAGAAGGACTTACGACTATGGGGTAGTCGTAAGGGGGCTTACGACTACTAGGTGGTTGTAGAAAAACTTACAACCTCCAATTTCTCCCTTATGGCTATTAAGGGGTATACTCAAGAGTTATATGACGTCATTATTACCCATAATATGAATTATAGATAAATGATAAAATGAGGATTATTATACCCTCGTCATCTACCCCCCAACTTAAGCGAAAATAACTTACTTGGAGAAGGAGCAGTAGATGGTCTTACGACCAGTAGATGGTCGTAGGAAGGAGGTCGAAGGAAAGACTCTTCGACTAGTGTTTCATTTGACCAGAAATTTACTTGGTCAAGAAAATTGTGGGATAATCTTACGACTTACAAGGTGGTCATAAAGAAAATCTCTGAACACCAAGTGGTCGCAGCACCGTGGTTGGAAGCAAAATATTTCCAATCGCTGTTACATTTGACCAGAAAAGACTTGGTCAAGAAGGTAATTTCGCTTGAGGTGTAAAGACTGACCTGATTTCCTCGAGCTGACAAATTTAAGAATCCCAATCGACTCCCTCAAGTCTATCTATTGGAGCGGTTCCTAAAGCGTTGGCAACAATTGGGTTGCCATGTCTTTTCAACTTCAAGCGTGCGATTATAAATTTTCACCGTGGGTAAGGATATGGTCTTTTACCTTCCCCCAAATCGCTCTTGTTGTTCAAACATTCGAGTTCTCCGCCGCCGACCAAATCGAGCCTTCTTCCCCCAATCTTTCCAAATTCAAACCTTCGGCTTTTGGGAGAAATGGCCAGAATCGCTTCCCTGTGGGTCGAATTGGAGATGGATGCGGTCAAAATCGGAGCTTTGGTCGACTCCGAGATGATCCCAAAAGAAGGAATTCGTGAAGTGGATCGAGGCTTCTGGGCAGCATTGGCCGTCGGGGGAGATTGGGAAAATCCCCGTCTTCTAGGCATTCTGTTCGTGTGGTCTTTGATTGCCCACTCATCATTTTCTCACATTGGTACTCAAATACGTTCAGGTGGAGTTGGTGAACCTTGTTCCCAACTCTATCACAATGTTGGGGGTGTTCATGTACTTGTGCGAGGCCTACATGGGGATTTCGGCCGACTTGGAGTTGTTCCAGTACTTCTATGAAATGACTAGATTGTCCAGGGTCGCCGGTAGTTGCAGTCTGAAGCTCCATGACGGTAAGTCGAAGGAGTATATTTAGATGTTTACTCGGTCGTCGTAGCTGGGTGGAAGAAGAGGGGGTTCTATTGGGAGATAACCACTGAGGATAGCCTCTCCTTCACTGGGAAGTCGGCCGAGAAGGTTTCTTCCTTGGATGCGACTCCCAAGGATCTCGGTCGAATCATCCCCTTCATTCAAGCTATTGTAGACTTGAAGAAAGAGGGGCTCACTGGATGGCACGTGGTGAAGGATTTCATCACGCGCTACATCAGACCTCTGAAGAAGAGGGCTAATTCGATGTGGAGGTAGTTTGGGTCGAAAGACCCGACCAGGGACTACGAGGAGGGTAAGTAAACTTCAAGCTTAGCTTTCTTTCTGTTATTTTCAAAATTGGCTTATTGAAGGTTCTCTTATCCCTGCAGGCCTCTCACAAGAGGAGATTGATGCTCGGGTCAAACTCATCTGTGAGAAGCCCCCAGCCCATGTGGTGGCGCCTCCAATCTTGGCTGACCTGTCCCTAGAGGACAAGGTGGAGCGTCTAAAGGTAATCGAGAGTTGATTTCATCTTTAGGACTTTGTGATCATAGAAGAACTTATGACTGGATACTGATCGTAGAAAAGCTTACCATCAGGTTCTGGTCGTGAAAAAGCTTATGACCAGGAGGTTGTCGTAGAAAATCTTACGACATGATGATGGTCGTAGAAGAACTTACGACTGCTTTATAATATCGCTCTTTCTGATTTCTACAGAAAGTAGGCATAGAAAACCATCGGGACGACGAAGAAGTCGAACCGATGGTCGTCGGTGCGGCTATAGTAGAGCAGCTTGTTTCTCCCCCGGCCAAGAGGCGTCGGCTCGCTCAAGTCATGGACAAGGGAGGCTCAAGCTCAAGTTCTTTTCATCCAACTAGACCCTTCACAAAATTTGCTGCGGATCTGGCTGCTGCAGCAGAGACTGCGGCCGGAGCGGTTGAACCTCTTAAGCGCAAAGCCCCCAAAACCAAGGTACCCTTCTATTATGACAATAAGACTTTTGCAGTTTCTCCTTCCCGTGGCGTTATCAAACAACTAGAAGAGGAGAACTGGAAGAGTTTTATGTCTTTTGTGAAGGAAAATACTGCGCCAGTAGTGCCTATGGTCGAGGGCAGCGGTACCCTTGAGGTGGTCGAGACTGGTCTCGACCATCCAGGGAACCAAGAGACTCAAGGGGCGATGACGCTTTCTCAAGACCCACAACCAGACGTGGTCGTGGCCGTTCCTCAACTTGTCTAGTCGAGAAAAAGTCAAAAAAACCTTCATTTTGCTTTTTACCACCTAATCGTGTTTTCCTGTTTGTGATCTCAGCTTGGCTCCTCTCATCATCAAGGATGTTCCTATTAAGGAACCCACTGCAGTTTCTTCAGCAGGCGAAGGAACAACAGTGGCGGTGGTCGATGGGTCAACCACCATTCGAATGGTGGAGGGTGCCGTTGTCGCTGACTTGACTACGACCACTGGAGCGGTCGTAGGGTCAGAAGTGGCTACGATCACAGGAGTGGTCGTAGAGACCGAGGCAAAGACGATGCCTAACACTGCGGAGGCATCAGGCCATCGCCCTGGGAAGGAAGCCGTTGCAGACGTTCCCTCAGGTCCTCAAGGAGGGGCTGGCGTTACTGAATCAGAGGAGGAGGAATATGCTAACTTCGCCTCTGAGTTCTTTAGGCCGTCTTCCATTTTGGGATCTTCTGCTCTCAGACCTCGTGCTCGTGTCCCTCACCCCAAAAATATTCCCGATGGAGGGGATGTTTTCGATGACGCGCGTCTCGAGGAGGTGTGGTGGGACCGAGTGCGAGAGATTGATGAACTGAGGAATTCCACGAGGGTAGTGTCTTCGTTTGCACGAAGGGCAATGGATGTAAGTACCTGTTGTTCGGTATTTGCACTCATATCGTTTCTCGCTTCTAACTGTCTTTCTTTATGCAGAACGCATTAGAACAAATTGTCACTGTTGTTGAATACAACAGACAACTTGTCCTACTACGACAGGAAAAAGCGGAACTCTGCGAGCAGGCAGAGAGGTGATAAGTAACTGCTTTTCGTAGCCTTTTGTATTTCGACCACTTACACAGTACTTACTGGGGTTGTCGTAGAAGATCTTACGACTAGGTACTGGTCGTAGAAGATCTTACGACTAGTGTATTGTCGTAGAAAAACTTACGACAAGATCTTGGTTGTAGAAAAACTTACGACCGCTTGTTTGGTGCTAACGTCTACTCTTTTCCCTTTGCAGGTTTAAGAGTGACGAGAAGACCTTAGTTGATTCTCTCGACTATGAGAAAGCCGAGACGAAAAAGCTAAGGAAGGAGAAAGAAGACCTCCGGAAGAAGCTTCAGGAGGCAAACTCTGCAAACCAAAAGTTGTAGGGACAACTAAGCGGTAAGTGCTGAACTTAAGACCGCCTTCAACCTTCTTTTCTTTCTCTGAATCTCATTTCCTTTCAGAAAAAGACCAAGAGGTCCAGACGTGGGAGCAGCGTTACCTTAAGGACACTGCCGCTCACACTAAAGAAGTCAAGAAGTTAGATTCTCAACTCGTTGGTAAGCAAATATTTACCTGTGATTGGTTGCATTTTCCTCTCAAGGTCATTTTATCCGACTGGTCTTATTCTTTTCAGAACAAGTAGTACAAATAAAACGACTTCACGAGGCTTCGACTCGCAATCAGGAGAAAATGAAGGCTTCAAAGATCAATCTTCAAGGCAACGTTTCACTCTTGAACAGTGTACTCGGTGGGCTTCATGCCGAGGGGATCGCTCCTCGTGAAGACACGCTGTCTACCCACTCGAGTGCCATTGGCGATCAAGTCGGGACATTGCAAGAGTTGGTGACTACTCTGAAGGCTAACCAATTTGATTCGATAAAGGATGAGATCCAAGAGGGAGTAAGATTTGTTTTAGCAAAACTTAAAGCTCATGATCCCAATCTTAATCTGCAGCCTATCATAGACGACTTCACCTGCCCTGAAGTAGAGGCAGAGCAGTTAATGACAACAATACAGTCGATCGCTGAGGCAGTCATAGAGGATATACAAATAAGATCCCCTTCGCCAGAGTAGTCTGTACCAGAGTCCTATAAAGACAAGTTTTTGTTGATGTTGATATATAATCCTTCCTTCTTCCTGAAAATCATATTGTTGAGTAGTTAGTAACTCATAAGATAATGAATAGGAAAAAGAGCAAGACTAAGAATTGAAGTCAAGTTAATAACTTTATCCTAGCCCCCGACTATTTGCTTGGTTTATTTAGATAAACCAAGTAAATAGTGTTAAACGGGTTTTCTTAAAAAGAGAGGTTTAGCTAATTTGTAGTTTTCCGCTAATGATTATCTTGCATTGGTCGAAAGAGTAGGAACGAGTCGATACTAGGAAGTTCCTTCTAGTGGGCAGGACCACGTGCAGAGAGGAAAGGCTTCGACTAGGTGATGTTACCATCTCCGACCAGTTTAATCAAATCAAGAACGGTCAACTTGAGTTAGATAAACGTCTGGAGTTCCTTAAAAAAATTGTTCAACTTATTTCAATGCACCCAGTAGGTTCGCTCTAGTAGCAAGAGTTAGAAACAGGACGACGCTAGGAAGTTCCTTCTAATGGGCAGGACCACGTGCAGAGAAGAAAGTCTTCGACTAGGTGTTGCAACTTCCTCCGACCAGTTAAAACAAATTGAGTTTATCGAAAGTAGTCGATCGAATTTGAAAAGTGTACTCGGCTTAATTTATTTTTCAAAAAGATGAATGAAGAAATAAACTAAGGTACTAAGAATCGGCTTGACATTATTTCGACCATGTTTTGAACCCAAGCTCTTTGTGTTGGTAGCAAAAAGGGAGGAACGAGTCGACTCTAGGAAGTTCCTTCTAGTGGGCGGGACCACGTGCAAAGAGGAAAGGTTTCGACTAGGTGATGTTACCATCTTTTCGACCAGTGTAAAGATGAACTGGGTACTGGTCGTAGGATGTCTTACAACCAGCGTATTGTCGTGAAAGAGCTCACGACTAGGAACTGGTCAAAGGTGGACCTTCGACCAGGGTATGGTGGAAAAATTATCAAAGCACTACTCAAAGTAAGACAATAAAGATAGAAAGAACCTGATGCTTTATTGAATGGTTGGTCGTTTACATGTAGAATTTGCGTAACTAGTCGATATTCCAAGAATTAGAGAGAATCTGGCCATCTTCCATTGCCAGTCGTACCGAACCTGAACGCATAACCTCGACCACTGTGTAAGGACCTTCCCACTTGGGGGAAAGTTTGTTTCGATTAGACTGGGATTGAATTTTCCTCAATACCAAGTCACCTCTGACAAGGTCTGCGAGGTTGGACCTTACGATCGTAGTATTTGCGCAGGCTTCTTTGGTAGACTATTGAACGGATTAAGGCCGATTTCTCTTCTCTTGAGCGACTTAATGTCATCCGCTCGAAGTTGTTCTTGGTGAGTCTTTCAAACTCTCGACCCTTGTAGACTGATCTTTAGTTCGGCGAAGCATGGCTTCGCACCAAAACTAAGAAAAAGTTATTTCTTTGCTTCCGATTAGTTGTCATGCGAATCGCCCATAATATTGGGGTAATTCTTGTACCCAAGCCCCGAGCTTAAAAGTCGGGTCAAGACTCGAGTTTTAATTCCTGCATTATTTGGCCATTCGCTCGTTCGACTGCCCCCATTGCTTTGGGGATGGGCGATTGAGGCGTAACAGAGCTTGGTACCCAACTCGTCGTAAAATTCCTGAAATTTTGCGCTCAAAAATTGTTTACCATTATCTGTGATTATTCAACTTGGGTCTCCAAATCGAGTAATCACGCTTCCCATCATGAACCGTTTTGCAGCTTCCGTTGTTATCCCAGTCAAAGGTTCGGCTTCGATCCATTTTGTGATCCATTGTGGAACGTTGCCTTGAAGATTGATCTTCGAAGCCTTCATTTTCTCCTGATTGCGAGTCGAAGCCTCGTGAAGTCATTTTATTTGTACTACTTGTTCTAAAAAGAATAAGACCAGTCAGATAAAATGACCTCCAGAGAAAAACGCAACCAATCACAGGTAAAGATTTGCTTACCAACAAGTTGAGAATCTAACTTCTTGACTTCTTTAGTGTGAGCGGCAGTGTCTTTAAGGTAACGCTGCTCCTACGTCTGGACCTCTTGGTCTTTTTCTGAAAGGAAGTGAGATCCAGAGAAAGAAAAGAAGGTTGAAGGCGGTCTTAAGTTCAGCACTTACCGCTTAGTCGTCCCTGCGCTTAGTCGTCCCTGCAACTTTTGGTTTGCAGAGTTTGCCTCCGGAAGCTTCTTTTGGAGGTCTTCTTTCTCCTCCTTTAGCTTTTTCGTCTCGGCTTTCTCATAGTCGAGAGAATCAGCTAAGGTCTTCTCATCACTCTTAAACCTGCAAAGGAAAAAAGAGTAGACGTCAGCACCAAACAAGCGGTCGTAAGTTCTTCTATGACCAAGATCTAGTCGTAAGTATTTCTACGACAATACACTGGTCGTAAGATCTTCTACGACCAGTACCTAGTCGTAAGATCTTCTATGACAACCCCAGCAAGTACTGTGTAAGTGGTCGAAACACAAAAGGCTACGAAAAGCGCATTTACCATCTCTCTACCGCCGCAGAGTTTCGCTTTCTGTCGTCATAGCTTGGATAAATTGCTCGTTGTATTCAACAACAGTGACAATTTGTTCCAACGCATTCTACATAAAGAAAGACAGTTAGAAGCAAGAAAAGATATGAGTACAAATACCGAACAACAGGTGCTTAAATTCATTGCCCTTCGTGCAAATGAAGACACTACCCTCGTGGGATTCCTCAGTTCATCAATCTCTCGCACTCGGTCCCACCACACCTCCTCGAGGCGCGCGTCATCGAAAACATCCCCTCCATCGGGAATATTTTTGGGGTGAGAGACACGAGCATGAGGTCTGAGAGCAGAAGATCCCACAATAGAAGACGACTCAAAGAACTCAAAGGCGAAGTTAGCATATTCCTCCTCCTCTGATTCAGTAACGCCAGCCCCTCTTTGAGGACTTGGGGGAACGTCTGCAACGGCTTCCTTCCCGGGACGATGGCATGATGCCTCTGCAGTGTCAGGCATCATATTTGCCTCGGCCTCTACGACCACTCCTATGATCGTAGTCACTTCTGACCATACAACCGCTCCAGTGGTCGTAGTCAAGTCAGCGACAACGGCACCCTCCACCATTCGAACGGTGGTTGACCCATCGACCACCGCCACTGTTGTTCCTTCGCGTGCCGAAGAAACTACAATGGGTTTCTTAACAGGAACGTCCTTGATGATGAGAGGAGCCAAGCTGAGATCATAAAAAGGAAAATATGATTAGGTGGTAAAAAGCAAAAGGAAGGTTTCTTCAACTTTTTCTCAACCACGTCTAGTTGAGACTCAAGTTGAGGAACAGCCACAACCACGTCTGGTCGTGGGTCTTGAGCAAGCGCCATCGCCCCTTGAGTCTCTTGGCTCCCTGGATGGTCGAGACCAGTCTCGACCACCTCAAGGGCACCGCTGCCCTCGACCACAGGCACTATTGGCACAGTATTTTCCTTCACAAAAGACATAAAACTCTTCCAGTTCTCCTCTTCTAGTTGTTTGACAAAGCCACAGGAAGGAGAAACTGCGAAAGTCTTATTGTCATAATAGAAAGGTACCTTGGTTTTGGGGGCTTTGCACTTAAGAGGTTCAACCGCTCCGGCCGCAGTCTCTGCTGCAGCAGCCAGATCCGCAGCAAATTTTGCGAAGGGTCTAGTTGGATCAAAAGAACTTGTGCTTGAGCCTCCCTTGCCCGCGACTTGAGCGAGCCGACGCCTCTTGGCCGGGGGAGAAACAAGTTGCTCTACTGTAGTGCACCGACGACCATCAGTTCGACTTCTTCATCGTCCTGACAGTTTTCCATGCCTATTTTCTGTAGAAATCAGCAAGAGAGATATTATAAAGCAGTTGTAAGTTCTTCTACGATCATCATCATGTCGTAAGCTTTTTTACGACAACCTCCTGGTCGTAAGCTTTTTCACAACCAGAACCTGATCGTAAGCTTTTCTATGATCAGTATTCAGTCATAAGTTCTTCTATGACCACAAAGTCCTAAAGATGAAATCAACTCTCGATTACCTTTAGGCGCTCCACCTTGTCCTCTAGGGACAGGTCAGCCAAGATTGGAGGCGCCACCACATGGGCTGGGGGCTTCTCACAGATGAGTTTGACCCGAGCATCAATCTCCTCTTGTAAGAGGTCTGCAGGGATAAGAGAACCTTCAATAAGCCAATTTCAAAAATAATAGAAAGAAAGCTAAACTTGAAGTTTACTTACCCTCCTCGTAGTCCCTAGTCGGGTCTTTCGACCCAGACTACCTCCACATCGAATTAGCCCTCTTCTTCAGAGGGCTGATGTGGCGCGTGATGAAATCCTTCACCACGTGCCATCCAGTGAGCCTCCTCTTTCTTCAAGTCTGCAATAGCTTGAATGAAGGGAATGATTCGACCGAGATCCTTGGGAGTCGCATCCCAGGAAGAAACCTTCTCGGCCGACTTCCCGGCGAAGGATTGGCTATCCTCGTTGGTTATCTCCCAATAGAACCACCTCTTCTTCCACCCCGGCCACGACGACCGAGTAAACATCTGAATATACTCCTTCGACTTACCGTCGTGGAGCTTCAAACTGCAACTATCGGCGACTTTGGACAATCTAGTCATTCTATAGAAGTACTGGAACAACTCCAAGTCGGCCGGAATCCCCAAGTAGGCCTCGCACAAGTACGCGAACACTCCAAGAATCGTAATGGAGTTGGGAACAAGGTTCACCAACTCCACACCGAAGTGTTCGAGCACAAGCGTAAGGAAAGGGTGAGCAGGCAATCTATGGCCACACTCACTGAACGCCTGGAAGACAGGGATTTACCCAATCTCACCCGACGGCCAATGCTGCCCGGAAGCCTCGATCCACTTCACGAATTCCTTCTTCAGGATCTTCTCGGAGTCAACCAAAGCTCCAATTTTGGCCGCATCCATCTCCGATTCGGCCCACTGGGAAGCGATTCCGGCCATTTCTCCCAAAAACCGAAGGTTTGGATTTGGAAAGATTGGGGAAGAAGGCTTGATTTGGTCGGCGGCGGAGAACTCGAAAGCTTGAACAACAAGAGCGATTTGGGGGAAGGTAAAAGACCTTATCCTCACCCACGGTGAAAATTTATAATCACACGCCTGAAGTTGAAAAGACATGGCTACCCAACGGTTGCTAACGCTGAACCGCCCAAATGCATGATTTGAGGAGTCGATTGGGATTCTTAAATTTGTCTGCTCGAGGAAATCAGGTTAGTCTTTACACCTCAAGCGAAATTACCTTCTTGACCAAGTCTTTTCTGGTCAAATGTAACAACGATTGGAAAGATTTTGCTTCCAACCACGGTGCTGCGACCACTTGGTGTTCGGAGATTTTCTTTATGACCACCTTGTAAGTCGCAAGATTATCCCATAATTTTTTTGACCAAGTAAATTTCTGGTCAAATGAAACACTAGTCGAAGAGTCTTTCCTTCGACCACCTTCCTATGACCATCTACTGCTCCTTCTCCAAGTAAGTTATTTTCGCTTAAGCTGGGAGGCTAGATGATGAGGATATAATAATCCTCATTTTATCATTTATCTATAATTCATATTATGGGTAATAATGACTTCATATAACTCTTGAGTATACCCCTTAATAGCCATAAGGGAGAAGGTGGAGGTTATAAGTTCTTCTACAACCACCTAGTAGTCGTAAGCCCCCTTACGACTACCTCATAGTCGTAAGTCCTTCTATGACTATCCTATGATCGTAAGCTCTTCTACGATCAGTCCGTGGTCGTAAGGTCTTCTACGACCACCACCTGGTCATAAGCTTTCCTACGACCAGTCCCTAATCGATAGGGTTTACAGACATGTGGGACTAATCGATAAGGGAATCTTACGCACCATATTCAAAATATGGGTAGTAAACTACGCAGTTATTCTCTAGAATAATGGCACGATTTTAACTCCCTGTTATGGTGATAATTGTCTGGCGACGTGGGAACGTTACAACTCCCATAATAACCTCCAGTAACGGCTCCACGATCTGGAACGTTAAGGTGACCTTTATACTGGAGATCCAACGATGCACCTTAGGGACTGTATAAAAGGTAGAATCATCAGGACAATCGGGGCGATTCAAAGAGGGTTAGAAGCACAATACTCTAGTCTTTGGTTCCATCTTGTAATCCAGCATACTCAATATATACACACAGGAGTAGGGTTGTTATTCTCCTAGGAGAAGGCCCGAACCTATATAAAAATCCCCGTGTCTCTATCTCTGTGTGATTTTGAGCCTAGAGGAACCCCCGAATCAAACAATCTTTACGTAAGTTCGGTCCTAAAACACTGACAGGATTATTTAGTCTTAAGTAATTAATCTGACCGTTCGGGATGGTTAAGTAAGGAGGTGTTGGATTATTGCCTCAGTAAATATTAACCTTGAATCTGTCTTCTATTTAGATATTTGATGAGCATGTACAAATCCTAGATTCACCTAACCTTTTCCATGCTAAATCGTTGAAATATGTATGAGGAAATAGATGAAGGTTGATGTATTGACTTGTGAAACCTTGCCTTATAGAGCTTATATTATTGAAGTTTAAAGATATTTCATTCTAATTTCTGAACATAAGGAAGAATGTTGAATATATACTCATAACTCTTTTTTTTATTACAACCAGAGGTAGGATCATGAATGCTTCCATGACTAAAATAACAATCAATTATTAACGGTAATGTCTAGAGTGCAATCAGTGTGTGCTAAATTGGTGTTAAGCGTTAGTAAAAGTTAAATGGATAAAATCTAATAAATGATTTATATTGGTGTGCTTTTGTGAGAGTGTCATGTTCTAGTATCATCGTGTTAAAAGGGTTTTGTTTCCATTTTGTGGCTCATGCACTGGGCTTTCCCTAGATCAAGTAGTTACAATCTTATTTAGATAATAGGAACATTATGAAGCAATTTATTGTGTTTCTTTTGCAAAAGTTTATGAAGGGATAAGAGGATATGATGATTCTTGCTAAGAATGTATTATGTTGTTGTTAGTATGATTGTCAGTATGTGGTTGTGATGACAACGTTGAATGTTCTATAAATAAAAGAATTTGATAGCTTTAGTGGTACTGTTTAAATTAAAGGTTTTGAGATTTTTGTTCGTGATGATTTTGACTCCCTGATTAATGTCGTAATTGGAATCAGTTTGAGCAAGTGATGTGTTGGAAAGTTCTATTTGGTTCTTAAGCGATTGATGTGATTTGGTTTTAAAACACTCTTCTTGTTTGAGGTAACAAAGTGATGTTTTAATCTAAGAAAAGTATCTCTTTGTTAAATGAAAGAGTGTAGTACAAGTATTTGAGGTTGGAGCCAAGTTTTGTAACTTGCAGCTTAATCAGAGCGTGATTAACCATTCTATTTACTGCATAAGAGTTTCTCAAGTTTCAAAAGTAATACTTTGTTTTCATTGGTTAAGGTTTGATATTCTCTTCTTGTGGGACTTGTGCCCTCAACTGTGGTCCCATCTTTTGCTTTTCCGAGAACATGGCTATTTGACTATTTCCCTTGGTCTTGTAGTCACAGGGAGTGTTAACGTTTTTCAATGTGCTGGAAAAAAATTGTTTTCATTTACCCTCCTTTTGAGAAAGGATTAACCAATTTGTGTTGCAAAGTCTTTTAGGATGTACAGTGACAACTAGATAGTGATTTGTGGTCTAAAATCTTTTGTTCATTTTGATGGAACATTAGAATTATCGAAAGTATGAGAATCTTGATCAACTTATTAGAGTATCATGATTGGGTACCTTGCAAGGTTGTGTAAGGGAATTATGATGGTGTGACTTGACTTTAGTGAGTAACCCTTGGAGAGTTAGAATTTTCATTGGTAGGTTATTTTTATTAGCATTCCACGCTTATGTTGGGCTGGGGTGTTACACCGTATCTCATATGGAGAAACTTGACTTTTCTTTAGAGGAATTCTATTTAGAATATAAGAAGCAGCAAGTAATGCTTCACCCTAAAGACTAAAAGATAACTCTGAATGCATCAACATAGCATTTATCATCTCAAGAAAAGTTCTATTTTTACGTTTTGCCAAGCCATTTTGTTGTGGTGTTCTTGGAGCAGAACTTTGGTGGATAATAGCATTCTATTCAGAGAATATATCAAATATATTTTCGAAATATTCTCCACCTGTGTCACTTCTTAGGATTTTAATTTTTCGTCCTAATTGATTTTCCACTTCTGTTTTGTAAACTTTAAAAACACCAAAGCATCATCTTTATGTTTCAGCAAATAAACATAAGTATATCTAGAGCAATCATCAATAAAGGTAATGAAATACCTATTTCTACCTCTAGTTAATATGCCATTAAGTTCACATATATCTGAATTTACAATATCTAACAAGTTAGAATTTCTTTCTACACTATGAAAAGGTTTTTTTTAACCATCTTTGATTTAACATAGATTACACTTTTATTGAACTCATCAATTTTGCAAGAAACCAAACCATGTTCCATGTTTAACCAATCTTTTCATGGTGCTTATACCAGCATGTGCCAATCTATCATGCCATAATGAAACAGAGTCAAGCATATAAGCAGAATGAGAAGATTTATTTATTGCTACAACATCACCATTGTCAATAGTACATAGTTTTATCATCCCATTACATGAATTCCCCTTCCCTACAAATACACCACCACGAGTCAAGATTAACTTGCCCGATTCATACACGGTTTTGATACCTAGCTTCCCAAGAAGATCACCACTCACAAGGTTCCTGTTCATATATGGCAAATGAAGAACGTTCGCCAATGTAATCTTCTTTCCAGAAGTGAAGCTCAGTTCAATGCTTCCATTCCCATGCACCTTGGACCGATTTTCATTTCTCATCTGAATTTCTTGTCCATCGGATGCATTAACATAAGTCTTGAATAAAGACTTGTCATAGGAAACATGAACAATGGCACATGTATCATACCAACATCCAGGAACTTTACCTTGTACTGCCATGACTTCATTCACAGTGGCGATGATCTCATCATCATCCATTTTAGTTGCATATGCTGCATTTTTGTTACTTGCACCCTTGCGGTACCCGCAATCACGAGCAAAATATCCGTTCTTACCACAAACATAGCAACTTTTTTCTTCTTCACTTTTTTTTCTTAAAAGTGACTTTGTTTTTCTTAGATCCGATGTAAAAACATTTATTTCCACCTTTCTTGTTAGGCTTGCTGTCACTTACAGCATTTGCCTTGGAGGAACCAGCGTTAAGATTGACATTTGCTATTTTTTTTCTCTCACCCTCGATTCCTTTTCGATTCGAAGGTGCTTCTGAATTTGTTCCAAGGAAAGATCCTCAGAATTATGCAGAAGTCTTTTCCTGTAGTTACTCCAAATTGGTGGCAATTTCGCAACAATTGCACCAACCTGAAAAACTTTAGAAATATCAATCTTTACTGTCTTTAGTTTATTCACTATCACTTGTAATTCATGTACTTGAGAGAGAAATGATTTATCATCATTCATTTTAAAGTCGAAGTACCTAGAGATAAGGAACTTTTTTGTACCTTCCTCCTCTACTTTGTACTTGCTCTCCAGAGCATTCCAGATGTCTCTTGTCGATGACGTGTCGATGTAGAGATCATACAGCCGGTCGGAGAGGGTGTTGAGTACGTGCCCACAGCACATCAGATCATCCTTGTTCCTCTTTGTTCTCTCTGCCTTACGTTCATCGGTGTCATTCTCCTCCGGTGCTGGTACTGGAAGAAGCGTTGGATCAAGAATATAGAAGAGTTTCATGGTCGTGATGATGACTTCAGTTTATCCTACCAGCAAGTGAAATTCGTGCTATCGAAACGATCAAGTCGCACCATGTCTTGATTCATGTACTTGATGGCGGAAGCAGAAGCCTCGGACTCCATACTAATCGCTTTAGATTGTTTGGTATTTTGTGGAGTATGAAACTTGAATCACGCCAGAAGCGCTTTCCTAAAGCGATTATTTGGACACTGTCTAAATGCTTCGACGGTCTACTGCAAATATGCTAGTAGAATAAGACAAGCCTGGGCGAAGTTTGCACTAAAGCAAAAGTGAAAACTCGTCGTGAACAGAACTGAAGAACTGGACTGCGAATGCTGAAGGGCTTCTCCTTATATAGAGTTTGAAAGGATACGAAATGAAGAGACATGACTCTTCGAATGCACCATTTCAACTTTTTCTGACAAAAAACAATTGCATGTTAGAGCAAATTGCTAATTGTCCACATGCCCCTAAGGCGTCTAAAAGGCGCCACACAGCCCACGCCCTGCACGCACGCGCGTGGTGGAAATATAAATGACAATTTCAGCATATTGGGCACTAGCTCCACCTAGGTCTAATTTTTCTCAAAGTCCATATAGAAGGTAGCTATTTAAGTTGACCAAGTTCTTCGTAGACTTTTCATAAGGGAATAAACTACTTGTTTTGAAAACAACTTCCAACAGCAGCACCGTGGTCTGGACATGCCTGCACAGCAAAGTGATGCTTCGAGGACACCGAGGTGCCAACCAAATACTAGTGTACCATAGTCCGAGGCCCCTTTTGTTCTCTCGGAGCTAATGTTTGCTTTCTCATTCTTAAGGTTGATGCCTTGGTACGTCGTCTATCGAGGCCGAAAGCCGGGGGTTCATGCGACAGGATGCCTGCCATGCTCAGGTACAAGGTTACAAGGGGGCATGCTACAAGAAGTATAGATCAAATTATGAGGCATTAGCGTCTTACAACTCAAAATTCCATTCTTTGTATGGTGTTCATGACAATCAGGCAAAGCTAAACTTGAATGATAGTTTCCATGGCAAAACTAGTTCCATTTGGTTAAGAGATGTACTCATTTTCATTCTTTTACTTGTAATTGCCTTTCTCAGGTACAAACCTGTCTCAAATGGATGATGTACAGTTCCAATTTACTAAATGTGTTGTAATATGGTTATATTCATTAATGATTCTGTGCAAAATTTGGTTAAACTTGATACGTGTGGTGCTTGTGCCAAAACATGCATGTGAGTATGTGACTTAGCCAAAACATGCATGGGCCAACGCACATACCAGAAACCTTCCCTTGCAGCCCAAGTGCAGCGAGGCCCACCCCGCCAGTGGCCACCTGAGTCCTGCCATGGCAGCCCACAGTACATGACTCGGCAAGTTTCGCCACGCTATGACAGCAGGGCCCCGGACCGGAAGGACCGCGTGCGGCAGTCGAGGAGGCGACCAGGCGACCGCACCAACCCAACCGGACCGGGCCCAGCGGCCGAACCCCCCCTGGGTTCCCGTCCGTCCGTCCGTCCCCACGTCCTCCCTCCCCGGCTGCTGCCCGCTGCTACAGATAACACAACGGAAGAGAGGCGTCCATGGCCGCCGTGGCAAGCCCCCCCACCCTCCGGCTCCGTCCCGGGACCGCCTCCCCGTCCGCACCCGCCTCCCCCCGCTGCCGCTTCAGCTCCTTCACTTACTCCTATTCCAAGGCAATCCCCTCCTCCTCCTCCTCAAAACACCTAGGAAATTTTCATGTGCGTTTTTCTTGTATGGTTGTTTGCTTGGTTGGGGATTTGGTAGGGTTTTGCTGGTCGAATTCTCCCTATACGCATGAATTCCAATTAGTCGAAAGAAAGAAAGAGACGGACAGACAGACTTAAATCTCACTCTTGGGGGCGGTGGCAGCGTGGCTGTGAGTTTGTCATTAACTATTAGAGATGCAACGATTACAAGTTGCTTAGTGTGGCCACGGTTACAAGCACCTGCTCCATATTCAATACTTATATTTCTGTAGTTCTGGATGCTATAAACATGAAGAGATACTGAATTGTTTGATTCAGCTTTACCAACATACTATTACTAACACGGGTCATCTCTCAGTTTGCAAGGTCATTTCCAATTCAGAGAGCGAATGGAAGTAGGATTCAGCACTTAGATACTCTAAAAGGTTTTTCCCCCCCTTGGTCCATCTGCTTTCCAAAAAGCTCTTTCTTGGATTCAAGTACCCCTTTATGCTTATTATTTTTACTACCTGTGAACAGGCCAAGTTTTAAGAAGCTCCGGCAACCATGACGGACGGTTTCATATTAAGCGAATTATCTCCTTCGCTGCTACGGACAAACAGGAGCCAATTGCTTCACCTACCTCGGACACACCTGTGTTAGAAGAGACCGAGAGTAGCACCGGAGACTCCCCTACGCCTGGCAGCTCCTCCTATTTTACCGAGAGGGGCGTTGGTAAACCAGGATTCATCTCATTTCAAGGTGGCAACTCTCAAACGAGAAGTGTGGAGAGTGTGCCACATCCTGGCAAGGAAGCATCTAGATTAGTTTGGTTTGTTGGTCCAACTATCCTTGTGGCGTTCTTGGTTCTTCCATCGCTTTACTTGCGCAATGTACTCTCCGCGGTGTTTGAGGATTCCCTATTGACAGGTATGCTTCCTATGATAGTTTGGGATTGTGGTCTTTCCACCCTGGACTATGATGTTTCAATAACCCTGATAGTTTCTGTTTCTTGTTTCCATAGTAGTTTATGTAGAACTTAGATTTGTGCATCTCCCAGTCCCACCTTTTAATAACTGATGAAAACCAATTATGTTGGTTACCACTTCCCAGTATCATATATATGTGCCCGTTGGTGGCATTTATTCCGCTAGAAGGCGTATAAGTAGCTAGTGCTTGAAAATATGTTATTCTTCATTGCTTTACATCTTGCTATTCCAATACACCTCATAACAGTTCCGTTTTTGCTTAAATGAACCCTGATATACATCATTGATCATTCATTTGTTAGATATTTACTCATCTACTTCAAGGACACTACACATACCATTCCACATTCTGACGAAGTCTAGGCATGACTGCATTACATGATGGATTTTTGCTATTGTTTGCAGATTTTCTTATACTATTCTTTACTGAGGCACTGTTTTACGGTGGAGTCGCAATTTTTGTCCTATTGATTGATAAAGTCTGGAGGCCTTTGCAGCAAGTAGCACCTAAGAGTTACATATGGTCAAAATCTAGATTTTTCCGTATTTCTTCAGTAACGACAATGGTTCTGAGCTTGATAATACCACTTTTGACAATGGGTATGGTTTGGCCCTGGACTGGACCAGCAGCTTCAGCTACTCTTGCCCCTTATTTAGTAGGTCTTGTTGTACAATTCGCATTCGAGCAGTATGCACGTCATTGGAAATCACCTTCCTGGCCAGTTATTCCTATTATCTTTAAGGTAATTTGGTTCTTAAATTTATCCTGGTATTATTGGATCCTCAAGTTGCCCTTTCTGGTTATAATCAAGCATGCTTTGGTGGAAAAGTACGGATCTTTTATGAAATCTGTTAAGATGGTAGTCATTACTCATTAGTAGTGACCTGACATTTTGGATTTGGTGTATCAGTCCACCGGGTAAATTTTCAATTGCTTAATGGTAACACGGGAGCATTTGTAGAATATAAGAGCAGCAATGGAGTGACGAAACATTAAATTCCAAAAATATAGTCCAGTAAAAGAGGCTAGTAGATAATGTTCTTGAAAACTTTTAAACATATAAGCAACAGTGTTTCTGATAGGTTTGTCTATCCAAACTTATAGTGCTCTGCCTTTCATCCTTCAGAAAAAATTAATAACTCTGTATGAATGAGGCAGAAAACCAAAAAGAAGTACTGATATTTATGGGAAACAATAAACTTAGTTGATGTATGAATTTCTGTTCTGATTGAGGGTTTTAGGACACAGCACATATATATGTTTGTGGTCAGTTCTCAGTACTGGGTCTAGATTGTTAGCAGTTTGTTCCCTCATCGAATGACTATGTTTGTGTCATTTTGTTGCTAAGTAAAGCATAGCTTACTGGCTTAGTAATAACTGTTATTTGTGCGATTGTCTGCAGTCTACAGCACACACTATAGTTGCCTGACAATGATTAACTGCAGTTTGTGACATGACAAAAAAAAAATTGAGACCGTAGACATACACATGTAGAAACCATAGACATACACATGTAGAAGCTAGCATCAGCTTGTTTGCATTCCTTCTTGTTTCTGTGAGCCATGCTTTTCCATTTCATCTCCAAATATGCTGTCATCTACTTTGCCCATGTTCATTTCAACAGATCAATTATTGCATCTTCATGTTTTTTTCCTGGAAGGACAAGCAATTACATCTTAGTTGACGTTCTTCCTCTGTGAAATGCTTCAATAGTTCTTAGCATGTGTCATTTACTCGTTTACCCTTCCAGGTCTACAGGCTTCACCAACTGAACAGGGCAGCTCAGCTGGTGGCAGCACTCACCTTTTCTGTTAGAGGAACGGAGGCAACAAATCAGACTTTGGCTATCATGAACTCCTTAGGAGCACTACTGACTGTCCTTCAAATTCTTGGTGTTATCTGTGTATGGTCGCTCTCGAGCTTTTTGATGAGGTTTCTTCCCTCTTCAGACATTCCAGATCCCTGACTCCTAGCATCGTGTCCCTACTGTAAATTGATTTACCTGGAGCCAGTTGACATGTATGCAAAGGTTACCTTTGGTTTAAGGATTACACTACTTCAGCTGAGGAACTGCAGAGAAATTGTCCAGTTGGTAGGAATGACGCTGGAATTGAATAAACCGCAAATAAGAGAGCTGAACTGTCCGCGCTGTAGGACGTTGATGTGTATCGTGTTTACATGCTCTTCTTGTGGATCAAATTCTGGGTTTCACAAGCTCGACAACCAATTTTGACTGAAGATATGTGTAGATTTAGTTTTGTTTAATGGTCCGCCAAACCCATGCAGAACACATGGTGAAAATATAAAGATTATGTTCGTTCACAAACTGATGGCGGTCCAGTATGTCATTGTCATTCAGTCGATCCCTATTGATGCTAGTTATCAAAAGGAGATGTATCCAGATGCCGAAGCTTATCTATTTTATTCCCCCCCCCCCCCATCTTTGGAGAACCTACTGGTCATGGTCTCATCATGTAAGGTACTGAGTTAATTCAGCTATACAACCCCGAATTAGGTGCAGTCATGAATCACCCATAATTTGCTGCTTGTGACGATTAAAGCTTCTTTTAGTTTGTTGAGAGTGAGGAAGGTTCTTGGAGGACTTTGGACATGCGACTTAAAAGGCATGTTCTGTGAATATACTCAGAATTTGATATCTTTGTTTGTTTGTCATGATTCATGAATAATATTTTTACTACTGAGGCAAGGCATAAACAAGATTTTGATGTGTTGTATGCAACCTTAGAAGCAATTTCAAAACATGGTGTTTGTTATGCTGATTGACTTGTGCGGCTCAGCAGTACAAGCAAATCAAAGCTCTCCTTGCAAGCTTATGAATTATTTCCTTCCCAGAAAACTTCAGTCATGAAATTTGTCCTGTTTATCCAACTGTATTAATATCAGTGAGATTATTCTTGTGTGTGATATAATCATCTCATAGTCATTAGCTGCTTCTGTTTTACTTCAATTGTAACAAGCAACAGTTTCCATCAGTTCATCATTTCTACATGCTCATCTCTTGAGAACTGCAGATCTGTCACCAAAACCAAAAGTTGCAGATCCAAATAACTCTTCCTTAACGAGAACATAGCGAACTAAAAGAAAGCGGAAAGGTTCTTTAAAAAGATAATCAGAGACCATATGGAGGAGAAAGATAGAGATGCAAAGTCTGTGATGTGCGCTTGCTTCACTAAGAGGATTGGAAGCAGATGAACTCCAAGCCTCCATAGTTGAGTGAAGCTAGCACCTCGCCACTAATGTCTTTAACACACGTAGCCCATCCTTCTGTGCAAAAGGTGGCCGGGCTGCCCAAATGAGATTTGTCACAGCCGGATTGGAAGTTTTTGCACCAGCATACAAACATAATTAGGTATCACCAATAACAGTCTCAAGGAGGAGAAATCAAACTCAAATGTCGCATGAAAAACCACACACAACAACAAACAAGAGAACTAACTAAAAAAAACAGTAACCAGAAGCTCCAACCTTACTGCTCACAAAAGTTCACAACAAAATAAGAACCAGGATGAATGCTACCCCTATCCTACCTATCAAACAAGAAGGAAATAACGAAGATATGATGGAAACTTTGAGCTTGGTCTGCTTATATAGGGAGGCTGCCCATCTGATGCAGCCCCTCCTTAGGGCAATAATGAGCGCTAGGGTTTCGGGCAGCGGTCCCGGGCAGCGGGTAGCGCCCCAATTGGCATTAACTTATGCATTTATGCCGGCAACTTGTCTCAGTGATGGAGCAATTATCTTCTCTGAAATAAGAGCAAGTTGCTCTTAGGATGGGGCTGGCCGCCGCTAGGCTCGTTAGAGCATGAGGCTGACCGCCGCTAGGCTCGTTTATAAAACGAGCCAGAAACCATGCTCGGCTCGTTAGTTGGCTTGAGCTGGCTCGTCACAGCTCACAAGCCTAGGTACCTTCTACAGCAAAACTAGTGGATGGGGGCGGCGGCGAAGAGATGCAGTGGAGCGCGGCTTGCCGGTGAAGAAGTGAAGATCGTGGAGCGCCCTGTGTGGCGCGAGTGTCGCCTCCACCTCCACGTCCTTTGTCCACTAGGGGAGCTCACCAATGTACAGTGTTGTGGTCGAGGAGGCAGAGGAGGGTGCAGGAGAGGGAGGAAGGTGAGCCCAAGGTTGAAGTCGTCATATAGGTCGTCACAATGCTCGTCGGTGGAAGGAGTGGGGAAGTGGACGTCCTGGGTGAGGCGGTGGGTGGAGGGTGGGGCGGTGGAGAATGGAGTGGCAGAAGGGGGACAGGGAAGGAGAAAGGGGCGGCAGAAGGGGGACGGGGAAGGAGAAAGGGGCGGCAGAGGAAGAGGGCAGGGAAGGAGAAAGGGATGGTGGAGGAGGGGGTGACCGAAGGAGGACGGGGCAGTGGAGGAAGAGGATGGGAATGAGAAAGGGAGGCGGTGGAGGGTCACCAAGGCAGGGCAAGGGCATGGAAGGATCTGCCGGCCAAGCAGACAAGGCGGCATGAGGATGGGGCTTCGAGACGGGGTGGTGGAGAAGCAGTGGGGCAATCTGCACCTGGATTGGATTTGGGGTTTTGGAGAATCAGGGAGGCTGGCCCGACAAGAAGTAGCTCGTGAGCCAAACGAGCGGCTTGGACTCGGCTTGAAAAATTTACGAGCCAGAAGAGTGACTTAGCTCGGCTTGAAAAGATCACGAGCCCGAGCCAAACCAGCTCACAAGCGTGAGCTGTTTTCCAGCCCACGTGGCCACAGCCGTGGAGCGTTTTTTTTTAAGGCAGCCGTGGAGGGTTAGGAAAAAGCGGGGAAGGAACAGCCAACGGCCTCTGCTAGTGTTGAATGTTGACCAAATCACGTTCAAAACCGCAGGCAGGTTCATGAAATAAGTTTCTGTGCTCCAAGTTCTACCATGGAGGTAACACTCGGTTTTGCTCGAGTAAGTGTCCCATCCATGCTATTCTGACTGCTTCAGTTATACGTTGATGCATACGCTAATAATGGCTGGAAACCCTGTCGGCAGTAGGCTCCTGATTCTGCAGTGGCTGTCGCGTTTGCGCCCCCGAAGTTTGAGCCGGTGGCCTATGAAGTTTTGGGAACTTACGCAGCCCGCATATGAGCTCACTCGCGGAAGCCCAATAGTCTGGGGCTGGTGGGCCTGCCGCCTCGACCCGTAGGGCACAGAGGCTTGCAAAATATCCGGCGGTGACTACGACTACGATTACGATTACGAAGGCTCGGGCTATCTTTGTTGGTAACGTAACGTCTCCCAGTCGAATCATCGAGACTTTTCTTTCTGTCCTGTATCTATGTGATTTTGGTAACTGGTCTCAAAATTTTATCGGAGGTCAATCAAAAAGTTTCAATCAATTTTGGCGGAAATTTTCAAAACAAAATTTAATTTTTTTTCAAAGTTAAAATGAAAAAAAAGAGATAAAATTCAAGTAAAATTCAATGGACAACAGTAATTTCAGCCGTTTTTGTTTATTTTTGAATTTTACAGAGTACTGATTGAACCGATAATCAATTGATTATTCAAACCCTGATCCATGCACATTGCGCCTGAACTGTCAATTTGGCGTACACCAGCAACAGTAAATGCACGCGCACACGCACCACAACACCAAAGTGCATCACTCGTGGTGATGCGCCTTGTTACCCCCTTTTGCTTACAAGTTGCCCCCTTTTTTTGTTACAACTTAACCTGTGAAGCTGCAAATGTAGCGCCGCGTACCGCATAGAAACAGTGAAACAGTGCGCACCCGTTCTCGGACGTGTTCATTACTGCAGTTACAGATAGCAACAGCTCTCACTCTCACTTTGCCACTACAGGAGCAATTCTACAGTGAAACAGCGGTTGCAAAAGCAGCATCCTTTCTTTTTGCCCCTTGCAAAGTGTTGCAGTTGAACCGGGCTTGCATCGGCGGTGGTTGATTCAATTTCAGTGTGCGGCCGTGCATGCCCGTGGGCCCCCTGGCCGTTGCGGTGGTCCCCGCGCCAGCTCGTCCAGACCCACCGGCGAGCACGCGAGGATGGCGCGGCCCAGTGGCTCGGCTCGCACCGCCGGCGCGCACGGCACCCACTCCCACCGCTCCACGGTGCTCCCCTCCTTCTTCCCCTCCTCCCGCAGCTCGTAGAGCACGGCGCCGTTCGCCGGCTCGGCCGAATTGTACACGTACCCGCCGGTGGCGTTGCCGCACACCCCGATCGACGGCGACATCTCCTCCTCGTCCTCCTCGTCCTCGTCGTGGGGAAACAGCCTCTCCGACATCTCGCTCGGCATTGCGTCGTGCGCCGCGCCGAGGGACAGCTCGAGAGCGTCGCCGTCCACCTCCCATGTTTGGACGATGACTCTGTTCTCTGCTTCCTCACCTCCTCGCTTCGCTCCGAACAGGACCAGCCGCTCGGCGGCGCCCTGACCGGGGGCGACGCCCCACGTGGAAACGTTGGCGTCCGGCCGGAGGCGACGAGTGGGGCCCCACCGCCGCTTCGCCGGATCGAACCAGCTCGCCCACCCGGTGGTTCTGTCCATGAGATACACTCTCTGATCCGTGGCCGCTGCCGAGAGCCACGTCGCAGCCGCGGACTCCCGGAGCGCTGCCGGCATCGCATCGCAGGCCGTCCAGCTTCCTCCTTCGTGGACCTCCACCGCCGCGGCGTCCTCGCCGTCGGCCAGTGCCAGCTGGCACGCGCCGCCGAGGGCGACCACCCGGTCGCCTACCGCCGCGAACACCGGGTCGACGCGCCACACGCCGGGGGCCTTCAGCGCGACGCACGCAGCCGTTCCAAGGGGATCGCTCGCGATGGCCAGGCCGGAGAGGGAGAGCGCGCAGACGCGGTCCCCGCGCGCGCCGCGCACGAGGCGTACGTGCGACGGCGTGGCGTGGCGCGGGGCCGGCACGGTGAGCCACGCCCCGGAGTGGGGATCGTACGCCGCGGTCCGGCGCCGGCGGCCCTGGAGGTGGACCACGAGCCAGGGTAGACGCCGCGGGCGCCGGCGCAGCGCGGCGCGCACCGCGCGGAGCCACTCGCGCGAGACCCGCGCCGTGGCGGCGAGGTCGGCCGCCGGGACGCGCTCCACCACCGACTCGAGCACGTCCCCGTACAGGTACAGCGCAGCGAGAGACGGCGACGCCGCGCCGTCGCCGTCGGCCTCGCACGCTTCCTGCTGGTGCCGCCGATGCTTCTGCTCGTGAGCTCGGATTCCCACGCCCATTTCCAACTCCACTTCTCTCAAGTCACAACTCGCCAGTCACCAACAGTAAGCACAAGAATAGCTGTTTGCTTCTGCCTCGTCTTCTAATTTTTGTGCTCTGGAATGACAAGCGAAATAGAGAAGACCGAGTGTTTAAAAAGCCACGAGCACTCGATCAGTGGTCAATGAAATTGGAGAGGGACGAAAGCGTGGAGCGGACATAATCAAACGTTAGAAATTGGTCCCTTGATAAGTGGATCGAAAACGACGGCAAGAGTTATCGTTTTGCCGCGGAGCCTGAACGGAGCAGAGCTATCTGCGTCCGTTGCAAGCTTGCAAAATGGAGTATTATCTGTGGTATGCAAGGGCGATTTTGTAATTTCTTAATTAGAGAAAAGAAGATAATGACACATAAAAGGAAATGGTGGGGCCCACCTGTCGTTGTGAGGTACGAGGGAATAAAGTTGGAGACTTGGGGTGCGTTTTGTTGGTGAGACGAGGTTGAATGGGATGGGATGGTACGGATAGGATGAGATCGTCCTGTATGGGATGAACAGTCAGTCTGTTTGGTTGGTTGTATGAGATAATAAAAGTTTTGTTTTATTGGTTGTATATGATGATTCTGGATGGTTCAAGATATTGTTTAATTTGGTGGATGAAGTTGGATATGATAACCCACTCACTAGAGGTGGTGAGTTCACCTCCTACAATTGTGGGAATTGAGTTTAGAAATTGATTTGAATTTAAATTCGAGTTTGAAAATAGTTTTGCAAACAATTAATTATTATATTTTTTGCCAAGCCGAATTTGAGGCAAGGAATTTATTTTAACTTTCCAAATTTAACAATATTTAACGATATTTAACAATATTTAACGACATTTAACGATATTTAACAATATTTAATGATATTTAACGACATTTAACAATATTTGACAATATTTGACGATAATTGACGACAGTTGACGATAATTGACAACATTTAACGACATTTGACGATAATTGATAACATTTAACGAACCTCAATTAGGTCATAAAACTGATCAAGCACCGAATTGAATCCATGCATGACTTTTTGGAAACTTTTGCATATTTTATTGCCCTTGGAAAATCTCAAATAAAGTTTAAACCTACAACTCAATTATAAGTTCCAAAAGAAAACAAGAACAAAAATTCTTGTTCATCTTCCGAAATAATTTATTGAAATACTATAATAATTATCATGCATTAACATAATTTTATTCCTATTTTTAAAGCCTTGGTCAAACCCTTTTGTTTCAAACTAAAATGAAAGACCTATTCTAAGTTTGAATTTAAATTATTCAAATTAAATCTTGAAAAGTGAGGTTTAAGATTTTAATTGAGTCCTAGGATGTCCCAGGAACCCCTCTGATTTATTTTAGAATTTTAGAAATTTTATTCCTATTTTTAAAGCCTTGGTCAAACCCTTTTGTTTCTTGGTCAACTATTTTCAAATTTTGTGCTAGCACTATTGGCTCGACCGCACCCTGGCTCGAGCCCGACGCACCAACTTGGCTCCAACCAACCGCCTAAACGGACTCGCACGCAGACCGTCGGATCATGATCGAAGGGCCCAAACGGAGTGGGCCATTCGGACCGCCCGAACGGCACCAGCGACGCGAGCCCTACGATCAAAAATGAACGGTCTAGATGCGTTGGGCCGTTGGACTGTCCGAACGGCACAATGGATGTGAGCCGTTCGATCCGCATCGGACGTCCCAAAAGAAACGGCGCGATGAAGCGGTGCGAACCAGACTCGGGTGCGCGCGATGGGGTTGGGTTGGACCAAGTCCGAACGAGTCCGATCGGTTTGGAGTTTGGGTTAGGGTTTAAAAGGGTTTTGACCGAAAAGGCAAAGAGTTTGACTGGCCGATTTAAAATAGAAGAAAATTTTGAAAAATTCTAAAATTTTTTGAGGAGGTTCTGAGAATCAACTAGATCTTAGGAAAAATATTTTTAAGCACTTTTCAAACTAAAATTTGTCATAAATAAATTATTTTCAAAACTGAATTAGTGAAAAGGTTTGAATTTTGGTGAGATCAAAATAATTTCTAAAAAATTGTTAATAATAATAATAATTCAAGATAAATAATCTAGTATTTGAATAAATTATTTCTAACAACTTTTACTCACACAAATATTCTAGATTCAAATAAAAGATGGAAAACAAGTTAAAATTTGAAATTTCGGGCAAACTTTATTACAATCAAACAAAGGTTTTACAATAACACATAATTTCGGACCGTACTTTTTTGCACTAAAATATTCCAACAGTGGTCTTGTTTTGTTGATTAAATGACAAGGAATACAACGGTTCAATCGGATTGCAAATCAGATACTCGGTTTAGGAAATATGGTCATTTGAAGCTTGTAAATTAGATTGACACGTCACCTTTTTTTAAATTCTACATGCTCTGTTTGAAGCAATGGTGTGGCGTGGGAGAGAGAGAGGCAGAGTGAACGGCGCAGTTTGGGCTTTTTTTGGCGAACGGGATGATACGACATATTAAGGGAATATTCTCATTTCTGGAACCATCAGATCTTGGATGGTTTGGTACCATCCAACCAACCAAACTCCCGAACACACTCATTTCCCGAATGGGATGGTCCCATTCAGTTTGATACGTCCAACCAAACGCACCCTTGGTCTCCAACCTGAAGCTGCGCACGGGATGGGTTTTTTTCCACTCCATGGTGGCAACGCAAGCATGGAGTTGGGTGGCTCGAGCAGATTTCGTACCTACCGTTGGCAGCGTCATAACCTTCTCCTCCTCTTCTTAAGGGGTTCCTCCTCCTCTTTCTTCCCGAACAGTATATCGAGTTCTCCTTTTTGGTTTTTCATCTCCTCTCTCTCGACTTGGTTTCATCCTCGGATCATGTGGGCTGCTGCGTCACCGTGGTTGAGCACGACGATGATGTTCGGGCCTCCTCCTCCTTGTGCACTCTCTGTTTGTCTCCTTGCGTCATCTCCTTATCGAGGTAGCTTAGGAAGATGGGCGGCGCACCAGCTCTGTTCTTGATTTGGGTGAGAAGAAAGGTTCAATGTGGTGGATTTGCTCCTGGTGCATTCGGCCGGTGCATCTTGCTATTTATTCTTGAGTGGCATTTTTTTTTGTACCTTGGCTTCACTTTTTGGTGTGTCACGAATTGTGAAGAGTGACATTGTATCTTCAACGACCACGTCTGTTCACCATGGCACAGCGGGACGATTGGGTTTATGAGACAGCGCCTCGGCATGCCTTGCCGACCGACTCAGTGGCTTTGAGTGCCATCTACTCCGTGAGTTTGTATTTACAGATTATTTGCTTTACTTTGCATAGTGTGTCATGCTAGTGGTAAAGATTGTGGGCTTGGTTTATGCTCGATGAGGATTTAAGGTTATTGTGAGATTAAATATGATAATTTGGATATAAGTTTGGTCTTGATCTTGTAGATTACTTGTTGTTTACTACTTTGTCATATATCACTTGCTTGTTTTGTTCATTATGAGCTATCAGTTTCTAGTGAACATTGAACTGTTAAAAGCTTTATATGTCTGGTTAGTTTAGCAAGATTTTATTTGAGCTCAATACCTAATTTATTTTAGAGAAATTGTCATGTTTAATTTGTGATTGATTTTTGACCTAAGTGGTGAGGAGGCCAAGAATTATTGTTGAGCAGCTGACATCTGAGAGCAATAAATAACCAATTAAAATATGAGCATTATGCTGATTTTAGTTGTTCACTTGTTCTACCTTTTGAGCGTATTGTCATGTTTAATTGACATTTAAGATTACATGCTAAACTAAATGTTTATATGCCACTTCTATCATTTATATGTGTTGATGGTTTAGTATCGATCTTACGAATGAATATTGAGGATTTCCTTGAAATAAGCCACACAGAAAAAGGCATAGGGATTTAGATAGGTTCGGGCCTTCTCCTAGGAGAATAATAACCTTACTCATGTGTTGTTGTATTAACTATGCTTTACAACAGGAAAGAAATCACTAGAACTAAGGCTTAATGACCTCTCTATTGTCTCTGATCCTCTTCTCTGTCTACTAACTTTACTCCTTATATAGTGTGTGAAGGATTTCATCACGCGCCATATTAGTCCTCTAAATTCTTCAAAATCCAAATCAAACTCACTCGGAAGAGATGACCGGAACCATTTCCAAGTGGGAAAATCCGAAATGGATGTAGAGAATATGACTGCTTTGGTCGTGGTGGAGAAGATTCCAAGGCGTGCTTTGGTGAAGTGGACCAACATTGATGGTCAGTATTGGCCCTCGAGTGAGAAGAACACCATTCCAATATTCCAGGCATACTGTGAATGTGGTTTCCAACTATCCGTTCACTCTTTCTTGATGATCGTACTCCAGCATTTGGGGTGGAATTGGTGAACTTGGTTCCCAATGCCATCACAATGTTGAGAGTATTTGTCTACCTGTGCAATGCCTATCTGGGAATGCTTCCAGATTTGGATCTCTTTCGGTACTACTACGGGATGAGTAAGCACAGTGGAATCGCATGTAGTTGCAGTCTGAAGCTCCACGCCGGGAAGTCGAGGGGGTATATTCATATGTTCACCCGGTCATCGTGGCCAGGATGGAAGAAGAAGTGGTTCTACTGGATTGCATCCAGGGACGACAGCCTCTTCTACACGGGGAAGCCTGCAGAGAAGAGTTCATCTTGGTACTCGACTCCAAGCGACCTCGATCGGATCACCCCTTACATCCAAGCCATCAAGGATTTGAGGGAAGAGGGGTTGACCGAATAGCACGTGGTGAAGGACTTCATCATGCGTCACGTTAGTCCTCTGAAGAATAGAGTACACCCCATATGGATGTATTCGGGGACAACTTACCCAGCCAGAGATTATGAAGGAGGTAAATAAATAATCAATTTAGCTCTTTTATAAATTTTGAGCATTATTGTTGAGTATGTCTTTGTACTCATAGATCTCTCACAAAAGGAAATTGACGCTCGAGTCAAACTCATTTGTGAGAGGGCTCCTACGACCACAGAAGGGGCTCCTTGAATCTTAGCGATCATAACTGAAGAAGAGAGAAAATAACGCCTAAAGGTAACCAAAAGTTGATTTCGTCTTTAGAGTTCAGTAGTCGTAAAGTTCGACCATTTGGTAATATTCGTTTTTTGACTTTTGCATAAAGTAGGCATGGCAGACCGCCAAGACAACAAAGAGGTCGAATTGAAGGCTGTCGAAGAGGGGTCAGAGGAAGACAGAGTTCCTTTGGCCAAAAGGCATTGCCTTGTGAAGGGTTCTGATAAGAATGATGGAAGTTCAAGTTGCACCCTTCCTTTGACAACTCCTATCAGACAATTCTTTGCAGATGTGATCGCTGCAGAGAAAAGGGCGTGGTCGAAGAACTTAAGCATAAAGCCCCTAATACCAAGGTACCTTTCTATTATGACAACAAGAAATTTTCAGTTTCTGCTTCCCATGGCTTTGTCAAGCAAATA
Source organism: Phyllostachys edulis (assembly GCA_036346405.1). Classification (NCBI taxonomy): domain Eukaryota; kingdom Viridiplantae; phylum Streptophyta; class Magnoliopsida; order Poales; family Poaceae; genus Phyllostachys; species Phyllostachys edulis. The sequence goes on along the minus strand of CM070546.1, from coordinate 43,298,461 downwards.
AAAAAGGAGAACTGGAAAAAAATTTATGTCTTTTGTGAAGGCCACCTCTGCAATAGCAGCACCTATGGCCGAGGCGAGCACTGTCCCTCAGGTGCTCGAAGTCAATTATGACCATCAAGAGGGGCAGACAGCTCAAGGAGCATTAGCTCTCACTCAAGACCTATGACTAGATGTGGTCGTAGAGGTCACAACCCCTCAACAAGATATTCAACCAGACGTGGTTGAAAAAGCTCTAGCCTCTCAAGCTCGTGGCACTGAAAGCCTTCCAAAGGCTGAAGGTGCCACAAGAACTGGGGTGGCCGAAGAAGAGAAGAAGAAGAAGTCTTCCTTGGGGAAGGTTTCTTCTGGATTCAAGATTGTATCACGAAAACCAAGGTATGTAAAACTAAAAGCATAGAGATAGCATTTACCTTTTAGTTTTACAATTTGACTTGTCTTCCTCTTTTCTTATTGTTTTAGTCATACTTCTGCAGCCCCAGGGATGCTTTTGTTGGAGGCCCTCAATTGCCTTGTCTACCACCGTGGGAGTATTGATTTCTCCTGCGGTCGTAGAGACAACAGCGAAGGTGGTCGCAGAATCGACTCCTACCCCTGTGGTGGCAATGGAGAAGGTTATTGCCGCTGAGCCAGCCATGACTACTGAGGTAGTCGTAGAGGAGGAGGCGAAGACGACGGAAGATCAAGATGCTATGGCGATCGAGTCGATTATTGAGGATCTCAATAATCAGACAAGGGACCTGATCCTACGATCACCAGTAGCAGCCAGTCAAGCTGGAGCAAAGAGCTCCGACCATAGTGCTGGGAAGGAGGTCATGGAGGATGTTTCTCCGGGTCATCAAGGAGTCGCTTCTTGTACCAACAACAACGAAGAAGAAGAAGAAGACTCCTTCAACATCTTTCCTAAGTTGTTTGGACCACCGACCATCAGATCCTCTTCATTCAGATCTCGTGACCGAGTCCCACACCCTAAGTATATTACAAATAGGGGACATATCTTTGATGACAAGAGTCTTCAAAGAGTATGGTGGGACAAAGTCAATAGGCTCTATGAACTACAGGATTCCGAGACGGTGTATTTTGCTCGGTCAACCATTAGTGTAAGTACTCGATACCAAATATTTACATATTTGGATTTTTTTTCCTTTTTCTCACTGTATTTCTTTGTTCTGAGAGCTCTTGAGCAAGTTGCTACTATTGATGAATACCACAGGCAACTAGTATTGCTGAAAAAGCAACATGCTGAACTCTGCGAATTAGCAGTGAGATCGTAAGTTATTGTTATGAGGAGTCTATTTTGTTATGACCACTCATTCAATACCCATCTCTACTTTAACCTTTGTAGGTCTAAAAGTGACGAATGAACCTTGACCGCTGCACTCGACTATGTAAAAGCCAAGGCACAAAGTTTAAGGGGCAAAAAAGGAGACCTGCTGAAGAACCTTTAGGAGGCAAATTCTGCAACTTGTGAGCTACAGAATGAAATAAACAGTAAGTATTTCACTTAAAATTGTTCATTTCGACAACTTTGTTTTCTTTCTATAACTCTTTTTATTTGTTTAGAAAAAAAAGTTCGATGTGGACAAGCTCAAAACCGAGGTCGATTCGAAGACCTTGCTGATTAACGAGCTCACCCGTATCACCAAAGAAAAAGAGAAGAGTATAAGGGATTAGGAGGAGTAGTGCACAAAGGATGCTGCCTTTTATGATGACGAGATATGGAAGCTTGACTCTCGTTTAGTAGGTGAGAATTCTTCACCTACGACTAGTTTTGTTTACTAGTCTTTTAGAAGTGTTTTTCTAACTGGTCGTACTCTATTTTCAAAGCAAGTAGTCGAAATAAAATGACTTTAGGAAGGTTCGGCTCGCAATCAGGAGGAAATAAAGGGTACGAAGATCAATCTTGAGGACAACATTTCACTCCTTAATAATGTGCTCGGTGGACTTGGTGCTAAGGAGGTCACTCCTCTTGAAGACACCATGGTCGCCCATACGAGTACCATTTGACAGCAAGTCGGAACTCTCCAAGAGTTAATAATAACTCTAAAGACCAACCAAGCCGACTCGATAAGAAAGGCAGTCGAAAGTGCAATAAGTTATGCCCTAGCAAAATTTAAGGCTCATGATCGTAATCTTAGCCTTCAACCAGTCGAAGCTGACTTCGACTGCACTGAAGCAAAGGCAGCACAACTGATTAAAGAAGTGCAGCCGATCGGCAAGAAGGTCACAGAGTAGATGCAAATCGGATCTCCTTCATTAGAGTAGTTTGTAATAGGGCCTGCAATTGTAAAAACAATTTCCTGCTTATGAATATAAATCTTTATTTTCCTGCGAATTGTCGCTTTGAGTAGTTAGTAACCCATACGACAATAAATAGAAATGAGAATTGAATTTTAAGACTAAGAATTGAAGTTATATTTATAATGTTATCCTAGCTCCCGACTATTTGCTTAGTTTAATTATATAAACTAAGTAAAAAGTGGAAAAAGAGCTTGCTTAAACAAGTTGTTCGACCTTTGTTGTCAATCTCGATTGTCATGTACTAGTAGCAAGAGTTAGGAACAGATCGACACTAGGAAGTTATTTCTTGTGGGCAAGACCACGTGCAGAGAGGAAAGACTTCGACTAGGTGATGTTTCTTTCTCCGACTAGGTTAATCAAATCGAGAGCATTAACATTAATCGAACAAACTATAAGAGTGTGCTTAAAAAATTCGTTCAACCTTTCTTATTGAACTCAATTGTCTTGTACTGGTAGCAAGAGCTATAACAGCTCGACGCTAGGAAGTTCCTTCTAATGGGCAGGACCACATGCAGAGAGAAAAGACTTCGACTAGGTGGTGTTACTTCGTCCAACCAGGTTTAATCAAATCACGCGTATTAAGAGTAGTCGAGCAAACTATGAAAGCTTAACTCACTTAGAAAGATTCTTCGTAAAATGAAGAAATGAACCAAGTCAATGATTAAAAAAGAGTTTGCTGAAAATTATTTTGACCACATTTTGTTGAACCTAGTTTATCTGTGTTTGCAGCGAAAGTTAGGAACAGATCGACGCTAGGAAGTTTCTTCTAGTGGACAGGACAACATGCAGAAAGGAAAGGCTTCGACTAGATGATGTTACCCTCCTTTGACCAGTGTAAAGAAAACCAAGTGTTTAAAAAGTGATCAAAAAATTATCGAAACATTGTTCAATGAAAATTTTAAGACAAAAAAGATTGAAGAAAGCATAAAATTTATTGAGAATCTAAAGAGTTACACATAGAACTTGCGTAGCTAATCAATATTGCATGAATTAGAAAGAATCATGTCGTCTTCCATTGCTAATCGTACCGAACCTAGCTGCGTAAGTTCGACCACTGTGTAAGGACCTTCCCACTTGGGGAAAGTTTATTTCGATTGTACTAGGATTGAATCTTTTTCAATACCAAGTCACCTACAACAAGGTTACGAGGTTGGACCTTACGATCGTAGTGTTTGCATAGGGTTTGTTGGTAGACCGTCGAACGGATTAAGGATTGCTTCCACTTTTCTTCGAGTAGGTTGATGTCATCTGCTCAAAGTTGTTCTTGGTTGGAGTCGTTGTATTTTTTGACCCTTATTGACCGAATCTTTAGCTTTGGTGGAAGCATGGTTTCAGCGCTAAAAACTAAGAAAAATGATGTTTCACCTGTAGCCCGACTAACAATCGTGCGAATTGCCCATAATACAGAGGGAAATTCTTTTACCCAAACCCTCGAGCGCTTTATAAGCTGGTCAAAAATTCGAGTTTTAATTCTCTACATAATTTAGTTATTTTCCCTTTCAACTGCCCCATTGCTTTGTGGATGGGCGACAGAGGCATAACATAGCTTAGTACCCAATTCTTCGCAAAATTCATGGAATGTTGCACTCAAAAATTATGTACCATTATCTGTAATGATTTGACTTGGAACCCCAAATCGAGTAATCATATTTTTCATTATAAATTTCTTGGATGCTTCCGTTGTTATCCCAGTCACAGGATCGGCTTCAATCCATTTTGTGAATGTATTAATAGCCACAAAAAGGAACTTGAAACCCCCCCTGGTGCTTTTGGGAACAGTCCTAGGATATCAACACCCCTGGTTGCAAAAGGGCAAGAAAGATGTATGGTTTGTAATGCTTGAGCCGGTTGGTGTATTTGTCTGCTGTGAAATTGGTATTGTACGTACTTCTTAACGAGCTCTTTAGCATCATGGAGGGCTGTTGGTTAGTAGAAACCTTGTCGAAAGGTTTTTCCGACCAGCGTTCTATAAGAAGCGTGAGTTCCACAGATGCCTCCGTGTATTTCTTGAAGGAGATTCAATCTTTCTTTCTGCGATATGCATCGCATAAAAACCCCTTGAGTCCCTCGCTTGTAGAGGACTCCTTCAACCAAAGTATACATTTTGTCCTTACGAGATAAACGACCAGCCTCAAGATTGTCATTGGGTACTACGCCCTTTTGAAGATACTCGTAGATGAGACTCATCCAGGTATCCTCGTATTCTAGGGAGGCTGACTCAATAGGAGATGTCTCTGGTGTTTCGACCAGGGACGGCTTTTGGAGCTGTTCCAAGAATACTCTATTTGGTACTTATGATCGAGAAGAAGCCATTCGGGCTAATTGGTCAGTGAGAAAATTATCCTTTCGAGGGATATATTGTACCTCAAAACTGAAAAAAAAATGCTTGTCAAGCTTCCTGACTTCCGATAAGTACTGAGACATGGTCGGATTAGAGCATTGGTACTCTTTTCTAACCTGATTCACGACCAGTTGAGAGTCTCCTCTCATGAGTAATCGTCAAATCCCGAGCGCTTTCGCTGCTCGTATGCCAGCCAACAAACCTTTATATTCTGTCACATTGTTAGTAACAGGAAAGTTTAATTGAATAGCATACTTTAAGGTTTCTCTTGTAGGATATTTCAGGACCACCCCAGCCCCTGAGCGACTTAGCGTAAGTGACCCATCAAACTACATTGCCCACTGGTCATGGGATTCGTACTGGGGATCTTGAACAGGTTCAAGATTTGTCTATTCGGTGATAAAGTCTACCAAGATCTGGGATTTAACGGTCGTTCAGGACATAAAATAAGGTTTAAACTCCCCAAGTTCAACCGACCATTTTGTCATGCGTCCCACTGTTTCCCTGTTCGAGAGGACCTCTCCTAAAAGAAACTCAGACGACACAATTATCTTGTGCTCCTGAAAATAATATTTCAGTTTCCTCGAAGACATGAGGAGAGCATATAGAAGCTTTTGGACCTAAGGGTATCGCTCCTTAGGCCCATGTAAAACCTCACTAACGTAGTAAACTGGTTGTTGAACATTTTCACGTTCTACAATCAGTATTGCGCTCACTGCTTGTGACGTAGCAGCTAAATATATTAGGAGTGTCTCTTCTGATTTCGAAGAAATCAGAATAGGAGCACTCATAAGATACCTCTTGACATCCTCGAAGGCTTTTTTGCCACATCTGACCACTCGAAACCCTCATGTTTCCTCAAAATTTTAAAGAAACGAAGTCATTTTTCTCCAAGTCGTGTGATGAAACGATTTAAAGCTACCATGTATCATGTGAGTTTTTAGACTTCTTTCTTTGCGGTCGGAGGGCGTATTTGTTCGATGGCTTTTATCTTTTCAGGATTTGCTTTGATTCCTCGTGCAGAGGCAAGGAATCCAAGCAACTTTCTTGAACAAACTCTGAACACACACTTCTCAGGATTGAGTTTCAAATGGTGTTTTCTGAGGTTGTCAAATATTTCTTGTAAGTCAGAAATATGATTAAGGTTCTTGATACTTATCTGGTGAAAATATTTTAAATGGTATAATAAATACGGTCTTTTCTTCATCATTTAGGCACATACTTATCTGGTGCAAACCAGAATATGCATCTAGGAAACTTAATATTTTTCAACCAGCAGTATAATCAACCAACCGATCAATACGAGGAAGGGGAAAATCGTATTTCGGACAAGCTTTATTAAGATCAGTAAAGTCTACACACATATGCCACTTACCATTGGACTTTCTAACCATGACAGGGTTAGCCAACCACTCTGGGTGGTGGACTTCTCTTATGAAGCCTGCTTTAAGTAGCTTGTCTAATTCAGATCTGATGACATCTCGTCGATCAGGTGCAAATCTCTGTAACTTTTGTTTTACGGATTTCTTGTCAGACCGTAGAGCTAGTCTATGCTCGATCACCTCCCTGGAGACTCCGGGCATGTTGGATGCTTGCCACGCGAAGACATCGCGTTTGCTCGGAGGAAGGTGACGAGGGTATTTTCCTATGCAGGGTCGGAAGTGACTCTAACGCAAACGGTCTTCGAAGGCTCCTCTACATTGAGTGGAACTTCTTTGACTTGGTCGTTCAGTTTTGGGGCAATTTTAGGCTTCAACTACTTTGTCGAATGTTGCCCCTTGCTTACTTCTCGAGTTGGTATTTGACTAACCATCTTGAGAGATTTGCGGTCGCATGTATGCACCATCTTTTTATCACAACGGATTGTGATTGCTCCTTTGGAACCTAGCATCTTAAGATATTGATAACCATAATGAGCAGCAATTAGGAATCATGCTAGCATTGGTCGACCGAGTATGACATTGTATGCCGTGTCGAAATTGACCACATTAAAAGAAATTTTCTCTGTCCTGAAATTGTTAGGTGAACCAAACATTACATGAAGAGAAAGTTGACCAATGGGCCTGGCTGAAGAACCTGGTACGATCCCATGAAATGAGTATCGTACATGCTTGATCTTTGTCCTAGGAACTTGTATCTCGTTTAGGGCACTCGTAAAGAGTATATTTAATGAACTCCCACCATCAAATACCACATGATTGACTCGACAGTTGTTGATGATAGGCTCGACCACAATCGAAAAACAACCATGTCGAGTAGAATGGATTGGACGGTCACTTTTCTCGAAAGAGATGGTGATTTTCAACCACTTCGATACTTTATTGACTAGAGCAGTGTCGATGGAATTTACCACACGTTTGACAGCTGTGAGCTGTCGTTTCGACTCGTATGCCAAAGATCCTCCATAGATGTGATCGATGGTGTGTTCTGGATCTTGAAGTAGCATGTCCTCATTGTCATCCTGCTGCTTTCGACCACTTGTTTGCCCCACTTTTTGAGTGTAGGAAGTGGTCCTTTGACGGTGTAGTAATCTTTGAGTTTTCGCTGAAAAACTTGGCAATTGTGAAGGTCGTGTCCTTCCTTTTTTGTAGAAAGGACACCATCTAGGTTTGTCATTCTTCCATTTACGGTGTTTGCCTTTGTCCCGGTCGGAGTATGGTTTGGAGTTTCAAGGCTCCTTATCGCTCATGGCTAAGACCTCCTTAGAGCTTTTGACTTGAGGCTTTTGGCCTTTAGTCTTGCTCTTGAACTTCTTAGACTTTTTATCCTTCTTCTTGCTACCTTCGTCTGCCCCTCGAGTGTCCTTATCGTCACGGTCGATCGTACGATTCCATTCTACCACCTCTGTAGCATTTGCATAACGGTCGCCCATCTCAAAGAGCTCGATGACGGTAGCCGGAGGATTTAAAGCAATATTCTCTATGATCCTTCTACTGCAGACTCTCTGTTTGAATACTCTGATGACAGAAGACTCAGAAACTTCAGGAATTGAGTTGCGAACTTGATTGAAACGCATGATAAACTGGCGCAAGGTGTTGTGAGAATCCTGTCGCATTCTGTGTAAGTCATCCTCCTTCACTGGGCGATTGTAAGTGCCCTAGAAATTGGCTAGTAGTAGATCGCAAAGGTGCTGCCATGAGTAGATTATCGCTTGTAGCTGATTTAACAACCACGATCGAAGCAGATCCTTTGAGCACAGTAGAAAGGTAGTTGGCCATGACATGCTCTCCTCCTGCTGCTGCTCTAATAGCAGTGGTATAGATTTGAAGAAACTCAATGAGATTTTGTGACCCATCAAACTCATCCATGTTCACTGGTCAAAAACGAGATGGCCAGCGAACTGCTTGAAGGTTAGGTGAAAACACCCGACATTTGATGATAATATAGTAATGCCTTCTTTATGGGAAAGAAGGGCTGGCATCACCAGGTGATCGTACTCGACCTAGTGTTCGATGGAGTTGTCCTGACATGGTTACCAGAACAGTGTCGTCAAGTCCGCTCAAGCCTGATTATCATGTCTCGGAGTCTTTGTGCAATCTCTTGAGCGAAGATGTCATAGCCTGGTGCTTGTCCAATCTCATAAGTCGGGTTTTTGATCAGGTCATTGATTCGTTGAAGTTCTTGAGCTTTCTCTGACTGGTATTGGATGCGCCAGGTAGAGTCCTCAGGGTAGCAATTCTTATTCTCCGAATGGTTTCAGGGTCATCAACGTCTGAGTCAGTCGGAGCATGCCTCAGTGAAGAGCGGTCATTTCTAGGATTTTGCCCACGCTCATGAAGGTGGAGATCCCGTTCATCACCGAAGGCGTCCTCGCCATCACCACGAGAGCCCGAAGTGAATGTGCGATGGGAAGCATCTCCAGCCCTGCCTCTTGGAGAGAGATTAGGATCTGAGGAGAGGACAAAGACCTCTTGGGTGCTATTATCTCCACTTGTGTCTGAGTCCTCCTGACTCGAGGAGTAGTCGAAAGACAATGCATGTCTCGCGACTTGGAGCAATCCTCTCTAAGACGGGGAATTCGGGTTATAACTGTCTCTAACCGAAGGTGGACCCTGCGAGGGTGTGGTCGAATCCGCAGGTAAAGCGGGCTCGACATTGCACCTTGTGGGAGTAACCGAAGGGAGACAGTTATCAGGTGTTGGCTGAGTCCCGGAATCATGGATTCCAAGACTTGCTGTGCTAGATCGGATAGCCTCAGACATGCTCGAACATTTGGAGGGGGACCCTCGTCGTGCTCTGTACTCGCCTTGACACAATCCTGACCCTGTCGGATGGATCCTTGCCCTTTGAGGAATCTGGTTCCTCATCTGGACGTAATGTTGTGGGGGAGAAAGATGCATCATCAACCTTTTCTTTGGCATGGTCGTCTGGGTGTCATGAAAGATCCCTAGAAACAGCATTGCCATCGGACAAAATGATGCTCTACTCGTACTTGTAGCAGGCATCCATGTCAAGTTCTGCATAGTCTGCCAAATCGAACTAATTCTCTCCATTCCACTCTCCTGCCATAAAACCATCAGAGTTGAAAAATAAAGAAAATATGTTGAAAAGGAAAAACTAGAAGATCCCCACGGACGGCGCCAACTGTCGATGGTTTAGTATCGATCTTTACAAATGGATATTGAGGATTTCCTTGAAATAAGACACACGAAAATGACATAAGGATTTAGACAGGTTCTGGCCTTCTCCTGAGAGAATAATAACCCTACTCTTGTGTTGTTGTATTGATTATGCTTTACAACAGGAAAAAATCACTAGAACTAAGGCTTGATGACCTCTCTGTTGTCTCTGATCCTCTGCTTTGTCCACTAATTTTACTCCTTATATAGCGCGTGAAGGGGTGACAGTTGTTCCATGCCAAGAGGCGCCTCAATGCTTGATGAAATACGCACGTTGATGGTAGTTATTGTCAAAGAAACCATACCCCACGTCGTATTGCAGTTACGTCAAAGACAGATGCTTAATACGTGTAGTTATCCTGGAGAATAACAGCACATATTAACTCAGCCTGCCTAGGCGGTCAACATCGTTCCAAGGTGGACCCGGGTGGAGCTAGGCGGGCAAGGCGCAGCCGTCCAAGGCAGCGGAGAGGGCGAGAGAGGGAGAGGGCAGAGAAGAGAGGAGAGGAGGAGAGGAAAACTTACCTCACCCCCGCCGATTCCGGCTTGCCACCGGTCAAATTAGCCTCCGCCGCCACCGGATCCGCCTTCCCCACCGTCGAATTCCGCCACCCTACCGCAATGAGGAAGGGGAGGAAGGGGAAGAGGACGGGAGAGGGAGGCTAGATCTAGGAGAGGACGTGAAGGGAAGAGGACGACATCGGCGCGTCGCAAAGAGAGCGAGGAGGGCAGGGGAAGAGCGAAGACGAGAAGGGAAAGTGTCGGCCGAACGCCGAACGCATCGATGCATCGTGAAAGATAAGAGACTAGAGAGAGAGTGAGAGAGGAATCAACGGTAATGGGCCGACCCATTCTTACATCAACAGTAATGGGCCGTTGTCGGGACCCAAAAATGCAATTTTGGACCGTTTGTGTATAACCCACTAGTCTAGAATCACGCTAGTGCACACAGTGTCAATATAGATGAATATCGATCCACACAGGGTGAAATAATAGAATAAACGAGTAATTTGGATAACAAATAACTGTTGTGACCTTAAGGTCGAATTTACATTTATTAAGCCTCGTATGGCTGGCAATAATAAAATAAGCATCGGAACAAAATAAACTTCAGCGAAAACCTATCGATTCGCCATAGGCAACCGACTGGGATCAAGACCTAGCAATCAACACCTTCATAGAACTCCTCCTCAAAAGCGAGCGAAGACTCCTCCACTTCTGTTGATTGATTATAGCAAGCATGACTACACAACCGTACTCGCAGGTCATACCATAGAATGCAATGTTTACATGATGGCCTATTCCAAAGGAAAAGGCTTATGTGGTTCTTTCACATAAATACAATATTTGTAATTGAATATGAATAATAGATTAAAACACAACTTAAAACAAATAGACACTATTAATTTAACAGTTATTTTCACAAAGAACACAAAGTCTAATCAAATTATTCACACAGCCATATGACTTAGATCACACAGCTCCCTTCCCAAATGTTTTATGAAAATCTACCCCTCGTGTGAAATCCCTGAGCATGTCTATGACCGCGGACGCGGCTATTCGAATAGATTTGTTTACCACTCTACAGAGGTTGTACACTTTACCCACACGATATAACCAGTGTAACTTGCACTAATCATAACAAAACGTTTCAGAAACTTCATCTCAACATTGACACTCCCGATGTGTTTTACTGACAACGCTAACGCCCACACAAGAAATTAGCCCGTCGCACACCGTTGGACCTGAAGACGGCGAACCACTCATAAATGTGAGTCGCCACGAAGACAGAAATACACCTCCATCCCGGCACAAAGCCTACCCTACCTCCTGAGTAGTCAATGTCAAGACTCCATAACTTACTAAGTTAGTCCCGTCCCATACCAGGCATGTGGTCGTACAATTGTGGCTCAGTTCAATGGTGCACAAAGTTAAGTCCTTAATTGACCAAAGCAAGACTTCCAATTTCTAACTAAGTAACTAATATTCAAATCCCACGCACTAAGCTCCACCATATCACAAAGTTTCCACCATTTTCCTTAGTCTAAATACTTTCTCACCTTGTTGGTTAAGTGCAACACATGCCATCAACGAGTAATAGCACACAACGCACACAGTTTTATCACAAAGTTCCATAGTCACTTAGTCAGATTCATATTTGCAACTCACATGAAATGATGACTCGTGGTATGGCTAAGCAATCTACTCGTATCTAACCAACCCACGTTGGTGCTATGATAATACCAACTAAATAATGAACCAATCTAGGGTGATAAAAGATCACGACATAACAATAGACAAGGTGGGTATAAACAAATTAGATTAATAACTAAACCCAAAATCATTTAAATAAATACTTAAAGTAAATGCATTGATTTGAATCAAAGTAATTTTGAAAACTAGGTTCAATATGATCAAAGGTACAACTTGCCTTGAAAAAGATCCTGGTACAGGTCTTGGTCTTGGTGAACTCCTCCTTCAAAATTTCCCGAAGAATCAACGTCTACTCGCAAACAAAATAAATAAATAACAGAGAGAAAACAAACTCCAAAAATTAAACAAAAATCTCAAATAAATAGATCTCAAATTTATATGAATTTAGAAATTTGAATGGGCTCAATTGGAGTTCGGATGAAGAAGATATGGCCTTTGGAAGTTCAAAATCCAAAGAAATACCTAAATTGGAATTTATGATTATCCCGGATTATTTTTCTATTGAAAAATCGGAATATGACGCAAGCTGACGTCAGCCCTGGGAATTTTTGAATTAAAATAAATCTAGGAAAAACTGTAGAGAATGACAGGTGGACCCTCGGTCCATGGACCAAGTCCACTCAAGGGTTTGCTGGTCTACGGGTTCATGGTCTATAGAATAGTACTACTGGCAGGTGGGTCCCACGAGTCAGAGACTCGGTGCACCATGAAATAGATCTATTCGAGATTTTGGTTCTAGGTTTGGATCAATGGCATGCACACGTGCACGTGGCGGCTGACGCGGCGCCACGCACGCGACACGTAGGCACAAGAGGCTGAGCTGGCGCAGACATGGACGAACACAACAACGGATGACGTCATTACCCCAACAAACTTTCGGACTCCGGTGACAACAGCGCATGGCGGCGATTCACCGACGGTGAGTGGTGCCAGCACATAGCTAACGCTATTGCGAATCTAATGAGGTGCTCACTAATGATCGGAGTGGACTGTGACGGCTAGCGGCGAGCTCAAAGCGGCGGAGAGGTACAAGTGTTGTCAGAATCCAACTCCGGTGAGGCACTAACGATGGGGAGGAGCAATGGAGGGAGCTCTGGTGATGGCAGACTCAGTGGCAGGGTCGATGTCGACGAGGCGGCGACGGTGGCAGCGCAATTCGAAGAAATCGATTTATGGCTGAAACCCTAAAACTCCAAAATTAGGAGGTGCTGGGGCTTTAGGAGGAGAACGGGGTGGGGATTCGGGATGAGGAGGACAGGGCAAACCCTAGGGGACCTTTTTTAGTGCTCGGGCATGCCGGATAAGGAAACGCCCAAATTGAGTACGAGATGAACACGGGTTGGATTTGAAGATTGAAACGAATTTGGGATAAGATTTTTATGGATAAAGGTGCGGAGGGATAAAAGGATTCGGAAAACGTATCACTACGAGATTCTTTCTGTTGGAAATGAATTTGTCGGACAGAGCTTCTAGAAGCGTCAATGGCGAATGGAGTGAGCGCGTCGCGAGGATGACGAAGGTGGAGGTGGGAGGAGGGCCTGACAAGCGGGCCCCACCGGTCAGCGACGTGGAGAGAGAGCGGAAATCCAATTGGCAAATAGAAAATAGCAAATGAACTCGGAAAAATTCTAGAAAAATCTAGAAAATATATCCAAGTGCATAGAACCCAAATAAAATAGTTTTGACAATAATTGATGTTGACATTAATCATGTTAAATAGTTTTGATACTAAAGTCCATGTTAAGCTTTGAGTTAAAATTCAAATAAACTCTCAATGGTGAATTTTCCAACTACTAACTATTCAAAATATTAAAAAAAAAAAGAAAATTGGGATGTTACAGCCGTCTAGATAGTGCAGAACAATATGGCTTTCTTTTTATTATTTATTTATTTATATCCATTTCTTCTCCACTTCTTTCCTCCTCTGTTGTTTCTGTTCGACCGCCTAGGCGCTAGGCGATTACCCTCCACCCGTCTTCCACCTAGCGTCTAGGTGAACACTGTAAGTATCGCTATTCGATTGGGCCCCACATGTCTGTCGACTTTGTTGACTATATGGTAGTTGTAGTTGACCTAATCGTAGCAAGACTTACGACCATGAGGTGGTCGTAGTAAGGATTACGACCATAAGGTGGTCGTAGTAAATCTTACGACCACTAGGTAGTCGTAGGAGTACCTACGACCATATAGGATGGTCGTAGGATGATTTACGACACTCAGTTAAACTTCTCTCTTATCAATGATAAGAGGTATACTATAGAGTAACATGAAGTTATTGCTATCTATAATAATGATTACAGATAAACAGTTTAATTAATTAAGGATTATTAGATCCTCTTCAATATGTGGCTGGAAATATGCCTTTATGATCATAATTATTGCTGAAATAATTTATGAATATTTGCTAAAACAACTAAATTTACAACATTACCATCATGAGTCATACAATAATTAGTACTCTAATGCTGCTAAATTATGTGAGTCACGCCTCGCGAATGGAACGGACAAAGGCGAATCGTCGCATTAGATTTGATCGTCGTCACTAGGTTATATGTTTAGCAGTATATATGAAGTGAATAAGATATTTTGAGCAGAAGAATTCTCTGGTGAACATACACCGGAGACAGGGTAGGAGACCAAACCATCACCCTGACGTCCTGAATGGTGCCGATGACGGAGCAGGTGTCCATTTTCCTAATTGGCTGCTTGATTATTCTCCCTAGTTCTGAATCCTATCTCCGTTATGTCTGTCGCTATCAGGCAGAGAAGGGCCAGTACTTTCCTAGAAGCACTGGCCACTACTTTTCTAGAAGCACTCCGACTGCAAACGAAAACTATCTTGTTAACATGTCAGATCGAGTCAGATGGTTGGCACACAATTTTTTTTTGTACATACAAATCCATTTATTTATTCTACAAAAGCCGTGCTATCACAGCTCGAAATTATACGCTGTTCAGAATTTAGATCCGCATCTGGACTTTTCTGATGGACGGCCGCCACTTCAAAACAGGGGCTGGTGTACGACGAGCGGACTGCCGTGTCACTTTAGGACGACTGCACGAGGCGGCGCCGTGGGCTGATGCGGTTGGCGGAGAAAGCGGTTGGAGCAGTGCCGCCCATCCGCCCAGGTTCTGTCCATTTTGATCCGGCGACCAAAGTCTAGGTGGGTAGGCCAGTCCGGCCCAAGGCTCACATGGACAAGTCAGTTCCTGGTCTTTTTTTTGGTGGCCACTGCCTCACAAGTCAGTAACATGTCAAAATTGTTCATCATGTCACGTGCTGTTACTTTCGCGCTAGTACATCCCCAAACTCTTCGACCAAAACAAAGCTGCAATCAGGATTCAGGGTGAAGAACAGCGTCTCATTGGAAAACTACAGCTTGAGAGAGAAAAAAATCTTGACATGATCCTGATCAATCCAGGGTCTTGTCACTTCAAGGAACGTTACTACTACGTAATTTCTCTTATATCCAGCTCTGTAATTGAATTAATTACTTCCGATTAAGCTACCGAACCAAGGTTTAATTAATTAGGACGCGGAGCTGTTGAATAATTACTGCTACTTTCAAGCTTCACTTCCTCTTGTTCTTGGAGGCGAAGCGGAGGACGAGGTAGAACCGTAGAAGAGGACGCGGTTGAAGACGGCCCAGCCGAGCAGGTAGAGCACCGTCCACCACTTGCGGTCCTCCACCACGAAGATGGCGAGCTGCCGGAGGATGTCGTCGCCGGTGAGAAGCGGGGTCGTGGAGAAGATCCGGTCGACACTGAACTCGTTCATGAGGAGGCCCTCGTACGGGTACTTCATCGTTGAAACAGTGTCCATCCACTTCCACCCTAGCAGGATGCTGTGGCTGTTGAGGAAGTAGCCGCAGAAGAAGAAGAGCGCCGTGAACGCGATCACCGCCGCGTACCTGAGTCAAGGCAGAGACATGCATCAAACGATTGCCGGGAACTCGTACAAGGAAACAAAAAACAGAACCGGGCTGTTGCTTATGGCATAGATAACTGGGCTGTTGCTTATGGCATAGATGGGCTATGCTAACTACAAGTCGGCCCAGACCAGCTTAATATATGCAATCGGGCTTGGCCTAGAAAATTGAATTAGCTGGGCTTTTTATTAGCCTCAAAATTTCTATCAAATAAGAAAACAGTGAAGAAATCTCTAGTAGTACGATGTATCATGCCAAATGTTTGTACTTACCCACAGTGACGTAGCTGGTCGGAGGCCACGCCTGGCCAGCCCAGCTGACAGAAGACCCGAGTACCAAAAGCAGTGGCGTAGCTGGATTTCAACTAGGCAATTGTCCTGACGGCTTGAGACCTAGCTTCGTCTCTGCTTACCTAAGGATGAAGTTTGGCACGACGGAGCTGATGAAGACGACGAAGGAGTTGGTGGAGAGGAGGGACGCGTAGAGCATGACGAGGAAGTACACGAACTGGCCGTGGAGCTGGAGCTCGAACCAGACGATGGTTGCGTACGTGGCCGACTGGAGCAGGAGGAAGGGGAGACACTTGACGAGCCCGGTGACGACGTAGGCCGACGCCCGGTAAACGTTGTGCGAGGTATCCCTGATGGAGATGAACCTCTCCTGGATGAAGGCTGGCACGGCGTCGTTGGAGGAGAAGACGACGACGCAGACGGTGAAGATGAAGCTGAGGCGGTTGGTGATGCCCTGTGAGTGTTGAATAATCTTGTCGCATTAATCAGTTTCACGTTAACTTTGTTTTGTTAGTTCATACATGGCATTGTGTATTTGCCCACAGTAGAGATAATGTCGTGTATGTAGTTGCATGTGCGTGATTTCAGGTCATGGGATGGCTCTAGTCTTATGGATCATTATATACACAATGGGCCATTATCTCTATCGCGGAATCACGCACATGCCGCTCTCATCCAGCACATGGTACATGACGAGGTGTCCCTGATGAACATGACGAGGAAGTTTGGCACGACGGATCTGATGAAGACGACGAAGGATAGAGACAGTTTGATCTGGCCTATTGCTAACATTTGGTATAGAGCGGTAAACTGTTGATCCTACGACTATGCCTCGAGGTGCGAGGTTAGCGTCACCGGGAACTCCGGCGACAGCGGCCGTCATGAGTTCAACCTTGGCGACAGTGGTGGTCGCGAGGTGGTTCCAGGCAGCGGTGGCGGCCTCGAAGTGGTGGCGCAAAGGGTATCAAAGGAGACGGAGGTGACGTTGCGTTACCCAATGCTCACGTGTACCAACTACGCAGATTGGGCTCTCTTGATGATAGTAAACTTTCAGGCTCAGGGAGTGTAGGACACCATTGAGCTTGGGGATGCCGAGTACCGGGTGGACGGGTTGGCGCCGGGCGGCCATCCTCCAAGCTGTGCTGCTGGAGATGCTGTCCACTTTGATGGTGAAGGACCCCGCCAAGCAAACCTGGGAGACCATGAGGACGATGCGTGTCGGTGTCAAGCGCGTCCAGGAGGCAAAAGTGCAGACACTGCACAAGGAGTTTGAGTCGATCCGTATGAAGGACAGCGAGTCTGTGGACGACTTTGCCATGCGATTAATGGGCATCGTCAATAGCATCCATGTACTTGGTGACACGATTGAAGACGAGAAGGTCGTCAAGAAATTTCCTCGTGTTGTTCCATCCAGGTACATGTAGGTGGCCATCTCGATTGAGCAGCTGATCGACCTAAAGACACTATCCGTCGAGGAGCTCAACGGCCGTCTCAAGGCCGTGGAAGAGCGCCACGAGCTTGGCGATAGCAGTGATGAAGGAGGTCGCTTGCTCCTCACAGAGGAAGAGTGGCTAGTGCACATGAAGAAGAGGGAGCAGGGAGAAGCTTCCTCAAGTGGAGGAAAGGACGCTGGCAACAGCATTGCTGGTAAACAATTTTGTGGCCGCGGCAAGCAAGGCAAACACAGCAAGGGAGGTCGTGACGGTAAGGAGAACGGCCTGTCAGGTGGCAACCGCGACAAGACGAAGGTGAAGTGCTTTAACTGCAGCATCCCCGGGCACTACTCCAATGAGTGCCACAAGCCACGGCGAGAGCGCAAGGAGTAGGTGAACCCTTCGCATGTTCAGGATGACGAACCCACCCTGTTGATGGCTCAAGTGTGTGTACTCACGGAAGCCAGAGAAGCCGCAACCGATGACATCTTGCTCAACGAGGTTCACGCGCATGAGGTACACCTTGGCCACGAGGAAGAACACCACGGCGACGTCTGATACCTGGACACGGGGGATAGCAACCACATGTCCGGGTGCAAGGAGAGCTTTACCGAACTGGACTCAAACATCAAGGGTTTGGTGAAGTTTAGGGAAGGCTGTAAGATCGAGGAGGCCGACTAGAGAGGGTGAATAGGCGGTTTTTGAAATTTCTTTGGCTAAAACCGAGTTTTATGCGGAATTGTAAATCAATTTGGTTTTACACAATTAAAGCCAAAATCAACTAGTTTTTACTAAGTGCACCAACAATATGAGACTATATAAAAGATAGCACTACTACAAAACATGCAATAGTAGACGCCTCATCACAGACGATTCAAAAGGAACCGTCTGTGTTGGGTCTGTCGGGACCAGTCATTTGTAATGCCAGCCTATCACAGATTGTTTTTTTTACGAACTGTCTGTGATACGCACCTATCACAGACGGTTCTTTAATAGAACCGTCTATGAATTATCATAGATGGTTCTATTAAACAACCGTCTGTGATAATCTCTGGTATCACAAACTTAATAGAACCGTTTGTGATAATCTCTGGTATCACAAACGGTTCTAAAAAAAGACCATCTGTGAATTATCATAGACGGTTCTATTAAAAAAAATCGTCTGAGTCTGTCTTGGGATAGCCCTCATTGTAGTCGGATTGACCCTTGCTCTCTGAGGAAGCTGATTCCCTATCTGGACGTATCGTTGTGGGGGATAAGGATCCCTCCTCAACTCCATCGGTGGTAAGGTCTCCTGGAGAAAGATCTCCGGGGGCGACATCACCATCGGATGATACATCACTCGGCTCGTAGTCGAAACCGACATCCATGTCGATATCTGCATAATCGGCCAAGTCGAACCAGTTCTCCTCATTCCACTCTCCTGCCATGAGAACATGAGAATTGGAAAGACGAAGGAAAGCTGATGACTCGAAGATCCCCACGGTCGGCTCCAACTGTCGGTGTTTTAGGACCGAACTTACGTAAAGATTGTTTGATTCGGGGGTTCCGCTAGGCTCAAAATCACACAGAGATGGAGACACGGAGATTTTTATGCAGGTTCGGACCTTCTCCTGGGAAAATAACAACCCTACTCCTGTGTGTATGTATTGAGTATGCTGGATTACAAAATGGAGCCAAAGACTAGAATATTGTGCTTCTAATGATCTTCGGATTACCCCGATTGTCCTGATGATTACGCTTTTATCTGATCCTCAAGGTGTACTGAATTCGCCCCAATGTAAAAGGCGCCTTAATGTCTCAGATTATTGAGCCGTTACTGGAGGTTATTATGGGAGTAGTAACGTTCCCACGCTGCCAGGCAGTTACCACCATAACAAAGGAGTTAAAATCGTGCCATTATTCCAGGGAATGATGGCGTAGTTTACTACCCATATCTTGAATATGGTGCGGAAGATTCCCGGATCGACTAGGCCCACATGTCTGTAAGCCCTGTCGATTAGAGGCCGGTCGAGAAGAGCTTACGACCGGTGGTGGTCGAGAAGATCTTACGACCCGCATCGATCGTAGAAGAACTTACGATCATAGGATAGTCGTAGAAGGACTTACGACTATGGGGTGGTCGTAAGAGGACTTACGACTACTAGGTGGTCGTAGAAGAACTTACAACCTCCAGCTTCTCCCTTATGGCTATTAAGGGGTATACTCAAGAGTTATATGACGTCATTATTATCCATAATATGAATTATAGATATATAATAAAATGAGGATTATTATATCCTCGTCAACTCCCATGGTGCCATTGTTAAACACAAAACTCATCTGGTTGCGAAGGGTTATGTCCAGCGCCAAGGAGTGGATTTCGACGAAGTCTTCGCACCGGTTGCAAGGATGGAAACAGTGAGGTTGCTTGCTAGCTTGGCGGCACAGGAGGGTTGGGAAGTTCACCATATGGACGTCAAGTCGGCGTTCTTGAATGGTGAATTAGTTGAAGAGGTATATATGTCTCAACCACCTGGATTCGAGATAGAAGGACAAGGGCACAAGGTGTTGAAGTTGAACAAGGCATTATACGGGCTTCGACAAGCATCGAGGGCGTGGAACGCCAAACTAGACACGAGTCTAGTGGGACTCGGCTTTGAGAGCAGCCCACTAGAACACGCCGTGTACAAAATGGCGAGTGGCATGTCGGTGCTGCTAGTGGGAGTTTATGTCGACGATCTGATCATTACTGGCTCCAACAATGTCGACATCACTGAATTCAAGACTCAAATGAAGCGGTTATTTAGCATGAGTGATCTTGGGTTGCTCAGTTATTATTTGGGAATTGAAGTTCATCAGACTTGTGATGGGATCACCTTGTGCCAGTCCGCCTATGCTACGAAGATACTAAAAGAAACATGCATGAATGAGTGTAATTCATGTGCAACTCCCATGGAGGAGAGACTCAAACTAAGCAAGGAGAGTGCAAGCCCTTTGGTCGACTCCACCATGTACTAGAGCATCATCGGAAGCCTTAGGTATTTGGTGAACACTCGACCCGACATCACTTACTCAGTCGGCATTGTTAGCCGGTTCATGAAAAGACCACTGTTGAACATCTAACTGTTGTTAAGCGTATTCTGAGGTATGCGAGTGGCACACTCAGTTTGGGCTATTTCTATGGAAGGAGGAATGGCAAGAAGATGGAACTGGTTGGGTACAGTGATAGCGACCTTGCCAGAGACATCGATGATCGCAAGAGTACCTTCGGAGCTTTCTATCTTGGTTCGAGTTTGGTCGCTTGGATCTCGCAAAAGCAGAAGGTGGTGGCTCTATCATCGTGTGAGGCCGAATATATCGCAACAACAACAGTCGCTTGCCAAGGCATTTGGCTTGCTCGTCTACTGGGAGATTTGAATAATCTAGAACCGAAGAAGTTCATGTTGCTTGTGGATAACAAGTTGGCCATCTCGTTGTGTAAAAATCCAGTGCACCACGACAGGAGCAAACACATTGATACAAGGTATCACTTCATTCGTGAGTGTGTGGAAAGTGAGAAAATAGATGTTGAGTATGCCAGAACAGAGGAACAATTTGCCAACATTCTGACAAAGTCTCTTGGCCATGCCAAGTTTATTGAAATGTGGGAGAAGCTGGGCATGGTGGATGTGAAGAAAGAACAACAAGACTAAGGGAGTGATTTTAGGTGTTAATCTTGTTGTGGCTGTGCCAGTTTCTTTGTTTTTCTGTTTTGTCAGAGTAACTGAAGACTGAAGTTCAGTAGTCTGAAATTCAGAACGTTGAACTGAATTTCAGAATATGTGCAGAACTTCAGTTCGTGGCTAAATTTGTCACGATTTGGTGTTGTTAGTCCATGATCCGAATTGTAAGGATAGTGGCCGAGTCTTAGGCTTAGTAGTGGCTTAGAATCCGGACTGGTGGATGAAAGTCTGGAGTGTGTGCGTTTATTTTGGGTTGTCTGTTTTTCGTCAGTACACTGTAGCGAGTCTGAAAACAGAGTCAATAACAGAGAGGTAGAAAACTGCACAGGTGGCAGAGCGCAACAACTGCTGTGTGTTCGTGTTGTTCTCAACTATTCCTCTCTGTATCCCAGGTGCTCGTGTGCGTCTACCCAGCGAGTGAGTGGAAGACTTGGGCGTTCTCGGTCCTTTCAGAGCAGCAGCAGGATGCGCGACGACGGCTGGTGGATGGTCAGTACCACTCCCCGCGCACGCGATGTCGTGCACCTTCTCGATCACGCTGTTCGCGCTTGTGGAGTCGAGCCCCGACGTCGGCTCTTCGAGGAACAGCAGCGTCAGCCCGTGGATGATGTCCCCGCTGATCGAGACGCGCCGGCACTCGCCACCGGACACCCAGCTCGTGCCCGCTGCACGTGTTTCTTGATGTCTGCACCACTGATGCTGTCACGGAATATATACATACACGCGCGCGCCTGTGTGCTGTATTTCTTCTGGCAGAGTACGAGATCTACTGTAGCGTGCATGGTTAATTATCGTGAGGCCGAGCCGCTCGATGAGGTTCTCGACGTGGAGCTTCTTGTCGGAGGCGGAAGTCGGCGGCGAACATGAGCGTCTCGTAGACGGTGAGCATCGGGAAGAGGCGGTCGTCCTGCAGGACGTAGGCGGACGAGCGCTTGATGAGGCTGGGGCGCCACGCGGCCATCGAGGCTGGCGATGCGCCCGGCGAGCGCATCCAGGACCGTCGACTTGCCGGCGCCGCTGGGTCCCATCACGGCGTGACGCAGCCCTTGGGGGCGTACCCCGTGATCTCGTGCAGCAGGTTCACGTCCTCCTTCTCCCACTCGCCGCCGGCGCCGCGCTGCTTCATGACGCGACCGTGTACGTCAGGCTGGCGAACACATTACACATATAAAGCGTATAATTAAGGCTTTTGTTTGCATGCCACTACCAGCTTCGTAATTTTGTCCGGTGGGTTTGTGCCAAGTGTCGGGCGACAGAAATGAGGATGGACAATGCGATGTGTCATCGGGTTGAACGTTTGGTAAGGTCAGTTTTTGGTTTGGACCGTACGTCGAAAGGTGACTGGCAACTTGTCGTCGACGATATCATGGTGAGGTTGGTACAAAATTTGGTCGGGCAATGCTTCTAGAAGAATTTTTTTAAAAAATAATCTATTTTTTATTCGAAAATATAGAAATAATACCGCTTAATTTTTTTTACAGAAATAATCTCCTGTCGCTGAACGGTTAGGCGACTCGTGCAAGTCGCCCATCCGAACTGCAACCAACCTTGACGTCGTTGAACGGAACAGCGATTTAAAGGTTCGAGGCAAGGTCGCTTTACGGAATAGCGACTTGAAGAGAGTCGCTATTCCATCGCGACTTGCTCATGACTCAATCCAAGTCGCCCAACCAGTATGGCGACTTGGAGCGTTATAAACCTCACAGCGGTTGAACCGTCGCCATTGCAACGAGCGAACCACCGAAACCGCCGTAAAAGAAAGAAAGAGAGGGAAAGAAGCGGAGGAAAAGAAGAGGAGGAGGAAAAAAAAGAGGTTTTTGTTTCAGACGCATCGACGACTAGGACGATAAGTATTAATTTGTAAAAGTTTATTTTGAAACCATGGTAGGTTAGCAAGCAACTTTAGGTGTAGTGACATATTGTTAACAAATATTTAGAGATGACATGATTAATTACTAACCATGGTACGTTAGCCTCAAACATCGTGTGTAGTGACATATTGTTAGCAAATGTTTAGAGATAGCATGATTAGTACTTAGAAGTTTGTATAAAGGAAAAATGAGTTAGTACGAATAAATTTAGTTGTACTATTCCACGTGCTGCGCTAATTGCGTATAGGCTAGATGAATGATAATATGTTACTTTTGTATTATCTAAACACGTCGATAACCCGTGCATTCGCAAATGCTAGTTTATAGAATGTTAAATACAAGTATTTTTTTATAATAAAGAATTGAAAACATTTACTTCATAGTTTTGGTTGGATTAAGGAATCACACATACATGTACTTCATAGTTTTTTTATAATAAGTAATTTGAATGCTTTTAATCTCTTAATTTGCAGGTATGGCTGAAGACCCTACTGGTTCGGATTGGCATTTCAGTCTGCTGAACCGGTTGGTGGACGTCTTGACATCGCTGTGAAAGCCGTCGTGTCGTGATTGATTCTTGCGGGATCGACGCTGGTGAGTTGGGTGGTGGTCAGACGCGGACACCTCGACGGGCTTGGAGACTAGACCCACGCTGGGTAGAGAGGTTTGTGCAAGTGTGCCTTTTTTGTATCGTATCGCACTATGTACTTACTTCTTCGTGCTTTGTAGGCTGAGCCATTCTGGCCTTCTACCTCTCGCACGGATGGTGGCCACCGAAGAGGACGGCGGTCTGGTCGATGACGATGGGGAGGTCCAGGCCGGTCCGGAGCGGTCACGACGATTCCGTTCGACCGGTCGCTCGACGCCACTGGTGGACCGTTGGCCGAGACGCACACCTTCCACCTCCCTTCGGGAGATGGCCCCTACTCGCGGGATGTCACGATCTTCGCTCGGCTTGCCTATCGCGAGCTCCCCTGCATTCGCCGGGGCCTTGCCGATCGTGGCGCGACAACTTTGTTGGGCGTGGTTCGAGGGGTTCTTGGGGAGGAGCGCCTCCGTCGCCGACTTCTCGGGCGGCAATGGCATGGCCCGCCTGCGGTGGTTTTCGCGATTCGAAGATGCGTATACTAATTATTTTGCATGTTTAGCGATTCATTGAGACATAGCGGGCTTACTAATAATTCATTTACTCAGAAGTCGGCGGATGGTCCCACAGCCCACCGTCGACCAGGTGTCGCGTACTTGGACGCGTCCACCATTTAGTTACATGCTTTACGGAAATTGAACATAAGTGCGTCTGAAGGGGACACTACCGGCGTACAAGCTTCTCCGCGTGCCCTAATTGTAAAGGTGCCTCTCGCTACCCACATAGAGTGCTCTCCGGTTAGGCGTCTCGGACATGGTGGCGATCGTTGTGGCACGCACATATGCTGACTAGGGTTGGCACAGATAGCATGTGGGATCATAGGAACTTCCTATGTTCACGACCTCCTCATTGCCCTCTCATGTTTGCATCTGTTGGCGGAGGTCGTCATTTTGCTCCTTGAGATCGTCAATTTGCGCTCCAAATCAAAGATTCGGTTCCACAATACATCCACGTACCTCACAACATATCGTTCATGGGGAGGATCGATCGGCGGGTGAAGTTGCATTTCACCATCTGCTACAACAAGCGTTAGTATGGAGGATGCATTAGCGATAACATGAACAAAACTTTTACCCCGAGTATGGGCATCGGAAGAAACGCCGTCCACCATCGAAAGGGCGTCTATGGCTCTGCGATAGCGTCCTCCCGTGTCCGCATTTCACCATACCGGTTGAGCACGCTTCTTCGGCATCAACCGGTGGTTAGGGCCGAAGTCCTCCCTCCTTTCGACGCGAAAGTGCGGCCCGGCGACCGGTTGGCTGGTCCTCGGCGCCCGCCATCATATGTTATGTAAAGACGGAGAAGGTTCTTCTTCCTACGGTTTCAAGGGTCGAGTGGTTCTAATTTGGAGGCGTGGGCGTGCGTTTTATAGCCCGGGGAGGCTAACAAAGCGATGTATGTATTAGCTTGCAGATGACAAGACCCGAGCGAGACCGGGTGCTTTGAGCATAGACAAGACCACGGGGCAGCTTTATGTAGTGACAAGACCACATGGGGCGACTTTGCGCGATGATAAGACCAAAGGAGTCGACTTCTGCGGTGCCAAGACCACACGGACAGACTTTGCGTCTTCGAGAAGACCACACGACGACTTTTATGCGGTCGCGGAATTTGTCTGTGATTTAGGATTTAGGTTTAGGGTTAGCCTTTTCGGATCGAATTGACAACTCAATTAAAGCCTCGCCACTTTTAAGACCGAAAAAGACAAGACACTTTAACGAGTGTTCTCGACCTCTTCGTAATATCACTTACCTTTCTACTTAGCACTCATTACTATCTCAATTGTCCTCACAAAATTCTACAGAAATTTAGTGCACTACAACAACATACAACGATCACAACATGTTATTGCGAGTCTGACATATTTCGTACCCTTCATATTCTACGAAAATAACAAACAGACCAATCAACGTTGTCACCACACTATTATCTTCTAAAAAAATAACATCATATAATACAATTTGCTAAATACAATACCTACAACATGTAATATATATTTTAACACAATTGTTCCAATTGGATTTGACGAGGATATAATAATCCTCATTTTATCTTTTATCTATAATTCTTATTATAGGTAAATATGACGTCATATGGTCCCTGAATATACCCCTTAATGTTATAAGGGAAGAGCCTACTGGGTGGTCGTAAGTTCTTCTACGACCACCCCCATAGTCGTAAGTTATGCTACGACTACCCCAATAGTCGTAAGTCTTGCTACGACTACCTCATGGTCATAAGTTCTTCTCGACTAGGTCAGCTCGACCACTTTATGATCAATTAAACCTCTGGACAAGTGGGCCCAATTGATTAAGAGATTCAAATAGTCATCATCTGTTGTTACTCTGCGAAGTAATGGCACGTAATACTCCATTATCTACGGTATATAGCCGTTGAGCGACGTGGAGGAGTTAATACTTGGTGATTATTACCAACGTCGTCAGACGGATGGGATGTGGCGCCGCTTCACCTAGAGTAATCGCCGCTCCTTCACGTACTATAAAAAGGCGATAATCGAGAGAAAGGAGGAGAGGGCATCGGGCCATCAGAATACAATCACTATCTGTAATAGTCTGAGTTTTTCCCCTGATTGTTCAGAATATACTCAATACCATATACACACAGGAGTAGGGTTCTTATTCTCTCTGGAGAAGGCCTGAACCTGTATAAAAAATCCCCGTGTCAATCTCTCTGCGTGATTCCATTCTAGGAGACCCCCCCGAATCAAACAATCTTTAAGTAAGTTCGGTTCTAAAACACCGACAGGATTCACATAATTCCAAGTTTATTTGCTCAAATCGCCCACTGGTTGGGCGATTTCATATAAGTCGCTCACCTGCTGCGCGACGTGCTAAACTCGCTCTACAAATCAGTGATTTAAACGCATCTCACACATCAGTTTGGCGACTACAACCAGTCAGCTTATAGTCGCTTTATCACTTCGCGACTTGTAGGTTGGTCGCAGTTCGGCTGGGTGACTTGCACGAGTCGCCCAACCGTTCAGTGACAGGAGATTATTTCTGTAAAAAAAAATTAAGCGGTATTATTTCTGTATTTCCGAATAAAAAATAGATTATTTTAAAAAAATTCTCTTCTAGAATGCTGAACTTTTGGAGTTATAAAATTGAAATATCTATGAGAAAAAAAAGACGCAAGGTGTCTATTAATGTGTCAACATTTTGTTCTAAAGTTATGACACTTAAATCTACTGCCTACGGTTCTAAATATAAGTCATTTTATAATTTGTATCAGTCAAATATTTTTAGCTTTGACCATCAATATATAAAAAATCATCGATATTGACAATATGAAATTTGTATAATTAGATCCATCATGAAATATACTTTCATAATATATAATTATTTTTTATTTAAAAACACATTTTCATAAGATTTGACGGTCAAATTATCATCTTGGAGACATGTTAATGTCCAAAACGACTTATATTTGAAATCAGATGTTCTTTATGAAGGCAAAATGTCAGTACTGTTGCAATCATTGAGCAGAGAGTTGGATTGACATTCTGATACATTTTGTTCTGAAGTTACGACACTAAGCAGTAGGGGTGTAAGTGGGCCATCTGGCGAACGGCATGCACTCGTCTGCTCTAGCCTCATATCATTATGTGGGTCTTGCGGTAGACGTTAAGCAGGCTAGGGGGGTTTAGGTGGGTTTCGCGGACAGCCGCATATCATTTCGGCGACGCTGCTACTCCTAAATACTACATTGCTATAGAAGCTATAGAAAAACAAATGTATAGTGAATTTGATGGCAGTACCTGGTCTAAAAAAAGAGCAGCATAAGTAGAGGAAAACCATACGACACAATAAACAATTGTTATTCTAGAGCAGCACAAGTTGAGGAACAATTGTCTTACCATGCAACATAAGAAACAATTGACGAACGAAGAAATGATGAACTGAAATGTAAATCAGAAAGAGATGAATTCTACAATATACAAAATGCTTGTCTTGCTTAAATGTAAATAAGAAGGTCCAGCGGACATCTCTACTCAAAGCATTAACAATTGGTCCATATGAGTGTAAGCATCATCTTTAATGGCAAGTTTACAATATGCACGAAGATCAACATGTATTATTTGGGGCTTCATTGAGGATCAACAATCTGTAGGAAGCCGCTTCAAGCAACCATTGTACTTCCAGTTGTTAGACCGGCCAACAAGCCAATATTTGTATGCTCTTGGTTGTACACCCAGAAACCTGACAGTCCTGATTTACAATGAGAATAAAACTCAGATAACCAATGTAAACAGTTATTTATGAGTTGAGTCTTAAAATAAGATCTGCCACTAAATCCTAGGAAAAGAAAATGAATCCACTTGAGCTATAGTCAAGAATCCAATTATAAGCAACTACCTCAAGTTATACAAATTAGAAGTCTAGAAACCAATCAGGAGAACTTAAAATGCTACAAAACTCAGATAACCAATGTAAACAGTCATTTATGAGTTGAGTCTTCAAATAAGATCTGTCACTAAACCCTAGGAATGAAAATGAATCCACTTGAGTCGTAGTCAAGAATCCAATTATAAGCAACTAACTCAAGTTATACAAACTAGAAGTCTAGAAACCAATCGAAGCAAGGAAACCGATTCACGATAACATGTAAAATGTGGTTCCTTTATGTCGATATCATGTTGTGTCCCCCATGTCTTTTTCGTTATTCGTGCAACCTTGGTCATAACTTAAAGTTATCGATTGCATCT
This sequence comes from Phyllostachys edulis, assembly GCA_036346405.1. NCBI lineage: Eukaryota > Viridiplantae > Streptophyta > Magnoliopsida > Poales > Poaceae > Phyllostachys > Phyllostachys edulis. The sequence continues at coordinate 43,270,390 of CM070546.1, read as the reverse complement.
GTGGCTATCAAGGTGGCGGGAGACAAAGAATGCAAAGTTTCTGAGATTTTCGTTTGAAGCTCACATGTCCCACTATCATAGCGAGCCTAGCAAACACCCAACCAATTCTAACCATGCCAAATTAAGAACCTCAACCTTCTCCTCATCAAACCACACCCAATCGGTGCGAAGGTTTGGCAATGGAATAAGATTCAGTAGACTAATGGTCAATATTGTCAAGTGGACAAAATGGAGCAAACAACAGAAAAGATAGTCATTGACTTAATAGAACTGCAAGTTTGCAACATCAGTAAATAATTAAATATCACCAAAAACCACCATGCTCGTGTAAAACTAGCAAATTACCCATTTCATATAATTAATAGAGGTGTATCAGAATTACCTCATCATCCTGTTTGCCTTGGCGTGCCTCGTCATCTTGCTTGGTGTCTGTGTGATTCTCGTTCTGAGTGTTCTCCATTTGACTCTACAAAAGTTAAAACCAGATATAGCCTGTGGGAAGCTGCATAACCCAAAAAAACAAATGCACGGTTAGCCCCAAATGTGACACTGCAACATAGATATAATGGGTCTTCAACAATTGAAAAGATATATTTAGCTTTATAAGAACTATTTGCCAGCAACTAAACCAACAACAAACCCTGTTTTCCATGTTAGAACATCACCACTTGGATAGGCACACACAGAATTGATCATGATACAAATGACAATGGTTCCATACCCTGAAAGTAAATATTATGAATTCCATTATGTGTCAAGGAGGACATTACCCTGAGGGAATCACGAGTCATGACTGTTAGTGACATAGCTAGTCTAGCGAGCTTTGATGAAAGTAAATATTATGAATTCCATTATGTGTCGAGGAGGACATTAACATATTACATATGCTATCTTCTCCCAAACCCTAAAAGCTAGCATCAAATTAAGCCTCTACCCTGAAGTCTAGGTACACCAATTCTCATGGCATCTTGGTGACAGTCACTAAATTAGATCGGCTGGTAAACAAACCATAGGAGATTAAACAAACCATAGGAGGACAGCGAATTCTGAGCTGTTAGTCAGTGAAATACTACTAAACCGGTGAAGGGTTTGCAGCGAATTCTGGACGGGGATTTCAATACCCCTTTCTTTCCATGAAATTCATATAGAATCATGTTTGGAATGCATGATTCTCACAAAAATTTCATAGTCTATACATATAGAATCATGTTTGGATTGGAATCTGTGTGAGAGACATGAAAAGGCAAGGGGAATAAAAAATGCATAGTAATGCAAATCAGGCACACTCACCTTGTTTGTCTTCACCTCCCTGGGTCGGCTATCCTCCTCCACCCTCTTCCTCTTCTCCAGCTTCTTTCTCTTGTGTTCTTTTCTAGATCTGCAGCGAGCAAGCACATGCAACAACAAATCAGAACTGCACACGCAACAAAAAACTAGCAAATGATGAATCAAGAAGCGCAAGAGGAAGGGAGGATGCAAACTTCTTGGATAGTGGTGGCTCACCATGATCGAGACCTTGCCGTCGCCAGATGTCGTTGCTTATCGCCGCTAACCGCCGATGACTCTTCCTAGCGCTGCGAGAGAGCCCGCCTCCACCATACCATCGCCGGCACCGGCCACCCATGGGATCCGCCTCTCTATGCACCTGGCAGCCCCTCCGGATCTCTGAGTCCGTGCCTGCCACAGCTCCCTCCGGATCTGTCACCCCGTCGCCTCCTCTCACGCTTGGGTTGGATCCATTTCCCATCGCCCTCGTGGCAGATCGGAGCAGTGCGAGGGCGTACGCAAGGCGTGGAGGCGGCGGACCGGATGCTAGCGGTACACGGGCGTCCACAAGTTCAGCACTTAATTCTCAGCGCCATGGGTGTTAAGCAGCATTTTTTGGGGATGGGCTAAGTGGGTATGCGGACAGCCCATGCCCACTTGCACCCCTACTAAGCAGTACAGTCAGTACGTTTGTTTTAGATAAACAAACCGTACTAGTCAGCACTCAGCGTATGGAAACAAATAACAGTAAGCAGAAAGATGAAGATAAATTCCCGCTTTAGTGTTGCAGGGTTTCGAGCAATGAGAGCAACAAATTTCGTAGTCATATCCCCTCAGATTCATATCGTTCGCTGCATGGTTGGAAGTTCAGACTTCCAGGCAGCGACAACAGCGCATGTTCCAGCTGATCGCAAATACATGCCATTCCGCGATAAAAACAAAAAAGATAAAAGAAATGGTTTGCCCATTTGGGCCATTCCCCGAAATTAATTGGGTCAGGACCAAAACCACTGCAGCCTACTATTGTTAATGGCCCAATCCTTGTTACTGTACGGCAGAGGGAGAGGGCGAGGATATAGGATGGAACACGTTACACGTAGCAGATTCACGGCCACGAAAGAAAACGGCTCCCTCCATCCGGAAATGCCAGATTGCCAGATTTCCCAGGAGACGCTTTGCCTTCCTCCTACTCAAGTGAGTCTACGTCCATAGCCTCAAATCCTAAACCAACCTAAACCAAATCACGTAGCAGTAGCAGAGATGAGATAGTTGGTTGCCGACCCGAATCCATGGCGCCATGCACAGCCCCCACCTCCCCGCGCCTCCTCCTCGTCTCGTCCCAATCCCCGCTTCCTCTCTCCCGCCGCCGCGCGGCCCGCGCCTCGCTGGCTGGTCGCCGCGGCGGGGGCGTGCGCCTTCGGGTTCGGTGCTGCGCGGCGGACGAGGAGGAGGCCGGGGCCCGGCGCGGGGAGCAGGTGAAGGCGGCCGTGGAGGAGATGGCGCCCGGCCGCGACCTCGTCACGCTCACCGCCTGCCTCGTCGGCCTCCTCACCGGCGTCTCCGTCGTCTTCTTCAACCTCTCGGTAAGTAGCCGCTCGCCAACTTGGCTCTATTTTGATTCGGGGTTTGGAATTCAGGAATCGCTCCTGCAACTGCTGCGTGTACTGGTTGGTATATGTGTTGGTTGCTGAAGCGAAGAAAAATCAGCGTGTGCGACAACCATGTTGCAAAGTTTAACAGTGAATTGGTTCGACATAACAAACTAATGCTTTAGGCTGCACTCAATGCTTCCGATGGCCTTAAAAGATGGTTGTGATATGTAGCATTGCTGAATCTTACGAGCCTACGGTCACCTGCATTTCATTCTACCAAGTCGTTGAACCTTATGAACCCATGCATTAGTTCCCCATCTGAAAAAATAGCCGCCTTCAGCCCTCCTTCTCCTGCACTGTTCTAGCTGATTAGAGTTGAATTCGTCAATTTGGCTGTGTATTGATGCTGAATATATGTAGGGATGAACTACTCGTAGAAGCATTGCCTTTTATTCTCCAAGATATATAGGTCAGGGGTTAAAGTACTAATATACTACCCTTTTTCAATCTGACGGTATTCAACTTCTTCTTCATTCTAGTAGCTATAGAAGCTATAAAGATTGGAGATACAAGCACAATAGAAGTTTTGAGTTGAACCCGACACAAACCCCAAGACACGAACGCTGAAATCACAAGGTGATGGCACACGCCGGTTGACGGCTGGAGTTAGGCGGTCGACCTCTCCTCAGGCGGTCGACCTCTCGCCGAGACGATCGACCTCCTATAGGTGGTCGACCTCTCCTCGGGATGAATAGTAAAATCAGCCAGACATTAAAATCACAAATTGATATAACTTTTGATCCATAACTCCAAACTTCATGAAACTTAAAACATACATTTTCTAGGATGTCATGAACCTATTCCGATCAAAGATTTTAAAGATCATTGCCAAAGTTATGATATTTTTACATTTGGATGAAGGTTGCTCTAAAAGCTGAGTCAAATCTGGCGGTGATTGAAAGGATCTCGTGGGAGGAATCACTCCAAGATGGCTAAAGATAGTTTTCCATATGTCCTAGCATCCTCAATCACAGGAAGAATCAAGCCCAAAAGCCCTCAAAAGCAAAACCCCCAAAATCACTATTTCTTTCAACAAACAGAGCAAACTCAAGAACTTACAATAAAAAGTACCTAGATGGATGAGATCTGGTCTACAAGAGATATATCCACCACTTAAACGTCCAAGGTACAAAGTAAGATCAAGAGGGGAGGAAGGAACACTAAAAACCAAGCCAAATCAAGAAATCAATACTTGAGCATATGAGAGGAAGACTTGGACGAATTTGTAGATTTCATTTCTTCTTGGAGATGAATGTTTACATCCACTCCCTTGGGAGGAAAAAGCCATTAGGGCAGCACACGCACAAGTGCTCTTATCTCTCTCAATACATCTCTTAAACCCTAGCCTCCTCTACTTTCCTCTCCTAGTCCTAAATCACAAATTAGGTGCAAATCCTGCACTCCTCCCTTTTATAGTGGGGACTAGGTCTAGAGAGAAAACTCCAACGGGCACCTGTTAAGCTCACACACAAATAGGTCTCACACACGCTTCTCAAAGCGCCGTTTTCATCTTTAGCTCCATTAGGCCAAATCCATCATGCCTTGCCCTCCAGGGAGTATCCTTGACCTAATTCACTTAGGCCACCGCCGTGGTTTTGCACACCACCACTTTTTCAGTATTGGGCAATTTACCAAAATGGCCCTCTATCGACCTTTGGCAATTCCTTCGCCTAGAAGCATCTCCCATGCTCCATCATCATCCATGTGACCCGAATGCCTTCCTTAAAGCCTCTCGCGCGTCCGCGTCCAGCGATCCGTCCTCGCTTGCTGGGACCAAGTCAGCGCGCCCACATGTCTCACCATGACTGCACTCGGCTTCCTTGATCGGTCAGGACCTCAGCTCCTCTCTGAGCCTAGTCCGGACCTCAACTCCTCCCTGAGCCTAGTTCCAGTCCACCTTGCCGCTATCCATCATGTTCATCACCGGTAGATCCCGCTCCGGTTCCTTGCTTCTCGGCTTATATCCACCCCACTAGCCTTAGTCATCTTCTGGCACCACCTCGATCGTTCTGGATCTTGATTCTCCTAACCTAGGCCTGATCTAGTCCGCCTCATCATGACCTAGCTCCGGTGTCCTACAACCATCATAAACAAGCAAACTGTCACGTTGCACCGCACGATACACAAAATCATCAATTGACATAATTGATGAGACATGAGCACATACCTTTACAAAGGCCTTTGCTTAAGCTTCGCCTTCTATGGTTCTTGTCCATATTGTGCCTTGCTTGAGTCCAACCATCTCACCCGGCATCTACGACTGTTCTGGACTTTGGTTCTCCTAACTAAGTCTCGGTCCTCCTCGCCGTTGACCATAGTTGACTCCAAGACACCTGCACAGCAACAGACCAAACAACCATTTTCGGGCTCAAGTTCTTCGCAACTTGACCCACATTAGTCCAAAACATGCATCATGCAATATCTATGCAATGAAACTCATGACTTTGGCCTAACCCACAAAGTTCACCGCCGTCTCGGCGTGTGAACCAACCATTGGCTGGTCAGACCGCCACACATGGCCGGTTTGATCGCCCAGCAGGGCCAGTCAGACCGCCAGTTCAAGGACTCAGCCAAAACTCTAAGTCTGGTACAATGCACTCTCTCTGGACATTTAGGAAAAACTCTATCTAGTTTTGTCCCGAAACTCCATTTTCATCGAGCAAACCAACCTCCAAACACTCCCCATAAGTGTTTGTTGCATTCTAAAAATTCACAAGTTTTTTTTCAAGGAAGTGCAAAAGCTTTGCACATCATTCTATTAAGAAAGAGAGAAAGAATACATTATAGTTTCCATTACGAGAGAGGGATATAGAAGCGAGAGGGCCGATCAGAAAGGCGGTGATGGCCGGCCGAACAAAAGAAAAAGACTACTCTGTAATTTGCGACTCAAGACTAGCGGCGTATCATAAGCGCCATTGGCAATGCTCGTCGAGCATAGTGGAGAAAAGCGATTGTTAGTTGCCACCACCTTATTGAAGATTCTTTGATTGCGCTCCTTCCAGATCGCCCAGGAGATGAGGATGACACAAGCATGAATCTCCTTTCTAAGGAGCTTTGTGGCCGAATTCCGAGCGGCAATCCAATGGTCTTGTATTGTTGGCTGGTCGACTGGAATAGCGCAAGGCGAGCCGACCTGAATTATAAACCTCGCCCAAACTTGCGCCGTCACCGCACATCCTACAAGAAGATGGTCAATTGTCTCCTGTTGGTGGCCACAAAATACACAAGCGCCTTGATTCGGCAACCCTTAACGTTGGAGGCAGTCGGCCATCCAACAACGTCGGCGAATTGCTAACCAAATGAAGATTTTGCATTTAAGAGGTGCATGAAGCGATCAAATGGCCTCGCGCCACGAAAGCAAAGCGATCCTTTGAAGAAAGCCATATAAGTCGACTGGTGAGTAGCGGCGGGCGTCTCCCAATGCCAAATAAGCGATTCGCGATTCCTGTTCGGCCGGATCGGTAGCAACTTGTTCCACAATGGGATGAACTCCACGATCTTTTGAATGTCAAAGCGGCACGATATATCGAAATCCGGTACCATTTTTAGGGCTTGAGTTCTTGTCCTTTTCTTTTTGATTGAATGTTTAACCATCTGGCGATTGCGGCGCCGGAGCTTATAATTCTTGCGACCATCGAGCCAACGGTCCTCTCAGAACAAGAAAATTTTGCCATTCCCAACTGTGATCGAGATTGAAGCCTTAAACATGGCTTCCTCCACCCGGCTGGACTCTGTGTGTAGACTTTCCCACGGCCTCAGCGTCCAGGTCCTTTGCAACCATTGCCATCGATCATAAGGCCCACTTTAACATGACCAAGTTGTGTGGTGAGTCCCCCGTGTGTAGGGGCGACAAGCGTGGACCAAGCCACTAGCGATTACCCGGCCACACTTTGAGAACCTTTCCATAGGAATGCTCGACGCATTTTGTCAATTTCTTTAATAACCGAGAGAGGGGGGTCGAGTGCCATGAAGCTGTAGACCGCCATGGCCGACAACACTGTCTTGACCAAAACTAGCCGTCCTCCTTGTGACAACATACCGGCCTACCAGGCCTGCAGACGGTTAGCAATCTTATCCAAAAGGGGTTGGAAATGTGCTCTTGAAGGTTTTCGCAAGGTGAGGGGCAGGCCTAGATATTTGCATGGGAGAGCGACCATGTTGCGATTGCAAAGCTATCGAGAGATGAGTTCAATTTCTTGGTTGTTGCAGCGGATAGGCGAAGGAGCTCTTGGCCATGTTGGTCAGTAGAGACGATGCCTCGCCAAAGAGTTTCAATATTTCTTTGGTAGTAAGCGTGTCTGCTGGGTGGAGTTAGGAACACCACCACATCATCTCCATAAGCGGAGAAGCGTCACGATATTCATGGCGACCTCCGTCCGGATCTGCAGAGAGGGCGCTTTACTGCTGCGAGAGCAATTTATTAAACGTCCATGACAATGATGAACAACAACGGCGATAAAGGATCTCCTTGGCGGGCGCGACCATGCCAAATCGGCTTCTCCGGTTGTCCATTAACCAGCACTCTGGTAGATGAAGTCTGAGCATGATACTTATCCACGAACACCGCCCAGGCCAAGACCCTTGTGACATAAATTTCCAACGGAAGGACCGGACACCGAGTCGAAAGCTTGAGCGATGTCGAGTTTCAGCAGGAGTGCCGATTTGTTTTGTTGGTGAAGCCTACACGCAGACTACCTAACCAAGAGGAAACTGTCTTGAATGGATCTCTCTTTGATGAAAGCTGATTGGTTTGGAGCTACTAGCTTTGGCGATTCCGATCACGAGTCTTGAACAAGAACTTTGGAGAAAATTTTGGCAAAACTATGGAGAAGGCGATAAATTTGGTAGTCAAAAGCCTCTGGTGATTGTTTCTTTAGCGACAACATTAAGAATGCCGGTTGAGCAACTTAAAATTCTCACCAAGAGAGCAAGTGCTTGGAATCTTTGCCAAGATATCTTGCTTGATTATGCCCTAACATCGCCGATAGAAGCCTTTGAAACCATCCGAGGCAGTGCCTTCTCGAAGCGGACATCGATTGCTTCCCAAACCTCCTCTTTGAAGCGGCTTCAAGTTCAAGGTCATGGGATGAAACGTTGATGAAAGTCGAGTCGAGGAATGAGCACGGTCGATCGGCTTGCCAAGGAGGTTGTGAAATGATCATAAAAGACCTCTTCCATCCCTTCCTGAGTTTGAACCGGGATCCAATGACCTTACACCTTAACAAAATTTTGGCGCCGATGGTGATTTGCATGCAGATGAAAGAAGCGTGTGTTCACATCTCCTTCCCTCAACCACCTAATACGTGACCTTTGACGTGCAATTGTTCGTTCGAAGGAGCAAAAGAACTAGCAATTACTTTTTGAGCTCCCTCCATAACCAGCGCTCCCAAGGAGAAAGAAGCCTAGTTTCCTCAGCTAAATCAAACTGAAAAAGCAGCTCCTTTGCCATCCCGATTTGCTGGCACGTGCTGCTGCATTGGCGCTGGCTCCATCTTTGCAAAGCATGAGAAGTAGATGTGAGAAGAGTGTGAAGGCGTCTCAATGGGTCTACTTGCATGCTCTCACACTTCCATGCCCCAGAAACTGCTTCTTGAAACCCTTCGACCTTTGTCCAGAAGGACTCAAAACGGAACCATTTTTTTGCTCCCAACAAGAAGGCCGTGGATAGTAATAGAGGCGATGGTCGGATCTTAGTGGAGAACAACGCCCTAAAAAAAGCTACTGGTACAACAAGTCCCACTTTGGGGAGACGAATGCTCGGTCAATGCGTTCCAGTGTTGGATTCTCTCTAGCACTCGTCCAGGTGAACGAACGGCCATTAAGGTGAATCTCCTTAAGCTACAGGTCGTCTAAAACCCTTCGGAAGCTACCCATACGCCGTTTGCATAAACGGTCGTTGTTTTTGTCGCTGGCTTGCAAGATTAGGTTGAAGTCACCGATAATCAACCACGGGCCAGATAGTTGTCCTTGAATCTCGCGAAGTTCCAGGAGGAACTCCGGCTTGAGTGTGTCCTCGAAAGGTCCATACACTGCTGAGACCCAGGAGGATGTGCCGTTAGGGAGAAGGACTTTAGCGGTAATAGAATGGTTTCGTAACCGCTGAGCTGTGCAAGTGACCTTACTGCTGTTCCATGCAAGCAGTATACCACCTCTAGTTTGCAATGATGGCAAGTAGGAGAAACCATCAAAGGATGGTCCTAGGGTTTCCATTACAATGGGTAGGTCTATTACATGGAGCTTAGTCTCTTGAATACACGCGACCTTCGCTTGTGAAGCGACAACGGATTCTCTCACCATGTTTCTCTTGGCCCTCATGTTTAAGCCCCTGACGTTCCAACTAATGAAATTGATATTACATACATTCATAGTTTGACTCTGCGACCAACGACTTGGGTCACTGACTTAGGTGGCTACGAGGCGATGGGGTTTGAGTCGACCAACTGCGTTCTTGAAGCGGCAACTTTGAGGAGGTCCTCGGGGCGAATTCGGAGCGTTGCGAGCGCGATGTGCTCCTGGAAAGCTGCGTGGCGAAGATGTTCTGAAATTTGTTGAGTGTTGTCGATCATCGACCCATTATCTTGTTTGAGGCGAGCGTTCATTAAGAAAGCTGCGTCGTTGGTCTCGAGAGTCTTTTGGCGCTTGGTACGCGGTAGTGTGCTCTGTAGTGGGGTGGCCGACTATTGTTTACAACGGTCCAATTGCACATCGGCGATGGCGACAAAGGTTTTTCGGATCACATTTACCCTTCTTGAGTAGGATATCGGCTTGGTTCTAGCGGCCAAGGCTTGGGCCTTGAGAGGTGGAGTTCGCCAATAGTCTTGGTTGGGCAAGATCTTTGCGGGAAAATCAAGTCTCGCCATGAGCATCTTTGGGATAGCGGAGGACACTCGGCAACAATTTGAAATTGCAGTGGTGGGTCATGATCGAGATTGCCTAGCCGGTCGACTATTAATTGCCAAGATTACTGGCGGTTGTGGAAGGTTGGCCGTTGCATGGCACATGCAGTGCTAACCGAGACTTTTCGGTCAGTCAGACCACAACATGTGGCCGGTCTGACCGCCGTGCCCCTGGCTAGTTTGTGCTACCAAAATTTGGTTAGGCCGTAAGCAATGGCGGTCGAGACCACCTATGCTGGCAGTTGGACTTTGCATGTAAACGAGGGTTTCTCCAAACACCTTGGCGCTATTGCAAATTGTTCAACACACTAAGATTAGGATCATATCTACATGATCTCTGAGAAAGAAATCAGATTAAATTTGCATCTTTGTTAATTTAAATAGGAAAAAGTCCGGTTTACTCCACGAACTATCGGAAAAAGTCTGGTTTACCCTGAACTACAAAACCGGTTTTTAACCCCTGAATTTGTCAAATCGGTCAAATAACCCCGTAGCGGTTTGGAGGCGGTGGTTTCTTGGCGTGGCCAAATTCGGCCAACTCAGCACGTTGTGTGGCAGTGGACGTGGCGATTTGGGGTGGTTTCGTTGACATGTCACATGAGTGGCGGACGTGGCACACCTAGTCTTCTTTCTTCTTTCTTCTTCCTCTCCCCAAACCTCCATTCTTCCCACCCTTTCTCGATCGGCTCCTCACTGGCGCCGCTCGACCTCCTCTGTTGATGGCTCGACCAGCCCCTACCCCAGCCCGCCGCCTCTCTCCTCTATGCAGTGGCTTGGCAGCCCTCTCCCAGCCCGCCCTAAGCCGGGCTCGGCCCCGCGCTGCGGATCTGGCGCTTGGTGCTCGTGCTGCGTCGCCTCGGCCGCTCTGCCGCGCGCCCGGCTTGGACTTGAAGTCGGCTTCGGTCATAGCTCTCCATCGCGCGCCCACCGGTTATTTAACGCCTCGGCCTCCTCCGCCCCGACCTCGAGATCCGGTGGTCTCGCGCCGAATCTGGCAAGGGAGGCCGGATCCACCGGCGACGTCCGGTTGGGCTTGTCCTCTCCGTGAGCCTCATCTCCGCCTCGGCTGAGGCTAGACCACCGCCGGCGTGGGCGGAGCCGTGCCATCTGTGGCCTGCCTTGCGCGCCTGCAACGAAGCGAGCGACTAAGCGATGGTAAGCATAGTGCGGCGTGGCTCGAGGTCCAACCCGTAGAGCACCGTGTGCGTTGTGGATGGGTGCGCCTGGCTGACCTCGCTGACGAGGACTTAGGCGCTCGTCGTGGCGACCTTAGCGCAAGATGTGTTCCGTCGCCCTCTTTTTTTTACTTTCGATTTTTCCCCCTTCCCAAATCTTTGCCAAGCTGCGTCAATTTGTGTTGAACCAGATGCTGTTCTTCACGCTCTGTCTCTTGTTTGTTCATGTGTCCCTGATTTCTTTTCTAGTTCTTGTCTTCTTAAATCGTCCGTTCTTCTCTCCCCGAAAAAATCTTATGAGTGATGGCATTTTGTGATGAATTTGTGGGTATAAAAAATGATGGAAATAGCGTCGTCCTCGCCATGTGTGGATTCCCCATCCGAAAATGATATCAGAATCTCGATTTCTTATTTACTCTTTCGATTTTTGGTTAGTGCAATTTCTTGAATCCAAAATGTGTGGGATCCGAATCTTGAAAATGAATCGAGAAATGGGCGCCACCATCTCGGCCGCGAAGGAGGAGGTGATCGTCGAGACCACAGCAGCATGGGAGCCCATCCTCGGCATGGCTAAGGCAGAAGTCCTCCTTGCCGGAGAAACCTGGCCTTGATGGGCACATGGAGAAGGAGGATGAAGAAGAAATGGGTTGAGGTGATGACTCGAGACAAATATATCTTGTTGGACAAATGAGAGGCGGTCAGCCAAAACCCTTACTCTAAACCGCTTCTGAGGGGTTATTTGACCGGCTTTGACAAATTCAGGGGGTTAAAAAACCGGTTTTGTAGTTCAGGGGGTAAACCAGACTTTTCTGATAATTCAGGGGAGTAAACCGGACTTTTTCCATTTAAATTACTAAAAGCTTGAGATGTAAAATTTGTATTCTTTTGCAATAGGTTCATGAAATACGTGACCTGTTTTGGGATGGCATACCATTGCGAGGTGCTTCGTGGCTGAGGGAGGAACCCATTGGTGAAATTTGGCAGAGAGTGATATTTGTTCCAGTCAGTGGAGGCATCATAGTTGGAGGTTTGAACACACTAAGGGGTTCTATCAAAACCAATTCAGATGGCACTGTGTCTAAGATAAAGAGTGCGTTTAGGCCATTCTTGAAAGCTGTGGCGGCATCTTTCACGCTCGGAACTGGCAATTCTTTGGGGCCTGAGGGTCCCAGTGTAGAGATTGGTTCTGCTATAGCCAAAGGATTTGTAAATGTGTTTGAGTGGGAAGGCGGGAAGAAACTGTCTCTTGTGGCGGCTGGATCAGCAGCTGGAATTGCATCAGGTAAGTTTTTACTTTCCAAATTGTATTTGATTTTGTTGCTAAGGTTTTTGCAATAGATATAATAGGTTAACCATTATGTGAGCATGTGATATTTTACTGGATCTCTTCATGTTATGATGTTTTCCTATAATAATCAGTTAATTACCCACACTGAATAGATTTACGTACCGATAGCTACACATTAGATGCATCTGTTGGTGGAATTTGTGGGACATGTTCCTAGATCAGTAGTTCACCTAGGTTAACCCAGCAGCAAGTATGAGATTAACCTGATATGGATACTCTAAATGGTCGACATGTCCAGCAGTCCAAGTAAACTTTTTTCTTAATGTTTCCTGCTTTCTGATTTCATTTTACTTATATTTCAGGTGATTGCCTTGTATTTTAGGTTTTAATGCTGCTGTTGCTGGGTGCTTTTTCGCCGTTGAGTCTGTTTTATGGCCTTCTGCGGATTCTTCATCCCTTTCCATCTCAACACCTATGGTGATACTCAGTTCGGTGATAGCATCTGTTGTTTCAGAGATTGGTCTTGGTTCGGATCCTGCATTCACCGTTCCAGAATATGATTTTCGCTCCCCAACAGGTACTTTGTCTTTGTTATAATTGAGATTTTCAGCTTTGTTGATGAATATAGAGTATATTCTGCAGTATTTGCGCTTAGACTTTACACAGTTTCTCATTATGAATTATATGATATTTTAACTTGTTTGGTTGTTCCCGTTGCAATTTGCATAGCACTTCCTGAATAACTTCAGATGTCGAAATAAAATATGTTATGTCCAACTCTACCAGTTGAAAGTTAGTAAAAGATGACACCAAATGAAAAACTCTTGAAAGGTAGTTGATGTTTGCATTTTGGATCCAAACTGCATGTTGGGCTCTTGTTAGCATGATGATCCTGAAGCAACCAGTTGCTCTGCCATTAGTTTGGCCTGATATAGTCATAGGATGCCTCTACAATCCTCCTGAGGGTAGGTTGGTCATAATGACTTTTAATGATATCCTCTTTTTACATTTTGTTTCTCGTGCTCCAGAGATTGAAAGTATGAGGTTATTTACATGACTCCATAAATGTCAGAACTTCCTCTATATCTTTTGCTGGGCGTCTTTTGTGGCTTGGTGTCAATCACACTATCTAGGTGTACAGCACTTACTATGGAGATAGTTGAAAGTTTACAAAAGGCAACAGGATTACCAAAGGCTGTATATCCTGCATTGGGTGGCCTTATTGTTGGTCTTCTAGCTCTTATATACCCTGAAGTTTTGTACTGGGGCTTTGAAAATGTTGATATTTTGCTGGAATCACGACCATTTACAAGTGGACTCTCAGCAGCTGTATTGGTTCAGCTCATTGGAGTAAAAGTAGTGGCGACATCTTTGTGCAGGGCTTTTGGATTGGTTGGAGGTTATTATGCACCGTCCCTTTTATTGGTGCAGCTACAGGCATGGCATATGGCAAGTTCATGAGGTTTACATTTACTGGCCCTGAACCACTGTTCCATGTCCCATTCCTAGATGTGGCATCACCTCAAGCATATGGCCTGGTAATATGTCCATCTGCACAGTCTTCTCTTTCTTTTGCATTTTGTTCTTCTCAATTACTCCCTCCGTCGTTTTTAAGGCACCCACATATTTAGAGAATCAAACTTTGTCAATTTTGATCAACAATTAGTCCAGCAATATATAGGTTTAGTGACAAAAAGGTGATAGCGTTAGGTTCGTATTTATAAGTACTTTCGTATGATCATGATATTACAGTTGTTAGCAATATATCGTAATGGTCAAAGTTCAATTTTGGAGACCGTCTTGAGTCAAACCACATCTTACATTTTGCAATGGAGGCAATACTTCGACAACTTTTTGTCTATTGGTAATGTTAATGTTACCCTTATGTAGTGACATTTCCTTCTCTGGTAATTATTTGTACAGTCACAGGTTTTCTAGTCCCAACTTTTTACGAGGTGCACTTGTATGTATTGTTATATTTAACGAAAATATTAAGCAAAGAAAACTATCATGGCTTATGTTTGCTTCCTTTTGTTTCATCTTGGCAGGTAGGTATGGCGGCTACACTTGCTGGTGTATGCAAGGTGCCTTTGACATCTGTGCTCCTACTGTTTGAGCTTACACAGGACTATCGTATAGTTCTACCTTTGCTTGGGGCTGTTGGATTATCATCTTGGATTGCATCTCCTCAAAGGTTCTCTAAGAGCAATAGGGGTAAGCTGGATTCCTCGGAGAAGAAAACAAGTACAGTTAAACAGGCAAAGAATGTGCCCTCTCAAACCCAACAAGTTGCTTCCATGGATACAGAACTATGCAAACTCGAAAGCTCACTTTGTGTCTATGATGTCAAAGATGAGAAAATGCTGCAAAATCTTACTGTTGCAGAGGCTGTGAAAACTAAATACATTTCTGTTTCAATGACAACTCCAATAGTTGAGGCACTAAATCTTATGCTTGTGGAGAAGCAACCCTTTGTTATGATAACTGACAGCAACAAATCTCTAGTAGGTTTGCTAGCACTGAAAGATATCCAAGATTTCTGCAGAACTGCAAAAACTACCAGGGCACAAACTGAGGTGAGAACAAACTGCTGTCATTTATCCTCCTTTTTGTCCTTACCATTCTGCTTGACCTTAATTCATCGCTTATGTTATACTAAACTTCAACTAGTTCATTTTTCAATTTTGTAGAACCTTGTTGTTTCAGCTCAATGGGCATACACCATTATTATTTATGCACACTTCTTTTACATTCTTTTTCCCCGCTGAATAAGAGCAGCACCTGCCCTGTTTCATTACAGACTAGCGGAGTGCCCGTGCGTTACAGCGGATGTCAAATAAATAATACCATAAATTCTAAACTCTAAATAATAAAATAATGCAAGTTTTTCATATATACATGACGTAAAAAACACTTGAAAATATATTTGCACAATGTACAACAAATTTTGTACATGTTGAAAAGAGTATACAATTTGGTCGATAAGAAGCCCGTAAGCAAAGACATAGTGCAACAAAATTATTATGTACAAGTACAAAGCAGTCATGTTTCTACGAAAAGATATCTACTTCAGAAAAACCAATGTTTGGTGCAACTCAGCCATGGTTTCAGTTCATGACTTCAACATTCAATCACGCAAAGCTAGCAATCTTTAACCAGAATTCAATAGAGCCCAGCAGTGCTAAAAGAAAGAACAATTTAACCCGAACTCAAGCATGCAGAACTAAAAAGTAAGCAAGGGCATTTGACGTACTTGGAGCACGACGAACACACCAACCACTAGGCATTGTTGGCCACAACCCATAGGTGACGAGCGTCGACTTCCTCCTTGCATGTAAGGATACATTAGGCCACAAAGCGGCATTGTTGGCCAAACGGCGTATGGACATCGTCGGACCGCATCGGACTACGATTCGGGATTGGCGGTATCTTGCAAGCACGCACATGGATACAAAAACATCAAATGATGCAACTAAAAGATGCATGTATGGCTTACGAGTTAAGAGTAGAAGCGATTCTGCGGCTCCTTGTTGGGCTCGACGTGGAGGACGTCGAGGGTGTCGAGGGCGTCGTCCTTAGCGTTTGTGAAGTGGGCGAGGAAGGCGGCTGTGTTACGTGTGCATCGTCACCTCTGCTGCCGCTGTGTAGGTCACGCTGCATCGCGTTGTACACAATCTTGCCCGCCCCATACCTGCTGCCATGCCATCAAACTGACGACTCAGGCCGCTTAATGCCACTAGTTGGGGGACGACGGCTAGATATGGGGCGGGGCGGCACTCGCGGTGGTACGAGCCTTGGGGAGGGGGTGAAGGTGGAGGTATCAAGGGTCTGTTTTGCTAGGTGGGGATGATTAGGGGCAGTGGCGGCATAGATGAGAGGAGCGGCGACATTAGGGGCGGGGTGGTGTGTATCACGAGGCGGCTAAGCCTTGAGGCGTGGGGCTTTGCGGATGCGGTAGCGTTAGAGTCGGATACGAGGAGCGGCAAGCACAGAGGGGCGAGATCCGCCGCGTATGTGGTGGCGTTAGAGGTGGACGCGAGTGCATGAGACAGCGAAGATGCATCGGCCCACGTTCTTGTCAGAGGAGGAGGATCGGATCCATCCGACGGAGGTGTGGACGGCGCCGGATTTGGCCGCTAGAAGGGTGGACCCCAGATTCGGAGCCGTCGTGCCTAGATCTGGAGTCGCCGATGGTGGAGAAGGGTAGAGCTTCGTTGGTGAAGGAGGTGTCCGCCATGATGACATCAGGAATCACCGTTAGTGAAGAAGCGCCGCCTCCTCGGTCCTCCATGGCGATCCTTTGTCTTGCCACCTAGTCCGCTGTGCTTGCATGCGTCGTCGGCGTGTGTGAAAAAGGGAAGGGGGAGGAGAGAGAGAGAGGTCGACAGGTTTGATACAAAAGATGGAAGAAGTAGATGCGGCGGTAGAGGTGTAGAGGTGCGTGTGGTAGGGGTGCAGCGGTACGGGGTGTAGCTGACACAGTGGTCTCACTGCGTGAGTTCGTAGCGTTTTTGTACGTAGTGGGGATGGGACGATTCATCCCGCTGCGCGGGTTAACAGATGTGGTGGTAGGGGTGTAGAGGTGCGTCTGCGGTAGAGGCTGATGCAGTCTGAAGCAGGTGACACGGTGGTCCCAGCTGCGTTAGTTAAATGGCGTTTTTTACATAGTAGGGGTGGGACAATTCATCCCGCTGCGCGGGGGTAAACCCCTTCTTTTATTAGTTAAGATAACATACCCAACTTACATAGTAATTGCATCTATATCTTTGTGGAAATTAGGAGAATAATTGGGTATTGTCACATGACTCCCACCCTTTATTTTAAGTCCAAGGATACAATCAGACTCAATACAACTTATTAATTAAACTCTGTCTGAGCATGCAGACACTTCACCCCAAGGTAGGTGAAGATATCAATCATGCACATCTTATTACATATTGTAATACTCTCGCTAGGACTTGACCGTTTGGTGAAATAGTCAACTAACTATTCACGGACTTGACATACTCTAACTTGACACACCGCCATCTTGCTTCTCCTTGATGAAGAACCTATCAATCTCAACGTGCTTGAATGCGATCATGCTATCTTGAATTGTTAGCAATGTTGATTCTGATTTATTGTCACAATACAACATTAAGAGATTATCCTCCATACTTGAAGCTCGAGACTTGACACGATATTTCATATTCCTTCATCCATATCATTTCACTAGCACTCAATGCTATTGCTTTGTACTCTGCCTCTGCGATGAGCCGAAACCACAACCTCCACCTTCTTGCTTCTCTATGACACAAGGTTACCTCCCACAAAGATGCAATATCGGTAGACCTCTGTCATCCACACTACTCGTTCAATCGGCATCGCAATACCCTTCCACATTCGGTGTTGATTCTTCACGAACCAAAGGACTTTCCCAAGGCTACTCTTTAAATCTGCGAGGTTCGATAAACATCATCCACGTGTCCTGTTCTGGGATCATGCATATATCGACTAACCACACTCACTGCATATGAAATATCAGGTCTTGTATGACACAAATAGATGAGACACCCAACAAACCTTTGGTAAGCTTCCTTGTCAACTGGATCTCTCGACTCAGTATATAGCTTGTGATTCTTATCAATAGGTGAAGCAATAGGGCGACACCCAAGCATACCTGTTTCTATCAGTAGATCAAGGACATACTTCCTCTGGGAGAGAGAACTATACCCTTTGAAGAATGGACAATCTTAATTCCAAGAAAGTATCGAAGAGTTCTAAGATCTTTCACCTCAAATGCCTCTTCCAATCTTTTCTTCAAATACTTGATTTCCTCGGAATCATCTCCAGTGATCACAATATCATCAACATAGACTACCAATATGGTGATATGTGATCCTCTATGTCTATAAAACACAGTATGATCTCCATTGCACTAAGAATAGCCCATACTACTGAATTGCACACTGAATCTATCAAACAACACCCTTGAGACTTTTTTGATTGTATAAAGACTTCTTAAGTTTACACGTTCCCATAAGTTTATGCATTCTCAAAGCCTGGAGGAATCCCCATGTATACATTCTCTTGTAAATCACCATGTAGAAAAGCATTCTTCACATCCAACTGATGTAGGGGCCATCTGAAGTTAGTTGCATAGGAGATCAACGTTCTTACCATACTCATCTTCGCCACTGGTGCAAAGGTCTCGTCATAGTCTATCCCATATGTTTGACTATAGCCTTTTGCAACCAACCGTGCCTTGTATCTTTCTATCTTGCCTTCAGGAGTTTACTTAATCGTAAACACCCATTTGCATCCTACTACCCTCTTTCCTGGAAGTTGAACAAGATCCTATGTTTTGTTCTTCTGAAGTGCACTATGCTCCTCCTTCATTGCATCCTTTCACTTAGGATACTGCTTAGCAGCTCGCCAATCCTTTGGAGCAGAGCCTTGCGAAGTGATGCAATGAATGTTTTGTATGCATGTAAGATATGAGAATATGAGATGAAATGTGCAATGTCATGCTCAAAGCCATACCATACTGGAGGCTTTCCAGCATTAGCTCTAGTTTCCCTACGTTGCACAAGTAGTAATTCTAGATCAGAGTGATTAAAGAAGACATTACCACTTGCCCCAAGGGGAGGCAAGGAACTTGATGGAGAGAGAACCGAGGGATTTGGGACTGGATCAATTGGCAAAGCCGGCTGTTCAGCCTGTGACTGTTCCTGATTGCTCCTCTATTGGTGCTTGCAGCTTCATTGGCTTAGGTGCTAACTGCTTGTCCCTTTGCGTCTCCCCCTGTTTCCCAAAGTGCCTTCGCTGATAAACCTTCAATTCTTTCGGGGCTATCACATCTCTCGCATATTTCGTTAGGCTCGAGCACGGAATTGTTCTCACAATGATTTCTTCTCGTTGACTATCACTCTCCTTGTTCGCCCCCTCTCGACTGTTACTCTCAGTGATAGGAGAGAACTCCTCCAAAACTGACTAAGAGTACCTCCACTCGTGTAGTACGGCTCAAACTCTCGGAATGTCACATCAATACTCACGAACAACTTTTGCTCAACTTGGTTCTAGCATTTATAGCCCTTTTGACTTGATGAATAATCTATAAAGATACACTTCATTGTTTGCAGATCTAGCTTGCCAACCGTTGGTCGGTGATTTCGTACAAAGCACACACAACTAAACACCTTGGGAGACACCTTGAACTCCGCTAAAGTATTGACCCAAAATAAGTTCGATTGGAGACTTCATCCCAAGTATTGAGGCGACATGCAATTGATGAAATACTGCGCCATCATCAACGCCTTGCTCCACAATCCTTTTGGTACATTCATTTGAAACATGTGTGAACATGCTACCTACAATAAATGTTGATTCTTCCTTTCAGTCACTCCATTTTGAAGTGGGGTTATTGGACAAGTAGTTTGATGAAGTATCCCCTCCTATGAGAGATACACTGCAAACTCCTTGTTAACATACTCAGTTCCATTGTCTGTTTGAAGAATTCGAACATTTGTATCAAACTGAGTAGCAACCAGCCTATGAAGTCCTAAAAACACGGAAGGACCTCGCTCTTGTGCTTCATCATATAAATCCAAGTCATACAAGTATAGCAATCAATAAATATGACAAACCACTTAAAACCACTCACAAAAGTAACTGAGCATAGATCCCAAACATCATAATGCGTTAATATAAAAAGTTCATGACTTCGAAGACCAATGCTACTATATGTAAACCATGTATGCTTTCCAAACTCACAAACATCACAGACAAGTTTGCTCTTGTCTACTTTATTGAACAAATCCGGGTACAACCGACTTAAACTCTCAAACGACGGATATCCCAAGCGACGATGGTGTAACAAAACCTCTCCCTCAACTCCTCCTACAGCCATAACCAATGTCGCATCAGCCTGATCAATGTAACATAGCCCATTATGTCTTATTCTAGTCCCAATCATCTTCCCAGTTTTCTTCTCCGAAACAAACACGAATCCTCATCAAATATGACAGTGCATTTGAATTGGTCAATGATAGAACTAACTGAAAGAAGGTTGATTGGAAAGGAGGGAACATGCAAAATGGAGGATAAAGCAATGTTGTGCACACTACAGATCCTACACCCTGAATAAGCTGGGAGGTTTCATCAGCTATTTGGACAGTTTTAGAATGAGTATTGAGTGTAAGATGCAAATGCACTAAGTGAACCCGTGACATGCTTGGATGCCCCTGAATCTATGATCAAATCAATATAAGAGTGTTTATATGTGGATGCAAGTGCATGTGGCTGAGTATCTTCGCCCACGTGGGCGTAGTTGGCAAGGTGGTAGTTGTTGTAGTGGAATCATGAGTAGTCTCCAATACCTTTCCCTGCTGCCACTACTCCCACTGCATAGCTTGCTCGCCTATCAGAGTAATAGACATGCTCTCCTGTCAGGGCCATATTAGCCTTAGGGCCAACTCCGCCCCTTCCTTGACCTCCATAATGTCCATCTCCGCCTCCACAACCTTCACCTCCGCCTCCAGAATCTCCAATTCAGCCTCCACGACCACCACAACCTCCACCTCAGCCTACATACGGTGGAGAAGGACAAGCACAGCTTAAATGTCCTCTCACCCCACAGTTGTAGCACTTCCTATCATCGGGTATGGCATATGTGGACCTGACAGGGTTGTTGTTCCCCATTACTCGTAGTCAAATCTCTTGTACCATAGACAAAATAGCCTCCTCTATAGTAGTCAAGTTTGCCAAGTGAAATATGACAGCCCTCCTACTCTCAAACTTTAGGTTTAGTCTCTTCATAAAGTGTATAACCCATCTACGTTGCAGCCACACCCTGCCAGCCTCAATATTACCAGCACATGTTAACTACAGTGGATCATAGTGATCTAAATCTGCCCACAGCTACTGCAGTTCATCAGCATACTCATGAATGGTCTTCTCCTGTTTCAGGGCTTCCACCTTGCCCTAGACTTCCACCATCATCATCACATTTCCTTCCCTAAGGTACATGTCGCTCAGCGTCTTCCAGATCGCCGGTGCACTTTGCAAGTCTGCATCATCTTCACCATCCGAAGCGATGGATGAAGGCATAAAGTAACAACCAAGCCACCACCACGAGTTGGTGGTGTTCTATACCCTCCAATTCACGCTCGCCTTGTCTGTAGACTCAACACAAGTCTCCTGCACGTAGCGCTCCACCCATTTCGTCCTCAGAATTAGCTGAGCCCTTCTAGACCAATTCAGATAATTTTTGTTCCCTTCCAACTTTACATCATTCGACATCACTCCTGTTTTAATTCAGATAACCTTGCACTAGGCCTCGAACCTATTAATACCCGTCTCTAAAAGATCACGTAACATGCTTTTCATGTCACCTTGCGTGACCAGTGAGGAAGTAGTCTCAACAACTGCCTTCCTCTTCTCTTCTACCGCCCTTGTTGCGGCTTCTTCCTCTTCCTCCTCTTTCCTCATAGCCTCAATCTCCTCAGGGGTCATCTTCTCAAACAACCGGAACAATGCCAATCACTACCAAGATATGCCGCACGTATCTCTCACAATCACGGCAATCCTTCCCGTATCAATGTTCTGTCGAACATCAATAACTAACTTCACGGTTACCCAAATGTTGCAGAGCTGTAGCATCAAAAGAATACATATTTTTTTCTTCCCTTCTCTTCGGAAGAAAATTCCCCCAAACCCTTGGATCAGGGAGATAAGATGAACGGTGATAGAGTGGAGCCTCACGATGAGACCGAATCCATCTGTATTTTTTTTAGAGTAAAGTTCATTCTGGGTCCTTAAACTTTTATCTTTGTGTCATCCGATCCATAGACTTTCAAAGTGTGTCATCCGGTCCCTAAACACTTTGTTTGGGTCTCAAACATAGCCCTCTTGCTTAGGCACGATAATGGCACACTTTGAAAGTCTATGGGCCGAGATAACATAACATAAAAAGTTTAAGACTAATTGAGACACAACGGTGTTTAGGGACCGGGATGACACACTTTGAAAGTCTATGGACCGAGATGACCGCAGCATAAAAAGTTTAGGGCCGGTAATGGACTTTACTTTTTTTTCCTTCTCTTCGGTCGACAACTTTTTTCTTCCTTCTCTTCGGTCGACAACCTTTTTTCTCCTTCGAAATCCTTCTCTTCTTCGACCGACAACGTTTTTCTTTCTCTGCTCCTTCTTCAGATCCTCCAGATCGACCCGCGGGGCAGCTTTTTCCTTCCTTTGCTCCCTTCTTCAGATCCAGTCCGTCTTCCTCCATATCGACCCGAGAGGCAGCGGCGATGGTGACCCGAGCGGCTTCACTTCGTCGGCCACGTGTCTGCACCCCGAGCAGCGGCGGCGGCGGCGGGCGTCCCAGAGTGGTGCCGGATCTACTCCCTTCCACCACCAGCGGCCTCCTCCTCCCCACCCACCCGCGGTGATCCAAGGCGGCACACTCGCAGCCCGGCCTCGCTCGCGAGGCGACGCGGTAACTCGGTTACAGGAGGTGGAGGCGACGATGCGAAGGGTTGGACGACGACAAACGACGGCGGTGGCCGCTGAGGTAAGCGAGGGTTAGTGTTAGGGTTCGGTGGGGAACGGGGATGGCTATGATACCATGCGGAAATTAGAGGAATAATTGTGTGTTGTCCCACATGACCTACACACTCCTTATTTAAAATCCAAGGGTACAATCTGACTCCAATACAACTTCTTAATTAGACTCTAATACGAACTCACCAACATATGCCTACTGTGGATATAGTACCACCATGACAAGATACTCAGTTTAAATATACCACATTACAATCCAGATACATCAAAGCAAACAACTAATGAACAATCACAGCGAATTCTTTCTTTTCTTGTAGTTTGGACTTTGGAACATATCAAATAACATCTGCCCTAGTTAATTAGTCCCTTGGGACCATGAGTCCTTGACCAATCTTGGTCTTTCAGGTTTCTGTGGTTCATGCTTACTTCAAAGGTTTTCATAAACAAGCAAAGGTAAGATGGATTTCTTATTTCTTTGGTGACGTCAAATCATAATTCAGAGGATGCTAAGTTAATCTAACTGGATACAATATTTGTTGTCATGTAGTCCTATTTGTTAGTTATTCATTTCTGTTCAACTGAAACAGGTACAGGGGCCTCTGGTATCACATGTTTGTGGAGCCGTTAAGTGTAAAACGTGGTATGTGACACCTCAGATGCCACTTACTACTGTTGAAAATATTATGGATTCTCATGGAGTGGATCAACTTCCTGTAGTACCCGAACATGTTAATCATCAGGATAGAGTACTCTTGATTGGTTTTGTGGATAGAGAATGCATCACCATTGCTCGAAGGTAAAACTATTTTGTTTGCAGATTTTTTTCCCCCCAGATTTGAACTGTTAGGAATGAGTAAGGTGATTAATTGCTTGTGTTCCAACTTATAAGTTATAACCAACATAGTGATTTTATTGTCATCCACGTTATGTTTTCTTTCAGAGCTGTGGCGACAAAAGAATTTTTCAGTTTCACATCTGACATCAGAAGGGAAGAGATATGACACAGAATCATTTAGTGCCTCGCATGATACTCCCCAGCTTTGAAAATTCATTTGCATCCTGCAGAGTTGGTCAAGTTCGCCCTGACATTTGTGATATATAGCTGGTGCTGGTCAACACTTCAGATTTAAGATTTCGTCAGGTTGGTTCACTGACTTCAGAATGTGATTCAGAAAGGGAAACTGCTGGACGATGGGCCTTCCTTTTTTTTTTTCTTCAGATACCCCTCATCCATCTGTGCATGTGTGTGCTACAAGTTCTCTAATCTATAGATATGGTAGCAATTTGTCTGTACTCTCTTACTTGGGTGTTCCACTGTTCTCCTTTGCCTTAGCAACAAAAGGAGTATATTCATCTAGGAAGTGGACGGTTGCGTCGGCACAAGAGTACATACTACATTCTGTAATTCTGCAACAGAAAACTGAGCTGTTCTGTTCATCAAAATAGATGCTGGAACCATTGGGCAATAAGACCAGGCTGTGTCCATTCTCAGAACTACAATATAGCTTGAATTAAACTTACATAAATGCAGACATGAGCCTGATCTGCCCTATCATGCCACTATGCATCAGGTGGTGGTGTTCCTTCGTATGTTCTACCCCAAATTAAATGAACACAGGATCTGAACAAGTAGTACTACGCTAGGTCCAAAAAAAGTATAAAACTTGCTACTACGGTTAGATTTAATCTCTTGAGCTGCTATATAAATTAGTCTTCCACGTGGAAGAAACTACTACCTCAGATGTGACCAGTGATGGTCTAAAATTCAACTGCAACTATGTAGGCTTGCCAAGGAGACATTTAATGTACATTTATTTTTCTGGCAAGTTGAGGGCATGCTTCCGTTTGAATGGGAGGGAATTTTTGTTCAGCGAAAGGTGAAATGGCAATTGCGAAGTCTGAAGTCTGAACAGGCAGGGCCGCAGGGAATCAAGTCCAACCTCGTTACGAAGTCCGAAAACGGCTCATCATTATGTGCGAATGGCGTGGAGTTGAAGAACGAACACGGGAGCTGATTCGTTCCATACGTAAGACGGGAGAAAAGGAAGACAGGACGAAAGGGACAGGATATACGCAGTTTCACGATTCCAAGTTTCACAAACGAATTGAATTACGAGTGGTACGAGTTTTGATTAGTGATTCAGAAAAACTGTAGCATGCCACAATTTGAAGTTATACGCGGCTAATGCCTTGTTAATCGAATCCACAATGAAACATGCACCTCGATGTGTCACGAGAGGACAAAGAAACATGCACTTATTTGGTTTGCTACCCTTGGTGCAACCAAACCAAATACGTATAGAAGAAGCTCAGCGTGCGTACACAATTCACTATTCTGTTCTTTGATTCGATCCTGCAGGCTGCAGCATGCGTTTTCTAGCTTGCACGAAGCAACTAGCCAAAGCTATCAAAAGATACGAGCCTGACATGACATGACATGACATGCATATACATACTCACGGCGCGGCGCGGCGCGGCACAGCGCTGCCTCATCGGCGCTTGCCCTTGGCGTTGCCGCCGGCGCGGGGCGCCTACTTGTCCTTGCCGAAGAGGTTGCAGAAGCCGCAGGCGGCGACGCGCGGGGAGGGCGGGTCCAGCGCGGGCTGCACGTGCCCCGCCCTGTACCCGCCGCCGTGCCCGCTCGAGTCACTCCGCTGCTGCCGCGCGGGCGCGCCTCCTGCCCTGCCCCTTGGCCTTGCCGAGCTCGCCCGACGCCGACTGGTACTTGTCCTCCCACACCATCCCCGACGACCCCGACCGCCGGAACGTCTCGCTCGACCGCTGCAGCCCCGCCATGCCTAGCTAGTTTTCCCCTCTCGCGCGGCTTGTGACCTTAAATTCTGCCTGTCCGCCCGGCCGCGCAGCCGGTGCACCTATATATGACTCTGGAGATGGGTTGGGAGTCAATGCATATGTGCTTGTGTGCGTGTTTTTAATAAATAAAACACTATATGAGCTTGCGCTGTGTGTATGCGTTTGGCGTAAGAATCGCCGTGCGCTGCTGCGATAGGGACAAAGGAGCAGCAACTGATGCTGGCGGCGCGAGGGTAGTAACGTAGTACTACTACTGGTGCGATTAAGAAAGGCCGTCTCCGCGGGATCGAGCTGCTGTGTTGTGAACTTAGCGATCATGTTTATTTTAACCAAGCGGGGGAAAGAAATGGCTATCAAACTTTGCCCGGAGAAACAAAAAACACTGACGGGAAAAAAAGGTATCAATCAATGGAGGTGAAGTAGCATTTGGTGAAGGAATGTTGCCGTTCGTTGGTAAATTTACGTGCTACTTTGCTTGCGACCGCGGACTTCGTCGGATGTAACATACTTACTGCCTGTTTGGTTCTTGCTCTGTATTCTCTGTCGGAGCAGACGGAACCTAGCCAAACACCTCGGCTAGTCATTTTTTAGAATCGGGGTCACTTGAGGAGCAGAGCACCCGCATACTAGAAACCGAACGGGGAGACCTTGGGGCCAGGGACGGAGCCAGTGGCCCTCCGAAGTCTGGGTAAGCTCACTGCCGTCTACTAGCGAGCAGCGGAAATTACCGTACAACATCGTCAAGGGCGTGGCGTCGACGCTGCACTACCTGCACGACGAGTACGACCAACGGATGGTGCATCGCGACCTCAAGGCCTCTAACATCATGCTCGTCGGTCTCGCTGTTTAGCTAGTACTTCCCTCTCACCTCCAGCATTCTGTGTATGTCTGTATCCAATAACAGAGAGATGGCACTCACCGTGACCTTGATGGGAACCCTCTTATCGATGCGGTGCTGGTAGTAGAGGTCGACGCAGTCAACGCCGAGCCGCTTGAGGCTTCCCTTGCACGCCATGCGCACGTACGTTGGGTCTCCGCGGATCTCCCACTTGCCGTCGACGAACGAAATGAACGAAATGCCGAACTTGGTGGCCAGATCTACCTTCTCCCTCACCCCGCCTTGAAGCGCCTGCTCACAAGCATTCCGTCAAACACCTTCAGTGCACCGCACGTAGCAGTAAAACCAAAGAATCAAACAAACCAAGCACGAAGATCCAACGGCTTCTGAACCGACCTTGCCGAGGAGGACCTCGTTGGTGTGCAGACGTCGGAGGTGTCGAGGAAGGTGACGCCGACAGCGATAGCGTGGTGGATGAGCGCGACCATGTCGAGCTCAGACTTGGGCGGGCTGTAGAAGGCAGACATTTCCATGCAGCCTATGCCCTGCGCCGAGACCTCCAGCCCCTGGAGCGGCCAGCTTCATGAGAACCGCTGCTGATGCTGCCGCAGGGGCGGAGCCGCGAAGCCGGGCAAGTGCTGGCTCCACCCCTGCTTGGGGCGACTTCCCGCAAGAAGCAACGTCCCCATTACCAAATTGCCTCTAAAATTGATGAGTATTTAATTACCGACCAAATACAACTGGATATAACCCCCCATCGGCTCGCCCCTCCCTCGCCCTCATTTCCCGAACAGATGCGCATCGCCCTCTCACTCCTCTCTCTCGCCCCCATGCGGCTCTCCAAACCCTAGCCGCCGCCGCCGCTTCGGATCTCCTCGCCGCTGGCCTGGAGTACCTCGCCGTCGGTCCCTCACACCCTTGATGCCAGTCCTACATTTCTGTCGCCGCCGGAGTCGCTCGTCCCAGTTGGTCTTGCTTCCCTTGCTGGCGGAGTTGCCTTCGCCGCCGGATTCGCCTTTCCCGCTTCGCCGGCTTCAGCCCTTGGAGCTTAGCGAGAGGGCTCATGAGTCATGACACCACGGAACAACGAGAAACTCGAGTCGATCTGTGGTCTGAGCTTTCTGAAAGCATCAATAGTTTGTCATTCTGCATGGGGTCTCTGATGGTGCTGCACTTACAAGTGTGAAATCTGCTAGTTTTTCGTTGTAATGATCACTAGGTGCTCCGATTGTTGTATTGCATCAGAGTTCCTTTTTGATATTCCTTTTCGGCTAGCGCGATGCTGGATGTGTGTGGATCTCATGGGAATTGAGAAAAAAAAAATGTAATGCATCAGAATTCTCCACGTCTAACTCTTGAATTTCGATGTCTATACTTTTTTATGTTAAAGTTATCTCTAGTTGTTACTATACGAGAAGATTCATATATGTATGAAACTATCATATGTGCAGAATTGACATAATTTTGACTATCCGAATGTGTAAATATTATTAAGAAATTTGTGTACAAATAGAAAGGAGTAAGAAACAAACAGACATGAAGTGTTAGAACCAAGACTATCATATATTTTTGCCCCCAATCCTCGTTTTCAGGGTTTTTAGAGCTGAACTTCTATCAAACACTTCCCTCTCGGTTAGCTTTAGATTCTCATGGAGTGGATCCTTAAAGTAGCGGAAGCTGAGAGTTAAAAAATAAAGAGCAGAGCTCTACCAAACAGACTCTTACACAGGTGGAGTGGAGACGCGTAGAGTTGCTTGCTACTCGCTCACGTTGGTTGGCCTTAGCCTTGGCTCCCGACGACTCGACTCTGGAATCGGTAGTGCATCTTTGGGAGCTGATCGTGATGCATGCTTCTTCCCGATTGTTCAAACCGCGGATGTACGGTATTGGCTCTCGGCGTGATAGTTTATTCGGGGTTTACTTTGAAAACTGAAGCCCTAATATTGAGTGATACTATATGTGCGTGAAGACGAATGGACGGATCATACGGAGTGGTATTAATGTGAGGACGGAATCGTGCATCCAGCTATATAGGATTGTGAAACACACACGTATGATTTAGAATGAACCACTATATGCTTAGCTAGGCTGACTTACAAAAGAATTCGGTTGAAACATTAATTGGATGATGCTCAAGGTATATTCTGTAGGCCGAAATAATGGACTTGAAAAAGTTTGGTAGGGCTGGCTGCGTTGGCTATGGAACGAGTGGGCTGGATCAAGGCGGTAAGATAAAAGCCTGTCCACCCAGCAGCAGCTTCAAGAATTTGTTTCCGTGTGGGCCAAGATGCAAAGCATAGCGCTTCAACCTGAAACACGTGCATGCTTACATGGAAATGCACAAATGATGGGCTGTATTGCACCAAGACGGCATATAATGCCCAATCCTTTTGCCGATTCAAAACAAACAAGATTTGGAAGGCGAAGGTCGAAAATAAGTGTAAGTTCTTCTGTTGGTTGCTAGTGCTAAACAAAATTAACACGGCGGATAGCCTAGCGCGAAAGGGATGGCACCATAATGCAGTATAGACGTGTTTGGTTGTCTATATGTCTCTAATCTGATCAGTATGTGTCATCTAGGTTGAACCTAATCAGGCTGAATAGATGCAATGATGGATTGTTCGATTTTTTGTTTTTGTTGGGCCAGGCTGTGCTGAGATATTGTTTGGTTGTCTGTATCTGGCGTGGGAGAATGTGAACGGATTCATGAGCGCTTGCAGTCTGCATGCGCTCAGCCTGGCCAAGGAAGGAAGCTTGAATCGAACGTTTCTCTTAGGCCTGGCTCGAGAGGAAATCTTGTATCTACTCAGTCAGGCTCACCCACCCAACCAGACAACCAAACACCCAAAAACTTACATCTACTCATACGAGCTAACCTCATGTAGACATGCATATCTCTAGCTTGGCTTTGTATGTATCATTAATTTGAACCTAATCGGTGAGTGGATGCAATGATGAGTTGTTTGGTTACTGTTTTTTGTTGGGCTAATTTGTCTTTGAGATATTGTTTGGTTGCTGTATCGGCACAAGAGAAGGTAAGCGGACTCAAAACCTTGCCACTGTATCTTCGATTTGGTGAGGAGGAAAGCTTGAATCGGCGTTTCCTTGGGCCTAGCCGAGAGGAATATTGCATCTACTCGGTCGAGGCTCATCCATCCAATTAGACAACCAAACACCAAAAAACTTATATCTACTCATACAAACCAACTCTATCTGAGACAACCAAACACACCCTACATATCTCATGTGATCAAGAACCGGAGACGGCGATGCACCATTGTCTTTGCGTGTATGCAAAGGAAGCATAGCTAGCAGGTTCGCCTGCAACGTCTTTCCGGCCAAATAACCCTGTAAACAATCTTGACATTGCTACTTGGTGGGATGTAGTAATTGGCAAGGTGTCAGAGCATGAAAGGAGTCCAGAAAAACTTAAATGAAACCATAATCTATGTGTTCCAGAACTTTTGGAAGGAGAGAAACAGGATAACCTTTCAGAATGCCGCGCTTCAGCCACAATGGATCGTTCAACTTATTCACCAGGAAATTGCTGCGAGGGCCGGCGCAGCTCTTCCTGCCTAGATTCTCTCTTGATTTTCTACGTCCTTCGTAGTTGCCTTTTCTTTTGCTCTGGTCCAGGTTTTGTCCTTGTTTGACGTGTAAACTTTCTTTGGCTGTTATCTTCAACAGTGTCACTTCAACTGTCTCTAAAATTGTTATATAGGTTTTCTGGTAACGTGGAGGAGAGAGAATGGTGTCATCCTTTTACGAAGCAACGGGCGCATCACGTGAAACAAGGCACTAGCACGAAGCTTTTTACTGTTGAAGCGTAGTTGTCGTTTATTCACGCGAAACAAGGCACTTGATTCATTTACAGCTTAAATACTTGTGAGGCTTTAAAGAGACAGCTCAAGAGACAATGTATTGGAATAATTGTCTTTAAAATTATCTCAAGATAACATGGAAGGTGTTAAAGACAACTTAAAAGACACACTATTAAACATGTCTGACGAGGATTACAATCTCTATGTGTTATTTTAATACATAATAAAAGATCATATGTCTTCATGGTCGTAACCCCTAAGGCTCACGACCCCCGTGGTAGTAAGGATTCCAGAGGTTATAACGTGAGAAACCTGATCGGATGAGGTCCTGTACCCAGTTTCCAACCAGATGACTGCTCGTAGAAGCAATGAACTGACATTTGGATTTAACTCCGGGTATATTCCATACCGTGTGATGAATGGAACACATGTCATGCGATGTTTCATAATCCAAAGACACTGACAACAACCACCCTACGGTTGTGTGTCTCACAGACACACAACTGTTGAATGGTTGATACTTTATCAACCGTTGCCTCGCTCCGACCAGTCGCGGCACTTCCAACAAGCGCCTCTTCAAGGAGCAACTACCACCTTTTCGACGGTTACTTAAAGATGGAGCGCAGAGGAACGAGGAGATCAGACTGCATCGGATTGAAGCATAGCAATCAGCATTAGATTCATGTTTCAAGTCTGATTCTGTAAGATAGCAAGCATTACGCTTTGTGTAATTAGGATTAGTCCACTGCCTTGTCGAAGGCATCCCCTCTAATAGCCAGTTTATAGTAATAAAAGAGCAGTCCCATTCTCCCCAAGAACTCTTCGCTATTTTTCTCTTTTTATTTCGTAAGATCGGCGACTTGATTGTCAACAGCTGGAGCCGTCTGTGGGGAATTAGGCATTGAGTTCTTGAAGATTATTTCGCTCAAGCATTCCCCATCCACTTCCTTTGCTCCATCATCGCCCATGCGAATATGGCAGGGACTTGGGATGAGGAAAACTGGTTCGACTTGGCGGACTACTCCAACCTCGACATAGACACATGCATCCACGCCATGGAAGAAAACGGGATGTCATCATCCTCCTCCGCCGGCTCGCCAGTCGCAGAGATTGACGAAATCGACCGGATGAATGAGGATACGCCGCCACCAACAATGGTGCTATCAGAGGAACCGCTCGTTCCGACCAGTTCGGAACATCCGAACACCTCTACAAACCCAGTCAATCCGACCGGCAGAAGCGACAATGGGAGCCCAGCGCGGCGACTAGAGAGTCCAAGTACTCTCGATATTGTCATGGGTGATCAGTATTCACCAACGGCTCCTATGTATTCCGGGGCCAACCGACATCTGGTAAGGGTATCAATGAAGCTATCACCAATCGCTGGCCAAGTGGGCATGGTGAAACTCAGCATACGATCGGTAGTATGCCGGATCAGGCTAAGTCCACCACAAGAGACGGTAATCTTTATCCGCTCTCCATCATGGAAGCTCCTTCCAGAAGCGTTGGAAGGCTCTCCCTTATCTACAATGGGAGTTCCTCGGAATATCACTGTTGGTGCCACGAAGTCAACACAATCGGAGATACTAATCTAGATGCCTTGCACGATCCTCCACGGGTTAACTCGTCACCACGTGCTGGTGAAAATGGTACGGACGCTCAAGCACCAACTACCAAAGGCAACCGAGCTGATGGATGTGCATCAGTTAATTCACCTGTTCCTACCCCACCGCGGATAAGGAATCAAGAAGGGCCATCTAAGAGGTCGAGGGATAACTCAACTCATCGGACGCCCACTGCAAGCGGAAATCTGCTATGACCTTCGGTAACTATACAAAACCTGCAATGAGTCCAGGATATTTTGAATAACCCAGACCCTGCTTTAGTGGGAACTCCAGGTTATATCCAGCTTGCAGGTCAGGTGTCGGAGATCCTCCAACAAACCATGCAAACATCTGAAATGTACTGCAAGCAGAGGAATTCACAAAGTCACACGATGACCTCATCCCAGCGCTCTTCTCTTAGTAGGAGACAACATGGTCGGCGAGAAGATCGGCGACACCAAGGCCCCTCGTAGATTCCGATCGAAATCACGAGGAAGACGACTCTTCACTGACCACACCTCCTCCTCATTAGGAGGAATGACCACTGATTTAGGAGATTTGGGCATCATCCGAACCGGATAGGTGGTCGGCGTTATCATAATGTCTATGACGGGTTGGGACACGGATCCTAGATATACAAATCGAGAACCGATCCCGATGACTATAATCCGGCTCCTTTTCAGAGAAGGCACCACGACTCGATTACGGTATATCAGGTATTTTGGCGGAGTTTCTAAGGCATTAGTTGGTCGACAGTCCCGACCGGTCAACATAGAGAAGTTCAATGGGGCTCATAACCCTTTAGAATTTCTTTAAATTTATTCTACCACCATCAAGGCATTTGGTAGTACGATAACGTGATGGCAAATTATTTGCCCACGGTCATGAAGAATGCTGTCGGTCGTGGTTGCTTAACCTACCGGTTGGTTCTATCTATACTTGGGAGCAGCTCTGCGATACTCTGACCGCCAACTTTCAATGGATGTACGATCGCCCCGGAAAGGAAGATGATCTTCATCGGATGAAGCAAAAGACCAATGAAACTCTTCAACAGTATATCAAGAGATTTAGTCAGGTTCGAAATTCCATCCCAGAGATCGCAGAATCTTCTGTCATCTAGGCCTTCAAAGCAGGGCTAAGGAATCACCGGTTTACGGAGGATATTGCAATAAATCCTCCACGAACAACCGTCGAACTTTTCAACCTGGCAGACAAGTACGCGGTTGCTAGTGAAGCGATCGAATGGTATGAAGCTATTGATCAGAAGGATAAGAATCCCCAGTCGGGTCTGGAGAAGCAGGAGAAGAAAAGCAAGAAATCTCTCAAGAACAAGAAGAATCGCAAGCCCGACAACAAGGAAGTCCTTGCGATTTCAGAAAAATATACCAAGGGCAAGAAAGATTTCATTGGTCGGAACAATGCTAAGGCTCCTACCAGTGAATTCAAGAAGAATACGAAATGGTGTCCACTTCACAAAGTGGCAAGGCATGATCTGCGCACCTGCCGGGCCTGGCAAAGTAAACTAGAGGATTACTATTCAGGTAAGGGGCCCTTCCCCTTCATAACAAAACTCAGAGAATCAAGCTCCAAGAAGGACAAAGATGGCGACGAAGAGATGGATTACCAAGAGTTGCAACATACGGTGGATATGATCTTCAGAGGATCCTCCTCGTACGATTCTAGACGTCATCTAAAGGCCGTGGAGCGGAGGTCAACCTTCCGAAGTCTCGATCACTATCAAGCCATCCGGTGGTCGGAGCGATAATCTCCTTGACAAAGAAGCGCCCCATCCGTCGACTTGACTAGGTAGGTTTCTATCGTAGTTGAACCTACTATTAACAATTGTAAAGTTAATCGAGTCTTAATAGATGGAGGTAGTTCTTTAAATATTTTATTTGCGGGGAGCATTGGAAGAGATGCATATCCCAAGGTCAAGGTAAAACACAGTGAAATATGCCTTCCACGGCATAGTTCACAGTTCTCTGAATCAAGCGATAGGATAGTTTGTCGGCTGTCCTCTAGGTTATGTTAGGAAGGCTCGACAACTTCGAGCAGAGAATATTCCATTTGATGTGGTCGATTTCGAAACCGCATACAATGGAATCCTCGGTCATCTGGCTCTAGCAAAATTTCTGATAGCCACGCACTACAGTTATCAGAGTCTAAAGATGCTAGGAGCGAAAGGTGTCATCACAGTTCGAGGAGACCGAAAAATGGCTTATGCATGTGATCGAAACTCCTTAGAACTGGTCGATGAGCTCCCAACCAGGGAAGCTAACCCGTCATCCATGCAGGTCAAGCACTCAAGGCCAAAGATGGCGTCAAAGCCTTCCAAGTAGACCAAAGAGGTACCACTCGGTAAAGGGGCTCCTCTGGAAAGCGCCAACACACCGTCTGGGTCAAGAAGCGCTGATGCGTCTGCCCAAAAGGTCTGCAGTCGAGGCGGGACTCAACCTCAAATAGGAAGAGTTGCTCGTCTCCTTCCTCAGAAACAAATCGGGATGTATTACTTTGGCGGGCGTCAGACATGCCTAGAGTCCCTAGGAGGTGATCGAGCCTGAGCTAGCTCTCGGCTGACAAGAAACCGGTCAAGCAGATGCTAAGGTGTTTTGCACCTGATCGGAAGGAGGCAATCTAGTCGGAGATTGACAAGCTCCTCAAGGCTGGGTTTATTCATGAATTCAACCACCCAGAGTAGCTCGCCAACCCTATAATGGTTAGAAAAAGCAATGAAAAATGGCGAATGTGTATTGACTTCACAGACCTTAATAAAGCTTGTCCGAAGGATAACTTTCCCCTTCCACGCATTGATCAACTATTCAACTTATAGACCCCACTTCCAGGTGTGAGTTGTTATGTTTTTTAGATGCATACTCGGGGTACCACCAGATTAACATGAGTAATGACGATGAAGAGAAAACTTCCTTAATCACTCCATATGACACTTACTGCTATGTTAAGATGCCATTTGGTCTCAAAAACGCTGGTACGACTTGCCAAAGGTTGATGCAGAAAACCTTTAATCCTCAGATAGGTCGAAATTTGGAAGCCTACGTTGATGACTTGGTCGTAAAAAGCATCGACGTTGGTGACCATATTTCTGACTTACACGAGACTTTCAATAACTTAAGAAGACATAACCTTAAGTTAAATCCAGAGAAGTGTGTGTTTGAAGTTTCGTCTGGAAAGCTTCTTGGGTTCCTATTTTCGACTAGAAGGATTGAAGCAAATCCGGCCAAAAATTTGACCATCGACCGGATCGCGTAGCCGACCACAAAGAAAGAAGTCCAAAAACTAACCAGCTGTATGGCAGCACTAAGTTGTTTCATAGCATGGTTAGATGAAAAAGGGCTCCCTTTTTTCAAACTCCTTCGGAAACACGGAAGTTTCGAGTGAACTAAAGAGGCAGACGACACCTTTGAAGAACTTTAAAAGTACCTTATGAGTGCCCTGATATTAGTCTCTCCGAGATCAGGAGAAACATTCTTTGATTTATGTGGGCATAGCGCTACAAAGCGATCGATGGTGTCTTTGGTTGTTGAATATGAAAACATCCAACGACCGGTATATTACGTAAGCGAAGTCTTAAATGGACCAAAGGAATGATATCCACAGGTACAAAAGCTGCTATATGGTCTCCTTATGGCTTCAAAGAAACTAAGGCATTACTTTCAGGCCCACAAGGTGGTCGTACCAACCGGATATCCCTTGGGTCAAGTCCTTGGAAACAGGGAATCATCAGGACGAATAGAAAAATGGGCGGTCGAGCTTGGGACGTTCGACCTCCATTTCATCTCACGAACAACAATAAAGTCTCAGGCAATAGCAGAATTCA
The DNA here is from genome assembly GCA_036346405.1 of Phyllostachys edulis. Lineage (NCBI taxonomy): Eukaryota > Viridiplantae > Streptophyta > Magnoliopsida > Poales > Poaceae > Phyllostachys > Phyllostachys edulis. The sequence continues at coordinate 43,234,659 of CM070546.1, read as the reverse complement.
TTACTGAATGGAAAAACCCTGAACCCACCCAAGAGCCCAAGTACGAACACTACGACAAGTGGACAATGTACTTTGATGGTTCCTTGATCTTTGAAAGGCTCGGGAGCTGGAGTTGTCTTGATATCCCCTACTGGTGAACACATCAAGTACACCATCCAGTTAAACTTTCCTGCTACAAACAATGTGGCAGAATATGAAGGTTTACTGGTAGGACTCGGCGACTCGTTAAGCCGGGATTATGATTACTAGTAAAAAGTGATTCTCAACTAGTAGCGAATCAAGTCGGGAAAGAGTATCAATGCTCAAGTATCAAGATGTCATCTTATCTAGTGGAAGTACAGAAACTCAAAAAGCACTTCTTCAGTTTCTAGATCCAACACATTCCGAGAAAGGAAAACTTTCTGGCAGACCAGTTGACACGGATGGTCTCCACCAGGTCGCCTGTCCCGCCCGGAGTTTTTCTCGAGCAACTCGATTCACCCTCGGTGGTCGAGCTTTTCGAGGACATAGATGTTCCGCTAGAGGTCGTACAAATCGATTATAAGAACATGGATGCTTCATAGGTCGTACAGTATGATCACGGTAGAGATTGGATAACGTCGATCTACAATTATCTTCAGCATGACATTATTCCTGATGATGATGTAGAGACTGATCGTATAGCTCGAAAAGCCAAATCATACACTCTGATCAAAAGTACCTTGTATAAACGAGGATCTCATCGAGTATTGATGAGATGCATATCTCAAATGGATGGCATTAAGTTGCTATCCGATATTCATGGAGGAGTCTGTGGAGCACATCATTCCTACAGAATGTTGGTCAGTAAAGCCTTAAGCCAAGGATACTACTGGCCAACTGCCCTTCATGATGCAAAAGAGCTCGTGACGAAGTACGTACAATATCAATTTCATAGTCGACAAGTACATCAGCTGGCACAAGCTTTGCAAACAATACCTCTTTCTTTGCCTTTTGCAACCTAGGGACTAGACATTCTAGGACTTTTCCCAAGAGCACCTGGGGGCTTCAAATTCCTTTTCGTCATGATTGACACGTTTATAAAATGAATAGAAGCCGAGCCGATTGTTAAAACAACAACTGAAGCCGCTAAGAGGTTCCTCATAAAAAATGTGATCACACGATTTGGTATACCCAGTCGTATAATCACAGATAATGGTACCTAATTCTCTAGCGGAAATTTTTAGAAATTCTGCGAGGATCTCGGTATCAAGATTTATTTCACTTCTGTCGCTCATCCGCAGAGCAATGGAGCAGTTGAGCGGGCCAATGGTATCATAATGTAAGGAGTGAAACACCGAGTGTTCGACCAGCTAATTAAAAGGTCAGGAGCTTGGATTCAAGAACTTCCTTCTATGTTATGGGCTGTTCGAACCACGATCGATCGTCGTTGTTGGTGAAACTCTATTTTTACGGTTTCTGATCTTTGAAGGCATGCTTCCTCGAAGCGAAACTTCGGCTCTGCTTTCGAACCGATTGTTTCAATGAAAGCGATCGATTCAACGAACTTCGGCGATATCAATTTCCTTGAAGAATGGCGAAACCAAGCCCTCATACGATCGACGGTTTACCAACAAGCCATGCGAAGGTACCACGATCGTAAGGTGCAACCTCATGACCTTAGTCAGGTGATCACAGTTCTCTGACGAATTGAGAATCTAGCTAATCGCAATAAACTTTCTCCCAAATAGGAAGGTCCATACTTTGTGGTTGAAGTCACCGGCACAGTTCGATGCGACTAGCTATGTCGACCAGGCGTGTTTTGTCTAACTCTTGGAATATTGATCAATTCGTAAGTTCTTTGTATAATTGTATTTTCCATTATTTCAATTTATTAATAAAGATGTATTTCCTTTACTTTTCGACAAATGATGTCTATATGTCTATCTTATCATCTGGTTTGCATACTATTGTTGTCTAATTGGTCGGAGAAGACCAAATTTTCTCCAATATCCTTTCTAAGGATCTCTATTACTCTATGGCTATGACCTACGAGTCAAACGCCGTAAGGGTCATAGTCGTGACCATTCTGACAATGGTTCTCATGCGCAACCAGCAATCTTTTCTTAAAGAAATATACGAGTAATAGGAGCATCACACAGGCAACTACATATAGTACTTTACATGCTTTAGATTTCGGAGACTACATTTCTTACCTTCAACAATCTGTTCCACTCTTGTTTTGGCTACTGGTCGGGACACGAAAAGCCTCCTAGTCGAAGTCTCTCCTTCTCCGCACGTGGTCCTGCCACTAGAAGGAGCTTCCTAGCGACGGTCCATTTCTTACGATCCTCGCTGTCAGTCGAAACTTGAGCAAGAACATGTTTTGCGAAGTATTTCTTTTAGCCTCTAGTTCTTAGCAACCCTTACGACCAGTTTTGGATGAGATATATAAACAAGATCACTTGTCATTTTTTGCATACATTTTTGCATATTTTCTTATCAATCAATACAAGTCTTATCCATCTTCCAACCACACAAAGTACTACATAGTATTTCGATTATGGAAAAGATCTAAAACTAGCCAAAGTCATACGCTGGTTCCGACCACATTGATTTCCTAGTGATACTTAGATCATTTTTATAACATAATCAACATATGCTCTGTACCGTGGCCGTAGCTATTGCTCATTTTTCTTAGTCTATTGCTTCTTTAGTAAAGTTCTTCTACTAACACAAGCAGTCGGGGGCTAGGAAATATATGAGTGTTTAGCGAATTTAGGAAGACAAAACAAAGACTTTATTGATGATAAAAGGTAAGTTTTATTTACAACTGTCAAAATATTACAATCTTTTACTTCTCAGAGCCACCAGACTGGTCGCTTGTGTGTTGGAGACCCGACCTCCATTTGCTCCGCAACCTTATGGCCGAGAGGTGTCATTTCCTTGAACACTTTGGTTGCTTCTTCTCCCGAGCAGTTGAAGTCTTCCTCAACAACTTGGAGATTTATGGAGGGGTTGGAGACTTTCAGTTTTGCCAAAGCAAAACTAACTCCATTCTTCACAGCTTCAAACATGGTCTGTGTTGTCTTGAGGACACTCCTGAGGTCTTCGAGCTATTGGCCAAGGTAGTTGATCTTCTCTGTGGGATCTCCTAAATTGGGTAGTTGCGTTCCCGATTCTATATTGAAGAGCATCTTGTCGAAAGCTTTAACTTTTTCTTCAAGATTTTGCCCAAAGCTACCTCCTTGCCGCGCTCAAACTTTAGAGCTTTTTCCATTCCTTTTAATACCTGAGTTTGCTCTGTACAAGTAAACCAAAAGATAAATACATATATGTATGGAAAGGAAGCATACTGGTCAAGTTTACGGCCGGGCACTACTAAAAATCCTCATTTTCCCTAGTGAGTAATATACTAGAGAACATGTACAAAACTGTAGGGAATTGGTTTCCCTAGTGGCCTTCGTAGGAAACGACTACTAGGGGAAAAAATGTGGGGAAAGAAAACGTTCCATGCGGTTTTTTTGGAAAAACCTAGGGAAAGAATCGCTCCCTAGGATTTTAAACGGTAGGGAAATGTCATCCACGTGGCATTGTCATCTGACGTGGAAAGTTTATTTCCCTATGTTCCCCTACTTGACCTAGGGAAAGAATCCAATAAATTCCCTCGTTATTTCTTGTATGCCCTAGGAATATTTTATATAAACATTATTTTCCTATTGCTAATTCAAAATTCATCCCCTCTTGTTTAGCATGAACACTAGGGGTACTTAATTATTGGTTTTTTTCTAAATATACATACATTATTCAAATACTTATTTATATTCAAAGGTGCTAAATTCACATTATCACTCAAAACAAAGTTTATGCAAGAGATAAACATAACAATATCCTGTATTTCCAATAGACCATCAGGTACTATTTAAGGCACATTTGCACCAACATATACAAGTGTAAACATCACATTATCAAAAAGTCCAAAAAAAAAACACCCACGCTTGCACCACAAGTGCACAACACACATGCATACTGAAGTTTAAATGGCCAGCAAGGTTTCAGACATCAAAATGCAACCCTTATATGTTAGTCATTCCATAAAAGAAGACAAAATGCACCACTTGCAACAAAAGTATGCTTCCACATGTAATTGGACCATGGCTGACATTAAAATAGTGCAAGATCATCATCCAGTGGAAAGAGTAGTTCCCATCAGCCTATGCGACAGATTGAAAACTCGAAGAAGTAAGTTCATTATTGTAATGAGAGTACTATTAAATCATTTGAAGGGTAAGTCAACAACTAAAGTAATACCTGTTCAGGTGAGATGCAAATGATCTCGAAAATCCTTTATTGTACATCACTTTTGTAGATTCTCAAAGCGCCTCCTCCAATCTATTAATAACGAGGATAGAACATAAGATGCATGGTACAATTTTCAAGCTATCTGCATATTAACACCATTACTATTTGCATAGATTGCATTAATACATATAGATATATGTAGCTAAACTTATTATGAATGTATCGAGATCAACCTTTGCACACCTTCCTTCATTAGTCATTATATAAGAAAAGGACATTAACTCAAGCAACGGGTTTATGGAAGTAATTTAGGGTCCAAATCTGGTAGGGACAATGTGGTAAGAGTATTTAGCTTTTGAAATTCTGAACCATATGCCATACAAATGCAATGCTAAAAAAATATATGGATAGTTCTTGTACAGAGGGATACCATATTATCATAATCTGCATAAAACAACTAAATGATTTATTTAATATTGATGTATATCAGTATTATCACTATATCCATTGATTTATTCTATTGTCTGAGGTATGGATACAATTTGCAAGCATTATGAATCCTCAGTTCCTCGGACCTCACCTAAGGCATGATTAAGATTCTTGTTTCAATGTTTATGTAAAATTACGTCTAAATGAAAATTATAGTTGTATCATTGGTTTAAAAATGAAGCCTATTCAATTAGATGCAATGATGACACTTCTGGAGTATTACGCTTATTTCTCTATTTTGTAAAAGGAAATATGTAAAAGAACATGTGTGCCCTTGGTACTTTTTTTTCTTCTGAATTATGTGCTAGAAAACAACACTTGCATCTGTGAGAAGGTATGGCTATTTATCAAAGATATAATACACGAAAACTTATAATAAGTTCATAAATAGGCTTGAACTTTAGAATGTATTATAAGATTCAAGCAGATTAAAACAACAAATCAAGTTAAACTCACGTACACACTCAAGAAGAAAAGCAGAAGTACCTCCACCCCATTGTAAATCATGTCATAAGCCAAGGCACGAGTGATGGTAGATTATTCATATCTTGAGGATTCCTTTGTAGTGAAAGGATGGTGTAGGGCTTTGTGTTCATAAAGGGAGAAGAATAGGGATCTTGAGAAAACAAAAAATAAGATAAGACAACCATTACTTTCGGGCTTTCATTAAATGTGAATTCTCAGTTTATTCAACATCTCCATTTCATAAAGTTTGGCACACCTGCACAACTTTCCCTTTTATATTTAGGAGAACAGTGGCTATTTGCTGTATTAGTATTAACCATGAATCCATAATATTGCTATACCAATGCCCATCAACATGGCATTAGCATGTAATAAAAACTATTGTCTGATATTTCCCTTCAAAATTCAAATATGTTTATTAATATATGTGTCATACCAGATTTTGTTTGGATGACATCAACAAATTATTAAGACTCCATCCAGTAATGGCGGGTATTCTGGTGATACAACATAGTAACCTACTATACCAAGTAAAATGGTGTGTTATTGGTAACTGAACAACACTCAACATTCAACAAAACAACAACAGTCTCTCAAAATAACTAGCAAAATGATAGTTCTCTAATATAATGTGATACCGACACAGGCCTAATGGATATCCATTTTCGTTTTGAAAAAGTATGAAAGAATAAGCAGTTCTTATAATTCTTGAATAGAAGTTTTTTTTTTATATAAAAAACTAACCTCATATCTCTTTTCATCACTGTTCCATTCAAACATTGGAAAATCTGTCACCCAAAGAATTGAGTGTGCTGATTGGCATACATAAAATAAAAATGTAAATGAGATATCGGGAGCATGAATAAAAGCGAAAGCAGAGCGGTTCTCATAAAACAATAAAAGAAGGCAAAGCATCACAAAGTCTCATCATTATGCCATGACCCATGAGTACATGTACATAATATATTCACAACATAAGGACAAAAAATATATTTCAGTTTGAGAGACTCAATGTGTCTATCACATCCGACTTATGAGCAATAAATAATCTTAATCGCCCAAAATTACATTAGGTGTTGATTGTTCACCCGGTCTTGAGCAGGACAAGATCACCTACTTTTGCATCTAGAAGTCCCAACAAGTGCTCTTTCTTTTGGGTTTCGGACTTGACACTAGCGGACCAATTCCTTCAAGCTCCCTATGATAGCACAAAAATAAAACACGAAACAATTGGACAAGTCGGGCAACAAATTATATACGCCATAGAGGAAAAATCTTTGCCTTTTACCGTTTTCCATAACTTTGAGGAAAGGCAAGCCCTTGGCTCGACTTTGGAAGCTTGATATAAAAAGCTCCCATCTTTAGGTCGGTGTTTGAAAACACTTTGGCTCTAGGGCACATAGAATGCCTTTATTGCACCCCCATTTTCTAATGTATCTGCAAAAACCTTGAAGCTCTTTGCCCAAAATGCATCACTAACTTGCATTTAACAGAATAAGAAAAGAAGGAGAGAACTTTGCAAGTAATAAACTAAGAAAGGAGTTCTTAGCATATATACGCATGTATCTTTGCATGGCAAAAGCAGCATAAAAATCAATTACACCGCCATTCTCACGGAAAGGTTAAAGGTCCTCACACCTTTTAGCTCCCAATCAAACCGAAGGTCGAGGCCTATCATCCTCAACGATTCAATGCCTCCATATAGGTTAACCTTGGAAAAGGATTTGGTAGCTTGATATCTCCTACTCTTGAAATATCTGTGATATGAATGTTCCATCATTTAGTCAACCATGAACATCAGTAGTAGCTCAAGAAAGAAAGACATATTTATGAACAATGAACAACTAACTAAGAGTTTGACTACTATTAAATATCTAAGGTTCAATAGCTAAATGACACAATTAGCGATAGAGTCACGGTCTGCATGACCTCTTCAGAATTTAAAAAACAAACAACATGTGTTAAATGTTAACACTATGTGTAGTCACCTTTTACACTTGGCGTTTCACTAACAGAGAGGGTTGAGTAGGGATGTGTACTCAAATATATTTTGAACAGAAAAAAGGGAAGAAAATAGCAAAGTAAGTCAAAACCAACTTCCACATCTCATCAATTCCTCATTCAACTTCAACATATCCTCCATTGATGTAAAGGCGATCTCCATATCAAGTTGTGTAAACTCGGTTATGCATGCACACAGATCTTAATCTCGAAGCTTTGTTATGAAGTAGCTCGATGAACCAAGACAATCATGCAAAGCTGACTTTTCATAGAAGTGGTTAATTGGTTCAATAATACTATATGCCAACAAAAGTATGCCACACAAAATAACAATGTCCTCTCCTATGATTATTGCACATGTGTAGCCATTTTCTTATCACAAGTGGGGATAAACAATCTTACTCATTTATTAAACAAAGCATCAGCACATATCCCTATTTATATAATCTGACTACCTCATCGAAACCATGAAAAATGTACAACAGTGCACAATAAAAAATTTGCATGCCAATCATGAAGGAAGGAGATGCGCATACTTACTTACTCACTGCCTCCACAAAGCAAGACAACAGCAAGAACAAGCCAAGCCAAGCACCCCCACACCAATGCCAACCAAAGCATCCACTGAGAAAGAGTGACAAAGAGAGGAGAAGAAAACAAACTGAAACTCTGCAAGGGCATTATCTGTTAACTTCAAAAGTAGTCATTCTTAAACAAGTTATATAATATAGCCATGACCCAGTAAATGCAATGGAGTGTATTGTTCTTTCAAGCTGGAGAACATGTTGAAACAATGATAGGAGTTTGCTCTAGAAGTCCAACCAGTATGTTGCTTGCTGTTAAATTTACCAAATATCACATGCAGCATAAGGTCAGATAATTTCAGAGACGAGTGCTAAAAATGGATAGAACAGTAACAACAAATAATGCCAAACGATCAGAATAGACATATGGACTGGGGAGCGGTGGCAGCCAGCAGCACCCAAGCAAGTTACCAGCTGTGAGCGATGGCGACACCAGAGTGAGGAGAGGACCGACGACATCGAGCCGGAGTGAGGAGGCAGAGTTGCGGCGGCAGCGACAAGCACCGGGAGTGAGGAGCAGCGGCGGGAGGGACCGGTCGGTGGTGGCGGGACGCAGCAGAGGCTGGCGGCTAAGCATCTAGGTTTAGCTTTTAGGGGGAAGAGGGGCGGCTCGGATATGGAGGACGAGGTGGAGGTATCCGCTCGGGGCGGTGTCTGAGGGAAGCGATTCTTGTGTCGGGTCGGTGATGGTTCGAGGAGGAGGAGAAGAAGGGGAGTGGGGCGGTGACGGTGCATTCAAGGAGGCGAAGAGGAGGAGGGGCAAGCAGCGGCTCGAGGGAGGAGGAGGGGCAAGCAGCAGCTCGAGGGAGGAGGAGGGGCAGGCGGCTTGGGGGAGGAGGAGGGGGCCTTTGCGGGCAGGGGCGATGTGTGGGCGGCCGGCACTCTGGGTGAAGGGGAATTTGGGTAGGGCACGCCCGTGAACGAGGCAAGTAAGCGCAGCAAAAAAAAACTAGCATGGCACCGAAACAGAAACAAAAACAAAGTAGCGCGTAGCCAAAAAAATGGCACATAAAAAAAGTAGCGCGCAGCAAAAAAATAGAGGCAAAAACAAAAAATACATTCCCTACAGTTTTGTCCATCCGAGCAGGGAAAGTTGCCACCATGGCGCTGACATGACATAGTCTATTTCTCTCTCCATAGTCTTTCCCTAGTAACTTATGTAAACAGTAGGGAACGATTTTGTTCCTTAGGTTTTTTTACCACACCCTAGGGACAGATATTTTCCTTTGGATTACAATTCCACTACTAGGGAACGTTTTAAACTGTAGGGAAAATGGGGATTTCTAGTAGTGGGGTACCTTCGCACTTAATCTCAATAGTCTCAAGAACCTCTTTGTGTCTGGTCATCAAGTATTCGATCGACCGGTCCTTGTTCTGACACTCTTCTTTAAGCTTGGTAATTATGACTTCTTTAGCCATAAATTCTTCTTTAAGCTTCTCCGAATCTATCAAACATGATAAAGGGGAGAATTAGTTAAATGAAAAAGAGCCAAATGGTAAAGAGGGAGAGAAGAAGACACTAAGATGGTACTTACTTTCTAATTCAGAGTTCTTTTTCTCCAAGAGCTTAATTCGCTGGGTTAGTCCTCCGGCCACAGCGAAATCTTTCACCAATTGCTACAAAAATAGCAAGCTCCTTTAAGTATTTTTCAAGGGAAGGGCTATTAAAAGTGGTCGTGAAAGCTTACCTCAATTGCCAAATTGTTGTATTCGGCAAAAATAGAGTCGGGACTCGCCACTGCTTGACGGTCCAAAATTCTTCCACAAGCTTCATTAAGATCTTCATCTCTGAAGATCCGAAGGCGATGAGGAAAGACGACTCTGCGAGAAGAACTCTCAGCAGGGGTCGGAACCTGCTGAGATTCCCCAAGAACCACCACCTCTACAGGTGGGATTGGAACCACCACCTCTATAGGTGGGGTTGGAACCACCACCTCTGTAGGTGGGGTTGGAGCCACCACAGGCTCCTGAGCAGGCTCTAGCACTACCACCTGCTCAAGGGCTGAGTCGACCTCTTCAGGAGCTTTCTCCTGAAGGGTGCTATGGTTGTCATTGACCAAAATACCAGATGATCTACAAAGAAACAAGAAAAAAAAAGCTTAAGACTCTAAAACACCAGAGGTAAGTACTTACATAAGTCTTTATTCTGTGTATACATACCTGGTCATTTTCTTGGTCTTAATTTTGAAGCGCGCCGCCACAAAATCCATCGCGCTTACCTTCCTCTTCTTTTCGACCGACTTCACCGGTCTTGGGTAGTGAAATTTGGTTAGACCGCTACATCCTCCAACCGAAGGTCAGAAGAAATGTACTCGACCAACTGGTCGAGAACGAGATCCTTGACCATCGGGTCAGTCTCCAGAATAGTTGCCATGATAACAATTGTCGGTCATGAATAGATGTCCTAGAGTCAATGACCTCCATGGCTCACGGTCTCTGGTATTCTTTCTCTCTCATCTAAATTACAAACTCAAGGTTTTAATC